>CAWUFW010003978.1:0-1200000 GCA_963921515.1 Calotriton arnoldi
ACTACACCAAAAGTTAATTGTCCAAACAGATGCTTCTGAGCTGGGTGTGGGAGCTGTACTGTCTCAACTGAATGATGAAGGTCAAGACCAGCCAGTAGCTTTTATTAGCAGAAGGCTGACCCCTAGAGAGAAACGTTGGTCAGCTATAGAGAGGGAGGCCTTTGCTGTGGTGTGGGCCCTCAAGAAGCTGAGGCCATACTTGTTTGGCACTCACTTCATAGTTCAGACTGACCACAAGCCCCTCCTATGGCTTAAACAAATGAAAGGAGAAAACCCAAAACTTTTGAGGTGGTCCATTTCCCTACAGGCGATGGACTATACAGTGGAACATAGACCTGGGACTCAACATGCCAATGCAGATGGACTCTCAAGGTATTTCCACTTTGAACATGAAGACTCAACTGGTCAAGGTTAGTTTAGTGTCCCTGCGTTTGGGGGGGGTTGTGTAGGAGAGTAGGATCTGCCTCTTATGTTGCCCCCACTTTTTTTCTGATGTTTACACTGGTTTCTGGCTATAGTCTGGCTGGGACCCTGCCAACCAGGGCCCCAGCCTCTCTGTTCTCTCTAAACGATTTGGAGTGCACTCTAGGTGCACTAGTGATTGGATACTGTGGTACCTTATGAGTCCCTAGTATATGGTACCTTTAGGTACCAAGGGCATAGGTACTTCACAGGCCTACCAGGGGCTGAAGCATGTATTATGCCACCGCTGGAAAGCAGACTAAATCTGACACCACAGGCCTGCTACTGCAGCCTGGATGAGGAAGTGCTAGCCCCCCTCACTGAGATATAGGTCCCCTATATCTCTCCTGCACACACATTGAGACTTATCAGTCACCCCTAAAGCAGGCCCTATCAATCCTGAGGGCAGGGTGCTTAGTTTCCATGTGAGGGGGTGCCTCTGCCTGAGCAGGGCCCCTCTGCAGCTCTCAGAGTCCATTCTCTGGGGCTGTTTGTGGATGCGGTTAAACCATATACTCTTAAGTGCATTATATCCTCGCGGTAGAATGCTAACTTTGGAATGGCTGCATCAAAACATGTCGTGTTTGGTGTCAAACATCTTGGAATACTACGCCCCCGCCAGTCCTGGCGGCGGGGGTAGCATTCCACCCTTCTAGAGGGATAGACATGTACCTACTGTGGAAACGCGGTGGAATCCTGCAGAGCCCTGGCATCACAAAATGGATGCCACCAGTCACAGACACTGGGCTGCCCTCCTGCTGATGACCAACACTCGCAGTGGAGGAAGCCCAACAATAGATATCCTGTCCCACGTGGGTGTGACCACCTCCCAGACAGGGTTTAGTGTATTGGGGCTGGGTGGGTGCACTCTTAGCGTGCTTTGAAGTCCTGCACTGGGGGAGCAGAAGGCTCCTCTGTGCATACCCCAGTTCAAACCGGCTCAGGGGCTACCTGCCCCTGCTCTGGCACGATACTGGACAAAGGGAAGTAGGTGTAACCACCCACTCCCCTGACCCTCCCATAGGTGGGGTCATAGAGCTAGTCCCTCCCTTTCTTTTAGTATAAGAGGGGGAACCTGTGCATTGCAAACTAGATATCCCTGGACGACGCTCTGAAGAAGAATCCTGGACCTTCGACGTTCCAGTACCTTTGGAAGACTGAAGAATCTCCCTTGGAGTGAAGGAGTGACTCCCCTGCTTGGCAGGCACCAAAAACTACAAACGACGGTTGCAAACTACGCCACTCCCGCTGGAGTCCGAAGTCCCTGCAGCCCAAGAAGTGGATTTCCTGACTTCTCAAAGGCCATCGTGAGTCCCCAGCGAAGCTGAGGCCAGTGAACCCCAAGAGTGACGAGGAACCGCGACCCCTGGGTACCGTGCACTATTGTCAAGTGCAACCCCTTCACAACAATCTCTGAACTTGTGCTTTGGACCACGTATGGTCCTAGCCTCCAGCAGGAATCCCTCCGAAGATCAGAGGCCTACCATGTCCCGAGTGACTGTGGGCCCCTGTTGAGCGAATCCTCCCGAGGCGTCTTTGCGATCCCTTGCCAGCCGGCTTGTGGGTCCCCTGAAGGCTTTCCTACAGAACCAAAGGGCTCCCCTGGTTGCTCCAGGCCTGCCCTGACTTACCCTCGCTGGGTGAGTCCCTCAGACCTTGCTGGTCTGCGCCATTGACTTTTTAGACTTGCTATTACCAAGGCTTGTTGGCTCCAATCGAGTCGCCGACACCGCAGTAAGCTGCAGACATCATGGGACACGCCGAATCCAGCTCCTGGTCGTCGTCGACGCCTCCTGGATCTCGTGGCTGAAGAGTCAAGGCACCCGTGAACGACCTGAATCTTGCGACGACGGTGGGCATCCATCTTCCTTGCCCCGAGTCACTGCCAAGTGACTTTGAACACTGTCCCCTCTGCTTTCAGGTCTTCCATCTTCTGAATCCAGGCTTGGATTCCTCCGGACACTTCTCCTGTCACCGCAAGCAGCAAGTCTTCACTGGCTCCCATTGAAAACGACGCCGCGACCCGACACCAAAGAACACCTATGCACCCGGCTCCCCTGGGTGAGGTAACTTCAGCACTACGGTGCTCCTGTGGGTGTGGGCCCTAGAACTACTTACCCTGTAAGTGACTTGCTTGTAGCTACCCTAGAAGGGCCCTAAAACTCTTACTTTCCAAGTGCGACTATCGCGCTGACTCGTACATGGTTCGCGTCTGTGTTAGACACACCGCATCCAACTCCCTTGCAACTCTATCTGTAACCGCGTCCTTCGACTCGTACAAGGACCGATCGGTGTGTTCACCTCGAACACGCAAGGGACGTTTAACATTGAAATCTCAATTGCGTCTGTTCGCATAGATTTGTACAGGACTTGCACCGGTGCCATGACACTGCGTCCGTCCCCTGTGGGTCTCCTACAACTACCTGGGGTGGTTCTTGGGGGTCCCTCGATTCTAGATGCCCTAGACCTAGGTCTAGCCAAACTAAGATTGTGATATTCGATTGTGCTAAACTTATTTTGATAACATTTGATTTGTACATATGTTCCTGACTTCTAATCTCATAAAGAGATTAATAGAGAGTTGTTTATTAATAAATACATATATATTTGATATATATACCTGTGTGGTGTCTTTTCATTTGGTGATTCAAGAGATTGTGTGGTAAAACAAGCTGCTTTACATTCCTTCAAGACTTAGCCTGAAGGCTGCTTTCCACAGCTACCACGAGGATAGCTTTCTTTAAAGGTTGTCTTAAACCTATCTACCATAAGAGTTGAATTGTTCTGGTGCAAGGTGTCCACTTTAATTAGTGAACAGCATATACCAGGCCAACTTCTCACACAAGAGAAGTCCAGAAAGTGGCAAGAGAGATGCAGAAAGAGGCAAGAGAGGTGCACAAACAGGCAACAGAGGTGCAGAAAGAGGGAAGAAGGGTGCAGAAAAAGGCAAGAGGAGTGCAGAAAGAAGCAACAGAGGTGCAGAAAAAGGCAAAAGAGGTGCAGAAAGAGGGAAAGAGGTGCAGCAAAAAACAAGAGAGCTGCAGAAAGGACAAGAGACGTGCAAAAAGAAGCAAGAGATGTGCAGAAATTAGCAAGAGAGGTGCAGAAAGAGGTATGGAAGGTGCACAAAGAGGGAAGAGGGTTGCATAAAGAGGCAAGAGAGGTGCAGAAAAAGGCAAAAGATGTGCAGAAATAGGGAAAGAGGTGCAGGAAAAAGCAAGAGAGCTGCAGAAAGGGACAAGAGACGTGCAAAGAGAGAAGCAAGAAATGTGCAGAAATTAGCAAGAGAGGTGTAGAAAGAGGTAAGGAAGGTGCAGAAAGAGGGAAGAGGGGTGCATAAAGAGGCAAGAGAGGTGCAGAAAGAGGCAAGAGGGGTATAGAAAGAAGCAAGAGTGGTGCAGAAAGAAGTAAGAGAAGTGCATAAAGAAGCAACAGAGGTGCAAATAGAGGCAAGAGAAGTGCAGAAAGAGGCAAGAGAGGTGCAGAAAGAGTCAAGAGAAGTGCAGAAAGAGGTAAGAGAAGTGCATAAAGAAGCAACATAGGTGCAAAAAGAAGCAAGAGAGGTGCATAAAGAGGCAAGAGAGGTTCAGAAACAGGCAACAGAGGTACAGAAAGAGGGAAGAGGGGTGCGGAAAGAGGCAATAATTGTACAAAAAGAAGCAAGAGAGGTGCAGAAACATGCAATAGAAGTGCAGAAAGATGCAAGAGAGGTGCAGAAAGAAGCAAGATAGGTGCAAAAAGAGTCTAGAGAAGTGCAGAAAGAGGCAAGATAGGTGCAGAAAGAGTCAAGAGAGGTGCAGAAAGAGGTAAGAGTGGTGCAGAAAAAGACAAGACGGATACAGAAAGAAGCAAGAGAGGTGCACAATGAAGCAAGAGAGGTGCATAAAGAGGCAAGATAGGTACAGAAAGAGTCAAGAGTGGTGCAGAAAGAGGTAAGAGCGGTGCAGAAAAAGACAAGACGGGTACAGAAAGAAGCAAGAGAGGTGCACAAAAAAGAAAGAGAGATGCAGAAAGAGACAAGAGGGGTGCAGAAAGAGGCAAGAGGGGTGTAGAAAGAAGCAAGACAAATGCATAAAGAAGCAACAGAGGTGTAAAAAGAGGCAAGAGAAGTGCAGAAAGAGGCAAGAGAAGTGCAGAAAGAGTCAAGAGAGGTGCTGAAATAGGTAGAAGCGGTACAGAAAAAGACAAGACAGATACAGAAAGAAGCAAGAGAGGTGCACAAAAAAGAAAGAGAGATGCAGAAAGAGGCAAGAGAGGTGCAGAAAGATGAAGAAAGGCACAGAAGGAAGCAACAGAAATGGAGAAAGAGGCAAGAGAAGTGCAGAAAGAGGCAAGAGAGGTGCACAAAGAGATAAGAGAAGTGCAGAAAGAAGCAAGAGAGGTACAGAATGAAGCAAGACAGCTGCAGAAAGAAACAAGAAAAGTATAGAAAGAAGTAAAAGTGGTACAGAAAGAGGCAAGAGAAGTGCTGAAAGAGACAAGAGAAGTCCAGAAAGTGGCAAGAGAGATGCAGAAAGAGGCAAGAGAGGTGCACAAACAGGCAACAGAGGTGCAGAAAGAGGGAAGAAGGGTGCAGAAAAAGGCAAGAGGAGTGCAGAAAGAAGCAACAGAGGGGCAGAAAAGGCAAAAGAGGTGCAGAAAGAGGGAAAGAGTTGCAGCAAAAAACAAGAGAGCTGCAGAAAGGACAAGAGACGTGCAAAAAGAAGCAAGAAATGTGCAGAAATTAGCAAAAGAGGTGTAGAAAGAGGTAAGGAAGGTGCAGAAAGAGGGAAGAGGGGTGCATAAAGAGGCAAGAGAGGTGCAGAAAGAGGCAAGAGGGATATAGAAAGAAGCAAGAGTGTGTGAGAAGTTGGCCTGGCATATGCTGTCCACTAATTATAGTGGGCACCTTGCACCAGTCCAAACAACCCCTTATTGGAGATAGGTTAAAGACAAACTTTATTGAAAGCTGCTATCCTAGTGGTAGCTATGGAGAGCAGCCTTCAGGCTAAGTCTTGAAGGAATGTAAAGCAGCTTGTTTTACCAGTCTATAATCTCTTGAGTGACCAAATGAAAGAGGACCACACCAGGTATATATTCAAAATATATGTATTTATTACTAAACACACCCCTCTAGTCTCTTTATGAGGCTAGAGTTCGAAGTACATACGTTACGAGTTAGTTATCTACAGTAATAGCACAAATATACGTTTGAGCCCCAGGGGCGTACCAATCCATATACCAATAAAGTGGTATAAGAACCACGACTGAGCTAGACACAAGGTCTAGAGCCTGTAGAAGTGCTTGGACCACAAGAAACCACCCAAGGCAGTGACACAGGGGACCCACGGGGGACGCGTGCAGTGTATGAACACAACCGCGAACCACTGTTAACTTCTATGGGGAAAGTCGCGATTAGAATTTAAAAGAAAAGGGACACTTAGAGGAGGACTTGGAGCAAACCCTTTGAGAACTAGGCTGTTCTAGTGTCAATACCCACGGGAGCACCGGAGTACTCGAGTTACCTCACCCAGGGGAGCCGGGTGCATAGGTGTCTTTCGGGGTCGGGTTTCGTCGTCGCTTTCTATGGCGATCTGCTGCAAAGTGCTGCTGGCGACCAAGTCGAAAGTTTTCGGGTAGATCCAAAGGTGGATCGAAGATCTGAAGAACCTGAAAGCAGAGGGGACAGAGTCTGGGTCACTAGCCAGTGACCAGGAAGGCGATGAGCAGATGCCCACCGATGTCGAGTGCTTCAGGTAGGTTGATGGTCGTCTTGACTCTTCAGCCACGAGGTCCAGGACGCGTAGACGACAACCAGAAGCTGGATTCGAGCTGTCCCACAACGTCTGTCGATTGCAGGGGTGTTGTCGACCGGATTGGACCCAACAAGCCTTGGCAACGGCAAGTCTTGTGGAAATCAAAGAAGGACGATGTTGCAGACCAGCAAGGTCTGGGGGACTCACCCAGTGAGGATAAGTCAGGGCACACCTGGAGCAACGAGGGAGCCCAAGCAGAAAAAGATTGGCCTTTGTGAGGGCCTACTAGCCAATGGACTAGCGACCGTGAAGGAGCCTTGAGACGGTGCACGTGGAGCTGGCTCACAGGACAC
Source organism: Calotriton arnoldi (assembly GCA_963921515.1). NCBI lineage: Eukaryota > Metazoa > Chordata > Amphibia > Caudata > Salamandridae > Calotriton > Calotriton arnoldi. Next base: position 6,551 of record CAWUFW010003978.1, read on the forward strand.
TCGTGGAGTGGAGGCCAGTGATCTTCGGAGCAGTTAGTGCTGGAGGCTGGGGCTACTCGGAGCCCAAAGAACGACTTCGTGGGAGACCCAGAAGAGGATGCACTTGCAAATGCGTTTGTTGTCCAGGGGTCACGGTTCCATGTTACCCACGACAGCTACGGGCCTCAGCTTTGCTGGGGACTCAGGGCAGCCTCGGCAAAGTCTGGAAATCCACCTCTGGTGATGCAAAGACTTCGGCGTCCGACGGGAGCTTCAGCGATGCAGACCGGACAATTGCTTCTTTGGTGCCTGCCAAGCAGGGGAGTCACTCCTTGACCCCAAGGGAGATTCTTCAGTCCTCTAATGTTGAAGTAGAGCATCGAAGGTCCAGGATTCTGTGTCAGAGTTTCATCCAGGTAATTCTAAAGTCCTAAGGACTGGGTTCCCCTACTTATACTAAGGTAGGAGGTTGGACATACTCTGTGGCCCCACCTATGGGAGGGCCAGGGCAGAGGGGTGGTTACACCCCTTTCCCTTTGTCCAGTTTCGCGCCAGAGCAGGGGCTGGAAGCCCCTGAGCCGGTTTGAACTGGGGTATGCACAGGGACACCAAGTGTGCCCCCAGTGCAGGATTTCAAAGCACCCGAGAGTGCTCCCGCCCAGCCCCAATACACACTATCCTGTCTGGGGAGGTGGTCACACCTCCCTGGGACAGGAAACGTATTGTCCAGGCCTCCCCTGCTGGAGTTTCGGTCAGCAGCAGGAGGCCAGACTCGTGTCTGTGGCAGCAGCATCCCTTTTGTGATGCCAGGGCTCTGGAAATTCAGTACCGGGTATACCGGTGTGTACATGTCTCTCCCTCTAGAAGGGTGGAATGCTACCCCCGCTGCCAGAACTGGCGGGGGGGTAGTATTCCAAGATGTTTGACACCAAACACAACATGTTTCCGTGCAGCCATCCCAAAGTTAGCATTTAACGCGAGGTTATAATGCGCTTAAGAGTATATGGTCAGGCTGCACTACAAACAGCATCAGAGAAGGGTCTCCGAACGCTGCAGAGGGGCCCTGCTCATGCAGGGGCACCCTCTCACATAGGAACCACACACTCTGCCTTCAGGATTGATAAGGCCTGCCATAGGAGTGACTTATAGGTTTATATGTGTGTATGTATTTAGTGATATAGGTAGCCTATATCACAGTAAGAGGTGCATGCACCACCTTACCCAGGCTGCAGTAGCAGACCTGTGGTGTCAGTTTGGATGGCCTTCCAGGGGTGGCACAATACATGCTGCAGCCCCTGGTAGGCCTCTGAGGTACCTATGGCCTGGGTACATAGTATACCATATACTAGGGACTTATAAGGGCACCCCAGATTCCAATCAGAGATGTGCCTAAGGCACATGGAAACCATTATAAGAGGAAGCAGCTAGGCTGGGTTTCTGATTAGCAGGGCCCCAGCCAGACTAAGGTCGAAAAACAGTGAAGCATCAGCAAAAAGTGGGGGTACCCATGTGAAGCAGATCCTACTCTCCTACAGAGTGGTGGAGAAAGAAGTAAGAGAAGTGCATAAAGAAGCAACAAAGGTGCAAATAGATGCAAGAGAAGTGCAGAAAGAGGCAAGAGAGGTGCAGAAAGAGTCAAGAGAAGTGCAGAAAGAGGTAAGAGAAGTGAATAAAGAAGCAACAGAGGTGCAAAAAGAAGCAAGAGAGGTGCATAAAGAGGCAAGAGAGGTTCAGGATCAGGCAACAGAGGTACAGAAAGAGGGAAGAGGGGTGCGGAAAGAGGCAATAAGTGTACAGAAAGAAGCAAGAGAGGTGCAGAAACATGCAATAGAAGTGCAGAAAGATGCAAGAGAGGTGCAGAAAGAAGCAAGATAGGTGCAGAAAGAGTCAAGAGAAGTGCAGAAAGAGTCAAGAGAGGTGCAGAAAGAGGTAAGAGTGGTGCAGAAAAAGACAAGATGGATACAGAAAGAAGCAAGAGAGGTGCACAAAGAAGCAAGAGAGGTGCAGAAAGAGGCAAGATAGGTACAGAAAGAGTCAAGAGTGGTGCAGAAAGAGGTAAGAGCGGTGCAGAAAAAGACAAGACGGGTACAGAAAGAAGCAAGAGAGGTGCACAAAGAAGCAAGAAAGGTGCAGAAAGAGGCAAGAGAGGTGCAGAAAGAGGAAGAAAGGCACAGAAAGAAGCAACAGAAATGCAGAAAGAGGCATGGAAAGTGTGAGAAGTTGGCCTGGCATATGCTGTCCACTAATTATAGTGGGCACCTTGCCCCAGTCCAAACAACCCCTTATTGGAGATAGGTTAAAGACAACCTTATTGAAAGCTATTGTAGGAAGGTGGAATCTGACTATATGGTTGCCCCCACTTTTTTTATGGTGTTTTGCTGGTTTATGACTTAGTTGGACTGGGACCCTGCTATTCAGGGCCCCAGTCTATCTGCTCTCTCTAAACGACATGGAGTGCACTCTAGGTGCACTAGTGATTGGATACTGTGGTGCCTTATGAGTCCCTAGTATATGGTACCTTAGGTGCCAAGGGCATAGGTACTTCACAGGCCTACCAGGGGCTGCAGCATGTGTTATGCCACCCCTGGGAAGCAGTCTAAATCTGACACCACAGGCCTGCTACTGCAGCCTGGGTGAGGTGGTGCTAGCACCCCTCACTGAGATATAGGTTTCCTATATCTCTCTTGCACACACATATAAACCTATCAGTCACCCCTAAGGCAGGCCCTATCAATCCTGAGGGCAGGGTGCTTGGCTTCTATGTGAGGGGGTGCCTCTGCATGAGCAGGGCCCCTCTGCAGTTCTCAGAGTCCATTCTCTGGTGCTGTTTGTGGATGCGGTTAAACCATATACTCTTAAGTGCATTATATCCTCGCGGTAAATGCTAACTTTGGAATGGCTGCATCAAAACATGTCGTGTTTGGTGTCAAACATCTTGGAATACTACCCCCCGCCAATCTTGGCGGCGGGGGTAGCATTCCACCCTTCTAGAGGGATAAGACATGTACCTGCTGTGGAAACGCGGTAGAATCCTAAAGAGCCCTGGCATCACAAAATGGATGCCACCAGTCACAGACACTGGGCTGCCCTCCTGCTGATGACCGAAACTCACAGTGGAGGAAGCCCAACAATAGGCATCCTGTCACAGGGAGGTGTAACCACCTCCCAGACAGGGTTTAGTGTATTGGGGCTGGGTGGGTGCACTCTTAGAGTGCTTTGAAGTCCTGCACTGGGGGAGCAGAAGGCTCCTCTGTGCATATGCCAGTTCAAACCAGCTCAGGGGCTACCTGCCCCTGCTCTGGCGCGAAACTGGACAAAGGGAAGTGGGTGTAGCCACCCCTCCCTTGACCCTCCCATAGGTGGGGTCATAGAGCTAGTCCATCCCCTCTTTTTAGTATAAGAGGGGGAACCTTGCCATTGCAAAGCAGATAACCCCTGGACGACACTCTACAGAAGAATCCTGGCCCTTCGACGTTCCACTACCTTTGGAAGACAGAAGAATCTCCCTTGGAGTCAAGGAGTGACTCCCCTGCTTGGCAGGCACCAAAAACGACAACGACGGTCGCAAACTACGCCGCTCCCGCCGGAGTCCGAAGTCCCTGCAGCCCAGGAAGTGGATTTCCTGACCTCTCCCAGGCCATCGTGAGTCCCCAGCGAAGCTGAGGCAAGTGGACCCCACGAGTAACGAGGAACCGCGACCCCTGGGTACCGTGCACTATTGTCGAGTGCAACCCCTTCACAACGTTCTACGAACTTGTGCTTTGGACCACGTGTGGTCCCGACCTCCAGCAGGAATCCCTCCGAAGATCAGAGGCCTACACCGTCCTGAGTGACCGTGGGCCCCTGTTGAGTGATTCTGCCCAAGGTGTCTTCGCGATCCCTTGCCCGCTGGCTTGTGGGTCCCCAGAAGACTTCTTAACAAAACCAAAGGGCTCCCCTGGTTGCTCCAGGCCTGCCCTGACTTACCCTCGCTGGGTGAGTTCCACAGACCTTGCTGGTCTGCGCCATCGACTTTTCTTCATCTCCCCGAGACTTGCGGCTGCCAAGGCTTGTTGGCTCCTATCGAGTTGCCGACACCGCAGTCAGCTGCAGACGTCGAGGGAGACACCGAATCCAGCTCCTGGTCGTCGTCGACGCCTCCTGGACCACGTGGCTGAAGAGTCAAGGCACCTGCAACCGACCTGAAGCGACCGACGACGGTGGGCATCCATCTTCCTTGCCCCGGGTCACTGCCAAGTGACTTTGAACACTGTCCCCTCTGCTTTCAGGTCATCCTTCTTCAGAATCCAGGCTTGGATTCCACCGGACACTTCTTCAGCTCCCGCAAGCAGCAAGTCTTCTTTGTTCGCCATTGAAAACGACGCCGCGACCCGACACCAAAGGACACCTGTGCACCCGGCTTCCCTGGGTGAGGTAACTCCAGCACTACGGTGCTCCTGTGGGTGTGGGCCCTAGAACTACTTACCCTGTAAGTGACTTGCTTGTAGGTTCTCCCGAAGTATCCTAAAACTCTTTATTTCCAACCGCGACTTGCCCCATTGAAGTTAACGGCGATTCGCGCCTGTGTATCCACACTGCACGCGTCCCCCGTGGGTCCTTTACTTACCTGCCTTGGGTGGTTTCGTGAGGCCCCAGCACTTCTGAAGGCCCTAGGCCTTGTCTCCTTGCAAGTCGTTGTTTCTAAGTCTCTTACTTAGTATATGGTCTGGTACGCCCCTAGGGCCCCAGCCATATTTTGTGCTTAACTTATTGTGAAACGTTGATTTGTGCATATGTTTGTCTTCTAATCTCATAAAGAGATTAGTAGAGAGTTATTTAGAAATAAATACATATATATTTGATATATATACCTGTGTGGTGTCTTTTCATTTGGTGATTCAAGAGATTATATGGTAAAACAAGCTGCTTTACATTCCTCCGAGACTTAGCCTGAAGGCTGCTCTCCACAGCTACCACTAGGATAGCTTTCTTTAAAAGGTTGTCTTAAACCTATCTACCATAAGAGTCGATTTGCCCTGGTGCAAGGTGTCCACTTTAATTAGTGAACAGCATATACCAGGCCAACTTCTCACATTGGTGGGCAGCGTGTGGGATTCCAGCTTGCCATTGTTTTACCAGAAAATCTCTATTTGAATTACTAACTGAAAACCATTATAGGTACTCAAGGTACATATAAAGTCAAGCTTAGTATCAATAAGTTCTACTGAACTTAGAGCTGTGTTCAAAGGGATAGCACACCCTTTCCACAGCTCAAGCTAGGATCAGTAGGCCACAAACTAGTGTAGGTAGTACAACACTGCACAACACTAGAATGTCCTTAAAGGGTGGACCCAGTGGATCCACTCAGCCTCAGTATAAGGACATGGCTTTCTCTGACTTGAGAGCCATGTGTGTTGACAGACACCTGAGGCTAGGACAGAGTCCCTCAACCCTGCACCTGATAGATCTGCTGACAGCAGATGACCTTAGATTGGCTCTAGGAGCTAAGGGGTCTGAATCAGTGGGTGGGTCAATCATAGTATCTGGGTCAGATGAGGACAATCCGAATGACCAAGACTCTGTGGTTGAAGGGCCAGGCTTCAAGGAGCCTGAACAGGACAGAGGAGTTCTCCCTAAGAGAACTGGCAGAGTGGATGAGAGGCACAGATCCCCTTCCAGGGAATCTGAGCACTCTTATCACTCTGGCAGAGAATTTGTCCAAGAGAGGAGCTCATACTTTAACTTAAGAGAGACCTCCTCTGAGAGAAGGTGCAAACTGCTCCAGTATGAGGAAGCCAAAGTGGCCCTCAGAACCAAGCAGTTGGCACTGGATAGAGAAGCCCTGGAGATCCAGAGAGCTTCCAGAAGGGAGGGTTTAGAACCCCCTGGTGGCAGCAACAGTGTCCCTAGAGGCAGAGAATATGTCCCTGACCATAGGAACCTGAGCAAGGTTGTTCCTCCCTACCAGAGTGGGGATGATATCCACAAGTGGATAACTGCTATGGAGAGGGCCTGTAGAGTACAGCAGGTCCCCCAAAAGCAGTGGGCAGCAATCTTGTGGCTCTCCTTTTCAGATAAAGGTAGAGACAAGCTCCTCACTGTTAGAGAAGAGGATGCTGATGATTATGAGGTCCTGAAGAGTGCACTGATAGATGGGTTTGGCTTAACCACTGAGCAGTACAGGTTGAAGTTCAGAGATACCCAGAAGGCACAGACTCAGGACTGGACTGACTTTGTAGATTGTGCATCCAAGGCTCTGGAGGGTTGGCTGGTTGGCAGTAGGGTTACTGATTTCAAAGGATTTTATAATCTAATGATGAGAGAACAGATCCTTAATAATTGTCAAAACCAGCTTTTACACCAGTACCTGGTGGACTCTGATCTGACCTCTCCCCAAGAATTGGGAAAGAAGGCAGACAAATGGGTCAGAACCAGGGTAAGGCCTAAGAATCAGGGTGGTGACCACAAGAAAGATTCTACCAAGTCCCAAGAGAAAGGTGGGGATAAATCCAAGGATAAGTCCACTACAGGGCCCCAAAATTCCTCTTCTGGGGGTGGGTCCCAAACTCCTTCCTCTCCTGAAAAGAAACCCTATTGCCATGTCTGTAAAAAGCCTGGGCACTGGAAATCTGATCCCAGTTGTCCCAGGAATGGCAATAAAGAAAATGTTCCTCCAACAACTACTACCACCCCTCCTGGTACTACCAGTAGTAATCCTCCAGTTGGGAGTAGTGCACCCAAAAAGTTAGGTGCTTTTGCAAGAGGAACAGAGGTGGGCCCTAGTTTAGACAGGACCCCCTCAACAGACTCCTCAGATTCTGATGGTGGTATAGGATTTGCCACCTTTACCGTGGGTCCCACAGCATTGGGCAGGTACAGACTGGAGCCAATAATTAATGGTCAGAAAGCTGTGGCATTTAGGGACACAGGGGCTAGTGTCACCATGGTGGCAGGGAAACTAGTCCCCCCTCACCAGCTTTTACCTGAGTTTAAATACCAGGTGACCAACATTGATGGTGTCAGAACAGATCACCCCATGGCCATAGTCAATCTCAGCTGGGAGGGGGTCACAGGCCCAAAAAGAGTGGCAGTGTCCCCAACCTTACCTGTAGATTGCCTGATGGGCAATGATCTGGAAATTTCAGCCTGGGCTGAAATTGAACACCAAACCCATCTGAAGATGTTGGGGGTCCCTGTAAAGGTTAGTGGGGCTGTGATGGCCACAGCCCCAGCCCAATATTTTGGAGAGATGGAGCCTGGAAGAATGGCCCACTCTCCCCCAGAAGAGAGCACAAGGGTTGAAGAAAAGTCTTCTTCCCTCCAGACAGTAGGTAAGGGTCAGCCTCCTCAGGGAACTGACCCTACCCCTAGTGAAGGAACTGCCACAGAGGTAGTCAGGCCTGGCCTGGCCACCCCCTGATGGCAGAGGACCCTTACAAGGTGGTACCCAGTCTGGAGCAGGTAACCTGCCCCTCTCTACCCTGCCTCAGTCAGCCCAGGGCTGCAGAGGTCAGGGAGGTCAGTGGACCCCCAGGGCCCCCTGTCCAGAGGAACCCCCCATCAGCAGATTAGGGGCACCCAGGCTAGTAGCCCTAGCCAGGTAGAAATTCCTCAACCCACTGAGGGATCCCCCATACCTTTATGTAGGGACCTCCCCCAGAAGGACTCTGTTAGGCAAGGGCAAACCTGGGACCAAAAGGTTCCAAACATGCCATGTCCCTCCAGTGTTCCACCCAAAGGGACCCAACCCCCGGCTGTAGGCAGTCAAAGGTTGACCCTTAGAGCAGAGTACCACTCAGTCATGGAAAGACAGGCATACATGGTGACCAGTGAGCTGAGAAAGCTGAGGCCAACATTCCTAGGGCCACACTTCCCTACTCAGACACCTCACCAGCCTGGTACTTTACCAAAGCACACCACAGGTAGTGATTCCCCATGGTGGAGACCCTCTCATACCCTTAGGGTGAGGGATTGCTTAGTGGACCATAAGACAGGGGGCAACCATGCTAGTGCAGGTGCTTCCTTATATGGCCACTTAGTCAATAAAGGCTCAACTGGCCAAGGTTAGCCTTATCTCCTTTCGTTTGGGGGGTTATGTAGGAAGGTGGAATCTGACTATATGGTTGCCCCCACTTTTTTTATGGTGTTTTGCTGGTTTATGACTTAGTTGGACTGGGACCCTGCTATTCAGGGCCCCAGTCTATCTGCTCTCTCTAAACGACATGGAGTGCACTCTAGGTGCACTAGTGATTGGATACTGTGGTGCCTTATGAGTCCCTAGTATATGGTACCTTAGGTGCCAAGGGCATAGGTACTTCACAGGCCTACCAGGGGCTGCAGCATGTGTTATGCCACCCCTGGGAAGCAGTCTAAATCTGACACCACAGGCCTGCTACTGCAGCCTGGGTGAGGTGGTGCTAGCACCCCTCACTGAGATATAGGTTTCCTATATCTCTCTTGCACACACATATAAACCTATCAGTCACCCCTAAGGCAGGCCCTATCAATCCTGAGGGCAGGGTGCTTGGCTTCTATGTAAGGGGGTGCCTCTGCATGAGCAGGGCCCCTCTGCAGTTCTCAGAGTCCATTCTCTGGTGCTGTTTGTGGATGCGGTTAAACCATATACTCTTAAGTGCATTATATCCTCGCGGTAAATGCTAACTTTGGAATGGCTGCATCAAAACATGTCGTGTTTGGTGTCAAACATCTTGGAATACTACCCCCCGCCAATCTTGGCGGCGGGGGTAGCATTCCACCCTTCTAGAGGGATAAGACATGTACCTGCTGTGGAAACGCGGTAGAATCCTAAAGAGCCCTGGCATCACAAAATGGATGCCACCAGTCACAGACACTGGGCTGCCCTCCTGCTGATGACCGAAACTCACAGTGGAGGAAGCCCAACAATAGGCATCCTGTCACAGGGAGGTGTAACCACCTCCCAGACAGGGTTTAGTGTATTGGGGCTGGGTGGGTGCACTCTTAGAGTGCTTTGAAGTCCTGCACTGGGGGAGCAGAAGGCTCCTCTGTGCATATGCCAGTTCAAACCAGCTCAGGGGCTACCTGCCCCTGCTCTGGCGCGAAACTGGACAAAGGGAAGTGGGTGTAGCCACCCCTCCCTTGACCCTCCCATAGGTGGGGTCATAGAGCTAGTCCATCCCCTCTTTTTAGTATAAGAGGGGGAACCTTGCCATTGCAAAGCAGATAACCCCTGGACGACACTCTACAGAAGAATCCTGGCCCTTCGACGTTCCACTACCTTTGGAAGACAGAAGAATCTCCCTTGGAGTCAAGGAGTGACTCCCCTGCTTGGCAGGCACCAAAAACGACAACGACGGTCGCAAACTACGCCGCTCCCGCCGGAGTCCGAAGTCTCTGCAGCCCAGGAAGTGGATTTCCTGACCTCTCCCAGGCCATCGTGAGTCCCCAGCGAAGCTGAGGCAAGTGGACCCCACGAGTAACGAGGAACCACGACCCCTGGGTACCGTGCACTATTGTCGAGTGCAACCCCTTCACAACGTTCTACGAACTTGTGCTTTGGACCACGTGTGGTCCCGACCTCCAGCAGGAATCCCTCCGAAGATCAGAGGCCTACACCGTCCTGAGTGACCGTGGGCCCCTGTTGAGTGATTCCGCCCAAGGTGTCTTCGCGATCCCTTGCCCGCTGGCTTGTGGGTCCCCAGAAGACTTCTTAACAAAACCAAAGGGCTCCCCTGGTTGCTCCAGGCCTGCCCTGACTTACCCTCGCTGGGTGAGTTCCACAGACCTTGCTGGTCTGCGCCATCGACTTTTCTTCATCTCCCCGAGACTTGCGGCTGCCAAGGCTTGTTGGCTCCTATCGAGTTGCCGACACCGCAGTCAGCTGCAGACGTCGAGGGAGACACCGAATCCAGCTCCTGGTCATCGTCGACGCCTCCTGGACCACGTGGCTGAAGAGTCAAGGCACCTGCAACCGACCTGAAGCGACCGACGACGGTGGGCATCCATCTTCCTTGCCCCGGGTCACTGCCAAGTGACTTTGAACACTGTCCCCTCTGCTTTCAGGTCATCCTTCTTCAGAATCCAGGCTTGGATTCCACCGGACACTTCTTCAGCTCCCGCAAGCAGCAAGTCTTCTTTGTTCGCCATTGAAAACGACGCCGCGACCCGACACCAAAGGACACCTGTGCACCCGGCTTCCCTGGGTGAGGTAACTCCAGCACTACGGTGCTCCTGTGGGTGTGGGCCCTAGAACTACTTACCCTGTAAGTGACTTGCTTGTAGGTTCTCCCGAAGTATCCTAAAACTCTTTATTTCCAACCGCGACTTGCCCCATTGAAGTTAACGGCGATTCGCGCCTGTGTATCCACACTGCACGCGTCCCCCGTGGGTCCTTTACTTACCTGCCTTGGGTGGTTTCGTGAGGCCCCAGCACTTCTGAAGGCCCTAGGCCTTGTCTCCTTGCAAGTCGTTGTTTCTAAGTCTCTTACTTAGTATATGGTCTGGTACGCCCCTAGGGCCCCAGCCATATTTTGTGCTTAACTTATTGTGAAACGTTGATTTGTGCATATGTTTGTCTTCTAATCTCATAAAGAGATTAGTAGAGAGTTATTTAGAAATAAATACATATATATTTGATATATATACCTGTGTGGTGTCTTTTCATTTGGTGATTCAAGAGATTATATGGTAAAACAAGCTGCTTTACATTCCTCCGAGACTTAGCCTGAAGGCTGCTCTCCACAGCTACCACTAGGATAGCTTTCTTTAAAAGGTTGTCTTAAACCTATCTACCATAAGAGTCGATTTGCCCTGGTGCAAGGTGTCCACTTTAATTAGTGAACAGCATATACCAGGCCAACTTCTCACAGCTATCCTAGTGGTAGCTATGGAGAGCAGCCTTCAGGCTAAGTCTTGAAGGAATGTAAAGCAGCTTGTTTTACCAGTCTATAATCTCTTGAGTGATCAAATGAAAGAGCACCACACCAGGTATATATTCAAAATATATGTATTTATTGCTAAACACACCCCTCTAGTCTCTTTATGAGGCTAGAGTTCAAGTACACAAGTTATAAGTTATTTAAACACAGTAATAGCACAAATACATGTTTGGGCCCTAGGGGCATACCAAACCATATACCAATAAAGTGGTATAAGAACCACGACTGAACTAGACACTAGGCCTAGAGCCTCTAGAAGTGCTTGGACCACAAGGAACCACCCAAGGTAGTGACACAGGGGACCCACGGGGACGCGTGCAGTGTAAATACACAACCGCGATACGCCGTTAACTTCTATGGAGAAAGTCGCGATCAGGAAATTAAAGAAAAGGGCCACTTAAAGGAGGACTTGGAGCAAACCCTTTGAGAACTAGGTCGTTCTAGAGTCTCTACCCACGGGAGCACCGGAGTACTCGTGTTACCTCACCCAGGGAAGCCGGGTGCATAGGTGCCTTTCGGGGTCAGGTTTCGTCGTCGATTTGAATGGCGATCTGCTGCAAAGTGCTGCTGGCGACCAAGTGGAAAGTGTCCGGGTGGATCCAAGAGTGGATCGGAGATCTGAAGAACCTGAAAGCAGAGGGGACAGAGTCTGGGTCACTAGCCAGTGACCAGGAAGGCGATGAACAGATGCCCACCGATGTCGAGTACTTCAGGTGCGTTGACGGTCATCTTGACTCTTCAGCCACGAGGTCCAGGAGGCGTTGTCGGCGACCAGGAGCAGGATTCAGGCTGGTACACGATGTCTGTCAAGTGCTGAGGTGTCGGCGACCGGATTGGACCCAAGAAGCCTTGGCAGCGGCAAGTCTTGATGAAGATGTAGATCGTCGATGGTGCAGACCAGCAAGGTCTGGGGAACTCACCCAGTGAGGGTAAGTGAGGGCAGGCCTGGAGCAATCAGGATGCCCAAGAAGAAAAGGATTGGCCTTCGTGAAGGGCTACTAGCCAACGGGCTAGCAACTGCAAAGGAGCCTCAAGACGTCGCACGTGGATCTGGCTCACAGGACACTCGTGGAGTGGAGGCCAGTGATCTTTGGTGCAGTTGGTGCTGGAGGCTAGGGCTACTGGGAGCCCAAAGCACGACTTCGTGGGAGACCCAGAAGAGGATGCACTTGCAAATGTGCTTGGTGTCCAGGGGTCACGGTCTCACGTTACCCACGATAGCTACGGGCCTCAGCTTTGCTGGGGACTCAGGGTAGCCTCGGGGAAGTCTGAGAGTCCACCTCTGGTGATGCGAAGACTTCGGCGTCCAACGGGAGCTTCAGAAATGCAGACTGGACAGATGCGTCTTTGGTGCCTGCCAAGCAGGGGAGTCACTCCTTGACCCCAAGGGAGATTCTTCTGTCCTCTAATCTTGAGTAGAGCGTCGAAGGTCCAGGATTCTGTTTCAGAGTTTCGTCCAGGGATAATCTAAAGTCCTAATGACTGGGTTCCTATACTTATACCAAGTTTAGGGGTTGGACTACTCTGTGGCCCCACCTATGGGTGGGTCAGGGCAGAGGGGTGGCTACACCCCTTTCCCTTTGTCCAGTTCGCGCCAAAGCAGGGGCTGCAAGCCCCTGATCCGGTTTGAGCTGGGGTATGCACAGGGACACCAAGTGTGCCCCCAGTGCAGGACTTCAAAGCACCCGAAAGTGCTCCCGCCCAGCCCCAATACACATTATCCTGTCTGGGGAGGTGGTCACACCTCCCTGGGACAGGAAACCTATTGTCCAGGCCTCCCCTGCTGGAGTTTCGTCCAGCAGCAGGAGGCCAGACTTGTGTCTGTGGCAGTAGCATCCATTTTGTGATGCCAGGCTTTAGAAAGAAGTTACCGGCCAGGCCAGGGTTAACATGTCTCTCCCTCTAGAAGGGTGGAATGCTACCCGCGCTGCCAGAATTGGTGGGGGGGTAGTATTCCAAGATGTTTGACACCAAACACGACATGTTTCCGTGCAGCCATTCCAAAGTTAGCATTTAACGCGAGGTTATAATGCGCTTAAGAGTATATGGTCAGGCTGCACTACCAACAGCATCAGAGAAGGGTCTCCGAACACTGCAGAGGGGCCCGGCTCATGCAGGGGCACCCTCTCACATAGGAACCACGCACTCTGCCTTCAGGATTGATAAGGCCTGCCATAGGAGTGACTTATAGGTTTATATGTGTGTATGTATGTAGTGATATAGGTAACCTATATCACAGTAAGGAGTGCATGCACCACCTTACCCAGGCTGCAGTAGCAGACCTGTGGTGTCAGTTTGGATGGCCTTCCAGGGGTGGCACAATACATGCTGCAGCCCCTGGTAGGCCTCTGAGGTACCTATGCCCTTGGTACATAGTATACCATATACTAGGGACTTATAAGGGCACTCCAGATTCCAATCAGAGATGTGCCTAAGGCACATGGAAACCTTTTTACAGAGAAAGCAGATAGACTGGGGCCCTGAATAGCAGGATCCCAGTCCAACTAAGTCATAAACCAGCAAAACACCATAAAAAAGTGGGGGCAACCATATAGTCAGATTCCACCTTCCTACATAACCCCCCAAACGAAAGGAGATAAGGCTAACCTTGGCCAGTTGAGCCTTCATTGACTAAGTGGTCATATAAGGAAGCACCTGCACTAGCATGGTTGCCCCCTGTCTTATGGTCCACTAAGCAATCCCTCACCCTAAGGGTATGAGGGGGTCTCCACCATGGGGAATCACTACCTGTGGTGTGCTTAGGTAAAGTACAAGGCTGGTGAGGTGTCTGAGTAGGGAAATGAGGCCCTAGGAATGTTGGCCTCAGCTTCCTCAGATCACTGGTCACCATGTAGGCCTGTCTTTCCATGACTGAGTTGCACTTTGCTCTAAGGGTCAACCTTTGGCTGCCTACAGCTGGGGGTTGGGTCCCTTTGGATGGACTACTGGAGGGACATGGCAGGTTTGGAACCTTCAGGTCCCAGGTTTGCCCTTGCCTACCAGAGTCCTTCTGGGGGAGGTCCCTACATAAAGGCATGGGGGATCCCTCAGTGTGTAGAGGAGCTTTCACCTGGCTAGGGCTACTAGACTTGGTGCCCCTAATCTGCTGATGGGGGGTTCCTCTGGACAGGGGGCCCTGGGGGTCCACTGACCTCCCTGACCTCTGCAGCCCTGGGCTGGCTGAGGCAGGGTAGAGAGGGGCAGGTTACCTGCTCCAGACTGGGTACCACCTTGGAAGGGTCCTCTGCCATCAGGGGTGTGGCCAGGCCAGGCCTGACTACCTCTGGGGCAGTTCCTTCACTAGGGGTAGGGTCAGTTCCCTGAGGAGGCTGACCCTTACCTACTGTCTGGAGGGAAGAAGACTTTTCTTCAACCCTTGTGCTCTCTTTTGGGGGAGAGTGGGCCATTCTTTCAGGCTCCATCTCTCCAAATTCTTGGGCTGGGGCTGTGGCCATTACAGCCCCACTAACCTTTACAGGGACGCCCAACATCCTAAGGTGGGTTTGGTGTTCAACTTCAGCCCAGGCTGAAATCTCCAGATCATTGCCCATCAGGCAATCTACAGGTAAGGTGGGGGACACTGCCACTCTCTTTGGGCCTGTGACCCCCTCCCAGCTGAGATTGACTATGGCCATGGGGTGATCTGTTCTGACACCATCAATGTTGGTCACCTGGTATTTAAACTCAGGTAAAAGCTGGTGAGGGGGACTAGTTTCCCTGCCACCATGGTGACACTAGCCCCTGTGTCCCTAAATGCCACAGCTTTCTGACCATTAATCATTGGCTCCAGTCTGTACCTGCCCATTGCTGTGGGACCCATGGTAAAGGTGGCAAATCCTACACCACCATCAGAGTCAGAGGAGTCTGTTGAGGGGTCCCTGTCTGAACCAGGGCCCACCTCTGTTCCTGTTGCAAAAGCACCTAACTTTTGGGTGCACTACTCCCAACTGGAGGATTACTACTGGTAGTACCAGGAGGGGGTAGTAGTTGCTGGGGGAACATTTTCTTTATTGCCAATCCTGGGGCAACCGGGATCAGATTTCCAGTGCCCAGGCTTTTTACAGACATGGCAATATGGTTTCTTTTCAGGAGAGGAAGGAGTTTGGGACCCACCCCCAGAAGAGGAATTTTGGGGCCCTGTAGTGGACTTATCCTTAGATTTATCCCCACCTTTCTCTTGGGACTTAGTAGAATCTTTCTTCTGGTCACCACCCTGATTCTTAGTCTTTACTCTGGTTCTGACCCATTTGTCTGCCTTCTTTCCCAATTCTTGGGGAGAGGTCAGATCAGAGTCCACCAGATACTGGTGCAAAAGCTGGTTTTGACAATTATTAAGGATCTGCTCCCTCATAATCAAATTGTACAATCCTAAAAAGTCATGCACTTTGTTGCCATGTATCCAACCTTCCAGAGCCTTAGTAGCACAATCTACAAAATCAACCCAGTCTTGAGTCTGAGCTTTTGGGTGTCTCTGAACTTCAACCTATACTGTTCAGTGGTTAGGCCAAACCCATCTATCAGAGCACTCTTCAAGACTGTGTAATTGTCAGCATCCTCTTCTCTTACAGTGAGGAGCTTGTCTCTACCTTTGTCTGCAAAGGAGAGCCACAAGATTGCTGCCCACTGCTTCTGGGGGACCCTCTGAACTTTACAGGCCCTCTCCAGTGCAGTTATCCATTTGTGGATGTCATCCCCACTCTGGTAGGGAGGGACAATCTTGCTTAGGTTTCTATGGCCATAAGACCTTTCCCTATCTCTAGGGATATTGCTGCCACCATGGGACTCTAGTCCCAACTTTCTTTTCTCTCTAAAGAGATCTAGGGACTCCCTGTCTAAGGCTACTTGCTTCCTTCTGAGTTCAAGCTGAGCTTCCTCATACTGAATCAGCCTCTTTCTCCTCTCATGAGAGGATTCCCTCCTATGAGATGAGACAGAGCTCCCTATTGAGGTGCCAGAGTGGTTAGACTCCTGAGAAGGAGATCTAGACTTTCTGGGCACACTCATAATCCTTCCTGGGGAGACAAAGAGGGTATCATTCTGATCATCCTCTTCATCTTCCACAGGAGGGATTGGGTTATCCAGGTCAGGGTCATTGTCACCCTCCTGGCCAGTTTCAGAGGGGGGGCTGGGGGTATTGTTACCCCTGGCCCCTTCCTCTTCTTCTGCCCCACCCTCTGCTCCTACCCCTTCAGTCCCCAAGGGCTTACTGAGGTCATAAGCTACCAGCAACTCCTTAAGGTGTTGGGTGGTGGGACTTTGGCCTGTCCTTAATTTCCTCAAGTTACATAATGCTCTCAATTCCAAGAATGGGAGTGTATCATACTTGGAGGGAAGAAGCCCAGTGGCTTCTGGCAAGGATTCTCTAGATCCTACCTTTAAAGACATTAGTAGTGTGGTGTGGTGTATGCACTACCTACTCTAGTGTGGCCTACTAAACTCTCTTGAGTTGTAGAAAGGGTGTGCTATCCCTTAACACACAACTCTAAGTTCAGTAGAACTTACTGTATTCTAAGCTTAAATTATATGTACCTTAGGTACCTTTAGTGGTTTTCAGTTGATCAATTCAATTGAGATTATCTGGTAAAACAATAGCAAGCTGGAATCCCACACGCTGCACACCAATGTGAGAAGTTGGCCTGGCATATGCTGTCCACTAATGATAGTGGGAACCTTGCACCAGTCCAAACAACCCCTTATTGGAGATAGGTTAAAGACAACCTTATTGAAAGCTATCCTAGTGGTAGCTATGGAGAGCAGCCTTCAGGCTAAGTCTTGAAGGAATGTAAAGCAGCTTGTTTTACCAGTCTATAATCTCTTGAGTGATCAAATGAAAGAGCACCACACCAGGTATATATTCAAAATATATGTATTTATTGCTAAACACACCCCTCTAGTCTCTTTATGAGGCTAGAGTTCGAAGTACACAAGTTATAAGTTATTTAAACACAGTAATAGCACAAATACACGTTTGGGCCCTAGGGCGTACCAAACCATATACCAATAAAGTGGTATAAGAACCATGACTGAACTAGACACTAGGCCTAGAGCCTCTAGAAGTGCTTGGACCACAAGGAACCACCCAAGGTAGTGACACAGGGGACCCACGGGGGACGCGTGCAGTGTAAATACACAACCGCGATACGCCGTTAACTTCTATGGAGAAAGTCACGATCAGGAAATTAAAGAAAAGGGACACTTAAAGGAGGACTTGGAGCAAACCCTTTGATACCTAGTGCCTCTGTTGTGTTGAGCCGTGACGCCGTGACGCCGAATTCACCATTGCAGTTGCCGTAGCCCCACCCCCACGTCATACGCTAGCGTCTGTGCAGACGTGTGCAACAGCTGAGCAGAGCGGACGAACGGACGAGCGAACGCGGAACGGACGAGTGAACGCGGAAAACCGCCGCCGCCGAGTACTTGGAGGGTGAAAAACCCCGTGGCTCAGAATTAAGCACAGAATTAAGCACAGTGGAGCCGGAGCCTGAGCCTGAGCGACTCAAGTGAATAGAATTGAAAATCCAAAGCTAGGGAAAGCACCCGAGTGGAAAAGGGGGTTCAATAGGCGTAATACGGGTACGGGGACTCGGCTTGCACGGCTCGCATAGCAGAGGTAAGTGTAGGAGTTTTATGAACTTGTTGAAAAGCGGATTGCCAGACGAACAGTGTGGAGATTGTGGGCAGTTATACCTGAAAACTTTGTAAGGGTAGGAATATAATCCGGGAGTGCAAAGTACTTTTGAAATAGAGTTGAATATTGCAAATGGCCCCAAGGAAGAACAAAAGTGCCCTGGAAAACAAACTAAGATCAAGAGAGACAGCGGGGGACCTGAGAATGTCTGGAGAAAGTGGGGAAAGTCCAGAGCAAGGACCTGCAAAGGGAACAAAGAAAAAGAGAAGGAAAAAGTGGACATAAGCAAAAGCCGGAGTGAATCCGCCTCAACCTCGATAAAAGAATTTGTGGGGAAACATTTTTAAAAAGTCTTCTTACCAGGAAAGGCACTGGATATAGAGATGATAGAGGCCACTATGCAGAAAGAATGGGAGGGGGGGAGTAGGAATGGTAATACTTCATTACCCCTCGAGGAGAATATATTAGAGTCACAATTTTCGGCCAATCATTCTCTACAGTGCCTACTGGATCAAAAGGGCTTATTATCACCACGGTTATCATCCTCACCTTGTGGACTGTTTTCTTATGAACCAGAGATAGGTTCACATGATAGCCTGATCTTAAATAAAGGTATAAGGATAGAAGGAGAGGGTATAATTGATAAACAGAATTTAATGTCGGGACAGAGCGAGGATTTGAATGTAACCCCAGGGTCAAAATTGGAACTTTCAGCTACCCCGGTTACCTCAGTATTGGACCTTATATTGTTATTACAGAAGACACTACAAGGGTTACTTGAAGTTACATTGTCAAATAACGATATTTTAAAAGTACAAAAAGAGCACCTAGCTAAGATAGAGGGTGAGTTAAAGGTGATTAGATGTCAAATGCCAACTATGATAAGACCAGTCCTCAATGCTGACTTGCAGCCCCCTGTAGAGGAATCGGCTGCAACAATTGACTCACTCAAGGAAACACACGAGGTTTATATTTCAAAACAGCCAATGAGAGTATTAAGAAGGGGTGAGGTCCTTAGATTTGGATTAACTAATCTAGTAAGACGAGTAGGAAGGAAGCGGCAAAAAAGGGGGGCAATAAGATAGTGAAAAGATCTAGGTCTGCAGAGGTGGGGTCTGGGGATAAGGCACATGTACCAAAGTCACCAAACCCCGTTAGGGGACCAATGAGGAAGAACACCCCAAAGAAGCAAGTTAAAAAGGTGCAAATAGATAGTAACTCAGTTAGGCAGGAGAAACAATCAAGGTATATACCCCCAACTGAGCCAAAAATTGCTGGCCCACGTTCGGACCATGGCAAAGGTAGCGGTTCTAAATCAGGTAATATACGGGATATAGGAACTAGAAGGTCAAATAATCAAACCCATATGGTACATACGGCTCAAAATCAATATCTTGCCCTAAAAAGGGCAAGGAAGGAGGACAAAGATAATAAGTGGCTATATTTTGAACCAATTCCAACAAATAAAGGTGGTAAGAAGTTAAGGAAAAGGTCACCACTAAATAGGTCACAACTTTTGCAAGCGTTTGCCCTATGCCCAAATTTGAAAGGTATGGGGACAAATGACCTAAGACAAGTGGGATTTGAGCAAAACAGGGATGGTAAGGAGGTTACTAGGGTATTAGTATATTCGGATCTGGTAAAGACAATGATTGAAAAATCAGTGAGAGAGGTACAAAAGGAAGGCATACGGATAATACCTGAAGAGGAGGTGGAAATAGAAGTTGAAGATAAAGAGTTGCAAGTAAAGGATTTTCTAAGGTGCCATGCAGGATTAAAGAGTAGACAGGTAAGGATAATTAACCAAGAAGAAGAGGAAGGGGCAGGCTGGGGAAATTTAAAAATAATTGCTAACAACTCAGATGTGGAAAATTGGTGGGGAAATTGGAGTCAGGGAACTAGCCATGCAGGCCATTCAAATAGGTTTACTGAGTTGACAGGGGAGGAAGGACTCCTGGACGATGTAGAATAGGTAAAGGGTACGCCGCATGGCATAAGAATAGTTTCCTGGAATATAAATGGGCTCGGAGATCATTCTAAACAAGAAAATATAAGGGATTTGGGAAAAAGTACCGAGATCATATGCATCCAGGAAACCTGGCTATGCGGCAAGACCCCAACATTTGATGGTTTTTGCCAAATCAATCGGCCAGCGAAGAAACAAAGGTTTGGGCGCCCAGCGGCGGGATTAACGACATTGTTGTCAACGAAAATAGTGAAGAAGGTGACAGAATTAATTGTAAAATGTAAATGGTTGCTTGCCTGCAGGTTAACTTTATCAGTTACTGACAAAATGAATACAAAGTTGCTGCTTGTAAATGTTTATATGCAATGGGCTAGTAAAAAGGAATATGTAGTAGAAATGAATAATTTTAAAGAAGACGTGGATTTTATATGTGAAAAGTACGATATGGATTTGATTTTAGTAATGGGGGATTTTAATCACAAATTGAACCCCAAGAATGTAGATTGTTGGTTCTCAGAATTATTGGAGGTCCATAATGTAACTCAAGCGACCTTCTCTGATAGTTCCCCTTCAGCAAATGATATCCAGCTGGGAAACTACCTAGGGTCTAAAAGTCTCTTTTGCCTAAATGGTAGGCATCTTCAAGATTGTCCAGCGAAGAAAACTTTTAAATTAGGCTCACAAAATTGCCCGATAGATTATATCTTCATGACAGTTCGGCACTTTGAGTTAATCAAAGGTTTTAGGATTATAAACAGAGTAGGGAGTGACCATAACCCACTAGAGCTAGACCTTTTAGACATTCAACCTCATCCCAGTAACAAAGTTATTGAACAACAAGTGGGATATCCCAGGAGGATTACAACGAGACTTACAGAAGAATTTATAGCCCGGTTAATAAAATTTCAGCAGAACTTAGATCTGGGCACAGTAACTGGTCAGTGCTTGGATTGGTACGTGGGTAAAATTGAAGAAGTGGTCCATAGGCTGTGTGACAATCTAAGGAAAAATAAATTGAAGGTAAATAAAATATTAAAAAAGTCGGAGAGACAAAGAAGTTGGTTCTCAAAGGAATGTATGGAAAAGAAGAGGGAACTAAGGAGAGTTGCACGTAGCCTTAGTATAAATTATGAATATGCTAGGGCAATTAAGCTCGTACAACTAAAAAGAGAATATAATATGTTAATTAGGAAGGCAAAAAGAGTCTATAAAGAAGGATGCTGGATAGAGCTGCTTGAGGCAATAGAGACAAAGAATATACGGAAGTTCTGGAACTTGGTTCAATCAGCAGTGGGCTGCCCTCCGGCCGTAATGAATTGTGTGGTAGAAGAGGCAGCTTGGGAGAAATATCTGCTGGAATTATATAGCCCAAGAAGAGAACTGGAGGAGGATGTGCTGCCAGATTGGAGCGGTCTGGTAGCAGATTTAAAAACCGACTTTTCGGTTAGAGAAGTGGAAAATACGATAAGAACACTGAATCTAACAAGGGCATCCGGTCCAGACAACCTTCCTGCCCAGATAATTAAAACTCAATCGAACTGGTGGGCAGAATGTTTTTCTAAGATGTTCCAAGTTATTTTAGACACAGGGAAGTTTCCCAATAACTGGAAGGGTGCAATAATTAGGCCTATACATAAGAAGGGCGATATGCAGGCCCCAAAGAACAACAGATTAATAAATCTGATAGATATTGGAGAAAAGATCTTTGCAAAAATAATATTAGGTAAATTAAAAGATTGGGCAGACCAGAAGTCGGTGGTACCGGTAGAACAGGGGGGATTTAAAGAGGGCCATTCGACAATGGACCATTGTTTTGCACTTTGGGCACTCGCTCGGAAATCAATAGAGCAAAAGGGGAAAATGTATTGCTGCTTTGTTGATTTCCGGGCGGCTTTTGATTCAGTGGACCGTAGGAGCCTATGGGAGTGCTTGATAAAGTACGATATACCGGAAGGCCTATTGGCCATTCTAAAAGAACTTCATAGTGAGAATTGGGCTCAAGTAATTAAGGATACACAAGGTTCACTGACCCAGAAAACTGCCATAAGGAATGGACTAAGACAGGGTTGTGTCTTGGCCCCCTTGCTCTTCGCCATATTCCTAGCCGACTTACCGGCAGCATTGGAAGTGGAAAGAAGTGCAAGCCCCAGAATGAGTGGTAGGAAAGTATCTTGTCTTCTATATGCAGATGATCTTGTGATACTGGACCAAACTGAGCTAGGACTCCAAAGGAAATTAAATGTTTTTAGAGAATACTGTGAGGCAAAGTTTTTAGTTGTAAATATGGAGAAAACAAAGATTTTATGTTTTGGTAAAAGAGATAAAAATTTTAACTGGTTTTTAGGACAAATAAAATTGGAAATTGTAAAAGAATATAGATACCTGGGCCTTTGGTTCGATAATTCGCTGAAGTGGTATACTCATTTAGAAGCTCAAAAAACAAAAGTGCATTCTTCTATTTGTGGGCTGAAAAAATTTAACAAAGATTATGGGGACATGTCACATAGACCAATGTTAAAGGCATATGAAGCCATGATCCCACCCCAAGTTTTGTACGGGTCTGAAGTTCTAACCCTAAGTGGTAAAGGAGATTGGGATCGGGAAGAAGGCAAGGCCTTAAAAAGTTATTGTCTTTACCAAGTTCTACAATGGTTCAGGCAATTAGAATGGAATTAGGAACAATAGCATGGAGTAGTCAGGCCCAAATGTCTCTGCTGAGATTCTGGAAGCGCCAAGATCCAGGGGGAGTACAGAAAGTTTCACACTGGTGTAGTGAGGAGATTCGGCATAGTAGCCTAAAATGGGCCAGGGATGCGAGAAAGAAAATCCAGACTATAGCTGGGAGTTTAAATGTAAACTCAGTACAGAACCCTCTAGATGTAGAATTTACCAAGAGATTACTTAGATACCAAGGCTTAGAACAGTCAAGGATGCTTGATCTGGAATATCTGAGTAAGAAAAAATCGGTACAAGGTATAATAAACTCCTGGGTAAATGCTGCATGGTATCCGTATCTGGAAACCCTGCCTAATCATGGACTTAGGTGTGAAATCCTAAGAGTACGAATTGGCATCAATCCATGGTTAATGGAGGAAAAAATAAAAGCTGCCATGATATATCAAGATGGGACATGTAAATGCGGGCTTGGAACTAAAGCTGAAATACTGTATATATTGCTAGATTGCCTGGTTTTACAAGATTTGAGGAAATTGATTTTACGTCCATTATTTGTAAAATATGGAATAAGCTCACGAGCCCAAGCAATTGTATTAATAACTGATATGATAAGTCTCGATATAGCTATAGCACTAGGAAATTATATGAAAGGTATAAATAGCTTTTTACGGGATAAACTAAAGGGAGGTTAGCAATGTATTGATTTTAAATTCCTTCGCCCACAGAATCGGTTTAGATGAAATGAATATAATATGGAATTGAACTATTTTAAAATGCCTTTGTTATTGGGGAAAGGAAGTGGATAACGTACCCTCTTTTTAAATAGAGCACTGATGGCACTGTTATTTTAATGTCTTTTATGTGGTTTTAAAAAAAAATCTTTTCCATACATGTATATAATATGAATATGTTGCTGTTATAGGAGAGGAGGTGAATATTGGTTCTACTAACTTTTGTATTAGCTAGAATAATTATAAAGAACTGTGTTGTTTTATTTCCTTCGTGATTCTTGTTGTTTAAAGACTATGGTCTAAATAAACAGAGTTTTCTCTCTCTCTCAACTAGGTCGTTCTAGAGTCTCTACCCACGGGAGCACCGGAGTACTCGTGTTACCTCACCCAGGGAAGCCGGGTGCATAGGTGCCTTTCGGGGTCGGGTTTCGTCGTCGATTTGAATGGCGATCTGCTGCAAAGTGCTGCTGGCGACCAAGTGGAAAGTGTCCGGGTGGATCCAAGAGTGGATCAGAGATCTGAAGAACCTGAAAGCAGAGGGGACAGAGTCTGGGTCACTAGCCAGTGACCAGGAAGGCGATGGACAGATGCCCACCGATGTTGAGTGCTTCAGGTGCGTTGACGGTCGTCTTGACTCTTCAGCCACGAGGTCCAGGAGGCGTTGTCGGCAACCAGGAGCAGGATTCGGGCTGGTACACAATGTTTGTCGAGGGCTGAGGTGTCGGCGACCGGATTGGACCCAACAAGCCTTGGCAACGGCAAGTCTCGATGAAGATGTAGATCGTCGATGGTGCAGACCAGCAAGGTCTGGAGAACTCACCCAGCGAGGGTAAGTGAGGGCAGGCCTGGAGCAACCAGGATGCCCAAGAAGAAAAGGATTGGCCTTCGTGAAGGGCTACTAGCCAACGGGCTAGCGACCGTGAAGGAGCCTCGAGATGTTGCACGTGGATCTGGCTCACAGGACACTCGTGGAGTGGAGGCCAGTGATCTTCGGTGCAGTTGGTGCTGGAGGCTAGGGCTACTCGGAGCCCAAAGCACGACTTCGTGGAAGACCCAGAAAAGGATGCACTTGCAAATGTGCTTGGTGTCCATGGGTCACGGTCTCACGTTACCCACGATAGCTACGGGCCTCAGCTTTGCTGGGGCTCAGGGTAGCCTCGGGGAAGTCTGAGAATCCACCTCTGGTGATGCGAAGACTTCGGCGTCCAACGGGAGCTTCAGAAATGCAGACCGGACAGATGCGTCTTTGGTGCCTGCCAAGCAGGGGAGTCACTCCTTGACCCCAAGGGAGATTCTTCTGTCCTCTAATCTTGAGTAGAGCGTTGAAGGTCCAGGATTCTGTTTCAGAGTTTCATCCAGGGATAATCTAAAGTCCTAAGGACTGGGTTCCTATACTTATACCAAGTTTAGGGGTTGGACTACTCTGTGGCCCCACCTGTGGGTGGGTCAGGGCAGAGGGGTGGCTACACCCCTTTCCTTTGTCCAGTTCGCACCAAAGCAGGGGCTGCAAGCCCCTGATCCGGTTTGAACTGGGGTATGCACTAGGGACACCAAGTGTGCCCCCAGTGCAGGACTTCAAAGCACCCGAAAGTGCTCCCGCCCAGCCCCAATACACATTATCCTGTCTGGGGAGGTGGTCACACCTCCCTGGGACAGGAAACCTATTGTCCAGGCCTCCCCTGCCGGAGTTTCATCCAGAAGCAGGAGGCCAGACTTGTGTCTGTGGCAGTAGCATCCATTTTGTGATGCCAGGCTTTAGAAAGAAGTTACCGGCCAGGCCAGGGTTAACATGTCTCTCCCTCTAGAAGGGTGGAATGCTACCCCGCCGCCAGAATTGGCGGGGGGTAGTATTCCAAGATGTTTGACACCAAACACGACATGTTTAGGTGCAGCTATTCCAAAGTTAGCATTTAACGCGAGGTTATAATGCGCTTAAGAGTATATGGTCAGGCTGCACTACCAACAGCATCAGAGAAGGGTCTCCGAACGCTGCAGAGGGGCCCGGCTCATGCAGGGGCACCCTCTCACATAGGAACCACGCACTCTGCCTTCAGGATTGATAAGGCCTGCCATAGGAGTGACTTATAGGTTTATATGTGTGTATGTATATAGTGATATAGGTAACCTATATCACAGTAAGAGGTGCATGCACCACCTTACCCAGGCTGCAGTAGCAGACCTGTGGTGTCAGTTTGGATGGCCTAACAGGGGTGGCATAATACATGCTGCAGCCCCTGGTAGGCCTCTGAGGTACCTATGCCCTTGGTACATAGTATACCATATACTAGGGACTTATAAGGGCACTCCAGATTCCAATCAGAGATGTGCCTATGGCACATGGAAACCTTTTTACAGAGAAAGCAGATAGACTGGGGCCCTGAATAGCAGGATCCCAGTCCAACTAAGTCATAAACCAGCAAAACACCATAAAAAAAGTGGGGGCAACCATATAGTCAGATTCCACCTTCCTACAGAAAGTATAGAAAGAGGAAGAAAGGTGTAGAAAGAAGCAGGAGAGGTGGAGAAAGAAGGAAGAGAGGTACAGAAATAGGCAAGAGAAGTACAGAAAGAAGCAAGAGAAGTACAGAAAGAAGCAAGAGAGGTACAGAAAGAGGCAAGAGAAGTGCAAAAAGAAGCAAGAGAACTGCAGAAAGAGGAATATAGGTGCAGAAAGAGGCAAGAGAAGTGCAGAAAGAGACAAGAGATGTACAGATAGAAGAACAAAGGTACAGAAACAAGCAACAGAGGTGCAGAAATAGGCAAGAGACGTGCAAAAATAGGCAATAGTGATGCAGAAAGGAGCAAGAGAGGTGCAGAAAGAGACAAGAGGGGTGCAGAAAGAGGCAAGAGGGGTGTAGAAAGAATCAAGAGAGGTGCAGAAAGAAGCAAGACAAATGCATAAAGAAGCAACAGAGGTACAAAAAGAGGCAAGAGAAGTGCAGAAAGAGGCAAGAGAGGTGCAGAAAGAGTCAAGAGAGGTGCAGAAAGAGGTAAGAGAAGTGCATAAAGAAGCAACAGAGGTGCAAAAGGAAGCAAGAGAGGTGCATAAAGAGGCAAGAGAGGTTCAGAAACAGGCAACAGAGGTACAGAAAGAGGGAAGAGGGGTGCGGAAAGAGGCAATAAGTGTACAGAAAGAAGCAAGAGAGGTGCAGAAACATGCAATAGAAGTGCAGAAAGATGCAAGAGAGGTGCAGAAAGAAGCAAGATAGGTGCAAAAAGAGTCTAGAGAAGTGCAGAAAGAGGTAAGAGTGGTGCAGAAAAAGACAAGACGGATACAGAAAGAAGCAAGACAGGTGCACAACGAAGCAAGAGAGGTGCAGAAAGAGGCAAGATAGGTACAGAAAGAGTCAAGAGTGGTGCAGAAAGAGGTAAGAGCGGTGCAGAAAAAGACAAGACGGGTACAGAAAGAAGCAAGAGAGGTGCAGAAAGAGGCAAGAGAGGTGCAGAAAGAGGAAGAAAGGCACAGAAAGAAGCAACAGAAATGCAGAAAGAGGCATGGAAAGTATAGAAAGAGGACGAAAGGTGTAGAAAGAAGCAGGAGAGGTGGAGAAAGAAGGAAGAGAGGTACAGAAATAGGCAAGAGAAGTACAGACAGAAGCAAGAGAAGTACAGAAAGAAGCAAGAGAGGTATAGAAAGAGGCAAGAGAAGTGCAAAAAGAAGCAAGAGAACTGCAGAAAGAGGAATATAGGTGCAGAAAGAGGCAAGAGAAGTGCAGAAAGAGGCAAGAGAAGTGCAGATAGAAGAACAAAGGTACAGAAACAAGCAACAGAGGTGCAGAAATAGGCAAGAGACGTGCAAAAATAGGCAATAGTGATGCAGAAAGGAGCAAGAGAGGTGCAGAAAGAGACAAGAGGGGTGCAGAAAGAGGCAAGAGGGGTGTAGAAAGAATCAAGAGAGGTGCAGAAAGAAGCAAGACAAATGCATAAAGAAGCAACAGAGGTACAAAAAGAGGCAAGAGAAGTGCAGAAAGAGGCAAGAGAGGTGCAGAAAGAGTCAAGAGAGGTGCAGAAAGAGTTAGAAGCGGTACAGAAAAAGACAAGACAGATACAGAAAGAAGCAAGAGAGGTGCCTAAAAAAGAAAGAGAGATGCAGAAAGAGGCAAGAGAGGTGCAGAAAGATGAAGAAAGGCACAGAAGGAAGCAACAGAAATGCAGAAAGAGGTAAGAGAAGTGCAGAAAGAGGCAAGAGAGGTGCACAAAGAGATAAGAGAAGTGCAGAAAGAAGCAAGAGAGGTACAGAACGAAGCAAGACAGCTGCAGAAAGAAACAATAAAAGTGTAGAAAGAAGCAAAAGTGGTACAGAAAGAGGCAAGAGAAGTGCTGAAAGAGACAAGAGAAGTCCAGAAAGTGGCAAGAGAGATGCAGAAAGAGGCAAGAGAGGTGCACAAACAGGCAACAGAGGTGCAGAAAGAGGGAAGAAGAGTGCAGAAAAAGGCAAGAGGAGTGCAGAAAGAAGCAACAGAGGTGCAGAAAAAGGCAAAAGAGGTGCAGAAAGAGGGAAAGAGGTGCAGCAAAAAACAAGAGAGCTGCAGAAAGGGACAAGAGACGTGCAAAAAGAAGCAAGAGATGTGCAGAAATTAGCAAGAGAGGTGCAGAAAGGTAAGGAAGGTGCAGAAAGAGGGAAGAGGGGTGCATAAAGAGGCAAGAGAGGTGCAGAAAGAGGCAAGAGGGATATAGAAAGAAGCAAGAGTGGTGCAGAAAGAAGTAAGAGAAGTGCATAAAGAAGCAACAGAGGTGCAAATAGAGGCAACAGAAGTGCAGAAAGAGGCAAGAGAGTTGCAGAAAGAGGCAAGAGAAGTGCAGAAATAGGTAAGAGAAGTGCATAAAGAAGCAACAGAGGTGCAAAAAGGAGCAAGAGAGGTGCATAAAGAGGCAAGAGAGGTTCAGAAACAGGCAACAGAGGTACAGAAAGAGGTAAGAGGGGTGCGGAAAGAGGCAATAAGTGTACAGAAAGAAGCAAGAGAGGTGCAGAAACATGCAATAGAAGTGCAGAAAGATGCAAGAGAGGTGCAGAAAGAAGCAAGATAGGTGCAGAAAGAGTCAAGAGAAGTGCAGAAAGAGGCAAGATAGGTGCAGAAAGAGTCAAGAGAGGTGCAGAAAGAGGTAAGAGTGGTGCAGAAAAAGACAAGACGGATACAGAAAGAAGCAAGAGAGGTGCACAAAGAAGCAAGAGAGGTGCAGAAAGAGGCAAGAGAGGTGCAGAAAGAGGAAGAAAGGCACAGAAAGAAGCAACAGAAATGCAGAAAGAGGCATGAAAAGTATAGAAAGAGGAAGAAAGGTGTAGAAAGAAGCAGGAGAGGTGGAGAAAGAAGGAAGAGAGGTGCAGAAATAGGCAAGAGAAGTACAGAGAGAAGCAAGAGAAGTACAGAAAGAAGCAAGAGAGGTACAGAATGAGGCATGAGAAGTGCAAAAAGAAGCAAGAGAACTGCAGAAAGAGGAATAAAGGTGCAGAAAGAGGCAAGAGAATTGCAGAAAGAGGCAAGAGAAGTGCAGATAGAAGAACAAAGGTACAGAAACAAGCAACAGAGGTGCAGAAAGAGGCAAGTGACGTGCAAAAATATGCAATAGTGATGCAGAAAGGAGCAAGAGAGGTGCAGAAAGAGACAAGAGGGGTGCAGAAAGAGGCAAGAGGGGTGTAGAAAGAAGCAAGAGAGGTGCAGAAAGAAGCAAGACAAATGCATAAAGAAGCAACAGAGGTGCAAAAAGAGGCAAGAGAAGTGCTGAAAGAGGCAAGAGAGGTGCAGAAAGAGTCAAGAGAGGTGCAGAAAGAGGTAGAAGCGGTACAGAAAAAGACAAGACAGATACAGAAAGAAGCAAGAGAGGTGCACAAAAAAGAAAAAGAGATGCAGAAAGAGGCAAGAGAGGTGCAGAAAGATGAAGAAAGGCACAGAAGGAAGCAACAGAAATGCAGAAAGAGGCAAGAGAAGTGCAGAAAGAGACAAGAGGGGTACAGAAAGATGCAAGAGGCGTGTAGAAAGAAGCAAGAGAGGTGCAGAAAGAAGCAAGAGAAGTGCATAAAAAAGCAACAGAGGTGCAAAACGAGGCAAGAGAAGTACAGAAAGAGGCAAGAGAGGTGCAGAAAAAGGCAAGAGAAGTGCAGAAAGAGACAAGAGAAGTCCAGAAAGTGGGAAGAGTGATGCAGAAAGAGGCAAGAGAGGTGCACAAACAGGCAACAGAGGTGCAGAAAGAGGGAAGAAGAGTGCAGAAAAAGGCAAGAGGAGTGCAGAAAGAAGCAACACAGGTGCAGAAAAAGGCAAAAGAGGTGCAGAAAGAGGGAAAGAGGTGCAGGAAAAAGCAAGAGAGCTGCAGAAAGGGACAAGAGACGTGCAAAAAGAAGCAAGAGATGTGCAGAAATTAGCAAGAGAGGTATAGAAAGAGGTAAGGAAGGTGCAGAAAGAGGGAAGAGGGGTGCATAAAGAGTCAAGAGAGGTGCAGAAAGAGGCAAGAGGGATATAGAAAGAAGCAAGAGAAGTGCATAAAGAAGCAACAGAGGTGCAAATAGAGGCAAGAGAAGTGCAGAAAGAGGCAAGAGAGGTGCAGAAAGAGGAAGAAAGGCACAGAGAGAAGCAACATAAATGCAGAAAGAGGCACGAAAAGTATAGAAAGAGGAAGAAAGGTATAGAAAGAAGCAGGAGAGGTACAGAAAGTAGGAAGAGAGGTGCAGAAAGAGGCAAGAAAAGTACAGAAAGCAGCAAGAGAAGTTGGGAATAAAGCAAGAGAGGTGCAGAAAGAGGCAAGAGAAGTGCAGAAAGAAGCAAGAGAACTGCAGAAAGAGACATAAAGGTGCAGAAAGAGGCAAGAGAGGTGCAGAAAGAGACAAGAGGGGTGCAGAAAGAGGCAAGAGGTGTGTAGAAAGAAGCAAGAGAGGTGCAGAAAGAAGCAAGAGAAGTGCATAAGGAAGCAACAGAGGTGCAAAAAGAGGCAAGAGAAGTACAGAAAGACGCAAGAGAAGTACAGAAAGAGGAATAAAGGTGCAGAAAGAGGCAAGA
This sequence comes from Calotriton arnoldi, assembly GCA_963921515.1. Taxonomy (NCBI): domain Eukaryota; kingdom Metazoa; phylum Chordata; class Amphibia; order Caudata; family Salamandridae; genus Calotriton; species Calotriton arnoldi. The sequence goes on from CAWUFW010003978.1 coordinate 36,415, forward strand.
GAGGTGCAAAAGGAGGCAAGAGATGTGGAAAAATAGGCAATAGTGGTGCAGAAAGGGGCAAGAGAGGTGCAGAAAGAGACAAGAGTGGTGCAGAAAGAGGCAGGAGGCGTGTAGAAAGAAGCAAGAGAGGTGCAGAAAGAAGCAAGAGAAGTGCATAAAGAAGCAACAGAGGTGCAAAAAGAGGCAAGAGAAGTACAGAAAGAGGCGAGAGGTGCAGAAAGAGGCAAGAGAAGTGCAGAAAGAGACAAGAGAAGTCCAGAAAGTGGGAAGAGAGATGCAGAAAGAGGCAAGAGAGGTGCACAAACAGGCAACAGAGGTGCAGAAAGAGGGAAGAAGGGTGCAGAAAAAGGCAAGAGAAGTGCAGAAAGAAGCAACAGAGGTGCATAAAAAGGCAAAAGAGGTGCAGAAAGAGGTGCAGGAAAAAGCAAGAGAGCTGCAGAAAGGGACAAGAGACGTGCAAAAAGAAGCAAGAGATGTGCAGAAATTAGCAAGAGAGGTAAGGAAGGTGGAGAAAGAGGGAAGAGGGGTGCATAAAGAGGCAAGAGAGGTGCAGAAAGAGGCAAGAGGGGTATAGAAAGAAGCAAGAGTGGTGCAGAAAGAAGTAAGAGAAGTGCATAAAGAAGCAACAGAGGTGCAAATAGAGGCAAGAAAAGTGCAGAAAGAGGCAAGAGAGGTGCAGAAAGAGTCAAGAGAAGTGCATAAAGAGGTAAGAGAAGTGCATAAAGAAGCAACAGAGGTGCAAAAAGAAGCAAGATAGGTGCATAAAGAGGCAAGAGAGGTTCAGAAACAGGCAACAGAGGTACAGACAGAGGGGTGCGGAAAGAGGCAATAAGTGTACAGAAAGAAACAAGAGAGGTGCAGAAAAATGCAATAGAAGTGCAGAAAGATGCAAGAGAGGTGCAGAAAGAAGCAAGATAGGTGCAGAAAGAGTCAAGAGAAGTGCAGAAAGGGGCAAGATAGGTGCAGAAAGAGTCAAGAGAGGTGCAGAAAGAGGTAAGAGCGGTGCAGAAAAAGACAAGACGGGTACAGAAAGAAGCAAGAGAGGTGCACAAAGAAGCAAGAGAGGTGCACAAAGAGGCAAGAGAGGTGCACAAAGAGGAAGAAAGGCACATAAAGAAGCAACAGAAATGCAGAAAGAGGCACGAAGAGTATAGAAAGAGGAAGAAAGGTGTAGAAAGAAGCAGGAGAGGTGGAGAAAGAAGGAAGAGAGGTACAGAAAGAGGCAAGAGAAGTGCAGAAAGAGACAAAAGAAGTCCAGAAAGTGGCAAGAGAGATGCAGAGAGAGGCAAGAGAGGTGCTCAAACAGGCAACAGAGGTGCAGAAAGAGGGAAGAAGGGTGCAGAAAAAGGCAAGAGGAGTGCAGAAAGAAGCAACAGAGGTGCAGAAAAAGGCAAAAGAGGTGCAGAAAGAGGTAAAGAGGTGCAGGAAAAAGCAAGAGAGATGCAGAAAGGGACAAGAGACGTGCAAAAGGAAGCAAGAGATGTGCAGAAATTAGCAAGAGAGGTGCAGAAAGAGGTAAGGAAGGTGCAGAAAGAGGGAAGAGGGGTGCATAAAGATGCAAGAGAGGTGCAGAAAGAGGCAAGAGGGGTATAGAAAGAAGCAAGAGAGGTGCAGAAAGAAGTAAGAGAAGTGCATAAAGAAGCAACAGAGGTGCAAAAAGAGGCAGGAGAAGTGCAGAAAGAGGCAAGATAGGTGGAGAAAGAGTCAAGAGGGGTGCAAAAAGAAGCAAGAGAGGTGCATAAAGAGGCAAGAGAGGTTCAGAAACAGGCAACAGAGGTACAGAAAGAGGGTAGAGGGGTGCGGAAAGAAGCAATAAGGGTACAGAAAGAAGCAAGAGAGGTGCAGAAACATGCAATAGAAGTGCTGAAAGATGTAAGAGAGGTGCATAAAGAAGCAAGATAGGTGCAGAAAGAGTCAAGAGAGGTGCAGAAAGAGGTAAGAGCGGTGAATAAAAAAACAAGACGGATACAGAAAGCAGCAAGAGAGGTGCACAAAGAAGCAAGAGAGATACAGAAAGAGGCAAAATAGGTGCAGAAAGAGTCAAGAGAAGTACAGAAAGAAGCAAGAGAAGTACAGAAAGAAGCAAGAGAGGTGCAGAAAGAGGCAAGAGAAGTGCAAAAAGAAGCAAGAGAACTGCAGAAAGAGGAATAAAGGTGCAGAAAGAGGCAAGAGAGGTGCAGAAAGAGGCAAGAGAAGTGCAGATAGAAGAACAAAGGTACAGAAACAAGCAACAGAGGTGCAGAAAGAGGCAAGAGACGTGCAAAAATAGGCAATGGTGAAGCAGAAAGGAGCAAGAGAGGTGCAGAAAGAGACAAGAGGGGTGCAGAAAGAGGCAAGAGGGGTGTAGAAAGAAGCAAGAGAGGTGCACAAAGAAGCAAGACAAATGCATAAAGAAGCAACAGAGGTGCAAAAAGAGGCAAGAGAAGTGCAGAAAGAAGCAAGAGAGGTGCAGATAGAGTCAAGAAAGGTGCAGAAAGAGGTAGGAAGCGGTACATAAAAAGAAAAGACAGATACAGAAAGAAGCAAGAGAGGTGCACAAAAAAGAAAGAGAGATGCAGAAAGAGGCAAGAGAGGTGCAGAAAGATGAAGAAAGGCACAGAAGGAAGCAACAGAAATGCAGAAAGAGGCATGAAAAGTATAGAAAGAGGAAGAAAGGTGTAGAAAGAAGCAGGAGAGGTGGAGAAAGAAGGAAGAGAGGTACAAAAATAGGCAAGAGAAGTACAGAAAGAAGCAAGAGAGGTACAGAAAGACGCAAGAGAAGTGCAAAAAGAAGCAAGAGAACTGCAGAAAGAGGAATATAGGTGCAGAAAGAGGCAAGAGAAGTGCAGAAAGAGGCAAGAGAAGTGCAGATAGAAGAACAAAGGTACAGAAACAAGCAACAGAGGTGCAGAAAGAGGCAAGAGACGTGCAAAAATAGGCAATAGTGATGCAGAAAGGAGCAAGAGAGGTGCAGAAAGAGACAAGAGGGGTGCAGAAAGAGGCAAGAGGGGTGTAGAAAGAAGCAAGAGAGGTGCAGAAAGAAGCAAGACAAATGCATAAAGAAGCAACAGAGGTGCAAAAAGAGGCAAGAGAAGTGCAGAAAGAAGCAAGAGAGGTGCAGAAAGAGTCAAGAGAGGTGCAGAAAGAGGTAGAAGCGGTACATAAAAAGACAAGACAGATACAGAAAGAAGCAAGAGAGGTGCACAAAAAAGAAAGAGAGATGCAGAAAGAGGCAAGAGAGGTGCAGAAAGATGAAGAAAGGCACAGAAGGAAGCAACAGAAATGCAGAAAGAGGCAAGAGAAGTGCTGAAAGAGACAAGAGAAGTCCAGAAAGTGGCAAGAGAGATGCAGAAAGAGGCAAGAGAGGTACACAAACAGGCAACAGAGGTGCAGAAAGAGGGAAGAAGGGTGCAGAAAAAGGCAAGAGGAGTGCAGAAAGAAGCAACAGAGGTGCAGAAAAAGGCAAAAGAGGTGCAGAAAGAGGGAAAGAGGTGCAGCAAAAAGCAAGAGAGCTGCAGAAAGGGACAAGAGACGTGCAAAAAGAAGCAAGAGATGTGCAGAAATTAGCAAGAGAGGTGCAGAAAGAGGTAAGGAAGGTGCACAAAGAGGGAAGAGGGTTGCATAAAGAGGCAAGAGAGGTGCAGAAAAAGACGGGTACAGAAAGAAGCAAGAGAGGTGCACAAAGAAGCAAGAGAGGTTCAGAAACAGGCAACAGAGGTACAGAAAAAGGGAAGAGAAGTGCAGAAAGAGGCAAGATAGGTGCAGAAAGAGTAAAGAGAGGTGCAGAAAGAGGTAAGAGCGGTGCAGAAAAAGACAAGACGGATACAGAAAGAAGCAAGAAAGGTGCACAAAGAAGCAAGAGAGGTGCAGAAAGAGGCAAGAGAGGTGCAGAAAGAGGAAGAAAGGCACAGAAAGAAGCAACAGAAATGCAGAAAGAGGCACAAAAAGTATAGAAAGAGGAAGAAAGGTGTAGAAAGAAGCAGGAGAGGTGCAGAAAGAAGGAAGAGAGGTGCAGAAAGAAGCAAGAAAAGTACAGTAAGAAGCAAGAGAAGTACAGAAAGAAACAAGAGAGGTGCAGAAAAAGGTAAGAGAAGTGCATAAAGAAGCAACAGAGGTGCAAAAAGAAGCAAGAGATGTGCATAAAGAGGCAGGAGAGGTTCAGAAACAGGCAAAAGAGGTACAGAAAGAGGGAAGAGGGATGCGGAAAGAGGCAATAAGTAAACAGAAAGAAGCAAGCGAGGTGCAGAAACATGCAAAAGAAGTGCAGAAAGATGCAAGAGAGGTGCAGAAAGAAGCAAGATAGTTGCAGAAAGAGTCAAGAGAAGTGCAGAAAGGGGCAAGATAGGTGCAGAAAGAGTCAAGAGAGGTGCAGAAAGAGGTAAGAGTGGTGCAGAAAAAGACAAGATGGATACAGAAAGAAGCAAGAGAGGTGCACAAAGAAGCAAGAGAGGTGCAGAAAGAGGCAAGATAGGTACAGAAAGAGTCAAGAGTGGTGCAGAAAGAGGTAAGAGCGGTGCAGAACTAGACAAGACGGGTACAGAAAGAAGCAAGAGAGGTGCACAAAGAAGCAAGAGAGGTGCACAAAGAGGCAAGAGAGGTGCAGAAAGAGGAAGAAAGGCACATAAAGAAGCAACAGAAATGCAGAAAGAGGCACGAAGAGTATAGAAAGAGGAAGAAAGGTGTAGAAAGAAGCAGGAGAGGTGGAGAAAGAAGGAAGAGAGGTGCAGAAAGAGGCAAGAGAAGTGCAGAAAGAGACAAAAGAAGTCCAGAAAGTGGCAAGAGAGATGCAGAGAGAGGCAAGAGAGGTGCTCAAACAGGCAACAGAGGTGCAGAAAGAGGGAAGAAGGGTGCAGAAAAAGGCAAGAGTGTAGGAGAGTAGGATCTGCTTCACATGGGTACCCCCACTTTTTGCTGATGCTTCACTGTTTTTCGACCTTAGTCTGGCTGGGGCCCTGCTAATCAGAACCCCAGCCTATCTGCTTCCTCTTTAAAATGGTTTCCATGTGCCTTAGGCACATCTCTGATTGGAATCTGGAGTGCCCTTATAAGTCCCTAGTATATGGTATACTATGTACCCAGGGCATAGGTACCTCAGAGGCCTACCAGGGGCTGCAGCATGTATTGTGCCACCCCTGGAAGGCCATCCAAACTGACACCACAGGTCTGCTACTGCAGCCTGGGTAAGGTGGTGCATGCACCTCTTACTGTGATATAGGCTACCTATATCACTAAATACATACACACATATAAACCTATAAGTCACTCCTATGGCAGGCCTTATCAATCCTGAAGGCAGAGTGCGTGGTTCCTATGTGAGAGGGTGCCCCTGCATGAGCAGGGCCCCTCTGCAGCATTCAGAGACCCTTCTCTGATGCTGTTTGTAGTGCAGCCTGACCATATGCTCTTAAGCGCATTATAACCTCGCGTTAAATGCTAACTTTGGGATGGCTGCACGGAAACATGTCGTGTTTGGTGTCAAACATCTTGTGATACTACCCCCCGCCAGTTCTGGCAGCGGGGGTAGCATTCCACCCTTCTAGAGGGAAAGACATGTACACACCGGTATACCCGGTACTGACTTTCCAGAGCCCTGGCATCACAAAATAGATGCCGCTGCCACAGACACGAGTCTGGCCTCCTGCTGCTGACCGAAACTCCAGCAGGGGAGGCCTGGACAATAGGTTTCCTGTCCCAGGGAGGTGTGACCACCTCCCCAGACAGGATAGTGTGTATTGGGGCTGGGCGGGAGCACTCTCGGGTGCTTTGAAATCCTGCACTGGGGGCACACTTGGTGTCCCTGTGCATACCCCAGTTCAAACCGGCTCAGGGGCTTCCAGCCCCTGCTCTGGCGCGAAACTGGACAAAGGGAAAGGGGTGTAACCACCCCTCTGCCCTGGACCTCCCATAGGTGGGGCCACAGAGTATGTCCAACCCCTACCTTAGTATAAGTAGGGGAACCCAGTCCTTAGGACTTTAGATTTACCTGGACGAAACTCTGACACAGAATCCTGGACCTTCGACGCTCTACTTCAAGATTAGAGGACTGAAGAATCTCCCTTGGGGTCAAGGAGTGACTCCCCTGCTTGGCAGGCACCAAAGAAGCAATTGTCCGGTCTGCATCGCTGAAGCTCCCATTGGACGCCGAAGTCTTTGCATCACCAGAGGTGGATTTCCAGACTTCCCCAAGGCTGCCCTGAGTCCCCAGCAAAGCTGAGGCCCATAGCTGTCGTGGGTAATGTGGAACCGTGACCCCTGGACACTGATCGCATTTGCAAGTGCATCCTCTTCTGGGTCTCTCACGAAGTCGTGCTTTAGGCTCCGAGTAGCCCCAGCCTCCAGCACCAACTGTACCGAAGATCACTGGCCTCCACTTCACGAGTGTCCTGTGAGCCAGCTCCCCGTGCATCGTCTCGAGAATCCTTCGCGGTTGCTAGTCCGTTGGCTAGTAGGCCCTCCCGAAGGCCAATCTTTTTCTGCTTGAGCTCCCTGGTTGTTCCAGGTGTGCCCTGACTTATCCTTGCTGGGTGAGTCCCCCAGACCCTGCTGGTCTGCAACATCGTCCTTCTTCTATTTCCACGAGACTTGCCGTTGCCATGGCTTGTTGGGTCCAATCCGGTCGCCAACACCCCTGCAATCGACAGACGTCGTGGTTCAGCTCGAATCCAGCTCCTGGTTGTTGTCGACGCCTCCTGGACCTCGTGGCTGAAGAGTCAAGACGACTGTCAACCTACCTGAAGCACTCAACATCGGTGGGCATCTATTCATCGCCTTCCTGGTCACTGGCTAGTGACCCAGACTCTGTCCCCTCTGCTTTCAGGTTCTTCAGATCTCCGATCCACCTTTGGATCCACCCGAACACTTTCGACTTGGGTCGCCAGCAGCACTTTTCAGCAGATCGCCATAGAAAGCGACGACGAAACCCGACCCCGAAAGACACCTATGCACCCAGCTCCCCTGGGTGAGGTAACTCGAGTACTCCGGTGCTCCCGTGGGTATTGACACTAGAACAGCCTAGTTCTCAAAGGGTTTGCTCCAAGTCCTCCTCTAAATGTCCCTTTTCCTTTAAATTCTAATCGTGACTTTCCCCATAGAAGTTAACGGTGGTTCACGGTTGTGTTCATACACTGCACGCGTCCCCCGTGGGTCCCCTGTGTCTCTGCCTTGGGTGGTTCCTTGTGGTCCAAGCACTTCTACAGGCTCTAGGCCTTGTGTCTAGCTCAGTCGTGGTTCTTATACCACTTTATTGGTATATGGTTTGGTGCGCCCCTGGGGCTCAAACGTGTATTTGTGCTATTACTGTAGAAAACTAACTTATACTTTATGTACTTCGAACTCTAGCCTCATAAAGAGACTAGAGGGGTGTGTTTAGTAATAAATACATATATTTTGAATATATACCTGGTGTGGTCCTCTTTCATTTGGTCACTCAAGAGATTATAGACTGGGAAAACAAGCTGCTTTACATTCCTTCAAGACTTAGCCTGAAGGCTGCTCTCCATAGCTACCACTAGGATAGCTTTCAATAAAGGTTGTCTTTAACCTATCACCAATAAGGGGTTGTTTGGACTGGTGCAAGGTGCCCACTATAATTAGTGGACAGCATATGCCAGGCCAACTTCTCACAAAGAGGAGTGCAGAAAGAAGCAACAGAGGTGCAGAAAAAGGCAAAAGAGGTGCAGAAAGAGGTAAAGAGGTGCAGGAAAAAGCAAGAGAGCTGCAGAAAGGGACAAGAGACGTGCAAAAGGAAGCAAGAGATATGCAGAAATTAGCAAGATAGGTGCAGAAAGAGGTAAGGAAGGTGCAGAAAGAGGGAAGAGGGGTGCATAAAGAGGCAAGAGAGGTGCAGAAAGAGGCAAGAGGGGTATAGAAAGAAGCAAGAGAAGTGCAGAAAGAAGTAAGAGAAGTGCATAAAGAAGCAACAGAGGTGCAAAAAGAGGCAAGAGAAGTGCAGAAAGAGGCAAGATGGAGAAAGAGTCAAGAGGGGTGCAAAAAGAAGCAAGAGAGGTGCATAAAGAGGCAAGAGAGGTTCAGAAACAGGCAACAGAGGTACCAAAAGAGGGTAGAGGGGTGCGGAAAGAAGCAATAAGGGTACAGAAAGAAGCAAGAGAGGTGCAGAAACATGCAATAGAAGTGCTGAAAGATGCAAGAGAGGTGCATAAAGAAGCAAGATAGGTGCAGAAAGAGTCAAGAGAACTGCAGAAAGAGGCAAGATAGGTGCAGAAAGAGTCAAGAGAGGTGCAGAAAGAGGTAAGAGCGGCGAATAAAAAAAAAAGACGGATACAGAAAGAAGCAAGAGAGGTGCACAAAGAAGCAAGAGAGGTGCAGAAAGAGGCAAGATAGGTGCAGAAAGAGTCAAGAGAAGTACAGAAAGAAGCAAGAGAAGTACAGAAAGAAGCAAGAGAGGTGCAGAAAGAGGAATAGAGGTGCAGAAAGAGGCAAGAGAAGTGCAGAAAGAGGCAAGAGAAGTGCAGATAGAAGAACAAAGGTACAGAAACAAGAAACAGAGGTGCAGAAAGAGGCAAGAGACGTGCAAAAATGGGCAATGGTGATGCAGAAAGGAGCAAGAGAGGTGCAGAAAGAGACAAGAGGGGTGCAGAAAGAGGCAAGAGGGGTGTAGAAAGAAGCAAGAGAGGTGCAGAAAGAAGCAAGACAAATGCATAAAGAAGCAACAGAGGTGCAAAAAGAGGCAAGAGAAGTGCAGAAAGAAGCAAGAGAGGTGCAGAAAGAGTCAAGAGAGGTGCAGAAAGAGGTAGAAGCGGTACATAAAAAGACAAGACAGATACAGAAAGAAGCAAGAGAGGTGCACTAAAAAGAAAGAGAGATGCAGAAAGAGGCAAGAGAGGTGCAGAAAGATGAAGAAAGGCACAGAAGGAAGCAACAGAAATGCAGAAAGAGGCATGAAAAGTATAAAAAGAGGAAGAAAGGTGTAGAAAGAAGCAGGAGAGGTGGAGAAAGAAGGAAGAGTGGTACAGAAATAGGCAAGAGAAGTACAGAAAGAAGCAAGAGAGGTACAGAAAGAGGCAAGAGAAGTGCAAAAAGAAGCAAGAGAACTGCAGAAAGAGGAATATAGGTGCAGAAAGAGGCAAGAGAAGTGCAGAAAGAGGCAAGAGAAATGCAGATAGAAGAACAAAGGTACAGAAACAAGCAACAGATGTGCAGAAAAAGGCAAGAGACGTGCAAAAATAGGCAATAGTGATGCAGAAAGGAGCAAGAGAGGTGCAGAAAGAGACAAGAGGGGTGCAGAAAGAGGCAAGAGGGGTGTAGAAAGAAGCAAGAGAGGTGCAGAAAGAAGCAAGACAAATTCATAAAGAAGCAACAGAGGTGCAAAAAGAGGCAAGAGAAGTGCAGAAAGAAGCAAGAGAGGTGCAGAAAGAGTCAAGAGAGGTGTAGAAAGAGGTAGAAGCGGTACATAAAAAGACAAGACAGATACAGAAAAAAGCAAGAGAGGTGCACAAAAAAGAAAGAGAGATGCAGAAAGAGGCAAGAGAGGTGCAGAAAGATGAAGAAAGGCACAGAAGGAAGCAACAGAAATGCAGAAAGAGGCAAGAGAAGTGCAGAAAGAGGCAAGAGAGGTGCACAAAGAGGCAAGAGAAGTGCAGAAAGAAGCAAGAGAGGTATAGAACGAAGCAAAACAGCTGCAGAAAGAAACAAGAAATGTGTTGAAAGAAGCAAAAGTGGTACAGAAAGAGGCAAGAGAAGTGCTGAAAGAGCAAGAGAAGTCCAGAAAGTGGCAAGAGAGATGCACAAACAGGCAACAGAGGTGCAGAAAGAGGGAAGAAGGGTGCAGAAAAAGGCAAGAGGAGTGCAGAAAGAAGCAACAGAGGTGCAGAAAAAGGCAAAAGAGGTGCAGAAAGAGGGAAAGAGGTGCAGCAAAAAGCAAGAGAGCTGCAGAAAGGGACAAGAGACGTGCAAAAAGAAGCAAGAGATGTGCAGAAATTACCAAGAGAGGTGCAGAAAGAGGTAAGGAAGGTGCACAAAGAGGGAAGAGGGTTGCATTTAGAGGCAAGAGAGGTGCAGAAAAAGACAAGACGGGTACAGAAAGAAGCAAGAGAGGTGCACAAAGAAGCAAGAGAGGTTCAGAAACAGGCAACAGAGGTACAGAAAAAGGGAAGAGAAGTGCAGAAAGAGGTAGAAGCGGTACATAAAAAGACAAGACAGATACAGAAAGAAGCAAGAGAGGTGCACAAAAAAGAAAGAGAGATGCAGAAAGAGGCAAGAGAGGTGCAGAAAGATGAAGAAAGGCACAGAAGGAAGCAACAGAAATGCAGAAAGAGGCATGAAAAGTATAGAAAGAGGAAGAAAGGTGTAGAAAGAAGCAGGAGAGGTGGAGAAAGAAGGAAGAGAGGTACAGAAATAGGCAAGAGAAGTACAGAAAGAAGCAAGAGAGGTACAGAAAGAGGCAAGAGAAGTGCAAAAAGAAACAAGAGAGCTGCAGAAAGAGGAATATAGGTGCAGAAAGAGGCAAGAGAAGTGCAGAAAGAGGCAAGAGAAGTGCAGATAGAAGAACAAGGTACAGAAACAAGCAACAGAGGTGCAGAAAGAGGCAAGAGACGTGCAAAAATAGGCAATAGTGATGCAGAAAGGAGCAAGAGAGGTGCAGAAAGAGACAAGAGGGGTGCAGAAAGAGGCAAGAGGGGTGTATAAAGTGTGAGAAGTTGGCCTGGCATATGCTGTCCACTAATTATAGTGGGCACCTTGCACCAGTCCAAACAACCCCTTATTGGAGATAGGTTAAAGACAACCTTTATTGAAAGCTATCCTAGTGGTAGCTATGGAGAGCAGCCTTCAGGCTAAGTCTTGAAGAAATGTAAAGCAGCTTGTTTTACCAGTCTATAATCTCTTGAGTGACCAAATGAAAGAGGACCACACCAGGTATATATTCAAAATATATGTATTTATTACTAAACATACCCCTCTAGTCTCTTTATGAGGCTAGAGTTCGAAGTACATACGTTACGAGTTAGTTATCTACAGTAATAGCACAAATACACGTTTGAGCCCCAGGGGCGTACCAAACCATATACCAATAAAGTGGTATAAGAACCACGACTGAGCTAGACACAAGGCCTAGAGCCTGTAGAAGTGCTTGGACCACAAGGAACCACCCAAGGCAGTGACACAGGGGACCCACGGGGACGCGTGCAGTGTATGAACACAACCGCGAACCACCGTTAACTTCTATGGGGAAAGTCGCGATTAGAATTTAAGAGAAAAGGGACACTTAGAGGAGGACTTGGAGCAAACCCTTTGAGAACTAGGCTGTTCTATTGTCTATACCCATGGGAGCACCGGAGTACTCGAGTTACCTCACCCAGGGAAGCCGGGTGCATAGGTGTCTTTCGGGGTCGGGTTTCGTCGTCGATTTCTATGGCGATCTGCTGCAAAGTGCTGCTGGCGACCAAGTCGAAAGTGTTCGGGTGGATCCAAAGGTGGATCGAAGATCTGAAGAACCTGAAAGCAGAGGGGACAGAGTCTGGGTCACTAGCCAGTGACCAGGAAGGCGATGAGCAGATGCCCACCGATGTCGAGTGCTTCAGGTAGGTTGATGGTTGTCTCGACTCTTCAGCCACGAGGTCCAGGAGGCGTCGACGACAACCAGGAGCTGGATTCCAGCTGTCCTATGACATCTGTCGATTGCAGGGGTGTCGGCAACCGGATTGGACCCAACAAGCCTTGGCAACGGCAAGTCTTGTGGATAGCAAAGAAGAACGATGTTGCAGACCAGCAAGGTCTGGGGGACTCACCCTGCGAGGATAAGTCAGGGCACACTTGGAGCAATCAGGGAGCCCAAGCAGAAAAAGATTGGCCTTCGGGAAGGCCTACTAGCCAACGGACTAGCGACCGCGAAGGAGCCTCAAGATGATGCATGTGGAGCTGGCTCACAGGACACTCGTGGAGTGGAGGCCAGTGATCTTCGGTGCAGTTGGTGCTGGAGGCTGGGGCTACTCGGAGCCCAAAGCACGACTTCGTGGGAGACCCAGAAGATGATGCACTTGCAAATGCGTTTGGTGTCCAGGGGTCATGGTTCCACATTACCCACGACAGCTACGGGCCTCAGCTTTGCTGGGGACTCAGGGCAGCCTCGGGGAAGTCTGGAAATCCACCTCTGGTGATGCAAAGACTTCGGCGTCCGACAGGAGCTTCAGCGATGCAGACCGGACAATTGCTTCTTTGGTGCCTGCCAAGCAGGGGAGTCACTCCTTGACCCCAAGGGAGATTCTTCAGTCCTCTAATCTTAAAGTAGAGCGTCGAAGGTCCAGGATTCTGTATCAGAGTTTCGTCCAGGTAAATCTAAAGTCCTAAGGACTGGGTTCCCTTACTTATACTAAAGTAGGGGTTGGACATACTCTGTGACCCCACCTATGGGAGTGTCAGGGCAGAGGGATGGTTACACCCTTTCCCTTTGTCCAGTTTCGCGCCAGAGCAGGGGCTGGAAGCCCCTGAGCTGGTTTGAACTGGGGTATGCACAGGGACACCAAGTGTGCCCCCAGTGCAGGACTTCAAAGCACCAGAGAGTGCTCCCGCCCAGCCCCAATACACACTATCCTGTCTGGGGAGGTGGTCACACCTCCCTGGGACAGGAAACCTATTGTCCAGGCCTCCCCTGCCGGAGTTTCGGTCAGCAGCAGGAGGCCAGACTCGGTGTCTGTGGCAGCGGCATCCATTTTGTGATGCCAGGGCTTGGAAAGTCAGTACTGGGCATACCGGTGTGTACATGTCTTTCCCTCTAGAAGGGTGGAATGCTACTCCCGCTGCCAGAACTGGCAGGGGGGTAGTATTCCAAGATGTTTGACACCAAACACGACATGTTTCCGTGCAGCCATCCCAAAGTTAGCATTTAACGCGAGGTTATAATGCTTTTAAGAGTATATGGTCAGGCTGCACTACAAACAGCATCAGAGAAGGGTCTCCGAACACTGCAGAGGGGCCCAGCTCATGCAGGGGCACCCTCTCACATAGGAACCACGCACTCTGCCTTCAGGATTGATAAGGCCTGCCATAGGAGTGACTTATAGGTTTATATGTGTGTATGTATATAGTGATATAGGTAGCCTATATCACAGTAAGGGGTGCATGCACCACCTTACCCAGGCTGCAGTAGCAGACCTGTGGTGTCAGTTTGGATGGCCTTCCAGGGGTGGCACAATACATGCTGCAGCCCCTGGTAGGCCTCTGAGGTACCTATGCCCTGGGTACATAGTATACCATATACTAGGGACTTATAAGGGCACTCCAGATTCCAATCAGAGATGTGCCTAAGGCACATGGAAACCATTTTAGAGAGGAAGCAGCTAGGCTGGGGTTCTGATTAGCAGGGCCCCAGCCAGACTAAGGTCGAAAAACAGTGAAGCATCAGCAAAAAGTGGGGGTACCCATGTGAAGCAGATCCTACTCTCCTACACAACCCCCCCAAACGTAGGGACATTAAACTAACCTTGCCCAGTTAAGTCTTCATGTTCTAAGTGGAAGTACCTAGAGAGTCCATCTGCATTGGCATGGTTACTCCCAGGTCTATGTTCCACTGTGAAGTCCATCCCCTGTAGGGAAATGGACCACCTAAGCAGTTTGGGGTTTTCACCCTTCATTTGTTTTAGCCATAAGAGGGGCTTATGGTCTGTTTGAACAAGGAAGTGAGTACCAAACAAGTAAGGCCTCAACTTCTTCAGAGCCGAGACCACAGCAAAGGCCTCCCTCTCAATGGCTGACCAACGTTTCTCTCTAGGGGTCAGCCTTCTGCTAATGAAAGCTACTGGCTGATCCTGACCTTCTTCATTCAATTGTGACAGTACAGCCCCTACCCCCAATTCAGATGCATCAGTTTGAACAATGAACTTCTTGGAGTAATCAGGACTCTGTAGAATGGGAGCAGTGCACATGGCCTGCTTCAGGTCATCAAATGCCTTTTGACAGCTAACTGTCCACTGAACCTTTTGGGCATTTTCTTGGAAGTTAAGTCATTCAGGGGTGTCACTATTGATCCATACCCCTTGACAAATATCCTATAGTACCCAGTCAGGCCTAAGAAGGCTCTCACCTGAGTCTGGGTAGTTGGAGCAGTCCAGTCCATGATGGTCTGGATCTTGCTCTGCAGTGGTTGAACCTGGCCTCCACCCACAAGGTGGCCCAGGTACACAACCTGACTCTGCCCTATCTGGCACTTGGTGGCCTTGATAGTCAGGCCTGCTTTCTGCAGGGCCTGTAAAACATTTCTGAGGTGGACCAGGTGATCCTCCCAGGTGGAGCTAAAGACAGCAATATCATCTAGATATGCTGCACTATAGGCTTCCAGACCTGTAAGGACTGTATTCACCAACTTCTGAAAAGTGGCAGGTGCATTCTTCAGACCAAAGGGCATTACCACAAATTTATAATGCCCACTAGGGGTTGAGAATGCTGTCTTTGGCTTTGCATCATCAGCTAGTCTGATCTGCCAGTAGCCAGCTGTCAGGTCAAATGTGCTTAGATACTTGGCTGAGGCCAAAGTGTCTAATAGCTCATCTGCCCTAGGTATTGGATGGGCATCAGTCCTAGTGACTGCATTGAGACCCCTGTAGTCCACACAAAACCTCATCTCTCTTTTCCCACCACTGGTGTGAGGTTTTGGCACAAGGACCATTGGACTAGCCCAAGGGCTATCTGAGGGTTCAATAACTCCCAAATCCAACATCTTCTGGACTTCTGTCCTGATACAGTCCCTGACATGGTCAGGTTGCCTATAAATCTTATTTTTAATAGGCAGACTGTCCCCAGTGTCCACTTCATGAGTGCACCAGGTAGTCTGACTGGGTGTCAGTGAGAATATGTGTCTGAACTGATTGAGCACTTGTCTGCAATCAGTCTGCTGCTGGGTAGTGAGGCTGCCTGCCAAGGCTACACCATCCACTGACCCATCATCAGGGTTCTGTGAGAGCAGGTCAGGGAGTGGGTCACTCTCTTCCTCCTGTCCCTCATCAGTAGCCATGAGCAAGCCCAGGTCTGCCCTGTCCACATATGGTTTTAACCTTTTGACATGGAGAACCCTGTGGGGACTCCTGGGTGTTCCTAGGTCTACTAAGTAGGTAACCTCACCCTTCTGCTCAACAATGGTATGGGGTCCACTCCATTTGTCTTGGAGAGCTGCTGGGGCCACTGGCTCCAACACCCGCACCTTCTGTCCTGGCTGGTAAACAGTCAGTACAGCCTTTTGGTCATGCCAGGCCTTTTGAAGTTCCTGGCTAGCCTCAAGGTTTTTAGTTGCCTTTTTTTATACTCAGCCATCCGGGAGCGGAGACCAAGTACGTAGTCCACTATGTCTTGCTTTGGGGGCTTGAGAGGTAACTCCCATCC
This sequence comes from Calotriton arnoldi, assembly GCA_963921515.1. Lineage (NCBI taxonomy): Eukaryota > Metazoa > Chordata > Amphibia > Caudata > Salamandridae > Calotriton > Calotriton arnoldi. Next base: position 51,721 of record CAWUFW010003978.1, read on the forward strand.
TTCCTTCACCAAGCACAGTGGACCCCTGACAGGGTGACCAAACAAAAGTTCAAAAGGGCTGTAGCCAACCCCCTTTTGAGGCACCTCCCTGTACGCAAATAAAAGGCAGGGCAAGAGTATGTCCCATCTTCGCCTAAGCTTTTCTGGGAGCCCTTTAATCATGCCCTTCAAGGTTTTGTTGAATCTCTCAACTAAACCATTGCATTGTGGGTGATAGGGTGTGGTGAACTTGTAAGTCACTCCACACTCCTTCCACATTGCTTTTAAGTATCCAGACATAAAGTTTGCATCCCTGTCTGATACAACCTCCTTAGGGAATCCCACTCTTGAGAAAATTCCCAGGAGGGCCCTTGCCACCACAGGTGCTGTAGTGGTCCTAAGGGGAATAGCCTCTGGGTACCTGGTGGCATGATCCACTACCACCAGGATAAACCTGTGCCCAGATGCTGTTTGGGGATCCATGGGACCAACAATGTCAATCCCCACCCTTTCAAAGGGAACCCCCACCACAGGTAGTGGTATCAGGGGGCCTTTGTAGTGCCACCTGCCTTGCCACTGGCCTGGCAGGTTACATAGGAGCGACAAAACTCCTTGGTGTCTTCAGACATGTGGGGCCAGTGAAAGTGAGGGACAATTCTGTCCCAAGTCTTGTTCTGGCCCAGGTGACCTGCTAAGGGAATATCATGGGCTAGGGTCAATAGGAAACCCCTGAACTTCAGAGGTATAACCAACCTCCTGGTAGCACCAGGCTTGGGGTCTCTACACTCTGAGTACAAGAGTCCATCATCCCAATACACAGTATGGGGGCCACTAGCTTTCCCAGCAGCCTCAGCAGCAGCTTGCTGTCTGTGGGGTTCAAGAGAGGGGCAGCTCTGCTGCTCCTGGCTCAGATCTGCCCTGGAAGGTCCCCCTGTCCCCAAGAACTCAACCTGTTCAGGTTCAAGCTCCTCTGGGACAGTTCCTTCCTCAGGACTGAGATCATCCCCCTCAAGGGATTGATCTTCCTTCTGAGCCAAGGGGAAGGCACTGCCTTTACCCTACTACTCCTCTTCTTGGAAGGCACTTGGTCCATTATTCCAGAATCCAAGGCCTGTTCAGTGCTAGACATTTTGGCTTGTGACCTGGTTACAGCAAACACATCTGCAGGGATCCCCAGCATTTCTGCATGGGTCCTGAGCTCCACTTCTGCCCAAGCTGAAGTTTCTAAGTCATTGCCAAGCAAGCATTCAACGGGTAGGTCTGCACTTACCACAACCTTCTTAAGGCCAGTTACCCCTCCCCAGGAGAAGTTAACAACTGCCAGAGTATGGTCTGTTCTGATGTTGCTAGCATTGGTCACTTGGTACATTTCACCAAGTATAATCTGCCCAGGACTCACAAGGTCTTGTGTCACCATGGTGACACTTGCCCCTGTGTCCCTAAATGCCAAAGCCTCTCTTCCATTGATTAAAGGCTGTTGTCTGTACTTGCCCAGATTACTGGGACTCACAGAGGAGGTCATATCCACGCCTCCATCACAGACTAGGACAGCCTGAGTGAGTTCTCTGACTAGGTCAGAGCTCATCTCTTTACCCAGGGTCAACCCTACTAAACCCTTGGCTTGTGTAGTCCCACCACCAACTGTAGCTGCACTAGGGGGAGCAGGTGCCTTAGGGGCATTGGTGGGGGCTGGAGTTGAGTCTTTGGACTTGGTGCAATCACTGGTACAGTGGGTCTTTTGCTTACAGACCTTGCACCATGGTTATCTTTGGCCTTTCCCTTTGGTAGACTGTGAATCCCCACCTGAAGAAGATTTTTGGGGGCCTTGTGAAGACTTTTGATTTTTACCCTTCTCCCCACCCTTATCAGAGGTTTTCGAATCTTGCTTCTTAGGGTCACCACCTTGGTTCTGTACCTTCTGCTTCACCCTGGTTCTGACCCATTTGTCTGCCTTCTTTCCCAATTCTTGGGGAGAGGTCAGATCAGAGTCTACCAGGTGCTGATGCAACAGCTGATTTTGACAGTTATTAAGAATCTGCTCCCTCATTATCAGATTGTACAATCCTGTGAAGTCACATACCTTACTGCCCAATAACCAACCTTCCAGAGCCTTGGCAGAACAATCAACAAAGTCCACCCAGTCTTGAGTCTGTGCTTTTTGGGTATCCCTGAACTTTAACCTGTATTGTTCAGTGGTTAGGCCAAACCCATCAATTAGAGCACTCTTCAAGACTTTGTATTTATCAGCATCCTCCTCTCTAACAGTGAGGAGCTTGTCTCTACCTTTGTCTGCAAAGGAGAGCCACAAGATTGCTGCCCACTGCTCCTGAGGGACCCTCTGTACTTTACAGGCCCTCTCTAGAGCAGTTATCCATTTGTGGATATCATCCCCACTCTGGTAGGGAGGGACAATCTTGCTCAGGTTTCTATGGTCATAAGACCTTTCCCTATCTTTGGGGAAACTGCTGCCACCATGGGACTCTAGTCTCAACTTTTGTCTCTCTCTATAGAGATCTAGGGACTCCTGTCTATAGCCAATTGCTGTTTCCTGAGTTCAAGCTGAGTTTGCTCATATTGAATCAGTCTCTTTCTTCTCTCATGAGAGGATTCCCTCCTATGAGAGGAGACAGAGGACCCTATTGAGGTGTCAGAGTGGTTAGACTCCTGAGAAGGAGACCTAGACCTTCTGGGCACACTCAGAACTCTTCCTGGGGGACAAAGGGGAGGTCAGTCTGATCCTCTCCCTCCTCCTCCTCCACAGGAGGAATTGGATTTTCCAGGACAAGGTCATTTTCACCTTCCTGGCCAGTTTCAGAGGGGGTCCTGGGTTTCTTCACCCCTGGCCCCTTCCTCATCTTCTGCCCCACCCTCCTTGCCTACCCCTTCAGACCCTAGGGGCCTGCTGAGATCATCAGCTAGTAACACCTCCCTGAGGTGTTGGGTGCTGGCACTTTTGCCTGTCTTCAACTTCCTAGTAGTGCATAAGGCTCTCAATTCCAAGAATGGGAGTTTATCATACTTGGAGGGAAGAAGCCCACTGGCTTCTGGCAAGGACTCACTAGGTCCTGGCTTTGAAGACATCACTAGTGAGGTGTGGTGTATGCACTACCTACTCTAGTGTGGCCTACTAAACTCTCTTGAGTTGTAGAAAGGGTGTGCTGTCCCTTAACACACAACTCTAAGTTCAGTAGAACTTACTGTATTACTAAGCTTGATTATATGTACCTTAGGTACCCTTAGTTGTTTTCAGTTGATCAATTCAATTGAGATTATCTGGTAAAACAATAGCAAGCTGGAATCCCACACGCTGCACACCAATGTGAGAAGTTGGCCTGGCATATGCTGTCCACTAATTATAGTGGGCACCTTGCACCAGTCCAAACAACCCCTTATTGGAGATAGGTTAAAGACAACCTTTATTGAAAGCTATCCTAGTGGTAGCTATGGAGAGCAGCCTTCAGGCTAAGTCTTGAAGGAATGTAAAGCAGCTTGTTTTACTAATCTATAATCTCATGAGTGACCAAATGAAAGAGGACCACACCAGGTATATATTCAAAATATATGTATTTATTACTAAACACACCCCTCTAGTCTCTTTATGAGGCTAGAGTTCGAAGTACATACGTTACGAGTTAGTTATCTACAGTAATAGCACAAATACACGTTTGAGCCCCAGGGGCGTACCAAACCATATACCAATAAAGTGGTATAAGAACCACGACTGAGCTAGACACAAGGCCTAGAGCCTGTAGAAGTGCTTGGACCACAAGGAACCACCCAAGGCAGTGACACAGGGGACCCACGGGGGACACGTGCAGTGTATGAACACAACCGCGAACCACCGTTAACTTCTATGGGGAAAGTCGCAATTAGAATTTAAGAGAAAAGGGACACTTAGAGGAGGACTTGGAGCAAACCCTTTGAGAACTAGGCTGTTCTAGTGTCTATACCCACGGGAGCACTGGAGTACTCGAGTTACCTCACCCAGGGAAGCCGGGTGCATAGGTGTCTTTCGGGGTCGGGTTTCGTCGTCGCTTTCTATGGCGATCTGCTGCAAAGTGCTGCTGGCGACCAAGTCGAAAGTGTTCGGGTGGATCCAAAGGTGGATCGAAGATCTGAAGAACCTGAAAGCAGAGGGGACAGAGTCTGGGTCACTAGCCAGTGACCAGGAAGGCGATGAGCAGATGCCCACCGATGTCGAGTGCTTCAGGTAGGTTGATGGTCATCTCGACTCTTCAGCCACGAGGTCCAGGAGGCGTCGACGACAACCAGGAGCTGGATTCGAGCTGTCCCACGACGTTTGTCGATTGCAGGGGTGTCGGCGACCGGATTGGACCCAACAAGCCTTGGCAACGGCAAGTCTTGTGGAAAGCAAAGAAGGACGATGTTGCAGACCAGCAAGGTCTGGGGGACTCACCCAGCAAGGATAAGTCAGGACACACCTGGTGCAACCAGGGAGGCCAAGCAGAAAAAGATTGGCCTTCGGGAGGGCCTACTAGCCAACAGACTAGCGACCACGAAGGAGCCTCGAGACGATGCACGTGGAGCTGGCTCACAAGACACTCGTGGAGTGGAGGCCAGTGATCTTCGGTGCAGTTGGTGCTGGAGGCTGGGGCTACTCGGAGCCCAAAGCACGACTTCGTGGGAGACCCATAAGAGGATGCACTTGCAAATGCATTTGGTGTCCAGGGGTCACGGTTCCACGTTACCCACGACAGCTACGGGCCTCAACTTTGCTGGGGACTCAGGGCAGCCTCAGGGAAGTCTGGAAATCCACCTCTGGTGATGCAAAGACTTCGGCGTCCGACGGGAGCTTCAGCGATGCAGACCAGACAATTGCTTCTTTGGTGCCTGCCAAGCAGGGGAGTCACTCCTTGACCCCAAGGGAGATTCTTCAGTCCTCTAATCTTAAAGTAGAGCGTCGAAGGTCCAGGATTCTGTATCAGAGTTTCGTCCAGGTAAATCTGTGGTGTCAGTTTGGATGGCCTTCCAGGGGTGGCACAATACATGCTGCAGCCCCTGGTAGGCCTCTGAGGTACCTATGCCCTGGGTACATAGTATACCATATATTAGGGACTTATAAGGGCACTCCAGATTCCAATCAGAGATGTGCCTAAGGCACATGGAAACCATTTTAGAGAGGAAGCAGCTAGGCTGGGGTTCTGATTAGCAGGGCCCCAGCCAGACTAAGGTCGAAAAACAGTGAAGCATCAGCAAAAAGTGGGGGTACCCATGTGAAGCAGATCCTACTTTCCTACAGAAAGAAGCAAGAGAGGTGCAGAAAGAAGCAAGACAAATGCATAAAGAAGCAACAGAGGTGCAAAAAGAGGCAAGAGAAGTGCAGAAAGAAGCAAGAGAGGTGCAGAAAGAGTCAAGAGAGGTGCAGAAAGAGGTAGAAGCGGTACATAAAAAGACAAGACAGATACAGAAAGAAGCAAGAGAGGTGCACAAAAAAGAAAGAGAGATGCAGAAAGAGGCAAGAGAGGTGCAGAAAGATGAAGAAAGGCACAGAAGGAAGCAACAGAAATGCAGAAAGAGGCAAGAGAAGTGCAGAAAGAGGCAAGAGAGGTACACAAAGAGATAAGAGAAGTGCAGAAAGAAGCAAGAGAGGTACAGAACGAAGCAAGACAGCTGCAGAAAGAAACAAGAAAAGTGTAGAAAGAAGCAAAAGTGGTACAGAAAGAGGCAAGAGAAGTGCTGAAAGAGACAAGAGAAGTCCAGAAAGTGGCAAGAGAGATGCAGAAAGAGGCAAGAGAGGTGCACAAACAGGCAACAGAGGTGCAGAAAGAGGGAAGAAGGGTGCAGAAAAAGGCAAGAGGAGTGCAGAAAGAAGCAACAGAGGTGCAGAAAAAGGCAAAAGAGGTGCAGAAAGAGGGAAAGAGGTGCAGGAAAAAGCAAGAGAGCTGCAGAAAGGGACAAGAGACGTGCAAAAAGAAGCAAGAGATGTGCAGAAATTAGCAAGAGAGGTGCAGAAAGAGGTAAGGAAGGTGCACAAAGAGGGAAGAGGGTTGCATAAAGAGGCAAGAGAGGTGCAGAAAAAGACAAGACGGGTACAGAAAGAAGCAAGAGAGGTGCACAAAGAAGCAAGAGAGGTTCAGAAACAGGCAACAGAGGTACAGAAAAAGGGAAAAGAAGTGCAGAAAGAGGCAAGATAGGTGCAGAAAGAGTAAAGAGAGGTGCAGAAAGAGGTAAGAGCGGTGCAGAAAAAGACAAGATGGATACAGAAAGAAGCAAGAAAGGTGCACAAAGAAGCAAGAGAGGTGCAGAAAGAGGCTAGAGAGGTGCAGAAAGAGGAAAAAAGGCACAGAGAGAAGCAACAGAAAGAGACACGAAAAGTATAGAAAGAGGAAGAAAGGTGTAGAAAGAAGCAGGAGAGGTGCAGAAAGAAGGAAGAGAGGTGCAGAAAGAGGCAAGAAAAGTACAGAAAGAAGCAAGAGAAGTACAGAAAGAAGCAAGAGAGGTGCAGAAAAAGGCAAGAGAAGTGCAGAAAGAAGCAAGAGAACTGCAGAAAGAGGAATAAAGGTGCAGAAAGAGGCAAGAGAGGTGCAGAAAGAGGCAAGAGATGTGGAAAAATAGGCAATAGTGGTGCAGAAAGGGGCAAGAGAGGTGCAGAAAGAGACAAGAGGGGTGCAGAAAGAGGCAAGAGGGGTGTAGCAAGAAGCAAGAGAGGTGCAGAAAGAAGCAAGAGAAGTGCATAAAGAAGCAACAGAGGTGAAAAAAGAGGCAAGAGAAGTGCATAAAGAGGCAAGAGAGGTGAAGAAAGAGTCAAGAAAGGTGCAGAAAGAGTAAAAGTGTTACAGAAAAAGATAAGACGAATACAGAAAGAAGCAAGAGAGGTGCACAAAAAAGAATGAGAGATGCAGAAAGAGGCAAGAGAAGTGCAGAAAGAGGCAAGAGAGGTGCACAAAGAGGCAAGAGAAGTGCATAAAAAAGCAAGAGAGGTACATAACGAAGCAAGACAGCTGGAGAAAGAAACAAGAAACGTGTAGAAAGAAGCAACAGAGGTACAGAAAGAGGCAAGAGAAGTGCAGAAAGAGACAAAAGAAGTCCAGAAAGTGGGAAGAGAGATGCAGAAAGAGGCAAGAGAGGTGCACAAACAGGCAACAGAGGTGCAGAAAGAGGGAAGAAGGGTGCAGAAAAAGGCAAGAGGAGTGCAGAAAGAAGCACAGAGGTGCAGAAAAAGGAAAAAGAGGTGCAGAAAGATGGAAAGAGGTACAGGAAAAAACAAGAGAGCTGCAGAAAGAGGTAAGGAATGTGCAGAAAGAGGGAAGAGGGGTGTATAAAGAGGCAAGAGGGGTATAGAAAGAAGCAAGAGAGGTGCAGAAATAAGTAAGAGAAGTGCAGAAAGAGGCAAGAGAGGTGCAGAAAGAGTCAAGAGAGGTGCAGAAAGAGGTAAGAGAAGTGCATAAAGAAGCAACAGAGGTGCAAAAAGAAGCAAGAGATGTGCATAAAGAGGCAGGAGAGGTTCAGAAACAGGCAAAAGAGGTACAGAAAGAGGGAAGAGGGATGCGAAAAGAGGCAATAAGTATACAGAAAGAAGCAAGCGAGGTGCAGAAACATGCAATAGAAGTGCAGAAAGATCCAAGAGAGGTGCAGAAAGAAGAAAGATAGGTGCAGAAAGAGTCAAGAGAAATGCAGAAAGAGGCAAGATAGGTGCAGAAAGAATCAAGAGAGCTGCAGGAAGAGGTAAGAGCGGTGCAGAAAAAGATAACACAGATACAGAAAGAAGCAAGAGAGGTGCACAAAGAAGCAAGAGAGGTGCAGAAAGAGGCAAGATAGGTGCAGAAAGAGTCAAGAGTGGTGCAGAAAGAGGTAAGAGCGGTGCAGAACTAGACAAGACGGGTACAGAAAGAAGCAAGAGAGGTGCACAAAGAAGCAAGAGAGGTGCACAAAGAGGCAAGAGAGGTGCAGAAAGAGGAAGAAAGGCACATAAAGAAGCAACAGAAATGCAGAAAGAGGCACGAAGAGTATAGAAAGAGGAAGAAAGGTGTAGAAAGAAGCAGAGAGGTGGAGAAAGAAGGAAGAGAGGTGCAGAAAGAGACAAAAGAAGTCCAGAAAGTGGCAGAGAGATGCAGAGAGAGGCAAGAGAGGTGCTCAAACAGGCAACAGAGGTGCAGAAAGAGGGAAGAAGGGTGCAGAAAAAGGCAAGAGGAGTGCAGAAAGAAGTAACAGAGGTGCAGAAAAAGGCAAAAGAAGTGCAGAAAGAGGTGCAGGAAAAAGCAAGAGAGCTGCAGAAAGGGACAAGAGATGTGCAAAAGGAAGAAAGAGATGTGCAGAAATTAGCAAGAGAGGTGCAGAAAGAGGTAAGGAAGGTGCAGAAAGAGGGAAGAGGGGTGCATAAAGAGGCAAGAGAGGTGCAGAAAGAGGCAAGAGGGGTATAGAAAGAAGCAAGAGAGGTGCAGAAAGAAGTAAGAGAAGTGCATAAAGAAGCAACAGAGGTGCAAAAAGAGGCAAGAGAAGTGCAGAAAGAGGCAAGATAGGAGGAGAAAGAGTCAAGAGGGGTGCAAAAAGAAGCAAGAGAGGTGCATAAAGAGGCAAGAGAGGTTCAGAAACAGGCAACAGAGGTACAGAAAGAGGGTAGAGGGGTGCGGAAAGAAGCAATAAGGGTACAGAAAGAAGCAAGAGAGGTGCAGAAATATGCAATAGAAGTGCTGAATGATGTAAGAGAGGTGCATAAAGAAGCAAGATAGGTGCACAAAGAGTCAAGAGAAGTGCAGAAAGAGGGAAGATAGGTGCAGAAAGAGTCAAGAGAGGTGCAGAAAGAGGTAAGAGCGGCGCATAAAAAGACAAGACGGATACAGAAAGAAGCAAGAGAGGTGCACAAAGAAGCAAGAGACGTGCAGAAAGAGGCAAGATAGGTGCAGAAAGAGTCAAGAGAAGTACAGAAAGAAGCAAGAAAAGTACAGAAAGAAGCAAGAGAGGTGCAGAAAGAGGCAAGAGAAGTGCAGATAGAAGCAAGAGAACTGCAGAAAGAGGAATAAAGGTACAGAAAGAGGCAAGAGAGGTGCAGAAAGAGGCAAGAGATGTGGAAAAATAGGCAACAGTCATGCAGAAAGGGGCAAGAGAGGTGCAGAAAGAGACAAGAGGGGTGCAGTAAGAGGCAAGAGGGGTGTAGAAAGAAGCAAGAGAGGTGCAGAAAGGATCAAGAGAAGTGCATAAAGAAACAACAGAGGTGCAAAAAGAGGCACGAGAAGTGCAGAAAGAGTCAAGAGAGGTGCAGAAAGAGTCAAGAGAGGTGCAGAAAGAGGTAAAAGTTGTACAGAAAAAGACAAGACTGATACAGAAAGAAGCAATAGAGGTGCACAAAAAAGAATAAGAGATGCAGAAAGAGGCAAGAGAGGTGCAGAAAGAGGCAGAAAGGCACAGAAGGAAGCAACAGAAATGCAGAAAGAGGCAAGAGAAGTGCAGAAAGAGGAAAGAGAGGTGCACAACGAGGCAAGAGAAGTGCAGAAAGAAGCAAGAGAGGTACAGAACGAAGCCAGACAGCTGCAGAAAGAAACAAGAAAAGTGTAGAAAGAAGCAACAGAGGTACAGAAAGAGGCAAGATAAGTGCAAAAAGAGACAAGAGAAGTCCAGAAAGTGGCAAGAGAGATGCAGAAAGAGGCAAGAGAGGTGCACAAACAGGCAACAGAGGTGCAGAAAGAGGGAAGAAGGGTGCAGAAAAAGGCAAGAGGAGTGCAGAAAGAGGGAAAGAGGTGCAGGAAAAAGCAAGAGAGCTGCAGAAAGGGACAAGAGACATCCAAAAAGAAGCAAGAGATGTGCAGAAGTTAGCAAGAGAGGTGCAGAAAGAGGTAAGGAAGGTGCAGAAAGAGGGAAGAGGGGTGCATAAAGAGGCATGAGAGGTGCAGAAAGAGGCAAGAGGGGTATAGAAAGAAGCAAGAGAGGTGCAGAAAGAAGTAAGAGAAGTGCATAAAGAAGCAACAGAGGTGCAAAAAGAGGCAAGAGAAGTGCAGAGAGAGGCAAGAGAGGTGCAGAAAGAGTCAAGAGAGGTGCAGAAAGAGGTAAGAGAAGTGCATAAAGAAGCAACAGAGGTGCAAAAAGAAGCAAGAGAGGTGCATAAAGAGGAAAGAGAGGTTCAGAAACAGGCAACAGAGGTACAGAAAGAGGGAAGAGAAGTGCAGAAAGAAGCAAAATAGGTGCAGAAAGAGTCAAGAGAGGTGCAGAGAGGTAAGAGTGGTGCAGAAAAAGACAAGACGGATACAGAAAGAAGCAAGAAAGGTGCACTAAGAAGCAAGAGAGGTGCAGAAAGAGTCAAGATCGGTGCAGAAAGAGGTAAAAGCGGTACAGAAAAAGACAAGACGGATACAGAAAGAAGCAAGAGAGGCGCACAAAGAAGCAAGAGAGGTGCAGAAAGAGGCAAGAGAGGTGGAGAAAGAGGAAGAAAGGCACAGAGAGAAGCAACAGAAATGCAGAAAGAGGCACGAAAAGTATAGAAAGAGGAAGAAAGGTGTAGAAAGAAGCAGGAGAGGTGCAGAAAGAAGGAAGAGAGGCACAGAAAGAGGCAAGAGAAGTACAGAAAGAAGCAAGAGAAGTACAGAAAGAAGCAAGAGAGGTGCAGAAAGAGGCAAGAGAAGTACAGAAAGAAGCAAGAGAACTGCAGAAAGATGAATAAATGTGCAGAAAGAGGCAAGAGAGGTGCAGAAAGAGGCAAGAGATGTGGAAAAATAGGCAATAGTGGTGCAGAAAGGGGCAAGAGAGGTGCAGAAAGAGGCAAGAGGGGTGCAGAAAGAGGCAAGAGGGGTGTAGAAAGAAGGAAGAGAGGTGCAGAAAGAAGCAAGCGAAGTGCATAAAGAAGCAACAGAGGTGTAAAAAAGGCAAGAGAAGTACAGAAAGAGTCAAGAGAGGTGCAGAAAGAGGTAAAAGTGGTACAGAAAAAGACAAGACGGATACAGAAAGAAGCAAGAGAGGTGCACAAAAAAGAATGAGAGATGCAGAAAGAGGCAAGAGAGGTACAGAAAGAGGAAGAAAGGCACAGAAGGAAGCAACAGAAATGCAGAAAGAGGCAAGAGAAGTGCAGAAAGAGGCAAGAGAGGTACACAAACAGGCAAGAGAAGTGCAGAAAGAAGCAAGAGAGGTACAGAACAAAGCAAGACAGCTGCAGAAAGAAACAAGAAAAGTGTAGAAAGAAGCAACAGAAGTACAGAAAGAGGCTAGAGAAGTGCAGAAAGAGACAAGAGAAGTCCAGAAAGTGGCAAGAGAGATGCAGAAAGAGGCAAGAGAGGGGCACAAACAGGCAACAGAGGTGCAGAAAGAGGGAAGAAGGGTGCAGAAAAAGGCAAGAGGCGTGCAGATAGAAGCATCAGAGGTGCAGAAAAAGGCAGGAGAGGTGCAGAAGAAAGAGGCAAAGAGGTCTAGAAATTGGCAAGAAAGGTGCATAAAGAAGTAAGGGAGGTGCAGAAAGAGGCAAGAGAAATGCAGAAAGAGGCAAAGAGGTGCAGAAAATGGTAAGTGAGGAACAGGAAGAGGCAAGAGAGGTGTAGAAATAAGCAAAAAAAGTTTAGAAGGAAGCAAGTAAGCTGCAGAAACAAGCAAGGGAGGTACAGAAAGAACCAAGAGAGGTGTAGAAAGATGCAAGAGAAGTGCAGAAAGAGGCAAGACAAGTACAGAAAGAGGCAATAGAAGTGCAGAAAGAAGCAAGAGAAGTGCAGAAAGATTCAAGAAAGGTGCAGAAAGAGGTAGGACAACTGCAGAAAGAGGCAAGAGAGGTGCAGAAAGAGGGAAGAGGGATGCATAAAGTGGCAAGAGAGGTGCAGAAAGAAGCAAGAGAAGTACAGAAAGAAGCAAGTAAAGTGCAGAAAGAACCAACAGAGGTGCAAAAAGAGACAAAAGAAGTGCAGAAAGAGGCAAGAAAGGTGCAGAAAGAGGCAAGAGATGTGCAGAAAGAGGAAAGAAGGGTCCAGAAAGAGGCAAGAGAAGTGCAGAAAGGAGAAAATGAGCTGCAGAAAGAAGCAACTGAGGTGCATAAAGAACTAAGAGAGATGCAGAAAAGGCAATAGAGGTACAGAAAGAAGCAAGAGAAGTACAGAAAGAGGCAAGAAAAGTACAGAAAGAGGTAAGAGACGTGCAGAAAGTGGCAAGAGTGGCGCAGAAAGAGGCAAGAGGGGTGCAGAAAGAGGCAAGAGAGGTGCACAAACAGGCAACAGAGGTGCAGAAAGAGGGATGAAGGGTGCAGAAAGAGACAAAAAGGATACAGAAAGAATTGAGAGAAGTGCAGAAACATGCAATAGAAGTGCAGAAAGAGGCAAGAGAGGTGCAGAAAGAAGCAAGATAGGTGCAGAAAGAGGCAAGAGAAGTGCATAAAGAGGCAAGATAGGTGCAGAAATAGTCAAGAGAGGTGCAGAAAGAGGTAAGAGCGGTGCAGAAAAAGACAAGACGGATACAGAAAGAAGCAAGAGAGGTGCACAAAAAAGAAAGAGAAATGCAGATAGAGGCAAGAGAGGTGCAGAAAGAAGAAGAAAGCGATACAAAAGGGGATGATGGAGGGAACGTTTGAGCCAATCAAACACTCACCCCCAGTCAACTGATCTGGGTTTAATCCATCATCATTCTTTAGCTCACTCCACCACCCCAGTTCAGACATGGCCATATGCAAATCAGTCTGACCCTGTGCCTCATGGGAACAGTCCAGCCCGAACTGCCAAGCCATGTCTTCCCTGGACCGGAAACAAGCATCCTAGGACCGGTTTCTGGCATTCCAGCCGTCATCAGCCAGGCTTGCTTGAATCCAGTGGCAAAGTGAGCAAGGGACCCACGTCTGGGCATACCCCCGCCAACTTAGGGCGAACAAAGCGATACAAAGGGGATGATGGACGGAACGTTTGAGCCAATCAAACACTCACCCCCAGTCAACTGATCTGGGTTTAATCCATCATCATTCTTTAGCTCACTCCACCACCCCAGTTCAGACATGGCCATATGCAAATCAGTCTGACCCTGTGCCTCATGGGAACAGTCCAGCCCGAACTGCCAAGCCATGTCTTCCCTGGACCGGAAACAAGCATCCTAGGACCGGTTTCTGGCATTCCAGCCGTCATCAGCCAGGCTTGCTTGAATCCAGTGGCAAAGTGAGCAAGGGACCCACGTCTGGGCATACCCCCACCAACTTAGGGCGAACAAAGCGATACAAAGGGGATGATGGACGGAACGTTTGAGCCAATCAAACACTCACCCCCAGTCAACTGATCTGGGTTTAATCCATCATCATTCTTTAGCTCACTCCACCACCCCAGTTCAGACATGGCCATATGCAAATCAGTCTGACCCTGTGCCTCATGGGAACAGTCCAGCCCGAACTGCCAAGCCATGTCTTCCCTGGACCGGAAACAAGCATCCTAGGACCGGTTTCTGGCATTCCAGCCGTCATCAGCCAGGCTTGCTTGAATCCAGTGGCAAAGTGAGCAAGGGACCCACGTCTGGGCATACCCCGCCAACTTAGGGCGAACAAAGCGATACAAAAGGGGATGATGGACGGAACGTTTGAGCCAATCAAACACTCACCCCCAGTCAACTGATCTGGGTTTAATCCATCATCATTCTTTAGCTCACTCCACCACCCCAGTTCAGACATGGCCATATACAAATCAGTCTGACCCTGTGCCTCATGGGAACAGTCAGCCCGAACTGCCAAGCCATGTCTTCCCTGGACCGGAAACAAGCATCCTGGGACCGGTTTCTGGCATTCCAGCCGTCATCAGCCAGGCTTGCTTGAATCCAGTGGCAAAGTGAGCAAGGGACCCACGTCTGGGCATACCCCGCCAACTTAGGGCGAACAAAGCGATACAAAGGGGATGATGGACGGAACGTTTGAGCCAATCAAACACTCACCCCCAGTCAACTGATCTGGGTTTAATCCATCATCATTATTTAGCTCACTCCACCACCCCAGTTCAGACATGGCCATATGCAAATCAGTCTGACCCTGTGCCTCATGGGAACAGTCCAGCCCGAACTGCCAAGCCATGTCTTCCCTGGACCGGAAACATGCAACCTAGGACCGGTTTCTGGCATTCCAGCCGTCATCAGCCAGGCTTGCTTGAATCCAGTGGCAAAGTGAGCAAGGGACCCACGTCTGGGCATACCCCCGACAACTTAGGGCGAACAAAGCGATACAAAAGGGGATGATGGACGGAACGTTTGAGCCAATCAAACACTCACCCCAGTCAACTGATCTGGGTTTAATCCATCCTCATTCTTTAGCTCACTCCACCACCCCAGTTCAGACATGGCCATATGCAAATCAGTCTGACCCTGTGCCTCATGGGAACAGTCCAGCCCGAACTGCCAAGCCATGTCTTCCCTGGACCGGAAACAAGCATCCTAGGACCGGTTTCTGGCATTCCAGCCGTCATCAGCCAGGCTTGCTTGAATCCAGTGGCAAAGTGAGCAAGGGACCCACGTCTGGGCATACCCACGCCAACTTAGGGCGAACAAAGCGATACAAAGGGGATGATGGACGGAACGTTTGAGCCAATCAAACACTCACACCCAGTCAACTGATCTGAGTTTAATCCATCATCATTCTTTAGCTCACTCCACCACCCCAGTTCAGACATGGCCATATGCAAATCAGTCTGACCCTGTGCCTCATGGGAACAGTCCAGCCCGAACTGCCAAGCCATGTCTTCCCTGGACCGGAAACAAGCATCCTAGGACCGGTTTCTGGCATTCCAGCCGTCATCAGCCAGGCTTGCTTGAATCCAGTGGCAAAGTGAACAAGGGACCCACGTCTGGGCATACCCCCGCCAACTTGGGGCGAACAAAGCGATACAAAGGGGATGATGGACGGAACGTTTGAGCCAATCAAATACTCACTCCCAGTCAACTGATCTGGGTTTAATCCATCAGCATTCTTTAGCTCACTCCACCACCCCAGTTCAGACATGGCCATATGCAAATCAGTCTGACCCTGTGCCTCATGGGAACAGTCCAGCCCGAACTGCCAAGCCATGTCTTCCCTGGACCGGAAACAAGCATCCTAGGACCGGTTTCTGGCATTCCAGCCGTCATCAGCCAGGCTTGCTTGAATCCAGTGGCAAAGTGAGCAAGGGACCCACGTCTGGGCATACC
The DNA here is from genome assembly GCA_963921515.1 of Calotriton arnoldi. Classification (NCBI taxonomy): domain Eukaryota; kingdom Metazoa; phylum Chordata; class Amphibia; order Caudata; family Salamandridae; genus Calotriton; species Calotriton arnoldi. Next base: position 66,766 of record CAWUFW010003978.1, read on the forward strand.
CGCCAACTTAGGGCGAACAAAGTGATACAAAGGGGATGATGGACGGAACGTTTGAGCCAATCAAACACTCACCCCCAGTCAACTGATCTGGGTTTAATCCATCATCATTCTTTAGCTCACTCCACCACCCCAGTTCAGACATGGCCATATGCAAATCAGTCTGACCCTGTGCCTCATGGGAACAGTCCAGCCCGAACTGCCAAGCCATGTCTTCCCTGGACCGGAAACAAGCATCCTAAGACCGGTTTCTGGCATTCCAGCCGTCATCAGCCAGGCTTGCTTGAATCCAGTGGCAAAGTGAGCAAGGGACCCACGTCTGGGCATACCCCCGCCAACTTAGGGCGAAACCGGTCCCAGGATGCTTGTTTCCGGTCCAGGGAAGACATGGCTTGGCAGTTCAGGCTGGACTGTTCCCATGAGGCACAGGGTCAGACTGATTTGCATATGGCCATGTCTGAACTGGGGTGGTGGAGTGAGCTAAAGAATGATGATGGATTAAACCCAGATCAGTTGACTGGGGGTGAGTGTTTTGATTAGCTCAAACGCTCCGTCCATCATCCCCTTTGGTATCGCTTTGTTCGCCCTAAGTTGGCAGGGTATGCCCAGACGTGGGTCCCTTGCTCACTTTGCCACTGGATTCAAGCTAGCCTGGCTGATGACGGCTAAATAGCCAGAAACCGATCCCAGGATGCTTGTTTCCGGTCCAGGGAAGACATGGCTTGGCAGTTCGGGCTGGACTGTTCCCATGAGGCACAGGGTCAGACTGATTTGCATATGGCCATGTCTGAACTGGGGTGGTGGAGTGAGCTAAAGAATGATGATGGATTAAACCTAGATCAGTTGACTGGGGTGAGTGTTTGATTAGCTCAAACGCTCCGTCCATCATCCCCTTTGGTATCGCTTTGTTTGCCCTAAGTTGGCAGGGTATGCCCAGACGTGGGTCCCTTGCTCACTTTGCCACTGGATTCAAGCTAGCCTGGCTGTGACGGCTGAATAGCCAGAAACCGGTCCCAGGATGCTTGTTTCCGGTCCAGGGAAGACATGGCTTGGCAGTTCGGGCTGGACTGTTCCCATGAGGCACAGGGTCAGACTGATTTGCATATGGCCATGTCTGAACTGGGGTGGTGGAGTGAGCTAAAGAATGATGATGGATTAAACCCAGATCAGTTGACTGGGGTGAGTGTTTGATTAGCTCAAACGCTCCGTCCATCATCCCCTTTGGTATTGCTTTGTTCGCCCTAAGTTGGCAGGGTATGCCCAGACGTGGGTCCCTTGCTCACTTTGCCACTGGATTCAAGCTAGCCTGGCTGATGACGGCTGAATAGCCAGAAACCGGTCCCAGGATGCTTGTTTCCGGTCCAGGGAAGACATGGCTTGGCAGTTCGGGCTGGACTGTTCCCATGAGGCACAGGGTCAGACTGATTTGCATATGGCCATGTCTGAACTGGGGTGGTGGAGTGAGCTAAAGAATGATGATGGATTAAACCCAGATCAGTTGACTGAGGGTGAGTGTTTGATTAGCTCAAACGCTCCATCCATCATCCCCTTTGGTATCGCTTGTTCGCCTCTAAGTTGGCAGGGTATGCCCAGACGTGGGTCCCTTGCTCACTTTGCCACTGGATTCAAGCTAGCCTGGCTGATGACGGCTGAATAGCCAGAAACCGGTCCCAGAATGCTTGTTTCCGGTCCAGGGAAGACATGGCTTGGCAGTTCGGGCTGGACTGTTCCCATGAGGCACAGGGTCAGACTGATTTGCATATGGCCATGTCTGAACTGGGGTGGTGGAGTGAGCTAAAGAATGATGATGGATTAAACCCACATCAGTTGACTGGGGGTGAGTGTTTGATTAGCTCAAACGCTCCGTCCATCATCCCCTTTGGTATCGCTTTGTTCGCCCTAAGTTGGCAGGGTATGCCCAGACGTGGGTCCCTTGCTCACTTTGCCACTGGATTCAAGCTAGCCTGGCTGATGACGGCTGAATAGCCAGAAACCGGTCCCAGGATGCTTGTTTCCGGTCCAGGGAAGACATGGCTTGGCAGTTCGGGCTGGACTGTTCCCATGAGGCACAGGGTCAGACTGATTTGCAAATGGCCATGTCTGAACTGGGGTGGTGGAGTGAGCTAAAGAATGATGATGGATTAAACCCAGATCAGTTGACTGGAGGTGAGTGTTTGATTAGCTCAAACGCTCCGTCCATCATCCCCTTTGGTATCGCTTGTTCGCCCTAAGTTGGCAGGGTATGCCCAGACGTGGGTCCCTTGCTCACTTTGCCACTGGATTCAAGCTAGCCTGGCTGATGACGGCTGAATAGCCAGAAACCGGTCCCAGGATGCTTGTTTCCGGTCCAGGGAAGACATGGCTTGGCAGTTCGGGCTGGACTGTTCCCATGAGGCACAGGGTCAGACTGATTTGCATATGGCCATGTCTGAACTGGGGTGGTGGAGTGAGCTAAAGAATGATGATGGATTAAACCCAGATCAGTTGACTGGGGGTGAGTGTTTGATTAGCTCAAACGCTCCGTCCATCATCCCCTTTGGTATCGCTTGTTCGCCCTAAGTTGGCAGGGTATGCCCAGACGTGGGTCCCTTGCTCACTTTGCCACTGGATTCAAGCTAGCCTGGCTGATGACGGCTGAATAGCCAGAAACCGGTCCCAGGATGCTTGTTTCCGGTCCAGGGAAGACATGGCTTGGCAGTTCGGGCTGGACTGTTCCCATGAGGCACAGGGTCAGACTGATTTGCATATGGCCATGTCTGAACTGGGGTGGTGGAGTGAGCTAAAGAATGATGATGGATTAAACCCAGATCAGTTGACTGGGGGTGAGTGTTTGATTAGCTCAAACGCTCCGTCCATCATCCCCTTTGGTATCGCTTTGTTCGCCCTAAGTTGGCAGGGTATGCCCAGACGTGGGTCCCTTGCTCACTTTGCCACTGGATTCAAGCTAGCCTGGCTGATGACGGCTGAATAGCCAGAAACCGGTCCCAGGATGCTTGTTTCCGGTTCAGGGAAGACATGGCTTGGCAGTTCGGGCTGGACTGTTCCCATGAGGCACAGGGTCAGACTGATTTGCATATGGCCATGTCTGAACTGGGGTGGTGGAGTGAGCTAAAGAATGATGATGGATTAAACCCAGATCAGTTGACTGGGGTGAGTGTTTGATTAGCTCAAACGCTCCGTCCATCATCCCCTTTGGTATCGCTTTGTTCGCCCTAAGTTGGCAGGGTATGCCCAGACGTGGGTCCCTTGCTCACTTTGCCACTGGATTCAAGCTAGCCTGGCTGATGACGGCTGAATAGCCAGAAACCGGTCCCAGGATGCTTGTTTCCGGTCCAGGGAAGACATGGCTTGGCAGTTCGGGCTGGACTGTTCCCATGAGGCACAGGGACAGACTGATTTGCATATGGCCATGTCTGAACTGGGGTGGTGGAGTGAGCTAAAGAATGATGATGGATTAAACCCAGATCAATTGACTGGGGGTGAGTGTTTGATTAGCTCAAACGCTCCGTCCATCATCCCCTTTGGTATCGCTTTGTTCGCCCTAAGTTGGCAGGGTATGCCCAGACGTGGGTCCCTTGCTCACTTTGCCACTGGATTCAAGCTAGCCTGGCTGATGACGGCTGAATAGCCAGAAACCGGTCCCAGGATGCTTGTTTCCGGTCCAGGGAAGACATGGCTTGGCAGTTCGGGCTGGACTGTTCCCATGAGGCACAGGGTCAGACTGATTTGCATATGGCCATGTCTGACCTGGGGTGGTGGAGTGAGCTAAAGAATGATGATGGATTAAACCCAGATCAGTTGACTGGGGGTGAGTGTTTGATTAGCTCAAACGCTCCATCCATCATCCCCTTTGGTATCGAAAGAGGAAGAAAGGCACAGAAAGAAGCAACAGAAATGCAGAAAGAAGCAAGAGAAGTGTAGAAAGAGGAAGAAAGGTGCAGAAAGAAGCAAGAGAAGTGCAGAAAGAAGCAAGAGAGGTACAGCAAGAAGCAAGAGAAGTGATGAAAGAGGCAAGAGAGGTGCAGAAAGAGAAAAGAGTAGTACAGAACAAAGCAAGAGAAGTGCAGAAAGATGCAAGATAGGTGCAGAAAGAGGCAAGAGAAGTGCAGAAAGAAGCAAGAGAACTACAGAAAGAGGAACAAAGATGCAGAAAGAGGCAAGAGAGGTACAGAAAGAGGCAAGAGAAGTGCAGAAAAAGGCAATAGAGGTACAGAAAGAGGCAAGAGAGGTGCAGAAAAAGACAAGAGGTGTGCAGAAAGAAGCAAGAGAGGTGCAGAAAGAAGCAAGAGAAATGCAGAAAGAAGCAACAGAGGTGCAGAAAGAGGCAAGAGAACTGCACAAAATTGCAAGGAAGGTGCAGAAAGAGGCAAGACAAATACAGAAAGAAGCAAGAGAACTCCAGAAAGAAAAATAATGATGCAGAAAGAGGAAGAAATGTGCCTAAGTATTTCAATAAGTGCATGGGTAGTGGTTTAGTGATTGTATCAGTGCATGGACAGTTCTTGCGTGACTGCATCACTACATGGGTATTGCCAAAGAGAATGAAAAAGTGCATGGGTAGTAGCTTGGTGATAGAATGAGACCATGCATAGTGCCTGAGTGAATGGTTTAGTGCAAGGATAGTGCTTGAATGATTGGATGAATTCATGAGCAGTGCCGGGGGAACTGGATGAGTGCAAGAGTAGTGTCTGCATCATTGCATAAGTACATGGGTAGTACATGAGAGAATGCAAGAGTGTATGCATACTCCCTGATTGAAAGGATGAGTGCAAGGATACTGCCTGGGTGACTGGATGAGTGCATGGATAGTACCTGAATAATTGCATAACTGCATAGGTAGTGCCTCAGTCATTGTATGAGTGCATGGGAAGTGCCTGGATGACTGAATAAGTGCATGGATTGTACCTCAGAGAATACAACAGTGTATGCATAGTGCCTGGGTGAATGGTTAAGTGCAAGGATAGTGCATGAGAGATTGCATGAGTGCATAGGTAGTCTCTAAGTGAAGAATTGAGTGCAAGAGTAGTGCCTGAGTGATTGGATGAGTGTAATAGTAGAACTTTTTGCTGGCACCTTCACTATTCACCAACTACTCAGAATGTTGGATCTAGCTAAATTTCAAACAGCAACCAGTTCCATGTCACTGTTGTAAGTATCACAATGTTTCTGAAGGCATGAATGTGTGTGTCTCTGCCTTTCGCTATTGACATGATACGTAAAAAGAAACATACAAATAGTAGAATACCACTGTTTCAGACCGCATGCTCTCTAAATTTGTGTTCAAGAAGGTGTATGTATTCCTTTGTGCTCATAATACAGGGCACATGGGTATTGAATAATCTATTTGAGGGGCTCTATAACACCTACATACATAAGACATGTCTGCCTGTGCAAGCAAATGGCAGAGCAGATCTGAGAACATTTGTCCACCTGAAGGAGAAGCTACCAGTTTTTTATGCTAGCATCTTCAGATGTATAACACATGTGAGAATACATGTACAAATAGACACATACCTCAGTCACAAGAGCATGCAGACCTTTAAACTTGACTCAGTGCACTTCCCATTTCAAACAGACACCTACATCTATACAGCCTACTTCAAGTATACTTTTCCACAGACTCATACAAAATAGCCTAATCAAGAATCCCTCTGCCAACATGTCTTAAACCTCACTTTTCTGCTGCAGCTTCATTTTTCACCGACTGCTCAGAATGTTAGACCTACCGAATTAAAAACAGCAATCCTTCCCATGTCACTGTTGTAAGTCTAACCATATTTCTGAACGTATGCATGTGTGTGTCTGTGTCTTTTGCTAGTTACATGATACATAAAAAGAAACATAGAAATACTTGAATATCTGTATTTCAGACCTCATACTCTCTAAATTTATGTAGAAGAAAGTGTATGTATTACTTTCTGATCATAATACAGGGAACATGGGTACAGAGTTATATAGACTGGGATATAGTTTAATACATCTGTCAATATGAATTAAACATCAGTTTTCTGTACTACTTTCATTAGAGACTCAGGAAACACACATATTACTATGCACAACCTATTTCAATCTTCATTTCAGTACAATAAAACAAAGTACAATGCACATTCGTACATTTGGTAACATATTTCATACATCACACTTCTCTAATACTTTGCAAGCTTTATAAATAATGCTTTACAAACTTAAAAATTTCGGGCCCGATTCACAGAACTAACTTAAGACAAAATCCTAAACTTACTACCATTTTGGTATTCACAGAAGGAACTTACTCATTTTGGTATTCACAAAAGGCACTTACTCATTTTGGTATTCACAGAAGGCACTTACTTACTCATTTTGAGTAACTTACTCATTTTGAGTATCTTACTCATTTTGGTATTCACAGAAGGCACTTACTCATTGATGAGTAAGTGCCTTCTGTGAATACCAAAATGAGTAACTTACTCATTTTGAGTAATTTACTCATTTTGGTATACATATTTTTTTAAATACATACTCTTTTTAAATATTTTCCGGATTCGCGAACCCGTCGTTAATACGCTAAACAAAAGCACAAATTGAATGTACTACAACACATTTCTCTTTTCAAGTTTAACTTTGAATTTATATATTTTTTATATTATTTATAACTCTATCAATTTTAATGTGATTATTAATTTCAATCTCACTAGCTCTATAAAAAAGTTCACAAATGCAACACTACCTTCTGAATTATATACTATTTTAATTATTTATTTAAGGTGGATCCACGAATCCACCGTGACATTACACTGGGGGTCACGCTTACAGCCGCGATAGGGTCGCGACTCCTACCACAAGAGAAAATTCCCCCCACTTCCATAGGCCAATTTCGGCCTGGGGACCCCATCCCCCGGAGCCCTGCCATTTTTTAAAATTCTTTTTATTTCTTTTTATAGAAGAGGGGCCATGTGGCCCCCCTTTCCTGGTCAACTTTTGCCCCGGGGGCCCCATCACCCCGGGGCATGGCCATTTTTTAAGGGACCTCGGGGGGAGCCTGAAGGCCTCTGAGGTCCCGGCCGGCTCCTGCCTACTGCGGGGCCGGCATTGCTTTTTACCCCCAGGGAGCTGCTGACATGCAGCTCCCTAAAGGTAAAAAGAAAAGTGCTCCACTGTGAACAAGTGAGAGCAAAATGCTCTCACTTGTTCTCACTGGAGCACTTGTTTGCTATGGGATGGCGAGAGCAATGCTCCCGCCATCCCATACCAAACTACCATGTCCCAGGGGTGGGCACCCCAGGACATTGCTGGAGCTGGCCCTGTGGTGTGGCGATCCCCAGGGCCGTGGAGGGCTCCACGAGGGGGGCCGCGCTGCCCCTCCAACATATTTAAAGCCCCAGGGAGATGGTGGTCCCCAGGGGTAGTGTGGGGAGCTGGAGCCCCCACACTTCTTTTTTATAACATAGCCCCAGGGACGTGGAGATCCCTGGGGCTGTGGGGGCCTCGCGTGCCCCCTGCATTTAATAACTATAGCCCGAGGGATGTGGTGGTCCCCGGGGCTGCATGGGGAGGGACAGTAGCCCCCCCACACATTTTTTAATAACAAAGCCCTGGGGAGGTGGTGGACCCCAGGGCAGCTGAGACCCCCGCAAGTCCCAGCATAATAATTTGGGATTGGCCCCGGGACATAGCCCACCCTGGGGCTTAAAAGAAACGAAGCATGGGAGACTGTGCTTTGTTTTTTTTTTAAATTATCGGCGTGATTCGCGCACCCTGCACGAATCCTGCCAAATTTGTTTTTAAAAAAAATGCTTTTTTTGGCCTTGGGTGTAAGGGTGTTTCTACCCTGCCCCCATTTCTTAATTTTTAATGTTGTTCAACCCTTTTTCTTGTGATTTGGTTCAACCGAGTCACTAGATGGCTGCCAACACTTCCTGGTTTGAAGTGTTAGCAGCCAATCAGATTGCAGGCACGAGATCGGGAGGGTTCGTGGATCCTCAGCGTCTCCAGTTGTATATCTGTAAATATTTAATTTTCTCAAAAACTACTGAACAGATTTACACCATTTTTTAACACACTATTTAACAAAAATAGTGCACTCTGGACCAAGAGCTACCTTTCTGGTAAATTTGGTGTAATTCCGTTCAGCAGTTCAGGCTGTAGCTGCGTCGACAGTTTCCTATGGAAATTAACATGGAGAAAATGTGTTTTGGGACCCCCCTTTTTTCTCGGCACCCGATTGCCGACTCACCCCGAAACTTTCAAGCCAGCAGCTGACCTAAGCGTCCCATTAGTTTTGAAAATTTTGCGAAGATTCGTCAAACTGCGCCAAAGATATTGGCCAAAGATATTGGCAAAATAAACCACGTTTTGAATAGAAACAATGTCCTAACTATAACTACCTACTGGCGACTGCCAGTAGGTTATATATATATATATATATATATATATATATATATATATATATATATATATATATATATATATATATATATTCACTGAAAAACCATAGGTTTCAGACACGTTATAGTTAGAAATTAGCATTTAAAAAACCTTTGAAATTCACTGAAAAAACCATAGGTTTTAGGGACAGTTATAGTTAGTTGGACATTGCACTCGTACAAAACCCGTGAAATTCCCCGTTATAGTTAGTTCAGCTAACTATAACTTGCGCCCTGCAATGCACTGCTGATGACGTCACATATTACATCACTCATGACATGGTCAGTGACATCACTGATGACATCACTGATGACATCTCAAATGACATCACTGATGACATCATCCAGTGACTGTGTGTTTCTGTAAAGTTTAAATATGTTTAATATATATAGGGAAAGGCGTATTGAAGAATGAGTGGGTGTATAAGTGTCTGAATGGATGATTTAGTACGTGCGTGACTTACTCTACAAGTGAGTGATTAAACGTATCTTACTGAATGCATGGGTTAGTGACTAAACTGTGTGAATGTCTGTATCCGTCTGTTGGTGTGTAAGTGGATGCATGGATTTGCGAATAGCTACATGAGTGTCTATATGGGTTATTGATTGGTTCTATGAGTATCTGTATGGGTGCCTGAGTGTTTGTGTGGATGGGGTGTGTGCGACTGTGCATAGATGTGTGAGTGGGTGATTCACTGGGTGGATGGTTTCAAGAGTGCATCTGTGATAGACTGTATGGGTGGGTAAGTGTGTGTAAGAGTGTGTTAGTGAGTGAATGTATGTCCCAGTGGTACATGTGTGAGTAACTACATATGTGAAAGGCAGTATATATGTGTATTGGAGTATATAAATAGCTATAAGCTTGAGAGTGAGTGATTGTGATAGTGGCTGTATGGATGAGTGTGTGCTTGTATCAGTGATTGTATAAGAGCGTAACAATGTGCTAGTATTTGTATGATTAAGTGAGCTGGTGTGTGTATAACTGTATAGGTGAGTAAATGGCAGTGTGTTTAATTATTTGCATGACTGACTAGGTGTGTGAGTACCTCTATAGATGAGTGGCGGTGTTTGAGTGTCTATATAGGAGTAAGAGTGCATATGATAGTCCTGTACTGAGTGACCATAAGTATGAGTGACTGTACGGGTGAGTGAGTGGATGTGTGTGTGTAGACCTAAGAATCAGTGAGTGGGTATGTAGTTATTGGTGTTGGAGTGTCTATGGTTTTGCGAATGGCACTCTGTAATTTAGATTGGGTGTATCAAAGGTTATATTAGGGTGTGAGGAGCTGCATCAGATTATCACGTGGATGATGTCATCAGTGATGTCATTTGAGATGTCATCAGTGATGTCATCAGTGATGTCACTGACCATGTCATGAGTGATGTAATATGTGACGTCATCAGCAGTGCATTGCGGGGCGCGAGTTATAGTTAGCTGAACTAACTATAACGGGGGAATTTCACGGGTTTTGTACGAGTGCAATGTCCAACTAACTATAACTGTCCCTAAAACCTATGGTTTTTTCAGTGAATTTCAAAGGTTTTTTAAATGCTAATTTCTAACTATAACGTGTCTGAAACCTATGTTTTTTTCAGTGAATTTCAAAGGTTTTTAAAATGCTAATTTGTAACTATAACGTGCCTGAAACCTACGGTTTTTTCAGTGAATTTCAAAGGTTTTTTAAATGACAATTTTTAAATGTATTAATTTTTATATTAATTTTTTTCATACTGATTTACTACATTTTTAGAAACAATTTCTTTTACATATTTTATTTTTTAAATTACATTGTAATTACATTATACATTACATTACAAAAAATACTTTCTCAGAATGAATTACTTTAGTTTAAATACTTTGCACATAGGCAATAGACTTTTAAGTACAGTAGTTACAGTTGTTGCAATGGGCAACACATTTTCAAACACAATGCAACATTCAGCTCAATGTGAATTTCTAGTTAAATGCAATTAGTTACTTTATGGATTACTTTTCTAACCACAGGACTGGATCCTAGATTCAGTCCTGGTACATCTCCTGTAAACAGTTGAGTAAAAGCGTTTTGGTTACAGTCGTGATTTTTAAGGAATATTATTGTATTTTAAAAGTTGACACTTAGAAACTTTTTCTCATAGAATCACCAATGTTATCCTATGGAAGGAAATTCACTTAGCAGGTAAAAACTGTTATCGTTACTTTTTCTTACTCAGTGTTGGATCCTGGATCCAGCACTGGTGCATCTCCTGTAAACAGTTGAAAGAATGCGTTTAAGTCATACAGGCGATTTTTAAGGAATATTTGTAGTTTGTGAAAATCGACACTTTGAAACTTTTCTGCTGAAAACCAGACAATGGATTCCTATGGAAGAAAATATAAGTTACTGGTAAGTACGGTTAAAATTACTTTTCAGGACCAGTACTGGGCTGAAAGATACAGCACTGAGGTCTCTCCTTATAACAGGTGAGTAAATCGGAATTCGTATTTCGGCTGATTTTAGAGGAATATTTGTATGTTTCAAAAATCAACACTTAGAAACTTTTTCAGCAAAAAGCAGGCAATGATATCCTATGGAAGGAAATTCAAGTTACTGGTAAGTACGGTTAAAATTACTTTTGAGGATCAGTACTGGGCTGAAAGATGCAGCACTGAGGTCTCTCCTGATAACAGATGAGTAAATCGGAATTCGTATTTCGGCTGATTTTAGAGGAATATGTTAAAGTTCCAAAACTCCACACTTAGAAGAATTTCCAAGTGAAACCAGTCAATGTTAGCCTATGAAGGAAATTCAAGTTACCGGTAAGTACGGTTAAAATTACTTTTCAGGACCAGTACTGGGCTGAAAGATGCAGCACTGAGGTCTCTCCTGATAACAGATGAGTAAATCAGAATTCGTATTTCGGCTGATTTTAGAGGAATATTTGCACAATGGTGAAGGGAGGGGGCGGGGCCTGAGGTGACATCTGCAGCAAACGCGCCCCGTGGCGCGTTTTAAGTCGGGGGATTAACTCCCTTGAATCCTGAGGGTCCCTGGGGTGCAACTAGCCCACCATATACCTCCAAAAGCGCCATAGAGCTGCGTTGCAGAGAGGTGGAAAAGGGGCGTGGCCTCTGTACACCTCTCTGCAAGGCAGCTCCCTGGCGCATACTGGAGGTTCCTGGTGGGCTAGTTGGCCCCCAGGGACCCCCAGTATTCAAGGGGAATTGTTTTCCTCTGCAAACGTGCCAGGGGCGCGCTTGCAGAGTGGTGAAGGAAGGGGCGGGGCCTACGGGCCCGATCGTTTTTTTGTTTTTTTCTCTGAAGGGGGCTGTGTGGCCCCCTTCCTTTTTCCTATTTTTAGGCCCTGGGGACCCCATCCCCCAGGGCCTTACCCCTTTTTTTAAAATTAAAAATTTAAAAAACGGGAAGGGGGCCGCGTGGCCCCCTTCCCTGGGCCTGTATTGGCCCCGGGACCCCATCCCCGGGGCATGGCCTCTTTTTTTATTTGGAGGGGGCTGCCTGGCCCCCTCCTCAGGTTATTTAAGGCCCCGGGACCCCATCCTCGGGCCGGCCTTGCACTTTTATTTTATTTTTTTTCCATTTTTTTACTTTGGGAGGGGGGCTGCGTGGCCCCCTCCGTGGCCACTTATGGCCCCGGGGACCCCATCCCCCGGGCCTGGCCTCTCGTTGGGGACTGTGGGGGTCCCCAAGCCCCCACAGTCCCGCCGGCTCCCCGTGTCCTACGGGAGCCGGCATAGCTTGACATACGGGGAGCTGCTAAGATGCAGCTCCCCATGTGGAAAGCATCGGCTTTGGATATTGGAAGAGAGAGCAGGTTTCCTGCTCTCTCTTCCAATATCCAAAGCAGTTTGTAATGACAGGGACGGGAGCCGCGAGGCTCCCGTCCTGTCATTGCAAACAGCAGTGTCCCGGGGTAGGCACTCGGGACACTGCAGGAGCCGGCCCTGGGGGTGGCGGTCCCCAGGGCCACCACAGGTCTCCAGGAGGGGGCCGCGCGGCCCCCTCCCTACATTTTGAAAGCCCCGGGAGGTGGTGGTCCTCGGGGCTTGGGGGTCCAAAACGGACCCCCATTTTAATTTTTCTTAGTGCCCCGGGAGGTGGTGGTCTCGGGCGTGTGGGGGCTGGAGCCCCCCACACAGGTTTTTAATTTAAAAAAAGAAGCCCCGGGGAGGTGGTGGTCCCTAGGGCTGCGGAGGGCTCAGAGCCCTCCCGCACCATTATACATAAAGCCCCGGGGTGGTGGTCCTCGGGCTTGGGGGCCCTTAGAGGCCCCCACACATAAAATTAACCCCCCCAGCATGTCCCCGGGACTTGGCCCACCCGGGGCCAATTAACATCGGCGCGGGAGACCGCGCTCGATTTTTTTTTTTTTCGGCAGGATTCGCGCTCCCTGAGCGCATCCTGTCGATTTAAAAAAAAATTATAATTTTTGCCCAGGGGTCCTTGTGGACCCCTGAGCAGACTCTAGGGGGTCAGGGTGTTTCTACCCTGCCCCCTTTGTGCGCTTTGCGCACTTGTTTCTGTCCCTCGGTTCTACCGAGAGATAAAATGGCTGCCAACACTTCCTGATTTGGAGTTTTGACAGCCAATTAACATAAAGCTCGTGCTCGGGAGGATCCGCGGTCCTAGATATATCTATCTTTTTACTTTGATTTTCTCAGCAACTACTGAACGGATTTACACCATTTAACAAAAAGGGTTCTTTCTGAACCAAGAACTACCTCTTTGCCAAATTTGGTGTAATTCCGTTCAGCAGTTCGGGCTGTAGCCGTGTCTAAAGTTTCCTATGGAAAATTGCATGGGGAAAACGTGTTTTGGGACCCCCTTTTTTCTCGGCCCCCGCTTGACGAATCCCCCCGAGACATTCAGGGTAGGAGCGGACCGGAGCGCCCCACAAAGTTTGAAAATTTTGTGAAGATACGTCAACCGGCAAGAGAGTTATTTCAAATAGAATGTCGCGGATTTCCTATGGATAATAGGTTGTAACTATAACTATCTACTGGCGACCGCCAGTAGATAATATATATATATATGTATATTCACTGAAAAAACCATAGGTTTCAGGGACGTTATAGTTACTTGCACATTTCACTCATACAAAACCATAGAAATTCGGCCGTTTTAGTTAGTTGAGCTAACTATAACTCACGCCCCCACAATGCACTGCTGATGACGTCCCATATTACATCATTCATGACATGGTCAGTGACATCACTGATGACATCTCAAATGACATCACTGATGACATCATCCACGTGAAAATCTGATGCACCTCCTCATACCTTAATAAAACCTTTGATACACCCATTCTAAAATACAGACTACCATTTTCGAAACAATACAGACACCAATACCAGTTACTACATACGCATGCACTGATTCCTAGGTCTACACACACATCCACTCATTCAGCCATAAAGTAACTCATACATGCAGTGACTCATCAATACAACACTATTATAGGCACTCATACACCTATACAAACACTCACACACTGCCACTCATCCAGAGTTATTCACACATCTAGTCAGTCATGCAAAGAATCAATCACACTTCTATTTACTCAGCTATACAGTTATACACACATAACCTCACTTATTCATAGTGATATTAACATATACTTACTCTCTTATACAATCACTGATACAAGTACACACTCATCCATACAGCACTCTCACAATCACTGACTCTCACGTATAGTCATTTATATACTCCAAATCTCTCATGCACTGCGTTTTACATATGTAGTTACTTGGACATGTAGCACTGAGATATCCATTCACTCACCAACACACCCATACACATACTCACCCACCCATACAGCTGTTTCCACATGCACTCTTGAACCCATACACCCAGTGAATAAAGCACTCACACATATATGCACAAAGTCACACACCTCCCACCCACTCACACACACACTCAGGCACCCATACAAATACTCAGGCAACCAATCAATAACCCATATAGACACTCATTTAGCTACTCATCAACCAATGCAGCAGCTTACACAGCAATAGACAGACTGATACAGACATTCACACAGTTTAGTCACTAACCCATGAATTCATTAACCCTATTAGTGCCCATTGAAAATCCTTCAGTGCCAAGCCATTTAATGACTTTTTGGAGTGCTTTGATTTAACATGCTGTAATTTGTGTAATTATGATTATAATGTTGGGAAACTATATATTTTTGGTTTCAGTACTTCTTGTACTATTAATTTATATATAAAACATACATTTATAAAACACCCTGAAGTCACATGACACAATTCAAGATGGCCGCCAGGTGACTGTGAAAATGATAAGTGTAAGTGACCGCGTTGGTAGAGTAATACAAAAATAGTGTTTTCCAAAAGCAGATACGCAGAAATATTTATTAGTCTGTTTGCTCACCCGGTAAAAAGGCAGATTTTGATTTCGATTTTGTGTTTTTTATGGCTCTTTGTCATAATATGACATAGATATAAGGCACATACATTTTTCATGTTTTTCTATTGTTGTGCAGAATCTAAAGTTATAAGCCTAGCAGAATTCGTTCACAGAAGTAAAATGGATGTTTCAGAGACTACTGTTAGTAAATATATGAAAATACATATTTTTGTTGCTTTTGACAGCACTTTACAAACTACAAAATGGCCGACATGCTGTTTCGTCTATTGATGTTTTTCATATAATGATCTCAGTCTTGTTATTGGAGATATGGTCAACATCTCAAAATGTATTTTCTGACTTTTATGCACAGTAGTGATGCATATTTTGTGAATAGTTGGCATATGATTTCATGCATAGACTCCTGAAGGTCACAGTCCTTGACCTTTGACCCTAAATGGTAGCTCCTGGAAGTGTGCAAAGGATGTATCTTTGTAACAGTGAAATTGCTTTTGCAAAGTGAGGTATCTTTGGAAAGGTCATTGTCTGATCTCACAGGTCAACTAGTCAAATTTTATAAGAGGTGAAAAAAATGTGACCTTTGACCCCTAAATACAAATTTTTTAACCTTTTTTTTCTTTTTATTCTGTTACCCTTGGATCAATTTCAACAAGTGTGGCATTATTTGACTTGACATGCACAGTACTATCTTTTTCCTTGTTCAAATTATTATAGAAGTCATAATATTTGACCTTTGACCTCTATTTGCACTTATTATAGGTGTTTTAAGGTGTTTATTCCATTATGGTGAGATCATTTTTTACAAGTGTTGCAGCGTTTGAATTGTAATGATAAGTACTTACATTTTTGTTCATTAAATTTGTGGGAGGGGGTCATGTGGTTTGACCTTTGACCTCTATTTTCACTGTTCTAAGTGTTTCATGGTCATTAATCCATTACTGTTAGTTCATTTGTTACAAATGAGGCGTTATTGGAGTTGTAATGATGAGTACTTACATTCTACTTAGTTACTGTGTTGGAGGAGGTCATTCTTTTTGACCTTTGACCTCTAATTATACTTGTTTAGGTGTATCAAGGTTGTTATTGCACTACCCTTGGATCATTTGTTACTAGTGTTGCATTATTGTAATTGTCTTGATAAATACTAGCGTTTTCATTGATTTAAATGGTGTCGGGGATCATGTCTGTTGACCTTTGACCTTTCAACTCAGCACTTTATCTCATCCAGGGTTTCAAAGCATTATACACGCTTGAAGTAAGTAATAATTTCTCCTGGTTTAGCCTTTATAAGGCTTTCTATGTTAGAGGCTTTTCTTCCCCCTCCCTTTCCCTTTAGAATTACTGGTTATAGTAATAATAGAGTTCTTCAGGGTAGTTCATAGAGTAATTCTCATGCCATATACTTGCATTTTGGTCTGGATCTTATATTCTTTTTCTATTAACTATCTCTCTTGTTTTGTTTTAGTACTATTTTTAGGAGTTCACCATATCTAGGTTTTTCACCTTGGATGTACTAAGCTTTCTATTCTCTTTTCTTATTGTTTAGTTTTTAGTTGTAATAATTTAGTGGCCATTAGTCTTAAAGGAAAAGAAAAATGATTAAAAAGTATTTCAAAATGTATTATATTACATCATTTATTAATCACTTTTCTAAATATATATACATACTTGTATTTGTATTGCAAATGTATATACGTGAATTGACCGTCTTTTGATTGCATCTTTTGCATTGTACTATATATAATAATGAGAGGTATTGTCAGATTCTAGGTTTTGAGTATGTCTGTATATAGTTGTATATAAAAGTAGTATTTTGTACATATATTTTGTAACTGGTTTATGTTTTTTACAGTTTTGTTCGTAATAGACGGTTTCCTGACGAAGGCAGAAGTGCCGAAACGCGCGTAGTTGTCATCTACCGCTAGCCTTCATCTAACCTACAATAGTTTTTTTAAGAATGATATAATTGACCGCATGATTTGGATCGACTTTTTTCTTTTCTTGTATTACTTATGTGTTTATATTTTCCTTGTATATATGTATATCTACACTATTGATCAAAAATGAAAAATGATTTCAAGAAAAAGAGATTAAATAACTAAATAAAATATATTTTTATAAACAGAAATAAGCATTTGGTCTTAGTTCATAGTCGGTTCCTTGTGTGGTTATATCTGTTTATATGATACCTAGAATGTTTTAACTCCAGATTTAAAATGAAAGCTTGCTACTATTTCTTTACCTAAGGACCTTTGACCTTTGACCTCTAATTACACTTTTCTAAGTCTTTCAATGTCATTATTGCTTTACGGCTGGATCCTTCCTGCCCCTATGACCCCCCTACACCTCTACTTACCTCTGCTATCATTGGTCTCTCGCCTGCAACCTCCGGTGCCACGCCTGCAGCCTTTTTGTCAAAAGAAGAAACTCCATTGAGAAGCATTGGGTGCCGGACGCTTAATTGGCACCCTGCACTTGGCCACCCCTATGCCGCTGGTGGTGTATGTTTGGGGCTTCTTTGAAGCCCCCCCTGTGCTTGTGCTAACCCCCAAAGCTTGGCACCTGCAACCGATCAACTTATCTGCAAGCACTGTGGCTCTAGGCACCCCCAGTCTCTATTGGAAAGCATTGGGCCAACCTCCGACCTTGACCTCTGCACCCAGCCGCCCCTGTGCCACTGGTGGTGCAGTTTTGGTACTCACCTTACCCTTTGCCCTAGCTGACCTTTGGTCCTGAAGACTGTAACTGTAAGTGTGGTACTTACCTGTTTAACCGCTATATTGTTTTCACCATAGGATATTGAACTGTTCTGAAAATATTCAGCCCAACTACAGTGGGTGGCACAGTGGCCCGCTGGTTCCTGCCGGGAGGAAACGGGCCTGACGGGTAGATTTACTCCTCAAGAAGCATTACTAGAGAAGCTTCTGGCTTGAAAGGCTGACCTCCTGCGGCCGGGGATTCTGTTGTCTGTGGTCCTGGAGTGTTGGAAGCGATTTATACGGCAAACAGCTGGGAACCCACTATACGGCCCAGAATTACCACTGATAGGATTGTTTGTTGTTATAAGTTTACCCTTTGTTTTATTGTTTTGTTGAATGGCCACTGCAATAGTTCCTATCTTAGACACAAGTGGAGCACTGCAAAATGGCAAAACATCTTATACAGTTTCCTGGTATCCTGGAAAGTCCCGTAGAGGTATTTTACGCACAGGAAGAATAAATGACTGACATTAAGGTATCTGGATAAATACGTCAGACAGGCATAATCAGTAACCCATGGACACATGTTGAAATGCTGTGGTACCACCAGCCGGGGATGTATGTGGGGTCATATCTCAAACTGGGGATAACAGTTAAGGTGATTGATTACATCCTTGTGAAGTGCTATGAATATATGATTGGAATGTATGTTGTAAAATGCCAATAAAGCTATGTTAAAAAATAACATTCTTGGCAGAGCCAGGAGACACAAAACAGGAGCAAGGTTGCCTTGAACCAACTGAACAAAGTGGTGCTGTGGCTCTGCTGGCAGCAAACGCACCTCAGTGAGGGCATTAGCTCAAGGCAAGCTGCAAAGCATGTACCTACAAACTTTCCCTAGTCTAAACATGTGTTTTTGATGGTTGTCGAAGTGCCCGGTTCACCTAGAAGGGGAAAAAGAGAGAGAGTGTGCCTACAATCTGTCCCTGTACTAAACATTCATGGCAGAGCCAGGAGACACAAAACAGGAGCGAGCTTGCCTTGAACCAACTGTACAAAGTGGTGCTGTGGCTCTGCTGGCAGCACACGCACCTCAGTGAGGGCATTAGCTCAAGGCAAGCTGCAAAGCATGTACCTACAAACTTTCCCCAGTCTAAACATGTGTTGTTGATGGTTGTCGAAGTGCCCGGTTCACCTAGAAGGGGAAAAAGAGAGAGAGTGTGCCTACAACCTGTCCCTGTACCAAACATTCTTGGCACAGACAGGAGACACAAAACGAGAGGGAGGTTGCCTTGAACCAACTGTACAAAGTGGTGCTGTGGGTCTCCTGCCACCAAAACCACCTCAGTGAGGGCAGTAGCTCAAGGCAAGCTACCATAAAGCTACAAGCTGTCCCTAGGCTAAACATGTGTAGTTGACGGTTGTTGAAGTTCATGGTCCACCTAGAAGGGAAAAAGAGAGAGAGTGTGCCTACAACCTGTCCCTGTACTAAACATTCATGGCAGAGCCAGGAGACACAAAACAGGAGCGAGGTTGCCTTGAACCAACTGTACAAAGTGGTGCTGTGGCTCTGCTGGCAGCAAACGCACCTCAGTGAGGGCATTAGCTCAAGGCAAGCTGCAAAGCATGTACCTACAAACTTTCCCCAGTCTAAACATGTGTTGTTGATGGTTGTCGAAGTGCCCGGTTCACCTAGAAGGGGAAAAAGAGAGAGAGTGTGGCTACAACCTGTCCCTGTACCAAACATTCTTGGCACAGCCAGGAGACACAAAACGAGAGGGAGGTTGCCTTGAACCAAATGTACAAAGTGGTGCTGTGGGTCTCCTGCCACCAAGACCACCTCAGTGAGGGCATTAGCTCAAGGCAAGCTACCATAAAGCTACAAGCTGTCCCTAGGCTAAACATGTGTAGTTGACGGTTGTTGAAGTTCATGGTCCACCTAGAAGGGGAAAAAGAGAGAGAGTGTGCCTACAACCTGTCCCTGTACTAAACATTCATGGCAGAGCCAGGAGACACAAAACAGGAGCGAGGTTGCCTTGAACCAACTGTACAAAGTGGTGCTGTGGCTCTGCTGGCAGCAAACGCACCTCAGTGAGGGCATTAGCTCAAGGCAAGCTGCAAAGCATGTACCTACAAACTTTCCCCAGTCTAAACATGTGTTGTTGATGGTTGTCGAAGTGCCCGGTTCAGCTAGAAGGGGAAAAGAGAGAGAGTGTGCTCTACAACCTGTCCCTGTACCAAACATTCTTGGCACAGCCAGGAGACACAAAACGAGGAGGGAGGTTGCCTTGAACCAACTGTACAAAGTGGTGCTGTGGGTCTCCTGCCACCAAACACCACCTCAGTGAGGGCATTAGCTCAAGGCAAGCTACCATAAAGCTGCAAGCTGTCCCTAGGCTAAACATGTGTAGTTGACAGTTGTTGAAGTGTTATGGTCCACCTAGAAGGGGAAAAGAGAGAGAGTGTGCCTACAACCTGTCCCTGTACTAAACATTCATGGCAGAGCCAGGAGACACAAAACAGGAGCGAGGTTGCCTTGAACCAACTGTACAAAGTGGTGCTGTGGCTCTGCTGGCAGCAAACGCACCTCAGTGAGGGCATTAGCTCAAGGCAAGCTGCAAAGCATGTACCTACAAACTTTCCCCAGTCTAAACATGTGTTGTTGATGGATGTCGAAGTGCCCGGTTCACCTAGAAGGGGAAAAAGAGAGAGAATGTGCCTACAACCTGTCCCTGTACTAAACATTCTTGGCACAGCTAGGAGACACAAAACGAGAGGGAGGTTGCCTTGAACCAACTGTACAAAGTGGTACTGTGGGTCTCCTGCCACCAAAAGCACCTCAGTGAGGGCATTAGCTCAAGGCAAGCTACCATAAAGCTACAAGCTGTCCCTGGCTAAACATGTGTAGTTGACGGTTGTTGAAGTTCCTGGTCCACCTAGGAGGGAAAAAAGAGTATGTCTATAACCTGACCCTATGCTCCTCTTGTTGAAAGATTAAGAACTAGATCCGGAATCCTAGAGGGTATACCAAGATGCTTCCCAGGAGGCCCACAGATTTGGTATACCTTCTAGTCACGGACTTACATGAATGATGTTTCTTTGGCAACATCCAACAGTCTTGCCAGCGTGATGTGATTGTTCATCTGCTTCACCTTCATCGCAGACACCATCAAAGTGTTCTCATGAGTACAGTTTCCAGCATATGAAGAAAAAACATAATTTAATGATTAAGTACTACTAGTCACATCCCCCAATCACACCCATTAATTTCTTTTATACTCACCCTCTTACCACGCAGAGTTGGATAGTAAGTAGCACTTTCAGAGGCAAAGCATCCCATCAGAAACTCTCATGCAGAACATGGTTGATATTAGTAAAACCATGTAGTGCTAAACCAAGGGCAATCAAATCACTATCAAAAAGACATAGGTCACCCTCTCTCACCCCCACATCAAACGTGACTGACTTGCCACTGGTTTCTATCCACCCACCTGTCAGTCAACACAGTATGCTTCTCCGTATCCTTTTCTGTTAAGTTAGACTGCTATTTCTTATGCAGAGTAGAGCAGTTCTATTTACTCTGCACTGTCCGCTAGGTCATGCAAGGCTAAGCTCATTGTTTGTCCAAGCTAAGATCAAAAGATAATCTAGAAGGCAAGGTCCTGTTCTGTGACTAACAACCCATCTGACAATCTCCCTTACAACAAGATACCAAGAGACCAATGCTTGCTTCAGGTCACCAAACAAGTCATGTAGCAAGAGGCACAAAGTCAGATGCCTATGCAGGATATCAGATATCCATGTTATGTTATGTTATTCCGGAAGGGTATCCCGGTGCTGAAGCAGGAAATGTTTAGGGCAGAGTAGGGGCTAGGTGAAGAACCACCACTCATGGCAACATGATCACTCCTTTGAAATCATATACCATCTTTATGCTGATGACACGCCAATCTTTTTCTGCTTTGCCAGATATAATCTCTCCCCCAATCAAAAACATCTGGCTGCGACTCTAGCTGTTGCTCCATTTCATAATGCTCAAGTCATTTGAGAATTAAATCATCTGCGTCATGGCCCCATCAGTCTCTGTAACCCACTTAATTTCTATCAACTTCTTCCTGACATCCTGTGATCTTCCCTCTCCTCCAGGAAGCTGGGTGTTCCCTTGAACAGCAGTCTCCTGTTGTTATTATTATTTACCTAGAACCACAAGAACTGCAAGATTCCAACTATTCACCACCAAGAGATCACGTAAACACAGTCCTTCCTGAAAGGCAAAAGCATTATCTCTGTGTGAGTCAAGGGGATATTAGAATGCTTCAAGCACGTGCTATTAGCTCTTTCTCAATGCACATCACTCCCTCAATATAGAAGGGAGGGTGTTGGATTTGGAAGATGGCACTGCGCAGTCCACGAAAAGAATTGATCGGATGGAGAAAATACTCAAGTCAGTTGCCTTGTAGAACGAGGACTTGGAAGTGAGCAGCAGGCGCAATGCCATTCGCATTTTAGGGGTCCCGGAGTCCACCAACATGGGGTGAATGGACTTATTTGTTGAAAAACTACTTACTGATCTTTTAGGCAAAGACGCTTTCACTCCCACCTTCTTAGTAGAGCGGGCACATCGTTCCCTCGGCCCTAGGCCCAATCCGGGGTGTCCTCCCAGGCCTATTATCACCCACCTGCTGAACTTCCGAGACAGGGACATGGTGCTTAGACTGGCTAGGGAAAATGGCGCCACGACCTGGCAGGGCTCTACTTTGGCGCTGTTCCCTGACTTCACAGCTATGGCCCACGAGGCGAGAAGAAAGTACACTGGAGTGAAGGCCATGCTCTGTAATCTGGGCCTGCGTTATGGTATGATATACACGGCGCGCCGCCGGGTGGACGTGGATGGCAGGTCCAGAATCTTTGATACCCCAGCGGTGGTCCAGGCTTTTTGCCAAGACAATAAAGCAAATTCCAGTGGAAAGGCCAAAGATCCAACCAGGGGCTCCCCATCGCACAGCAGATCGGTAGCTAGTGGTGAACTTTTTTCATCGGAATGATTATGGTACTGTATCCTGTACACAAAACTACTCTTTTTTCTCCATACTTTATTGCAGTTAGGGCTATTGCATATACTGTTAATGTTTATGATTCTAAATAATTGGGCGTGCGGCGTGGTGTTGCCTCGCCCCTAGTGTTGTATCACCTTTAATCTTCTATTTCGGTTGGAATGTACGTGAAACTGACTCCTTATTGCTATATATTACGTTCCCATGCTACATTCTACAGGGTTGTTAATGGGGATCTTCCCTGCGTGGGTTTGGGCAGGGATGGGTGGGGGGTGCGGGGTGGGAAGATTAGTTTCATGGGGGTTCTATTGCGCACAGAGTTAAATGTACACCATGATGAGACTAGTTCTTGTTGTCACGCACACACACGATCAGGTTTGAACTGTTGTTATGACCGCCGGGGGTAGGCTTTCCACATTTTCGGAACTTACATTAATCACTTGGAACGGGTGGGGACTTAATAATGTTAGAAAAGGGAAGCAAGTGTTGCAGTATCTACAGCGACACCAAGTAGATGTCGCCTTTTTGCAAGAGACGCACCTGCCAAAACTTACCCCCACTGGCTTTGCATCATCCTGGGGCCCCCATCGTTATTTTGCAAATTACAGTACATATGCTAGGGGGACTGCAGTGTTGCTACATAAGCGTTTGCCCTTTCAGGTGGAAAGTGTTCGTAACGATGGGGAGGGTCGCTATACAATGGTATCGGGGCACTTAATGGGCTACCGGGTGGCCTTTGTTTGTGTGTATGCTCCAAATATTGACAACCCAGTATTTTTTCATGACCTACACACGCAACTATTGCAGCTTGACACAGACTACATTTGTATGGGTGGTGATTTTAAATTGTTGTTAGACCCAACAATAGATAATACGTCTGGCTCCTCTGATCCTAAGCCGCGAGCTCGTTGTGCATTATTGGAGCTTTGTGACTCGCTGGAGTTGGTGGACGAGTGGAGACTCTGCCGCCCCAGGGAAACAGCCTGCATTCATTATGCGGAACAATATAAAACCTGGACCAGGCTAGATTTCTGGTTGGTGTCCCCAAATCTAACTTCTTGGTACCGGGAGACGAAGCACCTTCCCAGAACGCTCTCGGACCACTCCCCGGTGGTTCTCAAGGTTAGGATCCCTAGGCCAGAGGGCTGCGAAAGGCAGTGGAGGTTCCCGGGTCAGGCTCTGATGGACGCGGTGTTCAATGCTGAGCTCCGTTCAGCTATCATAGAATACTTTGAGTTAAATAAAGGTTCAGTGCAGAAGTGGGCCGTACTATGGGAAGCATTTAAATCCTATATCCGGGGAGTCTGTATTGCGAAACATTTGGGGGTGTTGAGAGATCTAAGGGGCACATTATCACGCATTGAACAGCAGCTTGAGGCACTTGACAAGGAGCACATGGCACACCCTGCCCAGGCCGAGCGTAACCGCCTATTGGCACTCCTACTGGCGTTCAGGGAAGCAGCAGAACGGGAGACGCTTTTTTGAGCAAATACGCCACCGCTCGGCGTTATGGCAAGGGGGACTGGCCGAACCGCACCTTGGCATGGCTCCTGCGACCGGTCAATCTTGTATTCCCTGTATCCGTTCCTCTGATGGCAGGACACTGATTGATACCCGGGAGATACGAGACGTATTCCTAGAATACTATACTGGGCTGTATTCTTTGCACGCTGTGCCCAGTGACGAGGACCGTAATGGCTACTTGTCTGAGATAGCACTTGTTTGGCTCGAAAAAGTGATGCAAGAGTTCTTGGTGGAACCGTTTTCCGCTGAGGAAATCATAAGCGCTATTGATGCCATGAATGGCTCGACTGCCCCCGGGTTAGACGGGTTCACTGATAATTTTTATAAAACTTTCAAGGACCTATTAGCTCCATATCTGCTTGAGGTGTATGGTAAAGCACTGGAGAGCAAAGCATTGCCACCCACGCTGCGTGCTGCAGTAATAATCCTATTACCCAAACCGGGGAAAGATCCTCTCATGTGTGGATCATATAGGCCATTATCGCTTCTAAATCTCGATTATAAAATCCTGGCCAAAATGATTGCACTGAGGTTGGCCCTTTTGTTAGACCGTATCATCTCACCGGCCCAGTCGGGGTTTGTCCCCCATAGGTCAACGGCATTAAATCTCCGAACTCTGTTTACGGTCCTACATAGGATATCGCCAGAGGTTCCTGCCTGCCGTGTTATTAGATACTGAAAAGGCCTTTGGTTCCTTAGAGTGGCCTTCTTTCTTACGGTCATGAAGAGGATGGGAATGCCTAAAGGATTTGTTGAGGTCACTTCACTTCTATATACCTCCCCCACTGCCCGACTCCGACTAAATGGTACTTTGTCTTTGCAGTTTTGCCTCTCCCATGGCACGCGGCAGGGATGCCCGCTCTCTCCGTTGCTATTCATAATAGTGCTTGATCCATTAGTTCGACACTTTCAGGAAAGGCATCTACATAGAGGCCTCCAGTCAAGACAGGTCCTCTATTAATTTCACTTTATGCGGATGATGTTATCCTTTATGTCCGACATCCAGAGGAGAATTTAGAGCCACTAATTAGGGAAATCATTCGATACAGGGGGTTCTCTGGACTTGGCATCAATTGGGGCAAATCAGTGATTTTCCCCTAATGTCTAGCACTATCAAATGGGATTGCGGGTTTCCGTTGAATGGTGCGAGGAGTCGACAAGATATTTAGGAATTCAGATACACCGGGACTCTCATCAGCTTGTAATGCTAAACTATGGCCCAGCTATTTACAAGCTTGAGCAGCAGATAGAGCGCTGGCAAAAACTTCCCTTATCAATGGCGGGCCGAGTAGCAATCATAAAGATTCCCTAAATTCTTGTATCTATTTCACAATATCCCCATCCCACTCCCCAACAGTTTTTTTTTTTTAAACTATCCAATCCCACCTTACCAGACTTGTTTGGGGAGGGAAGAGGGCCAGAGTTGGCTGGGACACATTGACCCTCCCATATGAGAGGGGAGGGCTCGGAGTCTCAAACTTCCAGGTCTACTATTTGGTAGCTCAATGTAGCTTTGCACACTCCTGGTATTACCCTGATGCATGGATTCCCTATGCGAA
Organism: Calotriton arnoldi; assembly: GCA_963921515.1. NCBI lineage: Eukaryota > Metazoa > Chordata > Amphibia > Caudata > Salamandridae > Calotriton > Calotriton arnoldi. The sequence goes on from CAWUFW010003978.1 coordinate 92,396, forward strand.
ACCTGAAGCTGACTTGGTATTGCCAGCTCCGTTGAGAACAGTCCTGCCGCGGGTTTTCCCTCGGGACCCCCGCAACATTCAAACAGTCTCAACGACAAGTTGGGCCTGGCATAAGTTGGCACGAGTGACGGGCGGGTGTGTAGTTTACTCGTCTGAGATACCATTGAGCAACAACCCATGGCTCCCCGTCACGTAGGAGAAATTGGTACAGTGTACTCTTGATTCCTACTCCCTGGAGAAGTTCGGGGAATTGTTTTCGGGGGGACATGTGTTCAACACTACGGAGGATGAGCGGTTCAGGGGTGCCACTTTTATGGATCAATTTGTCTTATGCAGACTTCGTTGAGCACTTAGAGAGAGGATTGCTAACTTCCCTTTGGAACCTGAGTCCTTCTCACCATTAAAGTTATTGATTGCCAGCAAAGAGGGGGATCACTTGATTTCAAAACTTTACAGAGCTTCCATGGCTCTGGTTCCCGGCAGAGGTGCCGGAATTAGAGAAGCATGGGAGTGGGATTTAGATCACACAATACAAGACTCACAGTGGGCATATTGTTGTTCTCAGACAAAGGAGGTTTCACTTAACAGCAGACACAAGTTGATTCATTTCAAATATCTGTGGAGGACATACATGACGCCGGCGAAAATCAACTCCATAGACCCAGATAGGTCACATAACTGCCCGAAGTGTGGGGCCCTCATGCCAACTTTGCACATATGACATGGAACTGTGCAAAAATAGGAGAATATTGTTGGTCCATTTATGCGCTCTTGTTGCACATGATAGGACAGGAGATTGTACCCCTTCCGGAGGTCGCGCTGTTGGGTTATGAACTTGGGTTCCCAAAAAATTGCAGAAATTCACAGCAATTGCCTTACTCCTTGCAAAGAGGGAAATTGCTATGCACTGGGGAAACAAGGTCACCCCCACAACTAATGCCTGGCTGGCAAGCCTCACATACTGTAACACTAATTGTGATCTGTTTGCGTCTTTGCATCCCTCTGCTTCCAGGCCAAAAGACATTTGGCATCCCCTGAAGGCCCACCTCCTTCGAATTAGCTCCACCCCTCCAGCAGCACAACCTGCAGGTATTGTCCCCACTGGTCTGGGTTAAGTTTAATTTTGATGATGTTTGTTTTATCATGCTGCTGTTTCTTTACGATGTATGAGCTGTGTAGACCGGGGTTCTCTGACAGGAACCGACCAAATGTGTATTTTTGAAAGTCTTAAGGTGTGGGAGAAGATATGCAAATTGATTGAACGTGCTCTTGCACTCTGGTGTGTGGACCAAGGATGAATTACTCTTTTACAAACACTTGTTGTAATTACTCTGTCATGGTGTATGAAAATGTCATTTCTTCATTGTGCGCATTAATAACAAAAAGGATAAATAAAGTTAAAAAAAAACAACATCCACAAAACATCGCCAAACATTCAATCTGCGCCAGCTCACAACATTCATGATACTCTTACAAATCCCCCAAACACCTACAATCAGACTCACCAGCCAGGTACAAACATTCACACCACGCACCCTAAACAGCTAAATAGCACCCCAATCGCCCTGAAGACACTAAGATACACCCAGAGATACCCTCATACACCCAAAAGAACAAAGACCAAGACCTCAGACATGACCAACATCACAGACATCCACATACATATCCACAGAGAGCAACACCCAGTCTAACATATCACAAACCAGTACATATAAAGCAACACTTATGAATACTCAAATACTCTCACAATGATATATACCGTGCTATTTGTAATGGGAATCACCTCCCTCTTTCTGCTTGTTTCAGCATAAGGGAAGGAAGAGGTTGATGGGGCGAGGCACAAGATCACAAAAACTCACCTAAGTGATAAAACCACCTACCTTTTCACCAGACTCTCCTCGCACAACACAGCCTTGTGAATACATAGCTCCTTCCAACCCAACAAGGTCTGCAAATTTTAGTCTGTGAGGATGTTTCATTTTTGTAAAAATGCTCGACTGCCACAATAATACATTTTCGAAACCTGGGGAAAGTGCAGGTCCAGCCGGACACTTTTCCTACAAGTAAAACATAATACAGCAAAGTGTACCTTGAAAATATGCAGCAGGAAAATCCGGCTGCCCTTTTGCTTTTTGCAAATTTTAAATATGTAATAGTGCATTAAAATGTTACATGCATCTATTTTTGCAAATGGGTAGGAAACCAAGCTTCTCAAGAGTAAACAGAGGCCGGTTGCTTTCGTGGTCTGCAGTTGGGCCTCGGTTTGCAAATACTAGTGTGTCTTTGTATGCATTAGATGTCTAGTCAGCAAAAAAATAAGTAGCATGATTGCGATATCAAACAATAACATCTAACACAGTAAAAAAAACTCACATACAACTACCTATGCCCATATTCATATGATAGGTAGTAGGTAATAGGAGCCAGGTGTCTGTAGCCACACTGGTCTCGTAATGATGTTTTGTACAAGCAGATTCCTTGGAGCTGCTAAATGATAACAACTTGTGACATCAGGGAGATAGACACATGAAGTGCTATCTCAGAAACTGGCTGAGCATTCTGTGCCTTTTTCATCCCTCAGCTGGTATGACTCGGTGCAAGACTCTTAGGGGCAGATTTACAAGAAAGTGACGCATCCGTAGAGATGCGTCACTTTTCCTGCGCCACCCTGGGAAACCCTTGCCACACCATGGATGCGCCGTATTTACAATACGGCGCACCATGGAGCAAGGATTGACAGATGCGTCAGAAATTCTGACGCATCTGTTGGGGCAAAAGTCACGCATTGCTGGAGTCGTGTCGCAAGCACGGCACAACTCCAGGAATGCGTGTTGAGGCCTATTCCCACTACACTGCGTCACAGGCGTAAGGTTTTGACGCTGTGGCATCCTAAAAGTGGCGCAGTGAAATCTTGTAGATTTCACTGCGTCACTTTTACGAGGCCTTCCTGCGTGGGAACGCCCACCCTGCATACATTATACCTGACGCAGGAATAATGTGACGCAGGGCTTTAGCAACGTGACGCATCTCCCTAGATGCGTCACATTGTAAATAGGCTGCATTTTGCGCCGCCGTTGCGTCAAAAAAGTGACGCAATGGCGGCGCAAAAAGGCGCAAGGGGCTTGTAAATCTGCCCCATACAGTCTGGAGCATATTTCATTGCTGCTGGTAATTACTCAGCCCACCTCCCTCACCCAAACTTCGTCCATCTTGTCACTGTGCCTGCTCCTTACATACCACCTGAATTCACAAAAACATACAGGTCTTTCCGAAAAAGTAGTCTGAAGCCTATCAACAAACACGGCCATAGTATTGAAAACACATGCTTTCGTCCTTCCATCCATCCTACATGAAATAATTAAACTAGTTGCCTCCCCGTGTGTTCAAGTTGCATACAGTTGAAGGCTGCAAAAACATGTACATGGCACAACTTGGAAAAGTGTGAAACCACAGCTTTCAACCCAGAGCCTTTCGTTTGGAAAGCTGCTTGATAGGAAATACCGGTGTGGAAGCAGCAAATTGTGTTTTGATTTCATGAGAGAGATCTTTACTCACATAAATCGTTCTTACTGATAAGCTTGTCAGGTAAGACAGGCCGAGATAATTGCACAACCACTAAAATTAAATCATAGCCAAGTATATCTTCAGTTTGAAGAGGTCAAATTGCAAAAGCACGTTCTACAGAAATGTACCTATTAGTGCATGAAAAAATACTTGTGTCACATGCATGCATCACCGTCCTCATTTTCGCTGCTATTACTTGATCCCTTCATATTTTATAATATATTCACTGCACACTTTGATGCTCGAATTTTATCACAAATATTTTTAAAATATCGACCTGCATGATTCAAGGTAATGAAAGTATGATGCGCCCTGCTCCATTCATGTTGCAACCCCTGATTACTCTATTTTGTGCTGCCCCATAAGCACATTGCTACCTCCACCCCTGCCACACATTTATGACACTTCAATACAACTCTAAAACTTGCCTGCTCACGCTATTTTCATTGGGGCCATGCTTACAAGGCCTGCTGCCACTGCTGTAATACGAGAGAAAGGAATGGACGAAGCTATAATACATAGCTGTCAAGGTTTCAGGTTATGAGTGACATTTCAGCGACTATGAGTTCTCACGAGATCATGAAGCAATTTAGAAGAGGTAAACATAAATAATATAAAAATTACACCCGTTTGAGCAATGAGAAACTAAGAAGTCACAGAACTAAAGTGGGCCAACGGCAGGCAGCTAAAAACTGAGCAGAGCAGAGTCAGACTGCGTGACTGCACAGCTCTTAGAACTACAGGCAGCTCAGAATAATTGAAGCATTAATGTTATTTATTCAGAGCAGTCTTCACACACATTGCCCCCTGGATCCTCCTTGCCACAAGCAATCAGTCAAGTCAAAGTCTGTGAGGCCCCAGCATGAAAAACACTGACCTCCGTAGCAGACTTGTTGCTGTCACCTGTGCTCGAGTCTTGCCTATTCAGTGCTGCATGTAGTGCGGTAGTCGGGCTCACTGTGCAGACATCTCGTGCAATGGTAGCAGGCTCAGTGTCACTATTATTGGGTCAATCCACTGCTCCATGTGTGCAGCTGCCTGTTTCCCAATTGTTTCCGTCTTCCGTCTGGAGCTTTCGTTGCTACGTGTTCAATAAAATAACATTCATAAGTAAAATGCAAACCATAGAGCCTTTTTCTATGTATGGGCTGTTAGAATCAAATCAGAGGGGTGGCGCAGACAGTCGTGCTCAGACCGTGACTGCAAGCCTGGGCAGCCGGCCTGTGCCTTTTGAAAGAACCGTGGCGCAGTGGTACTGGCATGGAAGGCAGCAGGTGAGTTGGAACAACTTTTGCAAAATTGATTCTAACAGTCCATACACAGAAAAAGGCTCTATGGTTTTCATTTTACTTACGTAGCCGGAAGGCGGAAACAATTGGGAAACAGGCAGCTGCACACATGGAAATGCGGACTGACCCCATAATAGTAACAGAAATGGGAAAAAGGGTGGGAGAATTTGGAGGAATGAAAATAAAGGAGAATACTCGTGTCACCCAAGATTCAAAAGTAAAGTGAATGTATTGTTTGGGAAATAAATGAGCCCTACCTGCGCTGGTTTCTGTATGTCTGCAGTTCAAACCCAAAACGATTCAGTCAAGTCACGCGCTCACACTGGCCGCACTGTCTCTGGGGCTGACGGCAGATTAGAACAACGTCTCTATCTTCGCCCTCTAGTGGTCTAGAAGGACCAGTGCAGCTTTCAGCAGACTGGTTTCTATCCTGTAAACATGATTTCTCCGCAACTTTTAAAAGATGAAATATCTGCAAGTCTGACAGAATATGGAGGAATACAGCTCTGTGAAGAAAGAGGGAGATGTTCCTGAGTGGAATTAGAGGTTAGTTTCGATTTTCAAGAGGCATAGCAGGAAATAAACCCCTCCCAAATGAGTGTCAGCTCATGGGCCGATCAGATCGGCCTGAGCACTTTCACTTTTAACACAGGGCCGATTAGATCGGCCCGTGGCACTTCTTAGGTTAAGAGACATTTAATCACTCACTTATACAGTCAGTCACACACCTACTAAATCCTCCATCCACACACTTCTACAGCCACTCATTCTACAATATACCTTGGCCAATATATTTATAAAACAGATTTAAACTTTACAGAAACACACAGTCACTGGATGATGTCATCAGTGATGTCATCAGTGATGTCATTTGAGATGTCATCAGTGATGTCATCAGTGATGTCACTGACCATGTCATGAATGATGTAATATGTGACGTCATCAGCAGTGCATTGTGGGGGCGTGAGTTATAGTTAGCTCAACTAACTATAACGGCCGAATTTCTATGGTTTTGTACGAGTGAAATGTGCAAGTAACTATAACGTCCCTGAAACCTATGGTTTTTTCAGTGAATTTCAAAGGTTTTTAACATGATAATTTGTAACTATAACGTCGCTGAAACCTATGGTTTTTTCAGTGAATTTCAAAGGTTTTTTAAATGCTAATTTCTCATTATAATGTTCATTAAACCTATCTGCTGTAGCGATCCAAAAACAAGCTGGTGCTTGTAGTGTTGTGGACAGTGGACGCAACCATGTTACCTCAGGCAGTGGGGAAGATCTCGGTCATGAACCTGTGTCGTCCCCTGTAAGCTGGAAGCGCAGTGGGCTGGTCCAACGTACGCCACTCCAGCGTAGAAGTGTGAATAAATAGGCCGGTGTTCTGGGCGTGGTTCACTTGTGTGAAAGCCAACGCGTCTGCCAGAGCGGCGACCCTCACCCTGCCACGTGGCTGCCGCCATGACACAAGCCCCTGCGAACACAGCGGCACAGCACTGCACAGTTATGTCTGTACAGACTACTGCCTTCGATCTACACTGCGGACAGCAGGGCTCAGAATTCAGATTGAGTCGCGATTCTAGATGACGCAGTCCAGTAGGCATGACACATTGCTCCCAGTGCGGCCCGCCCGGACCACGCATCATCGCAGGCTGCGTACATTCTGAGCGCCAGAGGTATCACTAACTCAGTGCACCACAAGTAAACGCCACGTGGCCTTATTAAGGCAGAATTCATTAAACAAAAGACATTGCTACCAGTGCGGCCCACACGGACCACGCATCATCGCAGGATGCGCACACGCTGAGTGCTTCAGGTGCCACTAGCTCATTGCACCATAAGTCATCGCCACGCACTCTTAAACCTACATAATATCCTTTTAGTATCCTTGCTTCAAGAACTTTTTGATATCAATTATAGCTTTAGTACAATGACCAAATTCATCTTGCAAGTCCAAAGGAACACTGAATGGCAGTCTACACTGCAGACAGCAGAGCTCACAATTTGAATTTAGTCTTGATTTATTAATTGCAGACAGAATTGTACTCTATGTCGTTGAATTTTCTCAAGAGGAAGTGACAAAAGCTTTCCTCGATGTCTGTGCTGACTACTGCCTTCGATCTACACTGCGGACAGCAGGGCTCACAATTCAGATGGAGTTGCGATTGCAGATGACGCAGTCCAGTAGGCAACAGACATTGCTACCAGTGAGGCCCTCCCGGACCACGCATCATCGCTAGCTGTGCACACGCGGAATGCTTCTGATGCTCCTGCCTCAGTCCACCACAATTGATGAACCCTTTATGACAGAATATTTTGTGTATGATTTCAGATCTGGTGCCCCTAACTTAGTGTAGCACAAGTCATGGACCCTTTATGATTGAATCTCTGTGTGTGATCTGATTATTACTGTTGTACTTGTTACCAGCACCAACCATTCCCGGAGGGCTGGCTTACACTCACCCCACACGCATCCAGCACAGAAGTCACTGGACATGTGACCCTGGTAATAAAAAGGAGTCGAGTGCACGTGCTCGTATCCAGTTCCACTATCTATCTGTGTCCATGTGTTCATTATGTATGCAACATGCTGCCCCTGGGCCCTACCACATTACATTGTGCTCTGGACAGCGTATGCAACCAACTTACCTTTGACAGTGGGAGAAAACTTTGGTTATGTAACTTTGTCTCGGTCATTGTACAAGTACGTACGTAGAGACTGGATGATTAGAGTACTGCAAGGAGAGTGTATAGTGAATTTATAAGTGTGTGGGGATTGGCGGAGTGATTGTATAAGTACATATGTTGGCGCACCTTAACTCCGACAACGAGCTTGTCTCTAATTGGCTGCCCTCCATGTCCCAAAAACTGAAATTTGGATTTTGCATGGCCCAGTATTGCAACAGCTGCAATACTCCACTGAATGTGCAATAAACATTCACACCCACACAGATGTGTCATGTCCACCATCTTTCTTGTGTGGAACTATGGATGAATGTAGGGTCAGTGATTCCCCATACCTTCCATGTTGGCCATGTTCAGGGACTTGGCTCACAGAGTGACACATTGACGCTTGCAACCCGGGTGACGGCAGCACTACAACAAGAACACCAGCATGCCAGTTGATTCCTCATACAGCTCATGATGGAGCCATGCACATAGCTCCAGAGTCATTCTTCACAGCCTCACGCAGAACTGGCATACGCCAGGCCAGCCCACTCCGCTTGCGCTTGCAGGGAAGGACAACAACGCTACATGGCCCAGATTTTCATTGCAGTGATCTGCTGGTCACACCCTAGTTGTCAGTACGCCACAGCCACTCCCTCACGGCTAGTATACACCCACACCACACCCATCCAGCACAGGCATCACAGGACACGTGACCCTGCCAATAAAAAAGACCGGGCGCACGTGCTCGACGCCATTTCAGAGTTGCTCGCACTGGATGCACTGCGGCCGGCACAGGCACACCGGCACAGGACGGTGACTTTCGGTCCACTGAGGTACGGGTACTGTAACTGCTGAGCAGGTGTACAGCCTGCGGTGATGGCCCGTCCCGGCGGTCTGGACAGCTCAGATTTTGTGTGCCTAAGCTGGACCGCAGTGTAGGCCTGAGCCACCGAACAGGGAGGCCTACCACCACGTGCGTGGCCTCACTGTTCACTGAGTTAGTGGCACCACAAGGACTGAGCGGGTGTGCAACCTGCGATGATGTTAGGTGCACTAGTATGTCCTTTGGCATGGCAAAATCAAGACGCAGCACCAAATGTGAGACCTGTTGGCCTGCGGAGCGGGCCTGCATGATGCGGAGGGTGCCCTGTCCGCGAAAAGGTGAGCAGTGAGGCCTGGGTGCGCAGCGGTGGGCAAATTTGTCTGGGCGGTGGGAGTGGATACACAAAGGCGGCACAGCGATTTAGGCGTACGCAATCATATATACTCTCCCATTACTAATTCTGTACTATGTTTAGATGTGGGAGCTTGAGGGCTCCACTAGCTCCCAGCACGTGGTTGGAGACACAGCACTCACTGTCCCTCTTCATCTCTTCCTTTCTCTCCTTCACACTCTTTCTCTCTCTCTTCTTCTCTCACTCTTTCTCTCTTTCTCTTTGTCTTCCTCTCACTCTTTCTTTCTTTTTCTCTCTCTTCCTCTCACTCTCACTGTTTCTCTCTTTCTCTCTGTATTCCTCAGACTCTTTCTTTCTTTTTCTCTCTGTCTTCCTCTCACTCTTTCTTTCTCTCTCTATCTCTCTATCTCTCTTTCTCTCTCCTTTGATGGACGCATGACGCACAATCTTATCTTGCTTTTTGTCTTGCAGGCCTGCGATGAAGCGTGGCCATCCGGCCATCAACACTCAACCTGAATTGTGAGCTCCGCTCTCCATGTGTACACAACGGGTGAGGAGGTTTCTTCGGCACGTGGTGGACCCTCTTCAACACACGCCAGTGGTGTAAGGTGAGCAGAGAGGCTTGTTTGTGCAGCGGCGGGCAGTCACCTTCGGGCAGTGGGAGTGGATGGGGTACAGCAGCCTGGGTGCGCAGCGGCACACAGTCACCTCCGGGCAGTGGGAGTGCACGGGGTGCAGCAGCCTGGGTGCGCAGCGGCTGTCATACACCTCTCGGCAGTGGGAGTGGATGGAGTGCAGCAGCCTGGGTATACAGCAGCGGGTAGACACCTCTGGGCAGTGGAAGTGGATGGGGTACACTAGCCTGGAAACACAAAGGCGGGTCGGCGATTTAGGCATACGCAGTTGTATGTACTCATCCATTACTGATTCCATTTTTATGTCTCAGATGACTAAGCTTGAGGGCTGCCCTATATCCCGGCACGTGGTTGGAGACACTCCGGTGACAGAAAGGTGAGCTGTGAGGATTTTCTCCACAGTGTCAACACTCACTCTCCCTCTTCATCTCTTCCTTTCTGTCACTCACACTCTTTCTCTCTCTCTCACTCTCTATCTCTTCCTTTCTCTCTCTCACACTCTCTCTTTATCTGTCTCTTCCTCTCTCTCTCATTCTTTCTTTCTCTCTCTTCCTCTCTCACTCTTTCTCTCTCTCTTCCTCTCTCTCACACTGTTTCTCTCTCTCTTCTTCTCTCTCACACTGTTTCTCTCTTTCTCTCTTCCTTGTATCTCACTCTTTCTCTCTTTCTCTGTCTTCCTCTCTCTCTCACACTTTCTCTCTTCCTCACTCTCACTCTTTCTCTCTCTCTCTCTTCCTTTCTCTCACTCTTTCTCTCTCTCTCTTCTCTCTCTCTCACTCTTTCTCTCTCTCTTCCTCTCTCTCACTCTTTCTCTCTCTTTATGTCTCTCACTGTTTCTCTCTCTCTTCATCTCTCTCACTCTTTCTCTCTGTCTTCCTCTCACTCTTTCTTTCTTTTTCTCTCTCTCTTCCTGTCACTCCCACAGTTTCTCTCTTTCTCTCTATCTTCCTCTCACTCCTTCTTACTTTTTCTATCTGTCTTCCTCTCACTCTTTCTTTCTCTCTCTATCTCTCTTTCTCTCTCCTTTGATGGACGCATGACGCACAATCTTATCTTGCTTTTTGTCTTGCAGGCCGGCGATGAAGCGTGACCATCCTGCAATCAACACTCAACCTGAATTGTGAGCTCTGCTCTCCGCGTGTACACAACGGATGAGGAGGTTTCTTCGGCACGTGGTGGACCCTCTTCGACACACGCCGGTGGTGTAAGGTGAGCAGAGAGGCTTGTTTGCGCAGCGGCGGGCAGTCACCTCTGGGCAGTGGGAGTGGATGGGGTACAGCAGCCTGGGTGCGCAGTGGCACGTAGTCACCTCTGGACAGTGCGAGTGCATGGGGTGCAGCAGCCTGGGTGCACAGCGGCTGTCATACACCTCTGGGCAGTGGGAGTGGATGGAGTGCAGCAGCCTGGGTGTACAGCAGCGGGTAGACACCTCTGGGCAGTGGAAGTGGATGGGGTACACTAGCCTGGATACACAAAGGCGGGACTGCGATTTAGGCATACGCAGTTGTATGTACTCATCCATTACTGATTCCATTTTTATGTTTCAGATGACTAAGCTTGAGGGCTGCCCTATATCCCGGCGTGTGGTTGGAGACACACCGGTGACAGAAAGGTGAGCTGTGAGGATTTTCTCCACAGTGTCAACACTCCCTCTCCCTCTCCATCTCTTCCTTTCTGTCACTCACACTCTTTCTCTCTCTCTAACTCTCTATCTCTTCCTTTCTCTCTCTCACACTCTTTCTCTCTTTATCTGTCTCTTCCTCTCTCTCTCTCTCATTCTTTCTTTCTCTCTCTTCCTCTCTCACTCTTTCTCACTCTCTTCCTCTCTCTCACACTGTTTCTCTCTCTCTTCCTCTCTCTCACACTGTTTCTCTCTTCCTTGTATCTCACTCTTTCTCTCTTTGTCTGTCTTCCTCTCTCTCACACTTTCTCTCTTCCTCACTCTCACTCTTTCTCTCTCTCTCTCTTCCTTTCTCTCACTCTTTCTCTCTCTTCTTCTCTCTCTCACTCTTTCTCTCTCTCTTCCTCTCTCTCTCTCTTTCTGTCTCTCACTGTTTCTCTCTCTCTTCGTCTCACTCTTTTCTCTCTGTCTTCCTCTCACTCTTTCTTTCTTTTTCTCTCTCTCTTCCTGTCACTCCCACTGTTTCTCTCTTTCTCTCTGTCTTCCTCTCACTCCTTCTTTCTTATTCTCTCTGTCTTCCTTTCACTCTTTCTTTCTCTCTCTCTCTCTTTCTCACTCCTTTGATGGACGAATGACGCACAATCCTATCTTGCTTTTTATCTAACAGGCTGTGATTCACGAATCGACGTCCCCCCCACACCACCACAGCTGAACGCGTGTACAAACTGCGATGATGCGTGGCCATCCTGACAACGCCTGACAAAGTTGCTTCAGCACGTGGTGCACCCTCTTACACCCACGCCGGTGGCAGAAGGTGAGCAGAGATACTTCTTTCCGCAGCAGGGGGCAGTAACCTCTGGGCGGTGGGAGTGGATAGTGTGCAGCAGCCTGGGCGCACAGAGCGCACAGACACCTCCGAGCAGTGGGGTGGATGGGCTGCAGCAGCCTGAGTGCGCATTGCCGAAACAGATAATTAGGCGTGTGCAGTTGTATGTACTCTGCAATTACTACTTCTATACTATCTTTCAGATCACTAAACTTAAGGGTGCACTATGTCCCGGCACGTGGTTGGAGACGCACCGGAGGCACAAAGGTAAGCTGTGAAGATTTTCTCCAGTGTCAACACTCCCTCTCCATCTCTTCCTTTCTCTCTCTCACACTTTCTCTGTTTCTCTGTCTGTTCCTCTCTCTCATTCTTTCTTTCTTTCTCTCTCTTCCTCTCTCTCTTACTCTTTCTCTCTCTCTTTCTCTCTACCTCTCTCACACTGTTTCTCTCTCTCTTCTTTCCTTGTATCTTACTCTTTCTCTCTCTCACTCTTTCTCTTTCTCTGTCTTTGTCTGTCTTCCTCTCTCTCACTCTTTCTCTCCTCTCTCTCACTCTTCTTCTCTCTCTCTTCCTCTCTCTCACTCTTTCTCTCTCTCTCTTCCTCTCTCTCACTCTTTCTCTCTCTCTCGTCCTCTCACACTATTTCTCTCTCTCTTTCTCTCTCCCACTCTTTCTCTATTTCTTTGTCTTCCTCTCTCTCTCACTCTTTCTTTGTTTCTCTCTTTCTCCCTCACTCTTTCTCTCTTTCTCTTTCACCTTTGCTGGACGCATGACGCACCATCTTATCTTTCTTTTTGTCTTACAGGCTGTGATTCACAAATGGTCCAGCGATGACACAACATGGCTGTACATAGTTTTATTTGTTGTTGTTTTGTTTTAATAAAATGTTTTATATGTAAATCCATACATGACTAAGATTCTTATTTGTCCAACCTAACGTGACTGTCACATTTTTTTGTGGGGGGTGGGGGTGAGGGGAGATGGCGGACGAGGAGCTCCTACTGGGGGATGTCGGAGCAGTGTTGGGTGGTCAACCTGCATGATCATTGCCTCCATTACATCTGTTCTCAGAGACTTAAGAGCCGGTGGTCTGGCTCGTAGATGAAGAACTGCGAGCCGACTAGCAGGCTTATAGAGGGAGAACCGCGGCCCGTCAGTTCGCAGAGGAAGAGCTGCGGGCCAGCTCGCAGAGGAACACCTGCGGGCCGACTAGTATAGGGAAAGGTGCGGGCCATCGGCTTCCAAAGGGATAGCTGCGGAACACTGATGTGGGGAGAGGGAGCTTGAAGAGCGTATCTCGCAGAGAGACACCTCCGGTATATTTCCAGTATTGGCTTCACAGATACAACTGCGGGCCCGAGAACTCGCACCCAAAGAGCTGTGAGCCTACAAGTGGTTTGCAGAGGCAGACTTGCGGGCCCAAGTATGTTGTTGGAGGTATGCTGTTGATGGTGGAAAAGGGTGCGTTACCTGCTGATGTAGGGAGACGCAGCGTGAAAGCGGTATCTCGCACAGACAGAGCTCCAGTATATTAAATTGCCCCCGGGACCTTTCTTTTATATTTTCACTCGATGCGAGGCACAAGATGGCTGCTAACACTTCCTGGTTTGAATTGTTAGCAGCCAATCAGAGGCAAGCTCGTGCTCGGGAGTTAGGCACAGTCCAGATATATGCATCTTTTTTCCTTTAATATCTCAAAAACTACTGAACGGATTTACACCATTTCCACAAAACCGCGCTTTCTGCACCAAGACCTTTCTCCCTGCCAAATTTGCAATTCTTTCTTTGTCACACAGTACATGTAATGCACCGCTCTCATCAAGAATGGAATCAGTAATGGCACAATTTCCCTGTTGCTCCACACATAAATACATGTAAAGAACAAATCAGAATAGTTCCTTTATTTTTTTCAAATTGCAAAACTTCTCTCTATTGGTTATTTTTGAACTTTCCATATAAACAGTTTTTAAAAAATTTAAGAACACATACAGGTGAGAAGTTCAACGTATTCTATCAACAAACTTTCTAGAACATTCTACGACACGTGCAGGTTAAAAGTTCATCATTTTTTCAAACCTAACGATATTTTTTTGCAACATTTTATCGAACATTTAAGGGCACGTGCAGGTTAAAAGTTCACCATTGTTTTAAGTTCAAACAGTGCCTTCCAAATGCAAGTAGCAGGTGTGGTTGAACTGAGCAAATTTTATCCTATCATATGAACTCTACGTTGAAACTGCTTTTTATTAACCAATCACAAAGATGCTTTTCGACAAACTAATATGCACCCTACTTTTTAATAAACAATGTTTTTCATCTCCCAATCAGTTATCGTTTTGTATGAAAAAAAAAGTAGTTCCCCATCTTTAAACATATCTCTTATTCTACGAACGTACTGCATGAGCTACAGACATCTATCCATATCTTCCAGCTACACCTTCAAAATGCTAGTGTGGATCGTAGGACATAGCTATGTTTTCTGGTGCAAGAGGTATGCAGAGCAGAGACGTATTGACTTAACCCCTTCGCTGCTAGGCCTTTTCCCCTCCTGTGCTAAGCCTTTTTTTGGCTATTTGGGGTAGTGCGCGCTTAGGCCCCTGTAACTTTTTGACCACATAAGGTATCCATGCCAAATTTGCGTCCTTTTTTCTAACATCATGGGGATTGCAAAGGTACCCAGGGTTTGTGGATTCCCTGGAGGGGACCCAGAAATTAGTCAAAATACAGCTAAATTATTTTTTTTGGGGAAAAAGGCGAAAAAAGGGCTACAGATGAAAGTGTCTTGATTTTTCCATGCAAATGGCATCAAAAAGGGGTTGTGGGGATGAAATCACCATCTTCCCAGCTTTCAGGGACAAGCAGACTTTTGTCAGAAAACCAACTTTTTTACACAGTTTTGGCATTTTTCTGGGACATAGCCTATTTTTGCTATTTTTTGTGCTTTCAACCTCCTTCCAGTTAATGGTAGAAATGGGTATGAAACCAATAATGGATCCTGGAAAGCCATACATTTATGAAACGTAGACAAAATTCTGAATTCAGCAAGGGGTCATTTGTGTAGATCCTTAAAGTGTTCCTTATAGAAACTAACAGTTAAATAAAGGAAAAATTGAAAATTAGTTAAAAAAACAGCCATTTGTGTCAACGTTTTCACCTGTAACTTCTTCTAATTATGACAGCTATTTGAAGGCAATATACCGTTATATCCGCTGGACCTTTCTGGTTGTGGGGATATATAGGACTTGTAGGTTCACCAAGAACCCGACGAACCCAGAGCCAATAATTGAGCAACATCTTGCAATGATTTTTTTTTAAGTACCGGGTATATAGCAATTATTTTGGGAAAATGTATACATGGAAAAATTGTTATGAAAGACACCTATGTATTTCTGAAATGGAAACAAAATGTAGATTTTAGAAACAGTAGATATTTGCACATTTCCGAAATTGGGAGTACCCATACTAGCATGAGAATTATAGGTCATTTTTCAAAATGACTTATTTTTTACACATTGTCTTTCATTTGGAAGGCAGAAATGCATCGAAAGTCAATAGGTAATAACAGTTGCTCTACAATTCTGTGTTACCCTAAGTCTCCCGATAAAAATGGTACCTCACTTGTGTGGGTAGCCCTTGTGCCCACAACAGGAAATGGCTCAAAATGCAACGTGGACGTACCACATTTTCACAATGAAAAATTACCCTTTTTTGCAAAGTGCCTAGGTGTAGTTTTTGAACCCTAGCTCTGCCGGCACCTAGGGAAACCTAGCAAACCTATACATTTTTGAAAACTAGACACCCAGGGGAATCCAGGATGGGGTGACTTGACTGCCTCCCACCAGGTTCTGTTACCCAGAATCCCTTGCAAACATAACATTTTTTCAAAAAAACCACATTTTCCCCACATTTCTGTGGTGGAAAGTTCTGGAATCTGCGTGGAGCCACAAATTTCCACCCACCCCGCGTTCCCCAAAGTCTTATGAGAACAATGGTACCTCACTTGTGTGGGTCGGCCTAGTGCCTACGACAGGAAACGGCGCAAAACGCAAAGTGGTCACACCTCAATTTCGCAGTGAAAAATGACCCTTTTTTTGCAAAGTGCCTAGCTGTAGTTTTTGAACCCTACCTCTGCCGGAACCTAGGGAAACCTAGCAAACCTATACATTTTTGAAAACTAGACACCCAGGGGAATCCAGGATGGGGTGACTTGACTGCCTCCCATCAGGTTCTGTTACCCAGAATCCCTTGCAAACATAAAACATTGTCAAAAAAACCACATTTTCCACACATTTCTGTGGTGGAAAGTTCTGGAATCTGCGTGGATCCACAAATTTCCACCCACCCGCGTCCCCCAAAGTCTTACGAGAAAAATGGTACCTCACTTGTGTGGGTCGGCCTAGTGCCTGCGACAGGAAACGGCGCAAAACGCAACGTGGTCACACCTCAATTTCGCAGTGAAAAATGACCCTTTTTTGCAAAGTGCCTAGCTGTAGTTTTTGAACCCTACCTCTGCCGGCACCTAGGGAAACCTAGCAAACCTATACATTTTTGAAAACTAGACACCCAGGGGAATCCAGGATGGGGTGACTTGACTGCCTCCCACCAGGTTCTGTTACCCAGAATCCCTTGCAAACATAAACAATTGTCAAAAAAACCACATTTTCCCCACATTTCTGTGGTGGAAAGTTCTGGAATCTGCGTGGATCCACAAATTTCCACCCACCCCGCGTCCCCCAAAGTCTTACGAGAAAAATGGTACCTCACTTGTGTGGGTCGGCCTAGTGCCTTCGACAGGAAACAGCGCAAAACGCAACGTGGTCACACCTCAATTTCGCAGTGAAAAATGACCTTTTTTGGCAAAGTGCCTAGCTGTAGTTTTTGAACCCTACCTCTGCCGGCACCTAAGGAAACCTAGCAAACCTATACATTTTTGAAAACTAGACACCCAGGGGAATCCAGGATGGGGTGACTTGACTGCCTCCCACCAGGTTCTGTTACCCAGAATCCCTTGCAAACATAAAAAATTATCAAAAAAACCACATTTTCCCCACATTTCTGTGGTGGAAAGTTCTGGAATCTGCGTGGATCCACAAATTTCCACCCACCCCGCGTTCCCCAAAGTCTTACGAGAAAAATGGTACCTCACTTGTGTGGGTCAGCCTAGTGCCTGCGACAGGAAACGGCGCAAAACGCAACGTGGTCACACCTCAATTTTGCAGTGAAAAATGACCCTTTTTTGGCAAAGTGCCTAGCTGTAGTTTTTGAACCCTACCTCTGCCGGCACCTAGGGAAACCTAGCAAACCTATACATTTTTGAAAACTAGACACCCAGGGGAATCCAGGATGGGGTGACTTGACTGCCTCCCACCAGGTTCTGTTACCCAGAATCCCTTGCAAACATAACAAAGTGTCAAAAAAACACATTTTCCCCACATTTCTGTGGTGGAAAGTTCTGGAATCTGCGTGGATCCACAAATTTCCACCCACCCCGCGTTCCCCCAAAGTCTTACGAGAAAAATGGTACCTCACTTGTGTGGGTCGGCCTAGTGCCTGCGACAGGAAACGGCGCAAAACGCAACGTGGTCACACCTCAATTTCGCAGTGAAAAATGACCCTTTTTGGGCAAAGTGCCTAGCTTTAGTTTTTGAACCCTACCTCTGCCGGCACCTAGGGAAACCTAGCAAACCTATACATTTTTGAAAACTAGACACCCAGGGGAATCCAGGATGGGGTGACTTGACTGCCTCCCACCAGGTTCTGTTACCCAGAATCCCTTGCAAACATAAAAAATTGTCAAAAAAACACATTTTCCCCACATTTCTGTGGTGGAAAGTTCTGGAATCTGCGTGGATCCACAAATTTCCACCCACCCTGTGTTCCACAAAGTCTTACGAGAAAAATGGTACCTCACTTGTGTGGGTCGGCCTAATGCCTGCGACAGGAAACGGCACAAAACGCAACGTGGTCACACCTCAATTTCGCAGTGAAAAATGACCCTTTTTGGCAAAGTGCCTAGCTGTAGTTTTTGAACCCTACCTCTGCCGGCACCTAGGGAAACCTAGCAAACCTATACATTTTTGAAAACTAGACACCCAGGGGAATCCAGGATGGGGTGACTTGACTGCCTCCCACCAGGTTCTGTTACCCAGAATCCCTTGCAAACATAAAAAATTGTCAAAAAACCACATTTTCCCCACATTTCTGTGGTGGAAAGTTCTGGAATCTGCGTGGATCCACAAATTTCCACCCACCCCGCGTTCCCCAAAGTCTTACGAGAAAAATGGTACCTCACTTGTGTGGGTCGGCCTAGTGCCTGCGACAGGAAACGGCGCAAAACGCGACGTGGTCACACCTCAATTTCGCAGTGAAAAATGACCCTTTTTGGGCAAAGTGCCTAGCTTTAGTTTTTGAACCCTACCTCTGCCGGCACCTAGGGAAACCTAGCAAACCTATACATTTTTGAAAACTAGACACCCAGGGGAATCCAGGATGGGGTGACTTGACTGCCTCCCACCAGGTTCTGTTACCCAGAATCCCTTGCAAACATAAAAAATTGTCAAAAAACCACATTTTCCCCACATTTCTGTGGTGGAAAGTTCTGGAATCTGCGTGGATCCACAAATTTCCACCCACCCCGCGTTCCCCAAAGTCTTACGAGAAAAATGGTACCTCACTTGTGTGGGTCGGCCTAGTGCCTACGACAGGAAACGGCGCAAAACGCAAAGTGGTCACACCTCAATTTCGCAGTGAAAAATGACCTTTTTTTTGCAAAGTGCCTAGCTGTAGTTTTTGAACCCTACCTCTGCCGGCACCTAGGGAAACCTAGCAAACCTATACATTTTTGAAAACTAGACACCCAGGGGAATCCAGTATGGGGTGACTTGACTGCCTCCCATCAGGTTCTGTTACCCAGAATCCCTTGCAAACATAAAACATTGTAAAAAAAAACCACATTTTCCACACATTTCTGTGGTGGAAAGTTCTGGAATCTGCGTGGATCCACAAATTTCCACCCACCCTGTGTTCCCCAAAGTCTTACGAGAAAAATGGTACCTCACTTGTGTGGGTCGGCCTAATGCCTGCGACAGGAAACGGCACAAAACGCAACGTGGTCACACCTCAATTTCGCAGTGAAAAATGACCCTTTTTTGGCAAAGTGCCTAGCTGTAGTTTTTGAACCCTACCTCTGCCGGCACCTAGGGAAACCTAGCAAACCTATACATTTTTGAAAACTAGACACCCAGGGGAATCCAGGATGGGGTGACTTGACTGCCTCCCACCAGGTTCTGTTACCCAGAATCCCTTGCAAACATAAAAAATTGTCAAAAAAAACACATTTTCCCCACATTTCTGTGGTGGAAAGTTCGGGAATCTGCGTGGATCCACAAATTTCCACCCACCCCGCGTTCCCCAAAGTCTTACGAGAAAAATGGTACCTCACTTGTGTGGGTCGGCCTAGTGCCTGCGACAGGAAACGGCGCAAAACGCGACGTGGTCACACCTCAATTTCGCAGTGAAAAATGACCCTTTTTGGGCAAAGTGCCTAGCTTTAGTTTTTGAACCCTACCTCTGCCGGCACCTAGGGAAACCTAGCAAACCTATACATTTTTGAAAACTAGACACCCAGGGGAATCCAGGATGGGGTGACTTGACTGCCTCCCACCAGGTTCTGTTACCCAGAATCCCTTGCAAACATAAAAAATTGTCAAAAAACCACATTTTCCCCACATTTCTGTGGTGGAAAGTTCTGGAATCTGCGTGGATCCACAAATTTCCACCCACCCCGCGTTCCCCAAAGTCTTACGAGAAAAATGGTACCTCACTTGTGTGGGTCGGCCTAGTGCCTGCGACAGGAAACGGCGCAAAACGCAACGTGGTCACACCTCAATTTCGCAGTGAAAAATGACCCTTTTTTGGCAAAGTGCCTAGCTGTAGTTTGTGAACCCTAGCTCTGCCGGCACCTAGGGAAACCTACCAAACACACACATTTCTGAAAAGTAGACACCTGGGGGCTTCCAGGGAGGTATGGCTTGTGTGGATCCCCCAACGTTTCCTTACCCAGAATCCCCTGCAAACCTCAATTTTAGCTGAAAAAATCACTTTTTTCACACATTTTTGTGTGGGAAAGTGTGGCATCACTGGCCTCACACAAATTTCCTACCACCCAGCGTTCCCCCAGGTCTCCCGATAAAAATGGTGCCTCACTTGTGTGGGAGGCCCAAGTACCCGTGACAGGCAAGGTCCCACAACGTAGTGAGGCGACCTCAAAATTGCCTATCTCAAAACCACCTGGTTTTGCAAGGGGGTCACCTGGGTTTTGGCCCTGTGCTCGGCGGCCATCTAGGGAAACCTACCAAACCCACACATTTCTGAAAAGTAGACACCCGGGGGCTTCCAGGGAGGTATCGCTTGCGTGGATCCCCCAACGTTTCCTTACCCAGAATCCCTTGCAAACCTCAATTTTAGCTGAAAAAATCACTTTTTTCACACATTTTGTGTGTGGGAAAGTGTGGCATCACTGGCCTCACACAAATTTCCTACCACCCAGAGTTCCCCCAGGTCTCCCGATAAAAATGGTGCCTCACTTGTGTGGGAGGCCCAAGTACCCGCGACAGGCAAGGGCCCACAACGTAGTGAGGCGACCTCAAAATGGCCTTTCACAAAACCACCTGGTTTTGCAAGGGAGTCACCTGGGTTTTGGCCCCGTGCTCAGCGGCCATCTAGGGAAACCTACCAAACCCACACATTTCTGAAAAGTAGACACCCGGGGGCTTCCAGGGAGGTATGGCTTGCGTGGATCCCCAACGTTTCCTTACCCAGAATCCCCTGCAAACCTCAATTTTAGCTGAACAAATCACTTTTTTCACACATTTTTGTGTGGGAAGTGTGGCATCACTGGCCTCACACAAATTTCCGACCACCCAGCGTTCCCCAGGTCTCCCGATAAAAATGGTGCCTCACTTGTGTGGGAGGCCCAAGTACCCGTGACAGGCAAGGGCCCACAACGTAGTGAGGCGACCTCAAAATTGCCTATCTCAAAACCACCTGGTTTTGCAAGGGGTCACCTGGGTTTTGGCCCTGTGCTCGGCGGCCATCTAGGAAACCTACCAAACCCACACATTTCTGAAAAGTAGACACCTGGGGCTTCCAGGGAGGTATCGCTTGCGTGGATCCCCCAACGTTTCCTTACCCAGAATCCCTTGCAAACCTCAATTTTAGCTGAAAAAATCACTTTTTCACACATTTGTGTGTGGGAAAGTGTGGCATCACTGGCCTCACACAAATTTCCTACCACCCAGAGTTCCCCAGGTCTCCCGATAAAATGGTGCCTCACTTGTGTGGAGGCCCAAGTACCTGCGACAGGCAAGGGCCCACAACGTAGTGAGGCGACCTCAAAATGGCCTTTCACAAAACCACCTGGTTTTGCAGGGAGTCACCTGGGTTTTGGCCCGTGCTCAGCGGCCATCTAGGAAACCTACCAAACCCACACATTTCTGAAAAGTAGACACCGGGGCTTCCAGGGAGGTATGGCTTGCGTGGATCCCCAACGTTTCCTACCCAGAATCCCCTACAAACCTCAATTTTAGCTGAACAAATCACTTTTTTCACACATTTTTGTGTGGGAAAGTGTGGCATCACTGGCCTCACACAAATTTCCGACCACCCAGCGTTCCCCAGGTCTCCCGATAAAATGGTGCCTCACTTGTGTGGGAGGCCCAAGTACCCGTGACAGGCAAGGGCCCACAACGTAGTGAGGCGACCTCAAAATTGCCTATCTCAAAACCACCTGGTTTTGCAAGGGGTCACCTGGGTTTTTGGCCCTGTGCTCGGCGGCCATCTAGGAAATCTACCAAACCCACACATTTCTGAAAAGTAGACACCCGGGGCTTCCAGGGAGGTATGGCTTGCGTGGATCCCCCAACGTTTCCTTACCCAGAATCCCTGCAAACCTCAATTTTAGCTGAAAAAATCACTTTTTCACACATTTTGTGTGGGAAAGTGTGGCATCACTGGCCTCACACAAATTTCCTACCACCAGCGTTCTCCCAGGTCTCCCGATAAAAATGGTGCCTCACTTGTGTGGAGGCCCAAGTACCCGCGACATGCAAGGACACAAAACGTTTTGAGGCAACATCAACATTGCCTATCAAAAAATGTTTTGGGCCCTTGCCTGTCGCGGGTACTTGGGCCTCCCACACAAGTGAAGCACCATTTTTATCGGGAGACCTGGGGAACGCTGGGTGGTAGGAAATTTGTGTGAGGCCAGTGATGCCACACTTTCCCACACAAAAATGTGTGAAAAAGTGATTTTTTCAGCTAAAAGTGAGGTTTGCAGGGGATTCTGGTAAGGAAACGTTGGGGGATCCATGCAAGCCATACCTCCCTGGAAGCCCCCTGGTGTCTACTTTTCAGAAATGTGTGGGTTTGGTAGGTTTCCTAGATGGCCGCCGAGCACTGGGCCAAAAACCCAGGTGACTTCCCTTGCAAAACCAGGTGGTTTTGTGAAAGGCCATTTTGAGGTCGCCTCAATACGTTGTGGGCCCTTGCCTGTCGCGGGTACTTGGGCCTCCCACACAAGTGAGGCACCATTTTTATCGGGAGACCTGGGGAACGCTGGGTGGTAGGAAATTTGTGTGAGGCCAGTGATGCCACACTTTCCCACACAAAAATGTGTGAAAAAAGTGATTTTTCAGCTAAAAGTGAGGTTTGCAGGGATTCTGGGTAAGGAAACGTTGGGGGATCCACGCAAGCCATACCTCCCTGAAGCCCCCGGGTGTCTACTTTTCAGAAATGTGTGGGTTTGGTAGGTTTCCTAGATGGCCGCCGAGCACTGGGCCAAAAACCCAGGTGACTTCCCTTGCAAAACCAGGTGGTTTTGTGAAAGGCCATTTTGAGGTCGCCTCAATACGTTGTGGGCCCTTGCCTGTCGCGGGTACTTGGGCCTCCCACACAAGTGAGGCACCATATTTATCGGGAGACCTGGGGAACGCTGGGTGGTAGGAAATTTGTGTGAGGCCAGTGATGCCACACTTTCCCACACAAAAATGTGTGAAAAAGTGATTTTTTCAGCTAAAAGTGAGGTTTGCAGGGGATTCTGGTAAGGAAACGTTGGGGGATCCACGCAAGCCATACCTCCCTGGAAGCCCCCGGGTGTCTAATTTTCAGAAATGTGTGGGTTTGGTAGGTTTCCTAGATGGCCGCCGAGCACTGGGCCAAAACCCAGGTGACTCTCCTTGCAAAACCAGGTGGTTTTGTGAAAGGCCATTTTGAGGTCGCCTCAATACGTTGTGGGCCCTTGCCTGTCGCGGGTACTTGGGCCTCCCACACAAGTGAGGCACCATTTTTATCGGGAGACCTGGGGGAACGCTGGGTGGTAGGAAATTTGTGTGAGGCCAGTGATGCCACACTTTCCCACACAAAAATTTGTGAAAAAGTGATTTTTTCAGCTAAAAGTGAGGTTTGCAGGGGATTCTGGGTAAGGAAACGTTGGGGGATCCACGCAAGCCATACCTCCCTGGAAGCCCCCGGGTGTCTACTTTTCAGAAATGTGTGGGTTTGGTAGGTTTCCGTATGTGGCCGCCGAGCCCCGGGCCAAAAACCCAGGTGACCCCCTTGCAAAACCAGGTCATTTTGAGATAATGTGTTGTTTATTTCTGCAGCGTGAAAATTTTGGCACAATATTGCAAGGAAAATGTGACAGACATTTTGAGGTTTGCAGGACATTGTGGGTACCATAACTTGTTGGGATCCACAAGAGAGATATCACCATGTACTCCCATGGGTGTTTCGTTTACGACAATATCTACAGTTGGTAGATTATTCTTAGACGGAATGTACACCTTGGCAGACAGACTAAAAAGACAAAGATTACTGCACAGCCATCTATTCCTCAAGCACACACACATACTGGTTGGATTTGGCACAAGGGCAAGTGATGGTTCAGTATATACAATTTTATTAACAAGAGATTTCACAAAAATGAAATGCACTGTCAATAATTGAAAGGACAAAAACGGAACCAGTGACTCGCAGCTCGTGAGCTGTAAAGCCACGTCAAGGCCCCAACCGCTTTACAGGCCATTCACACACCTTTCATACATGATACACACAAGACCATTCCCACCCCCAGGCACGAAACAAACACATTACAACATTCACAAAAAGGGACAAGGTACACCCTGCTTGAGAAAGACAAAAAAAATATTACTGCACAGCCATCTAATCCTCAAGCACACACACACATACTGGTTGGATTTGGCACGAGGGTGAGTGATGGTTCAGTATATACAATTGTATTAACAAGTGATTTCACAAAAATGAAATGCACTGTTAATAATTGAAAGGACGAGAAACTGAACCATTGACTCACAGCTCGTGAGCTGTAAAGCCACGACAAGGCACCAACCTCTTTACAGGCCATTCATACACCTTTCATACGTGTGACAAATACAAAACTATTCACACCACCAGCCGCGGGCCCATCACATTACAACACTCACACCAGCAGACAGCGCCATTCAAGGGCCCATCACTTTCACACGCCCACATTCCTAACACAGCAACCACACAAGCTGATGGATTGCGTGGAGTGTCGCTCGGCTAGCAGGTGTGTAGTGACCAGCAGCAAGTCACTACTCACACACTGCCAGCCGAGCGCCAGTCCACGCACACCGCCAGCCAAGCGCCACTCCACGCACACCGCCAGACAAGCGCCACTCCACGCACACCGCCAGCCTAGCGCCACTCCACGCACACCGCCAGCCTAGCGCCACCCACGCACACCGCCAGCCTAGCGCCACTCCACGCACACCGCCAGCCTAGCGCCACTCCACGCACACCGCCAGCCAAGCACCACTCCACGCACACCGCCAGCCAAGAGCCACTCCCCGCACACCGCCAGCCAAGCGCCACTCCACGCACACCGCCAGCCAAGCACCAGCCTACACACACCACCATCACATTTAGGATTTTTTTATACAAAAAGAAAACACAAACAAATTGCAAATAGATACAAATCTACTAACACAAAATCAGAAACATTGCACTAATGCCAACCTTGAAACAGAACAACAATTCTTAAACATTACAGACCAGGCAGTTCACTTTACCACTCATGGTTGCTCCCAATAATTCTTTTGCTTGTGGTACGCTCTATAACAAGCAGGCACACACAGCCCAGGGTTAGAAGGACACTCAGGGCAGTACATACGAGTCTCCTTCCGCGTACCTCTTCGCCAACAGACTCTACATCTCCTAGTGGGAAAGTCTTTTGAGAGTGTAGGAGGAATGTGATCAGGAAAGTGGCGATCTTTCAATCGAGCCACATCCTCCACCACTCCAACTCTAGGAACACTTGCCTGTTCCACAACAACAAGGCTGCCTATGACAGACTCCTGAAACTGAACAAAAGTCAACTTTGACGCAGGAGAACACTCCTTGAACACAACAAAAGCATTGAAAGTTGCTAAATTGAAGAGTTGGATGGCCAACTTCTTATACCAAATGTAAGACTTACGAATAGCAGTGTAAGGTTCCAACCTCTGATCTACTCTATCAACACCACCCATGTGCTTATTGTAGTCTAAAATGCACACAGGTTTGCGCACTTCAGCAATCTGACCCCAAACAGCCACAGGTGAAGTACTCTCATCATGGATGGTAGTCAGCATGTACACATCCCTCCTGTCCACAAATTTCACAGCTAGCAGTTCCTCACTACGCAAGGCACTGCACTGTCCCCTCTGAAGTTTTTTGCAAACAAGCTCTTTGGATAACCTTTACGGTTAGAGCGGATTGTGCCACAAGCAAAAGTGTCCACTTTGAACAATTCCTTAAACAATTGCACAGCAGTGTAGAAGTTATCAAGGTACAAATGGTGGCCTCTGTTAAACAGTCCTCTAGCAAGTTCCCACACAATTTTCTCTGAAACTCCTACTAAAGTGGACGGACAACCAGGGGGTCAATAGTGGAATCCCTACCAGTGTACACACGCAAATTAAAAACATATCCTGTCCTACTCTCAGACAACATATACAGCTTAATTCCATAGCGTGCCCTCTTGCTAGGAATGTACTGCCTAAAAACCAAACGGCCCTTGAACAGCACCAAAGACTCATCAATAGATATTTCTTTCCCTGGAGTATAGATCTCTGAAAATCGATCTACAAAGTGATCAAGAACAGGCCGAATCTTAAAAAGACGGTCACATTCAGGGTGATCTCGTGGCAACGCCAAACCATTATCAACAAAATGCAGCATCCGAAGCAAAAGTAAATACCGATCACGAGTCATAACTGCAGGAAATATGGCCGTTGCCATCAAGGGACTGGTAGACCAATATGAACCCATGGACGGCTTCCTTATCAAACCCATCAAAAAAGTCAAACCCAAAAACTTCTTCATCTCTTCCAGATTTGTGGGACTCCACCGGGTAGCTCTAGAATGGGGCCTAAGTCTGGCACTGTTGTCCCTCAAAAACTGTTCAGCATACAAATTAGTCTGCTCAACAATCTCACCCAAAAATACATCATCCATAAACAACTGAAAATACTGTATAGGCAAATAATGTTCACAATCCACTCTACACCCTGCATAACCACTAAAGGCAGGCAACACCGGCTGCACCATGTTTGGATCAACCCAGAGTCCAGCACTTCCAGTAGGAAGCCTAGCAGCCCCAGGCTGCAATCCAGATGCCTCTTGCACCATCGGCACAGTAGTATCCTCCTCTAAATCAGGCACTTCATCTGCACTGAGAGTACCTTCATCATCCGATGATTCCATGTGGAGAGAAAACTCACTGCCTGAATCTTCCCCTCCCTCCTCTCCCTCAGACGCACTGTCAGTCTCATAATCCTGCTCAGAGGAAGATTCAAGAAGCAAACCAACCACCTGCTGAGCAGTAATTCTACGGCTAGCCATAATGCTTACTAATAAAGGTTACTTGTCAAACAAGTCAACAACAACAAACCCTTTGTAAAAAAAAAGAAATAAACAAAATGTAGCTTTATCACAAAGACCTATATACTCCAACACTATACCACTCACGTGACAGAAGCAGCTAGACTCACCACCACCTACTCTGCACAGACACAGTAAGGATCAACAATATCCCACTAAAAAGAAGAAGAAAAAAATTACACATAAGACAATGCAAAACATCGCAAAGAATTTCATGCTCTGAACACTAACAAATATGCTGCCATTATGGCACCACTTACAAAAAATTCATTCATGCATGACAATAATACTCATTTGGAGTACACACAACAAAAATATTTTTCTTACCAAATAAATGCAATTACGCAAAACTGCAGAACCACAACTGCCGAAACCGCAAACAGGAATCAAAAGCTTTACACTAGAATAAAAAGGAGAAAAAAACATTACAATCACATATGCAAATAATGCACCAGTCCACACACAATCCACCAGCCAAGCTAAGGGGTAGGTGGGCCTAACAGTATAAATAAAATATTCACACCCGTAAAAGGGGAGCAACCCTTGCCCTTTGGCCACTCCCCAACACAAAAATTAAAAAAACCCTGGTGCCTAGTGGGCATTCCTGCTGCACGATCACATGATCGTGCAGCAGGAATGCACAAAAGAGGCATCGGGGGAAAGGAAAACCCTTTCCTTTCCCTCGATGCCTCTTTTGATACAAACCCCCCTCCCCGAGCCAAACCTCACCTGATTTCCCGACGCGCTGGAAGCAAATGGCTTCCAGCGCGTCGGGGAAGAAAGGGAAACCCTCAATGATGTCAGCGCACCTCGCGCGCTGACGTCATTGATGGGGCGGGGGAGGCAGGGAAGCCCTTCCCCTGCCTCCCCAAAAAAAAACCTAACGATCGGATTCCCACGGGGAGCGCCAGCGCTTCCCCGTGGGTGGTCTTATGACGAGCTGGACTCGTCATGAGCACACGAGCACTGTGTGCCATGACGAGTCCAGCTCGTCATAAGCACCGAAGGGGATAAAGGGTCAGAGCAGGATCTCAGCGGCAGACGAGGAGAAGGAACCTCCTGGTCACAGGAACTACACGAGCATTGCGCTCGAGAAATTCAAGGATGCAAAGACCTCCATCAAGGATTACAGCTAACTTTTCAGGGTGTAAATGGAGAGAAGGCACATCTCCACGCTCACGAATTCTACACGAGAATTGCGCTCGAGAAAATGAAGGATGCAAAGACCTCCATCAAGGATTACAGCTAACTTTTCACGTTGGAAATGGAGAGAAGGCACATCTGCCCTGCATATTTATCCACGAAGATGCCACCGTTTTGTGCAATACCTCTACTCAACTGGAGTACTTTCTACTGGCTAATCAGTAAGTGCTACCTCGTTGGGTAAATGTATAGTGCCTTTCCTACACTACAGCTGCGTAAAGGACCAGAACAATTGTCTCCAGTGACCTGTGTGTCTGTAACTTTGCCACCGCACAGACAGCGCCGGGGTCCTTTGAGTAAGCTGTCCATCATAGTGGGGAAAGGGCGGGCATACGATGCATACCGCTAGTGTATGTGTGGCGGGGCCAAACGAGCGGGGCTTCTAGGCCCGTTCACATGCCTCTTGTTTATAAAGGGTCAGAGCAGGATCTCAGCGGCAGACGAGGAGAAGGAACCTCCTGGTCACAGGAACTACACGAGCATTGCGCTCGAGAAATTCAAGGATGCAAAGACCTCCATCAAGGATTACAGCTAACTTTTCAGGTTGTAAATGGAGAGAAGGCACATCTCCACGCTCACGAATTCTACACGAGAATTGCGCTCGAGAAAATGAAGGATGCAAAGACCTCCATCAAGGATTACAGCTAACTTTTCACGTTGGAAATGGAGAGAAGGCACATCTGCCCTGCATATTTATCCACGAAGATGCCACCGTTTTGTGCAATACCTCTACTCAACTGGAGTACTTTCTACTGGCTAATCAGTAAGTGCTACCTCGTTGGGTAAATGTATAGTGCCTTTCCTACACTACAGCTGCGTAAAGGACCAGAACAATTGTCTCCAGTGACCTGTGTGTCTGTAACTTTGCCACCGCGCCGAAAGCACAGGGATCCTTTGAGTAAGCTGTCCATCATAGTGGGGAAAGGGCGGGCATACGTTGCATACCGCTAGTGTATGTGTGGCGGGGCCAAACGAGCGGGGCTTCTAGGCCCGTTCACATGCCTCTTGTTTATAAAGGGTCAGAGCAGGATCGCAGCGGCAGATGAGGAGAAGGAACCTCCTGGTCACAGGAACTACACGAGCATTGCGCTCGAGAAATTCAAGGATGCAAAGACCTCCATCAAGTATTACAGCTAACTTTTCAGGGTGTAAATGGAGAGAAGGCACATCTCCACGCTCACGAATTCTGCAGGAGAATTGCGCCCTCCCTCCTCGTGGGCATTCCTGCTACACGATCACATGATCGTGCAGCAGGAATGCACAAAGAGGCATCGGGGAAAGGAAAACCCTTTCCTTTCCTCGATGTCTCTTTTCGAATCAAACCCCCTCCCCGAGCCAAAACTCACCTGATTTCCGCACGCGCTGGAAGCAAATGGCTTCCAGCGCGTCGGGGAAGAAAGGGAAACCTCAATGATGTCAGCGCGCTCGCGCGCTGACGTCATTGATGGGGAGGGCGGGGGGCGGGGGAGGCAGGGGAAGTCCTTCCCCTGCCTTCCCCCAAAAACCCGACGATCGGATTCCCATGGGGAGCGCCAGCGCTTCCCCGTGGGTGGTCTTATGACGAGCTGGACTCGTCATGAGCACACGAGCACTGTGTGCCATGACGAGTCCAGCTCGTCATAAGCACCGAAGGAGTTAAACCTAACTTTACAAAATGTGGACATTAAATGGTTTGGACAGAGAGGATTGAAGTGGCACCAATTACTCCCTTTGGTTAAAACCTGTTTGCATCTCCAACTCCCTGACCTCATGATTGTGCACTGTGGTGGAAATGACCTAGGCACATTGACTGGGGTAGGTTTGGAAATGCTAATGAAGGACACCTTTAGACAATTGATGTCGCTTTTGCCTCAAACTGTTTTTGTATATTCCAATATATGCCAAAGACAGAAGTGGAAATGGTCAAACAAATTTTGTCCTCAGATTGAAAAATCTAGGAAGAATGTCAACAAAGCTGTGAGTGCATACCTCAGAGACCATAGAATGGGGTCAATCTACAACAACAACATACGTTATGATATGGCTGATATCTACAGAAGTGATGGAGTACACTTCACAGATCAGGGAAATCAAGTTTTTCTGAATAACCTGAAGCTGTGCATCCGCACTTATATGTAGCTCCAACTAATAAACACAAAGGCTCTTTTTAGAGCCGCCTTATATTCCCAATATCGGTTCGCAGACTGACAACTGCGATTCAGCTAGCACAGGGAGACCTGCGGGCCGTCGGGCAGCCTCGCAAAGGGAGAGCTATGGCCCGTGGGCTCGGCTTGCACAGAGAGAGCTACGGGCCATCGGCTCGCAAATGCAGAGCTGTGAGCCAATGGACTGGTAGTGTTTTATGGTTTAGGGTAGTGCAGTGCTGTTTGTGTAGTGTAGGGGGTCCTGCTGTGGGTAGTGCTTTAGGGTTTAGAGGTAGTGCAGTGGTTTTTGTGTAGTGTAGAGGGTGGTGCTGGGGGTACATTTAGGGTTTAGGGTAGGGCAGTGGTCTTTACGTAGTATAGGGGGTCCTGCTGTGAGTAGCGTTTTAGGGTTTAGGGTAGTGCAGTGGTGTTTGGGTAGTGTAGAGGGTCGTGCTGGGGGTAGCGTTTTATGGTTTAGGGTAGTGCAGTGGTGTTTCTGTAGTTTAGGGGTCGTGCTGGGGTAGTGTTTTAGGGTTTAAGGTAGTGCAGTGGCGTTTCTGTAGTGTAGGGGGTCGTGCTGGCAGTAGTGGTTTAGTGTTTAGTTACGTAGTGCAGTGGTGTTTGGGTAGTGTAGGGGGTTGTGCTGGGGTAATGTTTTAGGGTTTAGGGTAGTGCAGTGGTGTTTCTGTAGTATAGGGGGTCGTGCTGGGGGTAGTGTTTTAGGGTTTAAGGTAGTGCAGTGGTGTTTCTGTAGTGTAGGGGGTCGTGCTGGCAGTAGTGGTTTAGTGTTTAGTTAGGTAGTGCAGTGGTGTTTGGGTTGTGTAGAGGGTCGTGTCGACAGACTGACTCACAAAGCCAACGGACTGGCTTCTAAAGGCATAGCCGCGACCTCATGACGTGGGGAGAGGCAGCGTGAAAGGAGTATCTTACACAGACACAGATGCCAGTGTTGCCTCGCAGAGGTAAAACTACACACCCGATGGCTTCTACACGGAGAGATGCGAGCTGATGGACTAAGTCACAAAATGGCTGCCAACACTTCCTAGTTTCAACCGTTCACAGCCAATGAGCCGTGAGCTCGTGCTCGTAACCCTCAGCCAATCAGATGTCAGAATTCTCAAATATCGATATCTGTAAAATTTGATATTTCTCAAAAACTACTGAACGGATTTACACCATTTCAACAAAAGCGCGCTTTCTCGACCACAACCTTTCTCCCTCACAAATTTGGCGTAATTCCGTTCAGCAGTTTGACCTGTAGCCTTGTCTAAAGTTTCATATGGAAAATGCATTGAGAAAACACATTTTGGGACTCCCCTTTTTTCTCAGCCCCCCCTTAACCAAACACCCCCAAAGATAGGAGCTGATCAAAAAAGAGAAACTTTTTTGAAAACTTCGTAAAGATTCGTCAAATGACGCCAAAGATATAAGCACATGGAGTGCTCCAGGAGAGGGCCGCGCAACCCCCTCCCAACATGAGTGAAGCCCCGGGGCTGTGGGGACCCCAGTGGGCCCCCGCAGCCCCAGCGACCCCCAGCTATTATTTTTAAGAAATGCCCGCGGGACCTAGCCCACCCGGGGACCTCATTAAAATAAAACGCGGAAACCCGCGACCCCAGTGCGAATTGCGTTGATTTTTTTTTTTTAATAA
The DNA here is from genome assembly GCA_963921515.1 of Calotriton arnoldi. Lineage (NCBI taxonomy): Eukaryota > Metazoa > Chordata > Amphibia > Caudata > Salamandridae > Calotriton > Calotriton arnoldi. The sequence continues at coordinate 124,113 of CAWUFW010003978.1, forward strand.
AAAATGCTTTTTTGGGACCCCCTGAGCAGGCCTAGGGGGTCACGGTGTTTCTACCCTGCGCCCTTCTCTTGTTTTATACCTTTGTTTCTCTGTTTTCTAGTGACTCGCTTCTACCGAGCCACAAGATGGCTGCCAACACTTCCTGGTTTGGAGTGTTCGCAGCCAATCACAGTGAAGCTTGTGCACGGGACTTAGGCTCCACCCAGATATCGAAACTATTATTTTTCTTATTTCTCAGCAACCACTGAACGGATTTACACCATTTTACAAAAGGTCGCTTTCTGAGCCAAGCACTACCTTTTTGCCAAATCTGGGGTAATTCCGTTCAGTAGTTTCGGCTGTAGCCTTGCACAAAGTTTACTATGGGAAATTGATTTTTTGACTCTTATTTTTTGTATTTCTCAAAAACTACTGAACGGATTTACCCCATTTAAAAAAAGGTCGCTTTCTGATTCAAGCTCTACCTTTCTGCCAAATTTGAGGTAATTCCGTTCAGCAGTTCGAGCTGTAGTTTCGTCGCAAAATTTCCTATGGAAATTAACTTGGAGAAAACGCATTTTGGGACCCCCTTTTTTCTCAGCCCCGCTTGACAAATCACCCCAAAACTTTCAAGATAGGAGCTAACCTAAAAGTGCAACTTTTGCAAAATTTCATAAAGATTCGTCAAACGATGCCAAAGTTATTAGCAAATCAAAAAATGTTTTTCCTATGGAAACTAGGTTGTAACTATAACTACCTACTGGCGACCGCCAGTAGGTAATATATATATATAGGTGTGAGCAAGGCAGGGGATTCTGCCGAAACGCGTAGCAGCCTTTTCCAATGATATAAAACGATTGGAACCTTACCTTCGATTTGCTGTGTCGTCCTTCTGGTGAAACAGTGGCAACCGGAAGTTGTGAAGGATATATATATATATATATATATATATATATATATATATATATATATATATATATATATATATATATATATATATATATATATATATATATATATATATATATATATATATATATCAATCACCCCACAGTTTCTTCTCCAAGAATTACGAGCGTGGACCCAAATTCGTGCTGCAGTGCAATTTTATTATCAGCAAACACAGATGTCAGCCATGACGCGTTTCTGCCATCCAAACGGCCTTTATCACATGTATATATATATATATATATTCACTGAAAAAACCACAGGTTTCAGGGACGTTATAGTTAGGCTGACATTTCACACGTACAAAACAAGAGAAATTCAGCCGTTATAGTTAGCTGAGCTAACTATAACTTGCGCCCCTGCAATGTACTGCTGATGACGTCACATATTACATCACTCATGACATGGTCAGTGACATCACTGAGGACATCACTGATGACATCTCAAATGACATCACTGATGACATCACTGACGACATCATCCACTTAATATCTGATGCACCTTCTCACACCCTAATATAACCTTTCATGCACCCACTCTAAAATACAGACTACCTTTCTCGAAACCATAGACACACCAATACCAGTTAGTACATAGCCACTCACTGTTTCATAGGTGTACACACATCCACTCACTCACCCATACAGTCACTCATTCACGCAGTCACTCATCTATACAGCCACTGATACATGCAATCATATATCCATACAGACACTCACACACTGCCAATCACCCATAGAGTCACTCATACACCTAGTCAGTCACGCAAAGAATCAATCATATTGCCATTTACTCACCTATAGTTATACACACACCACCACACTTATTCATACAGATGCTAACACATGCTTACTCTCTAATACAATCACTGACACAAGCACACACTCATCCATGCAGCCACTCTCACAATCACTCACTCTCACATTTAGTCACTTAGATACTCCAACACTCACATATACTGCCTTTCACATAAGTAGTTACTTACACATATACCACTGAAACATTCATTCCCTCAGCAACACAGCCATGCGCACATTCACTCACCCATACAGCCCCTCACAGACACACTCATGAACCCACACACCCACTGAATCACCCACTCACACATCCAAGCAGGGAGTCACACACCCCCCCACACACCCACACAGACACTCAGGCACCCATACAGGTAATCAGACAACCAATCATTACCCATATAGACACTCATGTAGCTACTCACCAACCCATGCAGCCACTTACACACCAACTGACAGACTGATACATACATTTACACAGATTAGTCACCCGTGCATTCACTAAGACATGTTTAATCACTCACTTATACAGTCTGTCACGCACCCACTAAATCATCAATCAGACACTCATACACCCACTCATTCTTCAAAAAACCTTGGCTATATATAACATTCTTAAACTTTTTAGAAACACTTAGTCACTGAATGTTGTCATCAGTGATGTCATCAGTGATGTCATTTGAGATGTGATCAGTGATGTCATCAGTGATGTCATTGACCATGTCATGAATGATGTAATATGTGACATCATCAGCAGTGCATTGTGGGGGCGCGAGTTATAGTTAGCTTAGCTCACTATAACGGCCGAATTTCTCTGGTTTTGTACGAGTAAAATGTCAGCCTAACTATAACGTCCCTGAAACCTGTGGTTTTTTCACTGAATTTCTTAGGTTTTTTAAATGCTAATTCCTAACTATAACGTCCCTGAAACCTCTGTTTTTTCAGTAAATTTCTAAGGTTTTTTAAATGCTAATTACTAGCTATAATGTCCCTGAAACCCGTGTCCCCCTCGCACGTATTTCCGGGTATGCGATAGTTATGCGACTCCAGCGCATATTATTTAGTTCTAAAAAACATATATATATATATATATATATGTAACTTTATAATATATATTATGGATCACTGACAGAATATCGAGGAGCAAAATATCGACCTGCCAAAATATCGATGAAAAAATATAGAATGACAGAATATCGACTTCTTATCTACAAACAGGTAAGTACAAAAATATCAAATCCAAAATATCGTTGTAAATAATATAGGGGCCTATTACGATGGCGGGCGGAGACACGACCGTGGTGCCGGTGGTGGCGTTAACACCCATTTACCGCACGCCGCCAGCGGTCTTCACGCCCGCCATATTAGGATGGCCATACATTGCCCATTTCCCGCCCGCCGCGGTGCGACGCCGACCGCCATCAAAGTGCGCCCGCCACCGCGGCGGAGTGAGCCAATCACCACACACCGCCGTGCGGAATGACGTCCCGTACGCCGAAGATATCACGATGCCGGAAACATGGCAGCGCACCGCGACGGAGATACCGCACAGCGAGAGACGGCGGAGACACCTCAGCGGAGACAGAAAAGAGACACCCGGGACACACCGCGATGGATCCTGCCCTACATGCCATCCCGGTGCTGTACATGATACACCACCTGCAAGTCATCGTCTGCCGCGGACGCCTCCGCAGGTACGTACAGACACAACAGTGCAAGTAACACAATACACAGCTCCAGGGTGGAAAAACTTCACATGGGAACACCCCACACCCCTGTGGGGACAGGCACACAGCCATCACTGCACACACACATGTTCCACCTGTGACAAACACACCTCGCCACATACTGCCCACCCATGTTCCGCCATCATGAACAAATGTCCCAGTCACGTCACCGCCGCGGTCAGTGTGCAGGAAATCATGCACACAACGCAGAGCCCAGGGCCAGCGCATGCCAAGGGCACCATATAAATAGCACAGAGCCACAACTCCATCCACAACACACCAGCTACCTCCCTGAAGGGACACAACATGTGCCTCCCAAGTGCCACTCCTGCACAACAACCACACAACTACAGCCACACCATGCCCCATGTCCCAACAACTGCATATACAGCCACAGCAGGACCCTTTGCACAGGAACACATAGCACAGAAGCCCAGGCCCCAGCCAACACACACACCACAATAACATCACACACAAGCCAAGAACACTGAGGCCAGGCACAAAATGTACACACACACAGATGAGGACCAAACACTTCACTGCACACACTACCTGACAAGTCACACACACACACACCACCCTGACTCACAGCTACATACACATACCACATGCCAGCAGTAATGGAGGACAACTTATATGAAAGCCAAAGTGAGGTGCCCACAAATGGAAGGGTAGTGACACAACCATCAAGCATGTGTGATGCTCATGCAAGACAAGACACATGTGAGAACACACACAGCCCATCACAGTACACATGGCTGACACAGTCAGTCAACACAAACCATGGTCACCCCAATGCAACAACTCCTGGAGACAGCAAGGACACCCATGTATAGGCACAGGGATGTAAGGAAGGCCCTGAACTCAAACACTGACCAGCCACACATAGGCATCCAAATACTGGACAAGAGAATGTCTGCTGCACAACACACAGTGCCCAGTGACACACTACATGACAGGCAAGCACAAGTAGGATATGTCACACATACCTCCTCCCACAACAGCACCACACAATACTGCCATGTGCACAAAACACAACCACAGGGCTCAACAAGTACACATACAGGCACACCACTCCAGGGTGACACATGGCAGTAGTTGACAATGCAGGTGCACACACATCCATAGTCACAACAAAGTCACCCCCTTCACACCATACACTTCTCCACCACCCAAGTGCACACATTGGAAGTAAGCCATGGGACCTGGATAACTCATCACCACAAGATGTCCATACACCAACACTGATTGGCACACAGAAAGGAAGCTCACACAGACCCCATGACCCTGGCCTGCCTGCCTGTAAGCCTGTGCCCAAACTCCCACCCTGTGCTGCCATTGCCCACAAACCTGACATGTGTCCACCATAGATAACATGAGCAAAGAAGGAAGATGACAACAAGAATTCATTGCCAACCACCTGCACTGCACCCATAAGTATCACAGTCAGGTAGAAATGAAGTGCCTCCCACCCCTGCAAAAAAATGAAATGTGAGACAACCTATTGGCAATGTTGAAGTGGCATACTGAGCATGTGACACAGTAAACCATGCACACACAGAAACAACTTTATTCAGGAAGGACACTGACACAACTCACAGCAGGACCAACTGTGTTTATTCACAATTTGCATAGTGAGACAACAAATTTGGCCAACAGCAAGGCCGGTGGGCATTTCAATATGCACAGTATTTACATGAGAAGCTGCACAGGTAGGGAGCAACCAGCAGTGAGCAAAAAGGCCAGTGGCCAGTACAATGTGCAGAGTAGGGACACCAGAAGCTACACAGGCAGGGGGCAAATAGCAGTGAACAACAAGGCCAGTGGCCCGTCCAATGTGTAGAGTAGGGACACCAGAAGCTGCACAGGCAGGGGGCAAATAGCAGTGAACAACAAGGCCAGTGGCCAGTACAATGTGCAGATGAAGTCCATGAGAAGCTGCACAGGCAGGGGGCAAATAGCAGTGAACAACAAGGCCAGTGGCCAGTACAATGTGCAGATGAAGTCCATGAGAAGCTGCACAGGCAGGGAGCAAATAGCAGTGAACAACAAGGCCAGTGGCCAGTACAATGTGCAGATTAAGTCCATGAGAAGCTGCACAGCCAGGGAGCAAATAGCAGTGAACAACAAGGCCAGTGGGCAGTACAATATGCAGAGTAGGGACACCAGAAGCTGCACAGGCAGGGGGCAAATAGCAGTGAACAACAAGGCCAGTGGCCAGTCCAATGTGCAGATGAAGTCCATGAGAAGCTGCACAGGCAGGGGGCAAAAGGCAGTGAGCAACAAGGCCAGTGGCCAGTACAATGTGCAGATGAAGTCCATGAGAAGCTGCACAGGCAGGGGGCAAATAGCAGTGAACAACAAGGCCAGTGGCCAGTCCAATGGGCAGAGTAGGGACACCAGAAGCTGCACAGGCAGGGGGCAAATAGCAGTGAACAACAAGGCCAGTGGCCAGTCCAATGTGCAGATGAAGTCCATGAGAAGCTGCACAGGCAGGGGGCAAACAGCAGTGAACCACAATGCAAGTACAATGTGCAGAGTAGTTACATCAGAAGCTGCACAGGCAAGGGGCAAACAGCAGTGAACAACAAGGCCAGTGGCCATGACACAGTGAAGGTGAGGTACATGAGAAGCTGCACAGACAAGGGGCAAACAGCAGTGAACAGCAAGGCCAGTGGCCAGGACACAGTGCAGGTGAGGTACATGAGAAGCTTCACAGGCAAGGGGCAAACAGCAGTGAACAACAAGGCCAGTGGCCAGGACACAGTGCAGGTGAGGTACATGAGAAGCTGCACAGGCAAGGGGCAAACAGCAGTGAACAGCAAGGCCAGTGGCCAGTCCAAAGTGCAGGTGAGGTACATGAGATCCTGCACAGGCAAGGGGCAAACAGCAGTGAGCAACAAGGCCAGTGGCCAGTCCAATGTGCAGATGAAGTCCATGAGAAGCTGCACAGGCAGGGGGCAAACAGCAGTGAACAACAAGGCCAGTGGCCAGGACACAGTGCAGGTGAGGTACATGAGAAGCTGCACAGGCAAGGGGCAAACAGCAGTGAACAGCAAGGCCAGTGGCCAGTCCAAAGTGCAGGTGAGGTACATGAGATCCTGCACAGGCAAGGGGCAAACAGCAGTGAACAACAAGGCCAGTGGCCAGTCCAATGTGCAGATGAAGTCCATGAGAAGCTGCACAGGCAGGGGGCAAATAGCAGTGAACAACAAGGCCAGTGGCCAGTACAATGTGCAGAGTAGGGACACCAGAAGCTGCACAGGTAGGGGCCAAATAGCAGTGAACAACAAGGCCAGTGGCCAGTCCAATGTGCAGATTAAGTCCATGAGAAGCTGCACAGGCAGGGGGGCAAACAGCAGTGAACAAAAAGGCAAAGACATTGTGCAGAGTAGTGACATCAGAAGCTACACAGGGAATGTATGCAACTCTACCATGCCATGCCCAGCAACAGAGTAATGGGTCTGACAATGGGCATCACACGCACCCCTGTGGACAGACAGGTGTGTGAGGGTGACCACCACTCAGATGGGGCTGTCTGTCGGACTTGGAGCTGACTGTGTGTTGGGGTCAGTTGGAGGGCTGCCCTGGGCAGTGGGAGTAACAACTGTGGAAGAGCCAACTGTGCTTGTGGGAGCTGGGGGCTGCTTGGACCAGGTGGGGTGGTGGCCCGGGGAGGTGGACTCATGCCCTGGTGAGACACAGTGTGTGCCGGAGATTGTGGAGGGGTGCCTCTCCACTTCTTGGGGATCCTGAAAGGCTTCCCTGTCTGGGGATTGAGGTGAACTGGGGCAGACACAACAGGTGACCCCACCACCAAAGCTGATTCTGGTGTGGATGGTGACCCTCCCTCTGGGGACATGCTGGATCCCGCTGTGCGGTTGCCTGGTGTTTGCCACCGCCCTGCCTCCCTCTGTCCACCAGTTTTGCCCCCTACAGTGTCCTCCCGTGCTGGCTTCACAGGGCTTGGGATGGGAGTGGAGGTCAAGGATGGATTATCCATGGGGCCCTCATCCTGTGTAATGTTTGCAGGCAACACCTTCTCAGTGGGTGTGGAAACTGTCATTTTGCCTCTGCGAGACGTCTTTGGGACAGGGGAGTCTTTGGCGGGGGAGGAAGGTGAGGCCTGTGATCCTGATGCTTGTTTCTTTGCTTTGTGGCCCTTGCTGTCGCCTGATGGGCTTTTCTCGCTGCACTTTGGGGTGGCCTTACTTTTATGTGGGGATGGTGTCTGCACCCTAGTAAGCTTGGGCTGCTGCTGCTCCTGTGTGCTGCAGGTTCTGTATCGGGACTTTGGGGTCCGTTGAGCATTGTCACTGTCGTCAGAGGTGCACAGTGACACGGGGCTGGACCGAGTGCTGGGAGCCGCTCCCCGACTATGTGCCTGTTGCAGGGCTGCTGTCACAGTTGATGACAAGGACTGCACAGTCCGGTGTAGCCCACCTACGTCGGAATGTATGCCCTCCATGAAAGCTATAACCTGCCCCAACTTTTTGTTGTGCTCTTGGAAGGCATTGAGAAGTGCTGTCTTGCCCACACACAGCTGGCGCAATAGCTCGAATGCTTCTGCACTGAGGGCAGCAGGGCTGACATGGGCTGGGGCAGCTGTGCCTGGGGTGAAGGTGACTCTTCCCTTCCTACTCGTGCAGACACGGGCAGCAGCAGTGGAGGTTGAAGGGAGGCTGGGCACTGGACGCTGTGTGGCGGAAGAGGAGGCCGAGTCCCCGTTCCCTGTACCCCCCAACATGGATGTGTCACCGCTGGTAGAGGTAGAGCTTTGTGTCTCCGGCTGTGAATCCTCTAGCAGACTCCTGTCCCCCTCCTCGGCGCTGGTCACATCTGTGTCAGTCTGCTCCGGTGCGGCTGTTGCACTGGAAGCCTCACCACTGGTGTCCGTCCCCTCTCCCTCTGCACATACGGGAGCTGCTGCATAGGAGAGAGAAGTACTGTGAGATGAGTGGCATCAACAGAACTAACACGTGCCAATACATCTGCATCCTAGAAGAGGTGTGCAGCACATCGCATGCCACCCTGTGCACACATATATCTTGCCACCCAAAATATCAAGCCAACGGTGCATGTCCAACACACATCCTGCCATAAGTGCCCCAGGTGACTCACACAGCACACCATCCTGCTGTTGGCTCACATCAGACACAGCCACAAAATGGCCTGTGCACACACACTGTTCCGATGTTGGCAAGGATGAACACCACAACATGGTGCACATCACCTACATGGATGGAGCAGTAGGGGACCACACAGACCACAACATACCAGACCACAATGACCCTGCACACATGCCATCCACCATATCGAGTTCATGGGCACATCTACTGTTGCACATTGGCCTCAGATGTCTGACTGGCAGACATCTGAGGTCTGGAATTGCACGCATTCATTGAAAGGCATTCACAGTTGGCACACTGGCATTCCCATCCATCTGAATTCACACACTACCCCACAGCAGAAGGTACCTGAAGGCCACAACTCCAAATGTAAGAGAGATGCACAGTGCTAAAACTGACTTCATGAAGCACCGTTTGAGCAAATGCATGGCACACACACCCAGCACAGAGGCCACTCACAAAACATTGCACCACACAACCAACGTCACACAGCTGACAATTTGCACGCTCTGTAGACACATGCACCCACTCCCATCCAAAGGCAGCCTGCAACACATACTCACCCCTAGCTTGCTGCTGATGCTCCTTCAGTTGTCTGTCCAGCTCATGTTGTGTGACAGCCAGGATGCGGACCATTAGTGGTGTCATGCTGCGCCTAGCCAACCTGCCAGTCCGAGAGAGCAGCCCCAGCGTCATCTCGGCCACGTTCTTGCTCAGCCGGCAGATGTCGTCCCACCTTTTATGACAGTGGGTGTGCCTTCGGTTTGACACACCCAGATCTCGCACTCTGGAGGCAATGGCCCTCCACACGGCTTTACGCTGGTGGACCTTCAGCTGCAGGCATGGGAGACAAGAGGGATGAGGTTCCAGTGACACAGTGCACAATGACAACACAACGAAAATGCAGTAGCACGACAGTGACTCATCCAAAACTCCAGCTACAACTGTAACAGAGCTAACAATTGCTGTGAACATGGTACAATGTCATTGGTCAATCAGACGTACAGGCATGCATGTTCGATGGTGGACACAGTACCTCCACATCCCATTCACATGCAGGATACCAACACAGCAAGCGACGTGTAGTCTGGCCGCAGCTACTGTCTGCAGTTACCTACAACTACACATAGAGAAGATAGCAAAACATGTGTCTTGTTGTTGGACTCACTGTGTCCAACACTGCGCAGACCTAAGTGTCCTAGCCCTGTGAAAGCCTCACTGTGTCCTGGAACTCACATAGAGTGATAACAACTGTCATACACACACCCTTCTCCCACGGCTGCTCCTGTGCAATCTACATGGCAGAGATGGGACTTAGATGAAGAGGCGTGAACCAAACACACATGGAACACACTGTACATGCAGTGATGTGGACATGTGGCATTCGGCGAGGGACTGTGCAGGGCAGGTGGACTGACACTGAGTGGGTAAATTGGGAGCAACACAGCCATTCACACAAACGATAACTGGCCAGACTCCTGCATCACCAAAATGCAGCTGCACTGTATGGCTGACACTACAGAACATGTCCCTCTACTCAGGATAGGCATGCAGGGTAACGTGTGAAAGAGCCCACCAAGCCCTTCCCGCTGTAGTAAACATGCTAGGCAGTGCATGTCAGAGCCCCACAACCACTGACACATACCGAAGCACCTCCACCTCACGTGTGCCCACCCTGCACTCTCACTCACAGTCTGGGAGACTTACCACGACATTAGGGCTGCCATAAAGCCTTGGGTACTGTGCAAGCACCCGTCTACCAGGACCTCAAGCTCCTCGCTGGTGAAGGGACTGGCACGGATCTTCTGAGTCCTCGACATCACAATGGACATGTGGCAGCAGCAGCACGTTGAGGGTGGCAGCCAGCAGTCCCTTGAGGCAGCAGCAGCAGGTGAGGGTTGTCAGTCAGCAGTCCCTGGTAGCTGTGGGAATGTGGGGCACCCTCCCACACATATATAGGCCCCTGGGGCTGTGTCAGTGGTCCCAGGGTGCTGCAATTGGTGTACCAGGTCTGCCTCATTCAAATACATCCAATGTCCGCCTCCGCGGTGGCGGGGCACGCCTACCGCGATTTTCAAACTCGCATCAGGCTACCGCGAGGCTGCTTCCCATTGGCTGCAAGGGCATGGTCCATGGCGGTGACACACCGCAGGGGCCAGGCGGTAGGCACCGCCATATGTTTGCCAGACAGTGCCTGGAGTGACCGTGATTTGGGTAGCGGTGCATGGTGACCGCCATTGTCACATACATATCTGGCGGTGTCTCCCGCGATCGTGCCTGGGTTATGGGCGGTGCCAGTCCGCAGGTGTCAAGCAGTAGGCACCGCCATATGTTTGCCAGACAGTGCCTGGAGTGACCGTGATTTGGGTAGCAGTGCATGGTGACCGCCATTGTCACATACATATCTGGCGGTGTCTCCCGTGATCGTGCCTGGGTTATGGGCGGTGCCAGTCCGCAGGTGTCAAGCGGTAGGCACCGCCATATGTTTGCCAGACAGTGCCTGGAGTGACCGTGATTTGGGTAGCGGTGCATGGTGACCGCCATTGTCACATACATATCTGGCGGTGTCTCCCGCGATCGTGCCTGGGTTATGGGTGGTGCCAGTCCGCAGGGGCCAGGTGGTAGGCACCGCCATATGGGTGCCAGACAGTGCCTGGAGTGAGCGTTAATGGAGTTGTGGAGTAGCTGTGCTGCACCTAACGTGTCCTCCAGCTCTCTGCATAGGCCAACATGTACAGTGCCCAGTGTCTCAACAATTGAAGGGTCCTCATGAGGGCAAATGCACAAAAGGGACATGTCACTCCACGTCACCAACACATACCATATATGGGTCGCCAATACATTGCATGGGCACATACACTCGCACATGTCACATGTGCTGTGTAATGAAATGTAGACTGTCCAGTTAATGTGTTGCATATCATATGTAGATAATGGTCAATGTCTGTGTGTGCAATGTAACGCACAATGTCGTCTCATTTACTGAACTAGGGGCATCAGCAACTGGCACATTGTCCAATGCACATGCACACACGTGTCCCCCATGCTCAGCCGGTGGTCAGTGTGTAGTTGATGTGTGCCATGTGCAACCTGTGTTGGGAGGTGTATCAGGGCCAGTAACATGGTGTGTTAGGGTAGTATTGCAATTAGTAACATATGCTGGGGGTCACACTCACAGGTATGCACACATATCTGTTAGTATATCACACTGTGCATGCAAATGAGCCGGAGGGGTGCACAGATAATTGCTGCTGGTAAGGGGACAGGTGAACGAGTAGTGTGCCTGATGTGTACCTACTTGTGAAGTGCCCTGTCGGTTAATGGTGCATGTTGTAAAACTTGGGAATGTGTCTGTAGAAAAAATTGATGTGATGCACATTTCATGGTCTTCTGCATTGACATCTGTGCACTTTGATCTGTCCTAGGAGGAGGAGGCCCAATATCCATCGTCCGTTCACAGTCCTGGCAGACATGGAGAATGAGGATATAACCCGCAAATTCAGGCTGGACCGACAAACCCTGCAGAACCTATGTGCCATGTTGGAGCCCCACCTGCAGCCACGTCGGACATATCCAACATCTTTCACCGCAACATCTAAGGTGATGGCATGCCTGCATTTCTTTGCAACAGGCTCATTCCAGCACACGGTCGCAAGTGCAGGCGGGATGTCACAGCCGATGTTCAGCATGGTGCTGAGGGATGTCCTGTCAGCCATGATGCTCTACAAAGACAGATATATCCATTTTCCCAGGGGGCCTGAGTTGGTGGCTGTGAAGGGCGATTTCTATGCCCTTGGACATATCCCCCATGTCATTGGTGCAATTGATTGCACACATGTTGGGCTTGTGCCACCACAGGCACGTGAACAGGTTTACCGCAATAGGAAGCATTCACACTCGGTAAATGTTCAAGTGGTGTGCCTGGCGGACATGATCATCTCACACGTGTGTGCCAAGTTTCCCGGCTCAGCCCATGATGCCCACATCTTGCGCAGCAGCATCGTTCCTCAGCTGATGGCCAATATGCTTCCGGAGCGTGCATGGCTTGTGGGTGAGTATGCATAGTGGATTAGAGTGGTGTGTGTGTGACATGCTGTCGTGTGGCATTTTGGGACTGCAAGGTTAATCTGTGTCTCTCATACCCAGGTGACTCAGCATATCCGAACCGCCCGTGGTTGCTGAGCCCATTGCGGAATCCCGTCACGCCAGCTGATGTGCGATACAATGATGCCCATGGGACGACACGGCGTGTGATAGAACGGACATTTGGTCTCCTAAAATCAAGATTTCGGTGCCTGGACTGTACTGGAGGTGCCCTTATGTACTCGCCAGGGAAGGTGTGTCAGATAGTGGTGGCATGCTGCATGCTCCACAACCTGGCCATTCGCAAGGCAATACCCCTGATCCTGGATGACGATGATGAGCAGCCAAGGCCCCCGCCTGCAAATCAACCCGGATCCAGTGACGAGGGCAGTGGAGAGGAGGAAGGGGTCGACATGCGTCGACAGCTCATCACCCGCTACTTCACTTGAAGGTGAGTGACGATGTAGAATGGACAAAATGGTCTGATGGTGTTGCAGTTGCTGTGTGGGTGTATGTGAGCTTGCTGACTGCAGCTTTGTGTTGACTCATTGCTGCCTGCCAATGTATGTGTGATTGGTTAGTGTGATACAGAATGTCTCTATGGTGACTGTTGCTCTGTGTAAAGTTTGTAGATCTGAGTACAAGTGTTGTGTGATGTGTGCGATGCCACACCCATACAAGTGACTCTTGTTCTGCGGTTTTCCCTAGGTCCCTTCAGCATCTCACTGCCTACCTACATTCCATTCCCCTGGACCATGTCCTACACGGTGAAGGTTGCACATCCTGTATTAAAGACGGAGCAGACAAAACAACATGTGTGTAAGGTGTATTTATTTACAATTGTGACATGCGAGGGTGGAGAAAATGTGAAGGGGGGAATTGAAGAAGTGAGTTGACCGTCATGGTAGATGAGATACTTGAGTAGTCCCCACAATGATGTGGAGACCCAGTACAACAGATAGATGCCATTCACATGGCAGTGTGGTGAAGGATAGTCCAAAAGGTCAATGCAGTGGTGCAGTGGTCTGCCATCATAGCTGTCTCTGGGACTAGCGTTTGGCAGGTGCTTTGGCACGTGAGGCCCCCTGGCCTTTCCTTGGACGGCCCCTTTTGCGCTTGACTGGAGGGGCCACTGCTGCAGGGACAGTGGTGTCTGAGGACTCACCCCCCTCTGTGGACGCAGGGGAGGATGATGAAGTGTCATCCTGCTGCCCAACAGGGGGAGGCGGAGGGTTAGAATGTTGAGCTGTCCTGTCCCTCAGAACCGCCACTAGCTGCCCCAAGAGGTCCACAATCTGTCCCATGCGTGTGTCCATGGACCTCAGCAGCAGGAGGTGCTCCCGAGATTCTTCCTCTAACCGGCCCATTCGTCCCTGGGCCTGTTGGTAGGCCCCAAGGACTCTGTCGATGTGGCCCAGGGCTTCCGTCCCAGGATCAGTTCCCCTCTGCATGACCCTGTCCCGACCACCTGCACTGCTGCCACGGTCCTGTCCGGTCCTCACATTGGCCCGCTGCATCCTCTCCCTGGCCTCCGCAGTCGATGTAGTGGGCTGCTCAACCCCTGGGGCAGGGAGGGTGTTGCGGCCAGCTGTGGTGGTGGTGGTGGTGGTGGTGGTAGTGGTTGACACACAGGCTGTGACAGCAGCTGTCAGAGGATGGTCATGGGCTGCAGCTGATGTGGTTGGGGGGACAATGGGTGCCTGGGACTGGTTGCGGCCTGCCACACCAGATGGGCCAGTTTGGAGCTCCTCATCCAAGGAATCCAGGGAGTCCTCATCCAGTTGTCTCTGTTCCGGGGGGACTGGCTCTGCAGGGTGGTGTCATCCTCTGCAGTGAGTTCTTGGTCACCTGTGGGTCAGATGAGAAATGGTCATTGTGTTGCACCCAGCAAAGTTTGTGTTAGCAGTGTTACATCAACTGTTTGTACATCCAGCAGTTGTTCACTGTACAAATTTGCATTGACCGACATCCAGTGATGCATTACAAGCTTTTGTGGTACATGCATTACTTGTCCATATTGGGAGTTGTCAAGACATGACATGCACAATATAATTTTTTTACATTGACAGTCTCGTGTTGGCATCCAGTTATTGATCAATCATATGTCATCCATTTACGCGTATGTGTCACTTGTTGAGCCCTTGCAGCGGTTTACTCAGCACATTGAGTGAACATTGTAGTTTCATGCATACCTTTTCAATGTGGTGTACATATCTGTATTTGCAATTCCAGACATGCTTAAGTTTGCTTTAATTAGATCCTAGGTGGTCTGGACCACTGCTACTGTCAGATGGCATGTAGTGGTGTGCATGGTTGTGCTCGGAGTTCCATCTACATGTGTTTCAGACTTTCACACTTTGGTTGCTGTCACAGTTTCATTTTCTTAGTTGCCAATGCTATCTGGGTGTGCAGTTGTGCATTGAGAGGCCTGGTGTCCTATGCCAACATGTTTTTTAAATGCATATCTGGCTGCATGTTGTGGCTGTTGATATGTAGTGTTTGCTGTTTTTTCCTTGTATTTGAGAGACCTCTCTGTGTGTGTATGATGATGGCTTCCATCTTGGTCCAGTGTGGGACAAGTCAGCATGATATGTCCACATGCCAGTTCTTTTGAAGTGTACATTGCAATGACTGACACATGCATGTTGGTGCCAGGAAGTAATGGCTCTTGTGTGCTGGCGGTCAGGTGGGCCCGTGTGAGTTGTTGTGCAAGCTTCCCAGCCCCACACACCCCGACCTGTGAGATGCGGTTACCTACCTGTGAGTTGGGTGGGTAGCATACATTGCCTGCCACATGATTCTTATTGGGGGTGTAGTGTCCCATCCTCCATAGTGGTGGAACAGCATGCATGTTGCGTTTTGTGGGACGGATAGCCAAACACACTACACCGTCTCACTGTGAAGATGGCTAACTACCGTTTGAGGTGAAGGTGAGCAATGACATGGCTATGTGACTTGGTTGAAATTTTTGGATGGAATGTGCGTGTGGTGAGCAGAATGTGTGTGTGGCTTTTTGTACCCATTGATTTCAGATTACATTTGGTCATGGGGTATAGCCCCCATCACTGTTGTCCCACCTATCTGGCTGTGGGGTTCACTCCCCCGACATTTGAAGGCACAATAGGGCAAGGGATATAGTTTCGTAGCACAGTGGTGACATACAGCAGGGTGAACATCTCACCCAGCATACATTTCCACACTGTCATGGTTTCATGGTATTTGTGGACCTGAGAACATGAGCACAGTACTGGTGAAGCAGTTGTTCCAGGGCATCCATACACTGACATGTTGTGGTCAACAGTTGTGTGTGTGTGAGATGTACTCAGCCCTGTGCAGACAATGTGTGCTTTTGGGCCAGACTATACCAGCACTGTTCAGACAGACAGTGTGAGATGTGAACATTGTCAATGCATACACACATTGGTGGTCCAAACAAGACACCTTTGACAATTTTAGTCAGACAAGGTACTGTTCTGCAATTCAGTGCAGCACTGTGGTAGCTGGGTGTGTTGCAGGACATTTGGGATGTGTTTAGTTTAGCATTGTGAGTCCCAGCTGCAGTGTAGTTTTTGGGTACACTGCACTTCCACTGTTTACATTGCAACACTGTGGTATGACATGGGTGATTTGCACTTTGCCAAAAAACCGGCCAGACACTGCTGCAGGGCAGCATGATCGTTGTTAGTGTTGCAGTGTGTGATGCCTGGCACAGTGTACACAATGTGGGTCATTTTTGAACAGAGACTTGTGCATGGTGACTACAACACAACTGTTTTGCATTATCTGTGTAGGTGACTGTGGACTAAGTGGCATGGTGTCATGTGCGGCTGCACAGACATCACATGCCTATGAGTGGGACAAGTGCTCCATCATGCTGAGCTGTGGGAGTAGGGGGCCTGTTGTGAGTTGTGCTGCTGTGTCACCAATTAAGAACAACACTCCCGGTTGAAATGGTTACCTACCCGTAAGTTTGATGAGTGACATTCAATATCTGCCACATGCTTGTGGCTGGGGGGAGTGCTTCATCTTGTGCAGCTGTAGGACAAGAGGGCCTGGTGGGAGTTGTGGGGCAGGCCTCCCTATTCCAAACACACCTCCCTGTAAAGATGGCTACCTACCTATTAGGTGAGGGTGAAGCACACAATGGCTGAGGCATGCTTCTGGGTGGGGGCAGTGCTCCATCCTGCTCAGCTGTGGGACAAGGGGGCCTGGTGGGAGTTGTAGTGCAGGCCTCCCTATTCCACAGACACCTCCCTGTAAAGATGGCTACATACCTGTTAGGTGAGGGTGAAGCACACAATGGCTGAGGCATGCTTCTGGGTGGGGGGAGTGCTCCATCCTGCTCAGCTGTGGGACAAGGGGGCCTGGTGGGAGTTGTAGTGCAGGCCTCCCTATTCCACAGACACCTCCCTGTAAATTTGGCTACCTACCTGTTAGGTGAGGGTGAAGCACACAATGGCTGAGGCATGCTTCTGGGTGGGGGAGTGCTCCATCCTGCTCAGCTGTGGGACAAGGGGGCCTGGTGGGAGTTGTAGTGCAGGCCTCCCTATTCCACAGACACCTCCCTGTAAAGATGGCTACCTACCTGTTAGGTGAGGGTGAAGCACACAATGGCTGAGGCATGCTTCTGGGTGGGGGCAGTCCTCCATCCTGCTCAGCTGTGGGACAAGGGGCCTGGTGGGAGTTGTAGTGCAGGCCTCCCTATTCCACAGACACCTCCCTGTAAAGATGGCTACATACCTGTTAGGTGAGGGTGAAGCACACAATGGCTGAGGTATGCTTCTGAGTGGGGGGCAGTGCTCCATCCTGCTCAGCTGTGGGACAAGGGGGCCTGGTGGGAGTTGTAGTGCAGGCCTCCCTATTCCACAGACACCTCCCTGTAAAGATGGCTACCTACCTGTTAGGTGAGGGTGAAGCACACAATGGCTGAGGCATGCTTCTGGGTGGGGGAGTGCTCCATCCTGCTCAGCTGGGGGACAAGGGGGCCTGGTGGGAGTTGTAGTGCAGGCCTCCCTATTCCAAACACACCTCCCTGTAAAGATGGCTACCTACCTGTTAGGTGAGGGTGAAGCACACAATGGCTGAGGCATGCTTCTGGGTGGGGGAGTGCTCCATCCTGCTCAGCTGTGGGACAAGGGGGCCTGGTGGGAGTTGTAGTGCAGGCTTCCCAAACACTCACCCACCTCCCTGTAGGAATGGCTACCTACCTGTTAGGTTAAGGTGAGCAATGCTATGGTTGGCACATGGGTTGGGGTGGAGGGCTCCATCTTGCGCAGCTGTAGGACAAGGGGGCCTGGTGGGAGTTGTAGTGCTGGCAGCATGTACACATGTACCCATGGTGATGTTGCTAACTACCTTTGGGGGGCTTCAGGGGGAGTGTCTGTTGAATCTGTGAGAGATGTGTTGGGGGAGTGTTGTGCACATGAATGAATTTGAACCTACGAGGTATTATATAGTAGTAGTGCAAGACAGTACATTTGTGTGATGTTAGGCATTTGTTTGTACTTACCAGCCTCCACTCCCTGGGTATTCCTGAGAGACTCTCTGGATGTAGAATGCCAAGCACCTTCTCCTCCCATTCAGTGAATGTTTTGAGTGGAACGGGAGGGCCACTGCCTGTCCTGTGAGCCAGCTCATGGTTCTTGGCTCTCTTCTTCTTGACCACTGCCTTCAGATCGTGCCACCTCTTCACGATTTCATCTCTATTGCGTGGCACGGTCCCTACTGCATTTACCTTCTCTACTATCCTTCTCCACATTTGCGTTCTTGTTGCTAGTGGTGTCTGTTGGACCTGGTTACCAAACAATTGTGGTTCTACCCTGATTATCTCATCAACCATGACCCTCAACTCACTCTCAGTGAATTTGGGCATTCTCTGTGGTGACATGGTGTGTGATGTGTCAAGGTGTTTAAGGTGCAGGTTTGGAAGTGGTAGTGGTGGTTGTGATGTGATGTGTATGGTGTGTGCTGTGAAAAGGTGTTAGAGGTGCAGGTGTGGAAGTGGTGGTGGTGATGTGTGTGTGTTGTGCAGATTTGCCTCTCCTGTCATCTGTGGTGGATGTCCCCTCAGTTGTGGAGTTTTGCAAAGGATAGTGGTCTGTTCGGGGCTGGATTTATACTGGTCTCTGTGGGTGTGTCAGGATGGGGTATTGGTAGCAGGTGTGGTGTGTGTGTGGACCTGGGATTTGTAGTTTTGGAGTTTCCCATGGGGGTGTGTCTTTGGGCTGTGTTAGGTATTTTTGGGTGCATGCCTTGTTTGGTTGGTGCACTTTGTGGCCATGTTGTGTGGTTTTCTCGCGACCGCCATTTTTTTAACGGAGCGTCTGCAGCGGTGGCTCGGCTACGGCGCTTCCGCCGTCTAACTCATTCATCAATGTTGTCGACCGCGGCGGTCGGAAACAGCGCACTGCACAGCGGCGATGTCGGGAATATCATAATTTCGATGGCGGTGTCTCCGCTGTGGTTGCAGTCGTTTGGGCTGTTTCCGCTGCGAAACCGACTGCCGCGGACGGGTTTGGGCCTTCTCCGTAGGCGAACGGCGGTTTCTCGGGTCTCCTTTCCGCCGCGGTTGGATTTTTACCGCCGCGGATCCTAATCTAGCCGTCGGTTTTCCCGCGGTAGCGGCGGGCGGTGATTTCCCGCTACCATGGCGGTCGGCTTGATTTTCCGACCACCATCGTAATGACCCCCATAGTTTGTTAATATATCGAATTTTTTAAATGTCTTAAAAGTAATGTTAAATAATTAAATAATGAATATAATTAAGTAAAACATACTCAAAAATACTTAAATAACTTTAAAATTAATAAATAATTAATGTAAATTTTAAAAAACATGCATTTTTATTTTTTAATACATATATATCTTAACTTAATTATATAAAAAAATATTCAATATTTTTAGAGTTGGATAGCGGGAGGGTACAATTTACTATTCCCACTCCAGTGAGTGCAACAGTAGGGAAAGCGTTGGATAGCGGGAGGGTAAAAATTACTATTCCCACTCCAGTGAGTGCAACAGTAGGGAAAGCGTTGGATAGCGGGAGGGTAAAAATTACTATTCCCACTCCAGTGAGTGCAACAGTAAGGAAAGCGTTGGATAGCGGGAGGGTAAAAATTACTATTCCCACTCCAGTGAGTGTAACAGTAGGGAAAGTGTTGGATAGCGTAGGGGTAAAAATTACTATTCCCACTCCAGAGAGTGCAACAGTAGGGAAAGTGTTGGATAGCGTAGGGGTGAAAATTACTATTCCCACTCCAGAGAGTGCAACAGTAAGGAAAGTGTTGGATAGCGGGAGGGTAAAAATTACTATTCCCACTCCAGTGAGTGCAACAGTAGGGAAAGCGTTGGATAGCGGGAGGGTAAAA
Source organism: Calotriton arnoldi (assembly GCA_963921515.1). Lineage (NCBI taxonomy): Eukaryota > Metazoa > Chordata > Amphibia > Caudata > Salamandridae > Calotriton > Calotriton arnoldi. The sequence continues at coordinate 144,140 of CAWUFW010003978.1, forward strand.
ATTACTATTCCCACTCCAGAGAGTGCAACAGTAGGGAAAGTGTTGGATAGCGTAGGGGTAAAAATTACTTTTGCCACTCCAGTGAGTGCAACAGTAGGGAAAGTGTTGGATAGCGCAGGGCTAAAAATTACTATTCCCACTACAGAGAGTGCAACAGTAGGGAAAGTGTTGGATAGCGTAGGGGTAAAAATTACTATGCCCCCTCCAATGAGTGCAACAGTAGGGAAAGTAATGATTTAATAATTAAATATATATAAATTAATTATCAATACCAATAAAAAATTAATAAAAATTAATTACCAATTACAAATTATTTAATAATTAATTAATTATAAATACCAATAAATATTAATTATTAAAAATTAATTACCTATCAATAATTAATTAGCAACAAATAAATTTTCAATACCAAAATTAATCAGTAATACAAAAAATACCAATTAATAATTAATTAACAGTAAATTAATTATCAATACACAAAAATAGTTTCAATAATTACATAATTACAATTAAATTACTTCCCACCTATTCCCCATAAACACACAACCCGCTCCGAATAATAAATTAATACAATTAATATAATTATCAATTAATCAATTATTAAAAATTAATTACCAATTAATAAAAATGTATTACCAATTAATAATTAATTAACAATAAAGTAATTATCAATACCAATAAATAAAAATAAATATTTTCTTAATTACAATTAAATTACTTCCCACCCTATTCCCCTATAAACCCACAACCCGCTCCGAAAATAAATTAATACAATTAATATAATTATCAATTATTAAAAATTAATTACCAATTAATAAAAATTAATTACCAATTAATAATGAATTAACAATAAATTAATTATCAATACCAATAAATAAAAATAAATATTTACTTAATTACAATTAAATTACTTCCCACCCTATTCCCTATAAACCCACAACCCGCTACGTAATTAAATTACGCAACATTTAAATAACATAAAATTCTTTACTTTAAAAAAAATCAAACATGCATTACAAAAATAATACATACTTTTAACACATATACTAATACTTAAAACACTATAAAAAAAAATCGATATTTTTAACAACTATATTATGACTGTCGATATTACTAACTTCGATATTATTAAAATCGATATTTCTTACCTGAATTTCGATATTCTCCACCACTATATTTTTGCAATTCGATATTCTGTCCATTCTATATAAAAAACTCGATATTCTGTCCAGTCGATATTTTTTTTCGATATTGTGACTAGTTAACATATATTATACCAGCAGATTTACTTTCAAATTTGTAAAATTACTATATTTGTAACTGGAATAAATATATATTAGTGTTTAAACATATTTTTGGAATAGCGTCCGGTGCGCGGTGAATACGCGTCCAGTACGCGACTCCCATGTGACTTCAAAAGAAAGGATTTCATTGGTTAGGAAGCTGTCTATTCTACTACTTGGAGGACCCCACCCAATTTTTTAATTCTTCCAGGAGCATCTTTAGAAGAATCACCTCTTGTGTTTTCTCTCCTTCTCCATTTATGTTTTTGGTGTTTTTATTCAACACTACAAAATGGCATCTGCAAATCCATTGGAAGATGAAGAGGAGCTGGAAAAACCAATGAAGAAAAGAAAGGAAAGTGTTGTCTGGGCTTTTTTCTCCATTCCACCTTGGGAGAAAAAAGTGAACGCCTGCAAGGTGACTTGCACTGTGTGTGAAAAAGTTTTATCTCAGGGCTCCGAGAAGAAATACTCCTGTGGAACTTCATCAATGATGAAGCATCTACAAATGATGCATCCAAACCGTCTCGCTCAAGAACAGCACCGAGGAGAACTACAGCAAATACCACAGGATGATGAAGTCTCAGGAACGAGTTCATCTGCGGGATCCACTGCAACACCACAAACATCATCGCTCACTACTGAGTTTGCAGGTTTAGAGCAGCACTGCATAAAGTGCAAAAAACTGCTTTGTGAAGGAGAGCAATCTACTGCAGCAGTTGTTGTAGCTGCAAAAAATCACAAATGTTAATTTTTTGGTTGTTTTTGCAATGACGTTTTAATTGCGAAATATTTTTAGAACTTTACTAGAGTTTGTTGCCTTCTTTTTCAATCTTCTTTTTTAAAACACCCAAAAATAAATAAAAGAGTTAGAAAAACACAAAACAAGTAAAAAAGAAAAAAAGAAAAAAATGGTTCTTTCTAGAACCGCCTATTTGGTTACAGATAGACAAACTTGTATATGTTGTATGAATTAGTGCAAGGGTAATGTCTGAGTCATTGGATGAGTGCATGGGTAGTACGTAAGAGAATGGATCAGTGCATGGTTAGTGTGTGAGTGAATGGTTGAGCGCAAGAGTAGAGCCTGAGTGATTGCATGAGTGCAGGGGTACTGCCTGGGTGATTGGAGGAGTGTATGGGTAGTGACTGAGTGAAAGGATGAGTGCAAGTCAAATAGCTTTATTTCGATAAACAAGTATCTTAAAAGCATTAACTATCTTACATTATTCTGCAAGGACAGTACAAATTACCAGAAAAGCATCAATCAATAATAAAAGCCCAATAAAATCATTTTATACATCACTATTCCTAATAATAAAAAAAAAATAAAAAAAAAAGATAAGGGCGAACTATAAAAAGAGTTTAAACATCATAAAAGTGAGTTCATTCTAGTATATTTTCATTAAATAGATACAATTTTAGTATTTGTTTAGCAAAAGATTAACTATATTATAGGTTACAATGCAATATACATCTATAAAAACAAGGCTAAAAGATATCGTAAAAACATAGTAATTCATTAGGGTGCTATGCGTAGAGTTTTGAACCTTATAATCCAGGCACAACTGAGATATTTTGCAACACCACAGGCAAAGAGGGTGCGTGCATCTGATTTTAGAATGCGTAGAGCAGTGCAATGCTCTTGTGTGCCCAATTGTCTGCAGATAGGTTTAAGCCATCTCGTTCTAGCATTCTTATAAGCAGGGCAGGCAAACATAAGGTGGGCTAAGCTCTCTGTTGGTGCTCTGCAGCAGGGACACCCCGCTAATGTCTGATATGGTGCACTCCATTTTGCAGTTAGCTCCCGAACCGGGAGCGAACCTACCCTGAACTGTATAAAAAGTGCTCTATCTCGTGGTGACATAATAAAATCTAAATATGGTTCAAGAAGAATATATTGCTTATGAAGATAAAATTCTTCTGTAAGTCTTCCCACTCTTTGATTACTGAGCTCCTGGGCATTAACCCAGGCCCAGTAAAACCTTTTAAGATCAGCCTTGCAAGGTGGAGTTGGCGTGTCCCATGACTCTTTGAGCCCAAGAGCAAAGAGAGTTTTTTTAAGTTTGAGCACCCAGCCAATTCTTTGATTGCCATCCAAGGCCATTATTTCAGTGAGCGCGGAGGCATAGCTAGTTAGCTCAGGAGTCCGACACAAACGAGCCCAAAATAGCAATGGCCGTAACTTGGCTATATCTTTAAAGGAGTGCCTGCCCATATCGCTCATTAATGGTTTCAAAGGCACATTGCAGGGGAGCATCACCAGATCTCTAAAAAAAATTGTGTTCTGATCTGCTGATGCTATCCACATGAGTGCAAGGGTAATGTCTGGGTCATTGGATGAGTGCATGGGTAGTGCCTTGGAGAATGGATGAGTGCATGGATAGTGCCTGAGTGAATAACTGAATGCAAGAGTAGTGCCTGAGTGATTGCATGAGTGCATGGGTAGTGCCTGGGTAATTGCATGAGTGCAAAAATACTGCCTGGGTGATTGCATGAGTGCAGGGGTACTGCCTGGGAGATTGCATGAGTGCATGGGTTGTGCCTGAGTGAATGGATGAGTGCAAGGGTAGTGCCTGGGTGATTGAATGAGTGCATGGGTAGTGCCTGAGTGATTGGATGAGTGCATGAGTACTGCCTGAGTGAAAGGATGAGTACAAGGGTAATGCCTGGGTCACTAGATGAGTGCATGGGTAGTGCCTGAGAGAATGGATGATTGCATGGTTAGTTCCTGAGTCAATGGTTGAGTATAAGAATAGTGCTTGAGTGATTGCAGGAGTGCATGGGTAGTGCCTGGGTGAATGCATGAGTGCAGTAGTAGTGCCTAGGTGATTGTATGAGTGCTTGGGAAATACCTGAGTGAAAGTATGAGTGCAAGGCTAATGCTTGGGTCATTCCATGAGTGCATGGGTAGTGCTTGAGAGAATACATGAGTAGTACTTGAGTGAATGGATTAGTCCAACTCTAGTGCCTGTGTGATTGAATGAGTGCATATGTACTGCCTGAGTGAATAGATGAGTGCATAGATAGTCCTCGAATGAATGGTTGAGTGCAAGAATAGTGCCTGAGTGATTGCATGAGTGCAGGGGTACTGCCTGGGTGATTGTATCAGTGCATGGGTAGTGACTAAGTGAAAGGACGAGTGCAAGGGTAATGTCTGGGTCATTAGATGAGTGTATAGGTGGTGCCTTGTAGAATGGATGAGTGCATGTTTAGTGCCTGAGTGAATAATTGAGTGCAAGAGTAGTGCCTGGATAATTGCATGAGTGCAAAAATACTGCCTGGGTGAATGCATGAGTGCAGGGGTACTGCCTGGGAGATTTCATGAGTGCGTGGGTAGTACCTGAGTGAATGGATGAGTGCAAGGTTGGTGCCTGGGTGATTGAATGAGTGCATTGGTAGTGCCTGAGTGATTGGATGAGTGCATGAGTACTGCCTGAGTAAAAGGATGAGCACACGGGTAATGCCTGGGTCACTGGATGAGTGCATGGGTAGTGCCAGAGAGAATGGATGAGTGCATGGGTAGTTCCTGAGTCAATGGTTGAGTGCAAGAATAGTGCTTGAGTGATTGAATGAGTGCATGGGTACTGGCTGGGTGATTGCATGAGTGCAGGGGTACTGCCTTGGTGATTGGATAAGTGCATGAACTGTGCCTGTGTGAAAGGAAGAATGCAAGGATAATGCCTGGATTATCCTATTAGTGCAAGAGTAGTGCTAGTGTCAATAGATGAGAGCACAGGTAGAGTTGCGTGAAAGGATGACTGGCTGATTACATCAGCAACATGATGATAGTTTGCAAATAGAGTAAAGGTTTAACATCATTTATATTAGAACCAAAGAACAAATAGTTGAAATTTAAAAAATGTTTCACATTATCATGCATATTATATTATGTATTCTTCCATTTTAAGTAATTTAGATATATTACTCAGTAGAACTATTTTAGAATAGTATTCTCCTAAACAGCATTAAAACTCTTTGAAACTTCAACAGTACCTACTATAAAGAACAAAAATAAAAACTGTAATTTAATGATAATATACTACAGAAAATATCATATTATATTTTTCAGAACTCAACATAAACTTAGAATTACATAACATTTTCAGATTCCCTTTTTTGCTCCTCTCAGATTGCACTTAAGTTCACCATACACAGTGATTTTAATGTAGTATCATCATTGAACAGCGGGGAAAAACCCAATCAAATTCATTGTAGAAAAAAAACAAAAATCAGTGAAGAGCATCATCATCAATATATGTAGCTATATCTTTTCCTATCTACACTTTCTTAATTACTTCCTTCATCTACATTAACTCTATTATTTATTTCAAAAACATTTCCCAAAATGTAGACTCTCATTTACATCTGGTACTATATAGACAACAAATATATAAAGTATTTCTTTTTAAACACAATTTTCCAAATGCAATTTCAATTAGCGCAAATAACATTCCAAACACTAATTATAAATGCTAATAGTTTCCAGTCCTCTCTACCTTCTGTTCACATCTTCCCAATAGGCCGAATGATGTACTCAAAACTTTGGCCTCAAAAATAATCAATATGAATTTGGTAATTTATAAGGCAATCTAGGTTTGAATTCCAAGTGGACATCATTGCAATGTGTCCATCCCTTATTACACTTTAAATAAACAGTATAGAGTCCAAATGTTGTAGTAGGTCCATCATGGAAAATAATAGCCACTGCTGTAAAAGTTCTTCCTGAAATAGATAGTTGACTTGCATTAAAATCTTTAATTTTCGCTTCCAATTTTCTTCCATTTGCTCTACAACGTTGTAGCATTAAAATAAGATACTTTCTATATGTAAAGTAGACAACATCTGATCTACAATGTGAACATCTCATGTCCTGATTAGCTGTTTTTATCAATTTGTTAAAAGGTACTGATTTGCATCTGGTATCGTCAAAAATATGAATCGTTCTGTTTGTATTCCAGTGGTAGAAGTAAATGAACACTCTTCGCATTTATGATCCCATCGATAACTTAGTCCAAAAAAGTTTTCAATCTGTATTCCTTCATGTTCTAATACTCCAAGCATAAGGATTAGAAATTCCTGTGCATCTTGTTGTATATTAAGAGTAAATGTCAATGAACCAGTACAAATATCCAAAAGATGTCGAATGCCAGAAGCACTATGAATTTTACTTCTGTCAGTTACCAACTGTTGAAATACATGATGCAGTAAAGAACAGAATCTTTTTTTACGATTTTCCATGATTTCATGATGAAGATCTTGTAGATAAAACACAACATTCAGAATCAAATTAGCATAACAGTTGATACCTAAACTATTTTCCAACTGGTATCCTTCAATCTCATCAACAGTTTCCATTTTCTTTTTCTTTACGTCTTCCAGTTTCTCTTCATTTGTTTTCTTTTCTTGAACCTCAATTCCATCTTTGACATACTTCCGTTTTGGAAACACTACACGTTTCTCATATATGGGATATTCACCTAAATCAGGTGTATAAAGTCTTCTTAAACAATTGTACTCTCTTACACAATTTGCATCAGCACTAATCTTTTTCTCATCGAAATCTATCAAATACAAACCAGACAATGTTCTTACTCGAGACAATGCAACATATGCCATTCCCTCTTTGAACAATGTGCATCCAATATTTACAAAAGCACTGTCTATACTTAAACCTTGAGATTTATGAATAGTTATTGCATATGCTAAAGACTGAGGAAACTGTTTTCTGCAAACATACAAATCTTTTACAAGCAAAAAACGTACAACACAACGCCCTATCTGTCTTACCTCTTTAATCTGATCAAATTTTATAATCAAAAATTCTATTCCATCTCTGTTCTGAAATTTTACAAAATCAACAACTTTTCCCATTGCTCCATTTACTAAACCATCTTCTACATTCAAATTACGCCGTAAAATTACCCGACAGTTTATACATACCTGTAAAGGCTTTTTAAGCCTGCAGTTTTAGATACAGACTTTTCCAAGAATGCAATTTAGCCTGTAGTTTCTCTGTAAGAAGAATAGTCACTCCCTGGTGTTCAATTTTATCAATAGCTTCAATTTCCACTATTTGTTGTTTTTCTAGTTTCAAAAGTTCTTGATTAAATGTAGAACACTCTTGCAGTGTAGGCATTAGGCATACTATAGACTTCTTTTCTCCAAGCTTATTGTACATTACTTCAGCCGCTGAGTTTCCAGTTGTAAACAAGTTCCTTAGTATCCGACTTTCTAAAGCTTGTTTACCATGTTTCATCAAAAAACACCAATTCTTATGTCTTGAAGAATATTTCCATAATCTTCATCACTTGCTTGTCGCATATTTTTAACAAGTTCTTTATATTCAAAATGTAACCAAATGTTCACATTTCCAATAATTCCCAAAGCTTTCCTAGTGTCTTCATAGACAAGTGTTTCAAAAACAGGTTGTCCTTTTACAGGAGTAAGTTGCAGTAGATCTCCGAACACAATTAAATGTTTTCCTCCAAACAGAACATCATAATCTGTTTTCAAAATCTGTGTACAAAAGCAAGCATTAAGGTTGAGACCATGCTCACCTCATCAATGATTAAAAGTTTCTTTTTCTTCAGTACTCTTGACACTTCCTAACAAGCTTCTCCAGATAACTTCTGATATTCCAATGTATTATCATGTTCAACTGGTAGCATAAGTAATCAATGTAAATTAATCCCTTTAATGTTGTGTGCTGCTAATCCAGTTGAAGCTGTTACAACACAAGATAAATGTGATTCTGTAGTTTTTGTGTAGATAACTGGTCAAAACTTTAATTAATTAAAGTTTTCCTGTTCCAGCTTGACCGCTGATGTACATTAGAATAGGTTTAAATGATGAACATTGGCATTCTTTTTTTCATGTAGCAAACCACGTTGTCTCTGTTCTTTCACTTGTAGATATATTTCTTTCTGTTCAATATTTAGTTGTTCTTCTAACTTTTCCAACTGAATAATATCCTGTTGTGCTTGTTGCATTGCAGTTTATACCTCAATCATGGCTATTGCTGCTTCATTTTCGATAATTGGTTGTCCCAGTGGATCTTTACTTAGTGGACTAGAACTTTGACTATCTTGAAACTTTCTCTAGCTATTTCCGCTGCAATAGTACTTTCTTGTTCAATCTCATCATTTAACATTTGTAAATATATAGGAAAAATTGTGCACAGAATACTATCTTTACTTGCATTAAAAGAATCTTCATAGCAGTCGAAATCTCCAAGTAATTCCGTTTCACTACGCCAATGCTTGAACAGTTGCAGAAGTGCTAAATAGAAAAATTCCCTCTTATCTGGACTTTCGCAACTCAGTTTTCTGTGGATAATAAGATTTCCTTTGGCATGTTTTACCAAATATCCGTCACATCCAATTACTGCATATTTTTCTTCTTTTATATTTTCTGTAACTTTTCTTTTTAAAGCTGTAATGTTGAAGTATTTCATACAGACATAGATTTTCGAGATGTGGACTCCTTTTGGGATAGTATGTATCCAAAATATTAGTTTTAGCAATATCAGTACTTTCTGGTTCATTCAGTGCTAAGTATTTGATTTCTTGTAATGTTTTCATGTGGCGGCAAGACCTCACCCAAATGATTCCTCCTGACTTTGAATATAAACTCGCAGGGCTCAAGCGATCCGAACATTCATAGGATCCAACCTCTCAATGGGAAAGCATTTTCAAGCTGAAGCTGTTCAATTTCTTGCTAAGACTCTTTTCTTGTGAAAATTCTTCTCACATTTCTTTCATATCTGTCTTTTCAGATTTGGTTATATATGTTGTAACACAGTGAGCAACAGCAATTGAATTATCTGCAACATATTGAATATCCATGCATGCATTCCACATTTTCAAAATCACTGAATTGTAGTCATTAATATACTTTGAATCTTTGGTTCTTTTTAAGTTGTATGTATTCTTTGGAGATTTCTGAGTTATTGTATGCCTTACTGCTGACATAAAACTATTTACTCTTCCTTTAGAAATTATTGGACGTGGGAATCCAAAACGACATTTTGTATAAAATTTCCCTTTAGAGTTGTATTTTCGTCAACAGTATTTTCCACATCAATGACGTTGAAACCATAAAACTTATTGTCTAAAGCTTTTTTCTCCTCCTTCTCTTGGAATGGAACAGGTAACATACTGGTCAATAAAAGACTAAACACTTTCATCAGTATCAGCTCCAAATTTTGGAGCATTCTTGATCCGTAATAGCATGTGTATATGAGGAGCACCTCTGGCTTGGTACTCCTTTCTCCAAAAGAAATCTGTTACCTCTCCAAGAGGTAGAATATTTTTATTGCAGATAATTGACATCATAGCTTGAAACCTTTTGTTAAAATACCTGCAGACAGGCGTGGCTTGGGACGCACGGCGGATGGTGGCGCCCGGGTAGAGCTCCGGGACCCGGCGCATCTGTGAGCATACCTTTTACCCCTCTTGCAGCTTCCTTATGCCCAGCGGGGTTGTATAATTTTGAGGTGAAGCCCCAACAACAAAACTGGAAGCTCGTCGACCTTCTCTTCGCTGGCAAAGCCCTTCTTCAGCTGACTGCTCCGTTCTCTTCAGAGAGCTGTCGGCCATTTGAATTTTTACCGGTCATGCGCAACCAACGGTTCCTGCCATGAAGGAATTAATCTTTACATCGGCAGCAGCACTTTCATCATTTTTTCTTCAATGCCCTTGCCTATAACAGGTTTCATGCATGAGTTTCTTGTTTTATGGGCTATTTTCTATTTTATACTTCTGTTTGCTTGCTGAACATTAGATTTTCCTCACTTTTTTACTGCATAGATGAAATCTTTTCCTCTCTGTGGCTCGTTTTTATTATACTTTTGAAGTGTGGTATATCCTTCTGGTGCTGGAGTGCTCTTTGCTGTTGACATTTTTGCTTTACGAGTTATTACCCTATATTTCTGTCTCTGAATATTTATGGGACGTCTAAGAAGGGCAAATAACCCATTGCCAACACTTACTCATAAGTTTGTCAAGAATTCTACTCTGTTCTCAAAGTTATCTAATATGGAGGACTCTTTAATCGCTCTGCATAAGGGTAGTCCTTCCTCTGGGTCTAATAGTGCTCCTGCCTTATCTACCGCTGGGAAAGCTACCACTAAACGCCTAAAAAAGATCCTCCCTATCCTACAAAATCTGCTTCGCCTGTCTCAATGGAGCTTTTGCTAGAGGAAATGCGAGCGTTAAGGCCTTTTATGGAAGAAACCAATTCTAAACTACAAGTACTTACTGATAAGTGATCTCAAATGGAGGAAAGGCTTAATACTGCGGAACAGAGTATTACGTCTCTTGGCTCAGCTGTTGGCAAGATTCAATCCCTTCAAACCCAGGTCTCCTCCCTTCACCAACAAGTTGAAAATTTGGAAAATAGGAGCAGAAGGAACAATCTACGCCTCTATGGTTTGCCCAAGGGGTCAGAAGGCTTGGATCCTGTATCCTTTTTTAAGTCCTTTCTTCCCAAGATTTTACATATGTCTGAGGACACCCATCCTAACATTCAAAGGGCTCACAGACTGGGACATCAGCCAGCATATGTTTCACATGCACGCAAGACACGAGGAATTATTATGTATTTTCTCGAATACACTGACCTGCTCAAAGTTCTAGCAGCTGTTAAATCTCTGAAGCGTATTTTTTGGTCAGGCAATCCTCTTTATTTCTCCCAGGACTATGCCAAGTCTACTTCTGACAGACGCAAAGAATTCCTCAACCTAAGGCCTGATCTTCGTCTACTTGGTGCTCGTTTTGGCTTGCTACATCTGTGCCTATTTAAGGTCACCTATAAAAATAAGACTACTACATATGAGGATCCGATTAAACTGAAGAGTTTTATTAATGCCTGCAAAATTGAAAACATGGACACTTCATGACCTTCTTCTGCTCCTTGAGCGGCGTTCTTTTTATTGTTACCTTTTTTCATTGTCATTAATCTCTAACCTTTAAAAGTTGAGTGTACTTAATTGTCGAAGATAATATGTTCAAACTTTTTGTTACCTCCATATAAGATTTAGGGACCTTTTCTCCCTCGCTTTTCATAGTTATAAACGTAGTTTAATGCTATTTATTAATCCTCCTTTGCTTCCTTGCAGGTTCATCATTCGTGTTGTGGTCTTCCCCGTATTCTGTAGTATGTTTTGTGCTCCTTTCGTGCTCTCCCGTGGATCCCCGACGCACCATCCCTTCCATATGGTCTCATTCCCCTCCAATCTTCCCTTGGATCCTACTTCTCATAGGTATGTTCTATTTGTTTTCCCTTTTGTTATCATTGTACTGTTTTCTACTTTATGGATTTTTCTCTTTTTCTTGTTACTTTTGTCCTTTGACCTTTTGTTTTTTCTTTCTTCTTTCTCTTCTTATCTCATATCTAATTCTTGCTGTTTTTTCTTTCATGATTCTTTGGTACACATATGTCATGATAAGTTATATAATACTTTTCTATCTTGTTTGGTATGAATTGTTGTATTTTTAATTTTTAATAATTATCCATGTCTTTGAAAATCGTTTCATGGAATGTCAGGGGTTTAAATCTCCTATTAAAAGGCTGCATGTTTTATCCCATTTGGCACACCTTGGTGCTAATATTGCTCTGATTCAGGAATCTCACTTCACAGAACATGAAGCTTTAAAACTTAAGAGAGGGTGGGTAGGTGAAGTTTTCTTTTACCCTGGGGATGGCAAAAGAAATGGTGTTGTCACGCTGTGTCATAAATCGTTGTGTGTTAAGTTGATTTCACAAAATTCTGATGAGGTGGGTAGATGGTTGTATACTAAACTGTCGATCGGAGGAATTCCAGTCTCTTTGTTAAATGTATATTCCCCCACAATTAGTGATTCCCATTTTTGGTCTGACCTGAATCAGACTCTTGCCAATCATTCTGACAAAAATGTTATCCTAGCCGGTGACTGTAATCAGGTATTTGATCCTTTTGTTGATCGTAACTCCAAAGTAACCTTTATACCAAATAGTGCCCATAAGCTCTTCGTCCATACTATTAAACAACGGAAGCTTGTAGACGCGTGGCGTCTTTGCAACCCTACTTTAAGAGAATATTCTTATTTTTCCCCTGTTCATCAAACTCAATCCAGTATTAATTATTTTTTAGTTTCCCATAATATTTCACAATCGCTACGATCTGCAGACATTGGGTCAATTTTAATTTCGGATCATGCCCCTGTTTCCCTTCAATTTGATCTCTCTCTGCATTCCCGTACTCCTGGTAGATGGCGCTTTAATAACCCACTCTTCCTGGACCCTAATTTTACTTCCTCATTCGAGGTATTTTTTCAAGACTATTTCCTTCTTAACCAAACATAGGGCATGCCTTTCCATGTCATTTAGGATGCCTTTAAATCAACAGCATGTGACTTTATCATTTGATATGTTGCTAAGAAGTGAAGAGTTTCGTGCGATCATACATCCGAACTTTTAACCCAGATAAAGAGACTGGAACACTCCTTTTATACCTCCAACTCAAAAGAATGCTTATCTGAACTTATTCGTGCTAAATTACAGTTTAATAGAGAGTCCACAGAAAATGCTTCATTGTTCCTGTTAAAATCTAATGCAAAGTTTTATGGTGGTCAGAATAAGATGGGAAAGTTATTGGCGAATTACCTTAAAGTTAAAAATAACAAATTTAATATCGACTCCATTATTGATGTAAACCAAGTACCGAAATATTTAGACTCCGAAATTCTAAATGAATTTGCTCTATATTATAACTCCTTTGTTAGAACTGGGGGTCTCTAGTTGGCAGAGGTAGGTACCTTTGTCCAAATAGGGACCCTTGCTTCTAGTCAGGGTAAGGGGGATACACTACTAAAATAACCCCTGCTCACCCCCTTGGTAGCTTGGCACGAGCAGGCAGGCTTATCTCAGAGGCAGTGTGTAAAGCATTTGTGTACACATACAGTAACCCAGTGACAACACTACAGATGGACACCACACAGGTTGTATTATAAAAATAAGTATTTTTATATAGACTTAACACAAGACCCAAAACGACAAAAATCCACAATACACTATGAAAAATCTGACTGTCAATGGTAGAAAATAGTTCAGTTCAATAAAGATGGTAAATGCGACACTCAACGTTCAAAGTACCTTTGGATGCATAACGCGATACAAACAAAAGAGTTGCAGGGAAGGTGATGTGTCGGTTCCTTACACGCAAGAACAGTGATGCATTGGTTCCTTGCTCCGGGGAAGGTGATGCGTCGGTTCTCTACTGCTGCGTAGGGGATGGTGATGCGTCGGTTCCTTACCGGAGAGGAGGTGATGCGTCCATTCTTCACCGCGTGGGGAGGTGATGGGTCGGTTTCTTACTGCGCTTCAGTGGCGATGCGACCCGCAGTGCGTGATGCAATGACGACCCGGTGCAATGAAACAAAATGGCGTCTTCCTCTCGATGTGACACTCAGGGGGCGTTGCGTGTACGCCCGACGGCCATGCGGCAACTCGGTGTATCTTCTGAGCCGCGACAGGCCCTGCGACACGCTTCTCCGATGATGCAACGGCGTCTGATGTGACGGCGACACTCTTCTCCGGCGATGCGAGGTGCTTCGGCGATGGCGACAGCGGCGGCACGCTTTCTCGGCGATGCGACGACAGCGGCTGCGGCGCCGACACGCTTCTCCCTCTTGAGTCGCACTTCCAGCTCCCAGTGACACGCAGTCTCTCAGAAGGCCCAACACAACAGCAGGCACTTCAAATTCCCAGCAAGGGAATTCAGGGGAGCTGGTTGGTGAAGTCTTGTGTCCCTGAGACTTCAGCAGGAGGCAAGCTCAATCTTCAAGCCCTTGGAGATGTTTAGCAAGATGATGAAAGTAGCACAAAGTTCATTTCTCCTTTCTTTGGCAATCAGGCAACCACTGCAGGCCAATCCCTCAAACAGCACACACAGCATAGGGATAGTCTCCTCCTTCAGCTTCTCTGGTTCCTCTCCTCAGCAAAGGTTTGTCTTGTTTGTTACAGAAGTGATCTAAAGTCTTGGGGTCAAGGCACCAGTATTTATACCCATAAATCCTTTCTCCTCTGAAGGCAGAGGGTCCTGTACCTAGTCCAAACCAGTTCTGGGTGCATTCTGCCAGTGCACACCTTCTCTCTTTGTCAGGGTGGGCCAGGGTCACCAGACACACCACAGGAGGTGGAGCCAGCATTGTGGAAGGCAGGCACAGCCCTATTCAGACCCAGGTGCCACTCCTCCCACCACTCTACATGTAGATAGGTCTATTCAGCCCTGTGCTAACTCACCCTGTCTCCTGGAGTCCCCCAGCCCCTGTCACTCACAAACCCAGACACACAATACACAAGCTAGCAGAGGCAGGCTGGATGGTTAGGCAAGAAAATACCTACTTTCTAAAAGTGGTATTTTCAAACACAGAATGTTAAAACCAACTTCACTAAAAGATGTATTTTATCATTCTGAGTTCAGGCATACTAAATTCGTTTTTATACCATGTTCCCTGGGTCAGTTAGGATTATAAGATGTTATAATCAAACTGCCCATTCTGGCCTATGGGGACAGGTAGACTTGCAATAGTGAAAAACGAAATTGGCTGTAATTCACTATCAGGACATGCCAAACACACCAGGGCATGTCCTACCTCTTACATACAATGCACCCTGCCCGCAGGCCTACCTTAGGGGTGACTAACAAGCAGAAAAGGGAAGGTTTGGGGATTGGTAAGTGGGTGCACTTACCAAGTCGACATGGCAGTACCAGACTGCACACAGGCTCTGCAATGGCAGGCCTGAGACACACTTTACAAGCTGCTCCTGTGGGTGGCACAACCAGTGCTGCAAGCCCACCGGCAGCATTTGAGTCACAAGCCCTGGGCACAACCAGTGCACTGTACGAGGGTCTAACAGTGAAGCAAATAGGCCAAACATGGAGTCACTAATCCATACATCAATTTATCATAGGGAGCACTTGCACTTTGGCACTGAATAGCAGTGGCAAAATGCCCAAAGCATCTAATCCAGCAAAAACAGGTCAGTAACAGAGGAGGCATAGCGCAAAAAATGGAAGGGAGACCCATGCCAATGGTACCAGGTCTAACACGTGTCCCCTCCAGCTGAAATGTGGGGAGAACTACCCATCCCCTTGGGAGTTCTCATCGCTAAGGCGGAAAAATCTGGACAGACCATCAGCATTGGCGTGTTCTGTACCAGGGCGGTGTTCCACCGTGAAGTCCATCCCCTGTAGGGAAATGGACCACCTCAACAGCTTTGGATTCTCACCCCTCATCTGCATCAACCATCTGAGGGGCCTGTGGTCTGTCTAAACCCGGAAGTGAGTCCCAAACAGGTATGGTCTCAACTTCTTCAGCACCCAGACCACAGCAAATGCCTCACGCTCAATAGCACTCCACCTCTGTTCCCGTGGAAGTAACCTCCTACTGATGAAGGCTACAGGTTGGTCTAGGCCCTCCTCATTTAACTGTACCAGAACAGCCCCTACACCATGCTCTGAAGCGTCTGTTTGAACAACAAATTCTTTTGAGAAGTTGGGCGCCTGAAGCACGGGGGCCGTGCACATGGCAGTCTTCAAGGCGTCAAAAGCTCTCTGACAGGTGTCAGTCCAAATCACTCTCTTGGGCTGCTTTCTGGAAGTCAGCTCTGTCAAGGGTGCAACGATGCTGCCATACCCCTTGACAAATCTCCTGTAATACCCAGTGAGTCCTAAAAAGGCTCTCACCTCTGTCTGGGTCTTGGGGGGTTCCCAAGCCAGAATGGTATCAATCTTGGGCTGTAGGGGCGCCACCTGGCCGCTCCCAACCTGGTGTCCCAAGTACACCACGGAACCCTGCCCGATCTGGCACTTACTCGTCTTGATCGTGAGGCCTGCCATCCGCAGCGCCATCAACACTTCCCAGAGGTGGCGCAGATGTTTTTCCCAACTGGCGCTGAACACTGCGATGTCATCCAGGTAGGCGGCACTGAAATCTTCCAGTCCAACCAACACCTGGTTGACCAACCTCTGAAAGGATGCAGGGGCATTCTTCATCCCAAAGGGCATAACCCGGAATTGGTAGTGCCCATCTGGTGTGGAGAATGCTGACCTCTCTTTGGCCCCATCAGTCAAGCCGATCTGCCAGTACCCCGACGTTAAGGGGTGCGCGTCAGTCCTGGTGACTGAATTGAGTCCTCGATAGTCCACACAGAACTGGAGTTCGGGCGTGGCACCAGGCACGGCAGCCTTTGGGACCAAGACCACTGGGCTGGCCCAAGGGCTGTGAGAGGACTTAATCACCCCCAATGCAAACATCTTGGAGACCTCCTCCTTGATGCAAGCTCTCACCCTGTCAGTCACTCTGTAAGCCTTGTGCTTGACAGGAGGACTGTCCCCAGTGTCCACATCATGGACGCACCGATCAGTGGCACTAGGAACCAGGGAAAACAGGTCAGGAAACTGTCCCAACAGTTGGCGACAGTCTTCCTGCTGCTCAGGTGTCAGGGAGTTAGAGAGGTTCACACCCTCCACTGACCCATCTTGCTCTGTTGCAGACAGGAGGTCAGGAAGAGGTTCTGTCTCCTCTTCCATTCCATCATCCGTTGCTAGGAGCATGCCCACTTCAGACCTCTCAAAATGGGGCTTCAGGCGGTTGACATGTAGGACCCGCAAAGGGTTCCTGGGAGATCGCAAGTCCACCAGGTAGGTGACGTTACTCTTGCGCTCCACCACCTCAAATGGTCCGGTCCACTTATCCTGGAGCACGCAAGGCTCCACGGGGCAATGACCCACACTTTCTGTCCAGGCTGAAACTCGATCAGAGTGGCATTCTGATCATACCACTGTTTCATTTCCTCCTGGCTGGCTTCCAGATTCGCCTCAGCGAGTTGTCTGAATCGCCTAGTCTGGTTTCTAAAGGCCAGCATGTAGCTAAATACATCCTGGGGAGGTTTACTGGGAGCTTTGTCCCAGCCTTCTTTCACCAATCTCAGAGGTCCTCTTACCTGGTGACCATAGAGCAGTTCAAAGGGACTGAACACTAGGGACTTCTGTGGCACCTCACGGTAAGCAAACAAAAGGCATGGCAAGAGGACGTCCCACTTACGCCTCATGGGTTCTTCCAGACCCATAATCATGCCCTTCAGGGTCCAGTTGAATCTCTCAACCAGCCCATTTCCTTGGGGGTGGTAAGGAGTGGTGAACTTATAGGTAACACTGCACTCCTGCAACAGGGACTTCATATACTTGGATATGAAGTTTGTACCATGGTCACTCACCACCTCCTTGTGGAACCCCACACGGGAGAAAATCCCCATCAGTGCACGTCCCACCACGGGGGCCGTCACTGTCCGAAGAGGGATGGCTTCCGGGTACCGGGTGGCATGGTCCACCAAGACCAGGATGAACCTGTTGCCCATAGCTGTCTTGGGGTCCAGTGGACCCACAATGTCAATACCCACCCGTTCAAAGGAGGTGCTGACCACAGGGAATGGCGGGAGGGGAGCCTTGTGCTTCCTCCCACTTTTTCCACTTGCCTGGCAAGTCTGACATGTCCTGCAGTGAGTGTCTGAACTCCTGCACATCTGGGGCCAATAAAAGCGGGTGACAAGCCTTTCAAAGGTCTTGCTCTGCCCCAGATGTCCTGCTAAAGGCACATCATGAGCCAAACCCAGTAGGAAGGCTCTGAAGCGCTGGGGTACCACCAGCACATGGGCTGACCCAGGCTCAGCAACCTTAGGCTCGCTATACAGGAGACCATTCTCCCAGTAGATCCAATGTGATCCAGACTGATCACCTGCTGCCTGGTCTGTGGCCTGTTGCCACAAACCCACGAGAGAAGGGCACTTGTTCTGTTCCTCACAGAACTCCTCCCTGGAGGGTCCTCCTTCTTGCTGCCAATGGGTCAGCTCAGGCAGGTCCCCCAGTTCGGCCACTTGCTCCCCTGTAGGTTCCAGAGCATCCCCCTCAGGTTCTGCTTCCTCCTGGACCGTGGCAACTACGGGGGCCGGTTTCCGGCGCCCCGTGACTCTTCTCTTCAAAGCAGGCACCTGGGCCACCCTCTCAGGCTCCAGGTCCTCTTGAACACCTCTACTGGCTGCCATAGACCGAGTGGTCGTGCACGCCCACTCAGGCAGAACCAACATCTCTAAATGAGACCTTCTCTCCACCTCTGCCCAAGGTGAACTTTCCAAATCGTTGCCCAACAGACAGTCTACAGGCATGGCTGGCCTCACAGCTACTTGAAAGGTACCTGAGACCCCCCCCACTCAAAGGGAACCTGAGCCACTCTGCAGTGGCTCTCTGAGTTGTCCGCGGTAACTACTGGGCAGAATGCAATGGGGATCACCTGCTCTTCAGACACCAGCCGACAACTGACAGCTGTCACACTGGCTCCGGTGTCTCTCAGAGCCTCCACCCTTTGGCCATTGATGGTCACCCACTGCCTGTATTTTTTAGTGTTATCACTCAGGCAGTTGGGTCCTGGGGACCATCTCACTGTCTCCTAAAGAGACCAAGGACATTGCTACGGGACCCCACCCACCTTGGGCACCCATCTCCTCCCCCAGGGCTACACTAGCTACCTGCCGGGGTGGTGCACCAGTGGGTGCTGATTTTCCATACAAGGGACATCTAGTCTCCCAGGAGCAGTGGCCCACTTGACCACACTTAAAGCAAGTCCTAGGCCCCTTGTGAACAGGCTTATCTGTCGGGGCCCCTGGCTTCTTTTCAGGGGGAGGCTGGGAACCCTTCCCTTGGTTCCCTTGGGGATTCCTTTGGGGCCCTTTCTGGAACTACCTCTGTTTACCCTTGTCCCCCCCACTCCTCTGCTGGGGACCCAGCCCACCCTTGGTGGAGTCTCCCACGTGACCCTTGTGGACCCGGGTGCTTACCCAGCGGTCTGCCTCCTCAGCAAGCTTCCTAGGGTTAGTCAGCCTACTATCAATAAGGTGCTGGCGTTGCTCTGGAAAACAATTTCCTGACAAGTGCTCCCATGCAATCAAATCAAAGAGCGCTTCAAAATCATTCACTTTGCTACCCTTCACCCAACCATCCAATGCTCTGCAAAAAAAAGTCACATATTCTACCCAGGTACTGCCCTCCAACTTTTTGCAACTCCTGAACCTCTGCCTATACAGTTCAGGAGTCAACCCATACCTGGACATCAATTCTTCTTTCATATGACCATAAGAATTGTGGACTTCAGAGGGCAAGTCTAATAAGGTATCCCGCCCCTCACTAAGGACCCGCCCCCACAACCCCGCTCCCCAATCCTTCTCAGGGACCCGGTGGGAGGACAAAGCTACCTCATAGGCCTTGAACCATTGACCAATATCATCATTCTTATAAAACTCTTTGACCACATCTTTAGGTATATACACCCTGGCTTCAACAGGCATGGACGGTGTGCTGCCACCAGAGGGAGTAATCTCTAAACTTATAGCTTTCAACTCCAACTCCCTCAAACTTCTCTCATGCTCCATTTTCATCCTCTTTTCCTCTAGGGCCAATTTCCTAATCTCCAATTCTAACTGCCCACCCATCTTAAGCTTGGTCAGCTCCATTTCATGCATCCTACTTCTCTCCCTGTCCTCCAGCTCTCCCGGGGACAGGCCCTTGGAAGAAACACTGCTACCTGCTGGGGAAGGTGCCTTCTTCCCCCCTGGACCCAATAGCCCATCTAGCTGCCCTCCTGCATCCTCAGTCCCCTCCTCATGCCCTTCCACATGCTATGGGGTGCTTCCTGCTTCTACCCAGGCCTTCAGTGCCTTTTGGAACTCATCCTTCTTGGAGAGACCGGTCATAGCAACTTTAAATTTCCTGCAGAAGTGCTTCAGCTGTTTCACAGTGTAACTCTCCAATTTCTCTTCCTCAAAATCAACAGATGCGATGGATGCTGTTTTGCTCATGGTGACTAAACTTGGCAGTTCTTGGCAAAAATAGAAATCCCAGGAAAAAACAATCTACCAAAATGTAAGTGGTTGTGTTTGGTCTGCACTCACTAGTAGTGTACACCATTCACTGTATATGAGTCACAAATGCAAGTCCAGAATCCTCACCGCTAACCACCAATGTTAGAACTGGGGGTCTCTAGTTGGCAGAGGTAGGTACCTTTGTCCAAATAGGAACCATTGCTTCTACTCAGGGTAAGGGGGATACACTACTAAAATAACCCCTGCTCACCCCCTTGGTAGCTTGGCACGAGCAGGCAGGCTTATCTCAGAGGCAGTGTGTAAAGCATTTGTGAACACATACAGTAACACAGTGACAACACTACAGATGGACACCACACAGGTTGTATTATAAAAATAAGTATTTTTATATAGACTTAACACAAGACCCAAAACGACAAAAATCCACAATACACTATGAAAAATATGACTGTCAATGGTAGAAAATAGTTCAGTTCAATAAAGATGGTAAATGCGACACTCAACATTCAATGTACCTTTGGATGCGTAACGCGATACAAACAAAAGAGTTGCAGGGAAGGTGATGTGTCGGTTCCTTACACGCAAGAACGATGATGCATCAGTTCCTTGCTCCGGGGGAGGTGATGCGTCGGTTCCCTACTGCTGCGTAGGGGACGGTGATGCGTCGGTTCCTTACCGGAGAGGAGGTGATGCGTCGGTTCTTCACCGCGTGGGGAGGTGATGCGTCGGTTTCTTACTGCGCTTCTGTGGCGATGCGACCCGCAGCGCCGTGATGCGATGACGACCCGGTGCAATGAAACAAAATGGCGTCTTCCTCTCGATGCGACACTCAGGGGGCGATGCGTGCACGCCCGACGGCCGTGCGGCGACTCAGTGAATCTTCTGAGCCGCGACAGGCCCTGCGACACGCTTCTCCAATGATGCGACGGCGTCTGGTGCGACGGCGACACTCTTCTCCGGTGATGTGAGGCGCTTCGGCGATGCGATGGTGACAGCAGCAGCAGCGGCACGCTTTCTCGGCGATGCGACGACAGCGGCTGCGGCTGCGACACGCTTCTCCCTCCCTGAGTCGCGCATCCAGCTCCCAGCGACACGCAGTCTCTCAGAAGGCCCAACACAACAGTAGGCACTTCAAATTCCCAGCAAGGGAATTCAGGGGAGCTGGTTGGTGAAGTCTTGTGTCCCTGAGACTTCAGCAGGAGGCAAGCTCAATCTTCAAGCCCTTGGAGATGTTCTGCAAGATGATGAAAGTAGCACAAAGTTCCTTTCTCCTTTCTTTGGCAATCAGGCAACCACTGCAGGCCAATCCCTCAAACAGCACACAGCATAGGGATAGTCTCCTCCTTCAGCTTCTCTGGTTCCTCTCCTCAGCAAAGGTTCTGTCTTGTTTGTCCCAGAAGTGATCTAAAGTCTTGGGGTCAGGGCCCCAGTATTTATACCCATAAATCCTTTGTCCTCTGAAGGCAGAGGGTCCTGTACCTAGTCCAAACCAGTTCTGGGTGCATTCTGCCAGTGCACACCTTCTCTCTTTGTCAGTGTGGGCCAGGGTCATCAGACACACCACAGGAGGTGGAGCCAGCATTGTGGAAGGCAGGCACAGCCCTATTCAGACCCAGATGCCACTCCTCCCACCACTCTACATGTAGATAGGTCTATTCAGCCCTGTGCTGACTCACCCTGTCTCCTGGAGTCCCCCAGCCCCTGTCACTCACAAACCCAGACATACAATACACAAGCTAGCAGAGGCAGGCTGGATGGTTAGGCAAGAAAATACCTACTTTCTAAAAGTGGTATTTTCAAACACAGATTGTTAAAACCAACTTCACTAAAAGATGTATTTTATCATTCTGAGTTCAGGCATACTAAATTCGTTTTTCTACCATGTTCCCTGGGTCAGTTAGGATTATAAGATGTTATAATCAAACTGCCCATTCTGGCCTATGGGGACAGGTAGCCTTGCAATAGTGAAAAACGAAATTGGCTGTAATTCACTATCAGGACATGCCACACACACCAGGGCATGTCCTACCTCTTACATACAATGCACCCTGCCCGCAGGCCTACCTTAGGGGTGACTAACATGCAGAAAAGGGAAGGTTTGGGGACTGGTAAGTGGGTGCACTTACCAAGTCGACATGGCAGTACCAGACTGCACACAGGCTCTGCAATGGCAGGCCTGAGACACACTTTACAAGCTGCTCCTGTGGGTGGCACAACCAGTGCTGCAAGCCCACCAGCAGCATTTGAGTCACAAGCCCTGGGCACAACCAGTGCACTGTACTAGGGTCTGACAGTGAATCAAATAGGCCAAACATGGAGTCACTAATCCATACATCAATTTATCATAGGGAGCACTTGCACTTTGGCACTGAATAGCAGTGGCAAAGTGCCCAAAGCATCTAATCCAGCAAAAACAGGTCAGTAACAGAGGAGGCATAGCGCAAAAAATGGAAGGGAGACCCACGCCAATGGTACCAGGTCTAACACGTGTCCCCTCCAGCTGAAATGTGGGGAGAACTACCCATCCCCTTGGGAGTTCTCATCGCTAAGGCGGAAAAATCTGGACAGACCATCAGCATTGGCGTGTTCTGTACCAGGGCGGTGTTCCACCGTGAAGTCCATCCCCTGTAGGGAAATGGACCACCTCAACAGCTTTGGATTCTCACCCCTCATCTGCATCAACCATCTGAGGGGCCTGTGGTCTGTCTGAACCCGGAAGTGAGTCCCAAACAGGTATGGTCTCAACTTCTTCAGCGCCCAGACCACAGCAAATGCCTCATGCTCAATAGCACTCCACCTCTGTTCCCGTGGAAGTAACCTCCTACTGATGAAGGCTACAGGTTGGTCTAGGCCCTCCTCATTTAACTGTGCCAGAACAGCCCCTACACCATGCTCTGAAGCGTCTGTTTGAACAACAAATTCTTTTGAGAAGTTGGGCGCCTGAAGCACGGGGGCCGTGCACATGGCAGTCTTCAAGGCGTCAAAAGCTCTCTGACAGGTGTCAGTCCAAATCACTCTCTTGGGCTGCTTCCTGGAAGTCAGCTCTGTCAAGGGTGCAACGATGCTGCCATACCCCTTGACAAATCTCCTGTAATACCCGGTGAGTCCTAAAAAGGCTCTCACCTCTGTCTGGGTCTTGGGGGGGTTCCCAAGCCAGAATGGTATCAATCTTGGGCTGTAGGGGCGCCACCTGGCCGCTCCCAACCTGGTGTCCCAAGTACACCACGGAACCCTGCCCGATCTGGCACTTACTCGCCTTGATCGTGAGGCCTGCCCTCCGCAGCGCCATCAACACTTCCCAGAGGTGGCGCAGATGTTCTTCCCAACTGGCGCTGAACACTGCGATGTCATCCAGGTAGGCGGCACTGAAATCTTCCAGTCCAACCAACACCTGGTTGACCAACCTCTGAAAGGTGGCAGGGGCATTCTTCATCCCAAAGGGCATAACCCGGAATTGGTAGTGGTCATCTGGTGTGGAGATTGCTGACCTCTCTTTGGCCCCATCAGTCAAGGCGATCTGCCAGTACCCAGACGTTAAGTCGAATGTGCTGAGGTACCGGGCAGCCCCTAACCGATCGATGAGCTCATCAGCTCTGGGGATGGGGTGCGCGTCAGTCCTGGTGACTGAATTGAGTCCTCGGTAGTCCACACAGAACCGGAGTTCGGACGTGGCACCAGGCGCGGCAGCCTTTGGGACCAAGACCAGTGGGCTGGCCCAAGGGCTGTGAGAGGACTCAATCACCCCCAATGCAAACATCTTGGAGACCTCCTCCTTGATGCAAGCTCTCACCCTGTCAGTCACTCTGTAAGCCTTGTGCTTGACAGGAGGACTGTCCCCAGTGTCCACATCATGGACGCACCAATCAGTGACACTAGGAACCAGGGAAAACAGGTCAGGAAACTGTCCCAACAGTTGGCGACAGTCTTCCTGCTGCTCAGGTGTCAGGGAGTTAGAGAGGTTCACACCCTCCACTGACCCATCTTGCTCTGTTGCAGACAGGAGGTCAGGAAGAGGTTCTGTCTCCTCTTCCATTCCATCATCCGTTGCTAGGAGCATGCCCACTTCAGACCTCTCAAAATGGGGCTTCAGGCGGTTGACATGTAGGACCTGCAAAGGGTTCCTGGGAGATCGCAAGTCCACCAGGTAGGTGACGTTACTTTTGCGCTCCACCACCTCAAATGGTCCGGTCCACTTATCCTGGAGCACGCAAGGCTCCATGGGGGCCATGACCCACACTTTCTGTCCAGGCTGAAACTCGATCAGAGTGGCATTCTGATCATACCACCGTTTCATCTCCTCCTGGCTGGCTTCCAGATTCGCCTCAGCGAGTTGTCTGAATCGCCTAGTCTGGTTTCTAAAGGCCAGCATGTAGCTAAATACATCCTGGGGAGGTTTACTGGGAGCTTTCTCCCAGCCTTCTTTCACCAAACTCAGAGGTCCTCTTACCGGGTGACCATAGAGCAGTTCAAAGGGACTGAACCCTAAGGACTTCTGTGGCACCTCACGGTAAGCAAACAAAAGGCATGGCAAGAGGACGTCCCACTTACGCCTCATGGGTTCTTCCAGACCCATAATCATGCCCTTCAGGGCCCAGTTGAATCTCTCAACCAGCCCATTTCCTTGGGGGTGGTAAGGAGTGGTGAACTTATAGGTAACACCGCACACCTGCCACAGGGACTTCATATACTTGGATATGAAGTTTGTACCACGGTCACTCACCACCTCCTTGGGGAACCCCACACGGGAGAAAATCCCCATCAGTGCATGTCCCACCACGGGGGCCGTCACTGTCCGAAGAGGGATGGCTTCCGGGTACTGGGTGGCATGGTCCACCAAGACCAGGATGAACCTGTTGCCCATGGCTGTCTTGGGGTCCAGTGGCCCCACAATGTCAATACCCACCCGTTCAAAGGGGGTGCTGACCACAGGGAATGGCTGGAGAGGAACCTTGGGCTTCCTCCGACTTTTTCCACTTGCCTGGCAAGTCTGACATGTCCTGCAGTGAGTGTCTGAACTCCTGCGCATCTGGGGCCAATAAAAGTGGGTGACAAGCCTTTCAAAGGTCTTGCTCTGCCCCAGATGTCCTGCTAAAGGCACATCATGAGCCAAACCCAGTAGGAAGGCTCTGAAGCGCTGGGGTACCACCAGCACACAGGCTGAACCAGGCTCAGCAACCTTAGGCTCGCTATACAGGAGACCATTCTCCCAGTAGATCCAATGTGATCCAGACTGATCACCTGCTGCCTGGTTTGTGGCCTGTTGCCGCAAACCCACAAGAGAAGGGCACTTGTTCTGCTCTTCACAGAGCTCCTCCCTGGAGGGTACTCCTTCTTGCTGCCAATGGGTCAGCTCAGGCAGGTCCCCCAGTTCGGCCACTTGCTCCCCTGTAGGTTCCAGAGCATCCCCTTCAGGTTCTGCTTCCTCCTGGACCGTGGGAACTACGGGGGCCGGTTTCCCGTGCCCCCTGCCTCTTCTCTTCAAGGCAGGCACCTGGGCCACCCTCTCAGGCTCCAGGTCCTCTTGAACACCTCTACTGGCTGCCATAGACCGAGTGGTTGTGCACGCCCACTCAGGCAGACCCAACATCTCTAAATGAGACCTTCTCTCCACCTCTGCCCAAGGTGAACTTTCCAAATCGTTGCCCAACAGACAGTCTACAGGCATGGCTGGCCTCACAGCTACTTGAAAGGTACCTGAGACCCCCCCACTCAAAGGGAACCTGAGCCACTCTGCAGTGGCTCTCTGAGTTGTCCACGGCAACTACTGGGCAGAATGCATTGGGGATCACCTGCTCTTCAGACACCAGCCGACAACTGACAGCTGTCACACTGGCTCCGGTGTCTCTCAGAGCCTCCACCCTTTGGCCATTGATGGTCACCCACTGCCTGTACTTTTTAGTGTTATCAGGCAGTTGGGTCCTGGGGACCATCTCACTGTCTCCTAAAGAGACCAAGGACATTGCTACGGGACCCCACCCACCTTGGGCACCCATCTCCTCCCCCAGGGCTACACTAGCTACCTGCCGGGGTGGTGCACCAGTGGGTGCTGATTTTCCATACAAAGGACATCTAGTCTCCCAGGAGCAGTGGCCCACTTGACCACACTTAAAGCAAGTCCTGGGCCCCTTGTGAACAGGCTTATCTGTCGGGGCCCCTGGCTTCTTTTCAGGGGGAGGCTGGGAACCCTTCCCTTGGTTCCCTTGGGGATTACTTTGGGGCTCTTTCTGGAACTCCCTCTGTTTACCCTTGTCCCCCCCACTCCTCTGCTGGGGACCCTGCCCACCCTTGGCGGAGTCTCCCACGTGACCCTTGTGGACCCGGGTGCTTACCCAGCGGTCCGCCTCCTCAGCAAGCTTCCTAGGGTTAGTCAGCCTACTATCAATAAGGTGCTGGCGTAGCTCTGGAAAACAATTTCCTGACAAGTGCTCCCATGCAATCAAATCAAAGAGCGCTTCAAAATCATTCACTTTGCTACCCTTCACCCAACCATCCAATGCTCTGCAAAAAAAAGTCACATATTCTACCCAGGTACTGCCCTCCAACTTTTTGCAACTCCTGAACCTCTGCCTATACAGTTCAGGAGTCAACCCATACCTGGACATCAATGCTTCTTTCATATGACCATAAGAATTGTGGACTTCAGAGGGCAAGTCTAATAAGGTATCCCGCCCCTCACTAAGGACCCGCCCCCACAACCCCGCTCCCCAATCCTTCTCAGGGACCCGGTGGGAGGACATAGCTACCTCATAGGCCTTGAACCATTGACCAATATCATCATTCTTATAAAACTCTTTGACCACATCTTTAGGTATATACACACTGGTTTCAACAGGAATGGACGGTGTGCTGCCACCAGAAGGAGTAATCTCTAAGCTCATAGCTTTCATCTCCAACTCCCTCAAACTTCTCTCATGCTCCATTTGCATCCTCTTTTCCTCTAGGGCCAATTTCCTAATCTCCAATTCTAACTGCCCACCCATCTTAAGCTTGGTCAGCTCCATTTTATGCATCCTACTTCTCTCCCTGTCCTCCAGCTCTCCCGGGGACAGGCCCTTGGAAGAAACACTGCTACCTGCTGGGGAAGGTGCTTTCCTCCCCCCCTGGACCCAATAGCCCATCTAGCTGCCCTCCTGTATCCTCAGTCCCCTCCTCATGCCCTTCCACATGCTCAGGGGTGCTTCTTGCTTTCACCCAGGCCTTCAGTGCCTTTTGGAACTCATCCTTCTTGGAGAGACCGGTCATAGCAACTTTAAATTTCCTGCAGAAGTGCTTCAGCTGTTTCACAGTGTAACTCTCCAATTTCTCTTCCTCAAAATCAACAGATGCGATGGATGCTGTTTTGCTCATGGTGACTAAACTTGGCAGTTCTTGGCAAAAATAGAAATCCCAGGAAAAAACAATCTACCAAAATGTAAGTGGTTGTGTTTGGTCTGCACTCACTAGTAGTGTACACCAATCACTGTATATGAGTCACAAAGGCAAGTCCAGAATCCTCACCGCTGACCACCAATGTTAGAACTGGGGGTCTCTAGTTGGCAGAGGTAGGTACCTTTGTCCAAATAGGGACCCTTGCTTCTACTCAGGGTAAGGGGGATACACTACTAAAATAACCCCTGCTCACCCCCTTGGTAGCTTGGCACAAGCAGGCAGGCTTATCTCAGAGGCAGTGTGTAAAGCATTTGTGAACACATACAGTAACACAGTGACAACACTACAGATGGACACCACACAGGTTGTATTATAAAAATAAGTATTTTTATATAGACTTAACACAAGACCCAAAACGACAAAAATCCACAATACACTATGATAAATATGACTATCAATGGTAGAAAATAGTTCAGTTCAATAAAGATGGTAAATGCGACACTCAGCGTTCAATGTACCTTTGGATGCGTAACGCGATACAAACAAAAGAGTTGCAGGGAAGGTGATGCGTCAGTTCCTTACACGCAAGAACGGTGATGCATTGGTTCCTTGCTCCGGGGGAGGTGATGCGTCGGTTCCCTACTGCTGCATAGGGGACGGTGATGCGTCGGTTCCTTACCGGAGAGGAGGTGATGCGTCGGTTCTTCACCGCGTGGGGAGGTGATGCGTTGGTTTCTTACTGCGCTTCTGTGGCGATGCGACGACGACCCGGTGCAATGAAACAAAATGGCGTCTTCCTCTCGATGCGACACTCAGGGGGCGATGCGTGCACGCCCAACGGCTGTGCGGTGACTCAGTGAATCTTCTGAGCCGCGACAGGCCCTGCGACACGCTTCTCCGATGATGCGACGGCGTCTGATGCGACGGCGACACTCTTCTCCGGTGATGCGCGGTGCTTCGGCGATACGATGGCGGCAGCGGCGGCATGCTTTCTCGGCGATGCGACCACAGCGGCTGCGGCGGCGACACGCTTCTCCCTCTTGAGTCGCGCTTCCAGCTCCCAGCGACACTCAGTCTCTCAGAAGGCCCAACACAACAGCAGGCACTTCAAATTCCCAGCAAGGGAATTCAGGGGAGCTGGTTGGTGAAGTCTTGTGTCCCTGAGACTTCAGCAGGAGGCAAGCTCAATCTTCAAGCCCTTGGAGATGTTCTGCAAGATGATGAAAGTAGCACAAAGTTCCTTTCTCCTTTCTTTGGCAATCAGGCAACCACTGCAGGCCAATCCCTCAAACAGCACACAGCATAGGGATAGTCTCCTCCTTCAGCTTCTCTGGTTCCTCTCCTCAGCAAAGGTTTTCTTGTTTGTTCCAGAAGTGATCTAAAGTCTTGGGGTCAGGGCCCCAGTATTTATACCCATAGATCCTTTGTCCTCTGAAGGTAGAGGGTCCTGTACCTAGTCCAAACCAGTTCTGGGTGCATTCTGCCAGTGCACACCTTCTCTCTTTGTCAGGGTGGGCCAGGGTCATCAGACACACCACAGGAGGTGGAGCCAGCATTGTGTAATGCAGGCACAGCCCTATTCAGACCCAGGTGCCACTCCTCCCACCACTCTACATGTAGATAGGTCTATTCAGCCCTGTGCTGACTCACCCTGTCTCCTGGAGTCCCCCAGCCCCTGTCACTCACAAACCCAGACACACAATACACAAGCTAGCAGAGGCAGGCTGGATGGTTAGGCAAGAAAATACCTACTTTCTAAAAGTGGTATTTTCAAACACAGAATGTTAAAACCAACTTCACTAAAAGATGTATTTTATCATTCTGAGTTCAGGCATACTAAATTCGTTTTTCTACCATGTTCCCTGGGTCAGTTAGGATTATAAGATGTTATAATCAAACTGCCCATTCTGGCCTATGGGGACAGGTAGACTTGCAATAGTGAAAAACGAAATTGGCTGTAATTCACTATCAGGACATGCCAAACACACCAGGGCATGTCCTACCTCTTACATACAATGCACCCTGCCAGCAGGCCTACCTTAGGGGTGACTAACATGCAGAAAAGGGAAGGTTTGGGGACTGGTAAATGGGTGCACTTTCCAAGTCAACATGGCAGTACCAGACTGCACACAGGCTCTGCAATGGCAGGCCTGAGACACACTTTACAAGCTGCTCCTGTGGGTGGCACAACCAGTGCTGCAAGCCCACCAGCAGCATTTGAGTCACAAGCCCTGGGCACAACCAGTGCACTGTACTAGGGTCTGACAGTGAATCAAATAGGCCAAACATGGAGTCACTAATCCATACATCAATTTATCATAGGGAGCACTTGCACTTTGGCACTGAATAGCAGTGTCAAAGTGCCCATAGCATCTAATCCAGAAAAAACAGGTCAGTAACAGAGGAGGCATAGCGCAAAAAATGGAAGGGAGACCCACGCCAATGGTACCAGGTCTAACATCCTTGTATACACCTGAAAATGAGGCCTCCGATGTGAATATTTCTCAATTTTTTTCCTCTATTCATAGACCTGCTGATAAGTGTATCGACCTCTCATTATTGGAAAATTATATTTCGCAGTCAGAATTACACACTGCAATAAATACATTAAAAAAATGATAAGGCCCCGGGTCCTGAT
Source organism: Calotriton arnoldi (assembly GCA_963921515.1). Lineage (NCBI taxonomy): Eukaryota > Metazoa > Chordata > Amphibia > Caudata > Salamandridae > Calotriton > Calotriton arnoldi. Next base: position 174,344 of record CAWUFW010003978.1, read on the forward strand.
GGCTTCACCACTGAATTTTACTCACACTTTGCTAAACTGCTTCTTCCCAAATTGTTAACTCTAGTGTCCTATTTCTTTTCCTCTGGTTCTTCTTCTGGTTCCTTCTTAGATGCCTTAATCTGTCTTATCACTAAGGAAGGTAGAGACCCTCATTTCTGCAAAAATTATAGGCCAAGTTCATTGGTCAATGTCAATTATAAAATTTTCTCTAAGGCTCTAGCCCTAAGACTTGATTCCTATCTCCCTGATTTAATTGGTAAGGAGCAATCTGGTTTTGTCAAAGGAAGATATCTCTCAGACAACACATGCCTTTTCTTTGACATACTCTCCAAGTCCCCTCTTAAAAATGAGTCAGTCGCAGCGATTGCCCTAGATGCTGAGAAAGCATTCAACCGTATTTATTGGCCCTTTCTCTTTCATACTCTTCGATGGTTCAGCTTTGGTCCAAAAAGTATTTCCCTTATTTCTCTTCTTTATTCTGCCCCAAGAGATGCTGTTTGTGCTAATGGTCTTATCTCCTCTTATTTTCCTTTGGTGAGGGGTGTACGTCAAGGTTGTCCGCTTTCACCGTTTCTTTTTAGTTTGGCACTAGAACCTTTTCTTTCCCATATACGTCAGAACCAAGACATTAAGGGTTTTCCCTTTAATGGTCTACAGATTAAATTTGCTGCTTTTGCGGACGATGTCCTTTTGTTCCTCTCCCATCCCGCCTCGTCTCTCCCCGCATTTTTGCAGGAGGTTACTTCTTATAGCAAGGTCTCGGGCTATAAGTTGAATAATGAAAAATGCAAACTATTGCCCTTGACTAAGTTCACCTTTAAAGAAGAGTTCTCCATGTCTAATTTCAAGTGGAGCCCTCAACACATTAAATATCTTGGTTTGTAGTTCACCCCTTCGATTTCCTCTTCGGTTTCGCTAAATCTAGAGAAATGCATTCACAAGCTAAAAACTTTAGCTACTAGATGGCATCCTCTTTATCTTTCTTGGTGGGGTCGCTTGGACACCATAAAAATGATGTTAAGTCCCATTATATTGCTCTTTTTATCTAACCTTCCAGTATCCATACCTCTTAAATATTTTTAAGAAAATTAATTCTATTCTCATCTCATTCCTTTGGAATCAGAAAAAAGCGCGTATGTCCTTACTCAAATTAACTCAAAAAAAATCAGAGGGTGGTGTTAAATTCCCGGATTTTCCTAATTATCATAAAGTCTTTCTTTTGCGTCAGTCATCCAGATGGCTTTCTGATCCCTTACTACCTGGTCTATTATGGATGGATGTGGAGAAATCCTTTCTCCTTCCCTTCTCTTTCAAGGAATATCTATCCTTTACTCGCAAACCACAATCTCTTTCTACCCCCATTCTTAAGCACTCATGTAGATTGTTGGATTCTACTTTATATATCAATTCTTCAGATATTGGTGCACTTCTTAACTCCACCATTTGGCACGACAAATTTATACTCGTTAACAACAAACCCTTCTATTGGAAAACATGGAGGAATAAAGGTTTAATTTGGGTGCACCAACTTCTCGATCATGATACCTTCCTGTCTTTTTCTCAAGCCTCTCGGAAATTTGATCTACCACCAACATTTGAGAGTAAATATAAAGTATTGTTTAACGCCCTACACGTTGCCTATGAACAAAGTCAATGTTTAGTGTCCGCAACATCATCTGTCGGTAACCTCTGGTCTACCTTGCTGTACTCTTCTCCAAGTCTTTCTAAAGACAGTGGTCCCCAGACAAAAAATTTGTGTGAACAATGAATATAGACCCAATCAGTACTATATTATAGGAATCTGTCCAGCCGGGCAGATATTTAATATACAATCAAAAAACAATATTTGCAAACAATGAACACGAAACAGTTATAGTGGGACCAAGCCTGCATCCAACTTGACAAAGAAGACGTACAGTATACAGTGAGGGGTTCAGGCAAAGGAAGTCGTTTGTTTCAAACACATTTCTTGTAGAACAAACATAATATATAGAAGACACCATCACACAAAAAAAAATATGGCATTTGCACAAAAGCATATATGGTGTACAAAGTGTTGACGGCGTTTCAATCCCTTAAGAGAATGCCGGGATCATCCTCAGGACATTATAAATGACATGCCTGTTTACATATGGCTAAAATTGCTAGAACCATGGAAAAAGGGTTGGGATGAGGGAGAAAAAGAGAAGGAGAAGGAAATTAGTAATTTACAGATAAAGGAATGTCGACGAGAAGCGCACGTGAGAATGTCTCTAGTGTAGTCTCTAGTTGGATGTGTGAGGCTCCTGAACACGAAAGCAGGCATGTGATATTAACGTGCAGTGTAAATTTCTAACCAAGGTGATGGAAAACGATAGAAAAATTTCCGTCGATCTAGTTGGAAGCGAGATCTGGCGAGGGTGTTGAAAAAGTGAAGCTATCTCTACTAGTAGCTGTGTTGACGGTGATGAACAATTAGAAAAAGACAGGGGTAACTGAGATAAAGAACACGCTGCTGCTTGTAGTGTAATGCTGTAATGAAGCCCAGGGAGGTGACAGGACAGGTATCGCACAGAGGGTCCGCTTACCCAAGGGCAGGTGACAGACTTCCCTGAAATCAAGGAAACAGGACCAGCTACGTGGTACGTGAGGTCCAGGTGTTAGTGCGAAGGAGTAGGCCTTGGGGAACGGAAGCCTGCATTGGGTAGAAGGGAAGGAAATTAGTGGCGGAAGGAACAAGGGTAGCCGCGGAGTGTGGAGCGCATGCGCTTACCAATTGTGGAAGTTCCAATGTAACTATTAAGTATATGACAAGCCGCAGTAGCGGTCTTGAATAGAGTTCCGGGCCAATGCTGGAATAGAGGAGCAAAAAGGTCATTAGAATTATGACAGCATCATCTGTAGGAGTGAGAACCAGCATGCAGGGCATACGCGCTTACCGATAGTAGTCCTTGGTCTGTCACACCATTCTGTGTAGCCGGTCACAGCACTGAGTGAACCAGGAGGAGGCGGTATATAAGGAGCCTGCCTATTGGGAGCAGTGGGTCAGATGATCAGGGATAGTAAAAATGAAAAAGAGACTATTGATAGCCAAAAGCGTGGCCATATTGGAGTGTGAAGAGATACATGTGCTTAATAGGTAGTGGTTGAGAGAAAGAGGTAAACCAGGAAGGAGAATCTGGCCACCGTGGAGTACATTGAAAAGAAATTGAGCTCAATACATTAAGATAAAGGCAGAGTCGGCGATAGATTTTAGGATACATTTAGGAGACATAAATCAAAACACCATAGAGTACATTGAAGAATAATCAAGTTCAATACATTAAGATGGAGGAAAAATTGCCGATGGAATTTAGGAGAGATAAATAAAAAAGAAACATAAGACGTTAAAAAGGGAACAAAAACAGGGCAGTTACAATAGTCAATGTCTGTGTTGAGGACAAAGATCGAAAGACTACTTAGGAAAATCGTGTTTAGATTAGTGAAGTCCAGTCTTCCAGAAGGTTGAGGCCTGTATGAATACTTCCAGTCCTCAAAATCCATTGCAGTTCCTCCTTGTTAAGGAGCTGTACAATGTCCACACCCTTTGGTGGTGGTTTTATCACGCTAATGATTGTCCAGCGTATGTCATCTTCAGTGTGACCCGCTGCCTGAAAATGTTCCACGAGAGGTGCATTCGGGGTATTGCAACGTATTCTGCTGCGGTGTTGGCAAATCCGTATCCGAGCCTTTTGCGTGGTCTGTCCAATATATATTATATTGCAAGGTTACAGAATGGCATAAATCACATTGTTGGTGTTACAATTCGAAAAGGTTTTCAATTCAATCCTGATTTTATCAAAGACAAATTCTTTACCTTCAATTGTGAACTGGCAAACAATACAGTTACCACATTTGGCATGTCCTGTTACGGGCAGGAGGCCCCAAAGCTCATTGAGAGTTCCTGTGCTTTTGGTAGATGGTAGGGCTGCCCGTACTATGTGATCTTTTATGTGTTTTGCTTTTGGGAATGCAAACAAGGGGCGTTCTAAATTAAGTATCCCTGCATTCAGAACCTCCCAGTGTTTGATGATGCTCTTCCTAACAGTGTGTGATACTGGTGAAAAAGTGGTCACACAAACCATACGGTTCTGTGGTTATTTCTCTTTGGGTTCCAGAAGTGTATTCCTGGGACAGTACCAGGCTCTTTTGGGGGAGTTACGCACTAGCCTGCGTGGGTATCCCCTTGATGTCAGTTTGTTACTGAGGACTTTCGCCTCTCGAAAATAGTCATCCTTTAGAGAGCAATTCCTCCTGATGCGGAGGAACTGCGAGTAAGGTAGTGAGTCCCTGGGGGGCGCTAGAGGGCGCACGGTGAAAATGGCCGCACCTTAGTGCTGCTCCGCCCGACCGAGCGACGATCCGCCAATTATCTGCCTGCTATTGAGCCATCCTAGCCCCCGACGGGCCGGAGAGGCACTGGAGTGTTTGCCCGAGGGGCTAGGAAGAATAAAAACGGCACTTTATCCGGATGCAGCGCCTGTTTGCAGCTGACTGGCCTGTCCGGGCTGCAGTCACAAGATGGTGGCCCCGGGGCGCTCCTGTGGGGCTGGAGCAGCGACCCCAGGCAAGAGATAGCGGAGTGCGGATACCCTGTCATCACGACCCTGACTGGAGCTCCGAGACGAGGGGAGACAGCTGCTGAAGAGTCAGCGCCTCATTAACGGCGAAGGAGAGTGCCTGGGAGAGGAGCTGTCGGCCGGCCCGTCGGCTGGACCGGAGCCACGCTGCGAGGTGCTGCCGGCGGTGCGTGTCGCCTGTTGGGGCCGGAGGCGGTGAGTGGGGGTCGGCGCCTGCTGGGCCCGTAGCTACGGAGGTGGTTGGGGGCTTTAGCGAGCGCGGCGCTCGGCTCGCTGTTGCTGGGCCTGGTGGGGGGCATGCTGCTGGTGGCGCTGCGGCCGCGCGGGGTCTGAGGGCCTGAACTGGGGGGCAGCCCAGGGCGGTGCATTACTGGCCTTTGGTGGAAGCCTGTGAGGCCTCAGAATTGTTGGGGCTCACGGACCCTGTTTTGACCCTGCTGCCTAACGAGTGCACGAGACGGGAGGCTGGTCCTGCTGGCTGTGTTGACTGGAGCTCCCGGCCGCCTCATCCGTGGACAGTCTGCGACACTGAGAGCTATCCCCGCGGGGGGGCCCGGGCGGCAGGCCCACTTTTCATGCACCATGCGCAGTGGCTATTGGGCGCCTGGTGTGTCCACTTGATTGCCTGGGGCTAGGAGGATTCCTGGCTGCTTTGGCCTAGGCTGGGCCTGCGGCCTGGGGCTTCTTTACAGATATTGACCGGCTGGGGCTGGAGAATACTGATCAGCTGTTCCTGATAGGTCACTGAACCACACCTTGGTGCTTTACTTGGGAGTTGCTGCTGCAGCTTGGGCCGGCCTGACCTCTTGCCCCCTAGCTGTGCCCTCGTTGCTTTGGCGCTATATTTTGCCGGATTCAGAGTTAGGCTCTGGTGACCTGACTGACCTGTCATGGGGAGAACAGACAAAACGCAGCCTCGTCTCACTTTTGAGGCTCGCAGGCCAACTAAATCCTCCCAGAAGGCGGCATCGGATTCGGAGGCTGAGGTCCAGGGGGATACCCCCCTAGCTTGGAAACTACCCTTATGGCCATGCAGCGTAGCCTCCAGTCAATCGAGGGTTCTATGGCTGCGGTGAATAACCGCCTTGACCACCTATCCTCACAGTTGGAGAAACAAAACGCCCGCATGGGGGAGGTCGAACAGCGGGTCTCGGCAACTGAGGATGGCCTGAGTGAGGTGGCTGGCAAGGCGCTCAATATGGAGAAAGTGTTATCCCTCATCCAGGCCAAGAATGAGGACTTGGAGGCGCGCTCACGGCGCAATAATATTAGACTTACTGGGTTGCCGGAGTCTACAAATGTGGGGAAGATGGAGCTCTTCATGGAAAACTTGCTCAGGGAACTGTTTTGCACAGAACATTTCTCGCCGCTGTTTGTTATTGAACGCGCGCACCGCTCTTTGGCGGCGCGCCCGGTGCCAGGTGCCCCACCCCGCCCCATAATAGCCAGGCTATTGAATTATAGAGAACGAGATACCATTCTGCGCCTGGCACGGGATAGGGGGACTATTGAACATCAGGGTAACACATTGGCTTTTTTCCCTGACTTTACTGTGGCTGTGCAGTCTGCTAGGCGGGAGTTCGCTGCAGTCAAGAAATTCTTACAGTCTGAGGGGGTCCCTTACGCTATGTTGTATCTTGCACGGTTGCGCGTCGGTCCGGATGGGGACTCAAAAATCTTCTCTAATCCAAAAGCGGCCCTTGAACACGCGAAGCAGCTTAAGCGTAGGCGTAGAAGATCGGGTTCCCCACAGGAGCAGGATGACTGATGGGTGAGGGATAGGCAGTAGGATGAATGGGCTGAATGTTTTGCCCTTGGGTAATCCCTCAACTTGCATATGCTACGACTTCCCTGGCATGTACGTTCCTGGGTGACCTTAGTTGTGTTGGGTGCTGAGCTGGCTAGGGGGGCACGCTGGCCACGGCCTAGGGATAGGGAAGGAGACATAAAACTTGGCAAATATGGAGTTTATTTCCCACTGTTGATACTTGCCGGTCATGACAAGCTGGGTTGGGGGATGCACTCTGGGTGGTAACAGGACGCACCAGGGGTAGAGGCACATTGTTCTATTGCGCAGTAGTGCCTGAAGTGCTCACATTTTGGCAAAAATCTAGACCTGCTCGGTCACCTCCTACTTCGTGGGAGGATAGTAGCACTCTGCGTCCCCGACTTGGGAGCACCCCAAATGTGTTTTGCTTTTTTGTGGGATTGTTGGGGGGTGGGGGTGTTTGCCTTGGGATGGCTTTGGCGCGTTGGGGATGCTGAAGTGGGTGGGGGGATGAAGGGTCTGTACTGGGGAAGGCAGAATGAGTTGATAATTGTGTTCAGAATCACAGGCTATGGTACAAATTGGATCGTTTGTATGCACTACATGCATTGTTACCTGGGCGCATAGTTTCAAATGACGTTATATTATGGCTAATACACTTAGATTCATGACTTGGAATGTGCGGGGGCTTAATACCCCCAAAAAGATACGTTCAGTCTTTGCGTATTTGGATCGTATGGGGGTACACATAGCTCTTTTGCAGGAGACTCATTTGACAGCCGACTGTGCAAAAAAAGTGGGTGTGCGATGGGCGGGTGCCAAAGTGGCTTCTTCTTACTCCACCTATTCTAGGGGGGTGCTGATTCTTGTGAAGAAAGGTGTTCCATTTACGGTGGTACGATCGGACACGGATGCGTCTGGGAGAGTGGTGATCATCCATGGCCAATTAGGCGGTGAGAGTGTGTTGCTAGTGAATGTGTACGGCCCAAACGTGGATGACCCGTCCTTTTATTCGGATGTGTGGCGTAGAATTAATACCTTTCCGCCGGCCGCAATTATCTGGGGCGGCGATTTTAATGTATGTTTGGATATTACCCTGGATAGAGTTGGTAGTGGGGATGCGAGGCCTAAACGCACTGCGGAACTGCTTATGGGGCTGCTGGATGCAGGACACTTGCATGATATTTGGCGCCTTAGACATCCCGCTGGACGGGAGAGCACATTTGTGTCTTCTGTACATGGGTCCTGGTCCCGAATAGATTTTTGGCTTCTCTCTGAAGGGGCTTGCCCTTGGGTAGAGCGGGTGAACCATGAGGCTCGCACAATTTCAGATCACTCCCCGGTAATTCTGGAAATGCGGGTTCCTACCTGTGAGAGACCGCCTTTCACGTGGAGAATGCAACCTTCTGAATTGGCGGATCCGGTATTCAAACAGACAATTGCTGAAGCAGTTAAGAATTTCTTTAGGGAAAATGAGGGTTCGGTAGATGGCGCGGGAATGCTTTGGGAGGCGTTCAAGGTGACTATAAGAGGGGTTTGTATAGGGGCGCAATCGGGTGTGCTACGGGATATTCGACGCCGGATTAAACGATTGGCGTCAGAAATTTCTAGGCTTGAAAGGGACTATGCGGCCAATGCTTCCCCAGTGAAACTGGCTGCAGTACGAGAGCTTGTCACAGAACACAATGAAACTGTGGATCAGGAGATGATGCATTGCTCACGACGGAGAACTGCACGTTATTATGGGGAGGGCGGTCGACCAGGTCATTCCCTTGCGCAAAAATTAGCAGAGCCACGTAGCCAGGAGCTCATTAAGGAACTCGTGGACATGGACGGCGTCGCTTGGTACTCAACTGCGGAGTTATGTGACACAGTTTTGCAGTTTTATACTCGACTTTATACTGCCAGGGGTTCACCATCGCTGGAGGAGATGAATGCATACCTCGACGATGTTGCATTAGGGTGGCTCTCCAATTCGCACCGCGAATATCTGGTACGACCGTTTGATGTGGAGGACGTTAAGGAGGCTATAATGTCCCTCCCAACCTGCAAGGCTGCGGGGATTGATGGACTGCCTAGCGAATTTTACAAGGCGTACGCGTCGGATCTTGCCCCTAGGCTCCTAGAGGTGTATGCGGAAGCATATGAGGAGGGCACACTGCCGCCATCTCTTCGAGAGGCTTTGCTTGTAACGCTATTGAAGCCGGACAAGCCACCGAATCAGTGTGAGTCCTATCGGCCTCTCTCGATGATTAACATCGATGCTAAGATCCTTGCGAAAATGATTGCTACTAGGATACAACCGTTGCTCTCGCTCCTGGTCCTCCCGGATCAGTCGGGTTTCATCGCGGCGCGCTCTACGGCTCACAATTTGCGTACGGTCTTCTCTACTCTACATTATTTTGATCCTAACTTCCAAGCAGTCGCTGTGCTACTCGATGCCACAAAGGCATTCGACTCTTTACAATGGCCATATATGTTTATGGTACTAACTAGGATGGGATTCCCTCAGTTTTTTTTGCAGTGGATCCGAGTGCTGTATGATAATCCGGTTGCCCGAGTGAGAGTAAATGGGTGGGTGTCAGCGCCGTTTCCGATAGAGAGGGGCACGCGGCAGGAGTGCCTCCTGTCACCTCTACTGTTCTCAATGGCCTTGGAACCCCTGGCTTGCAAGCTCCGCCAGCGGCATGCGGGGGCTGCGCTGCGGTTTCGGCAGCGCCCGTTGGTGGTCTCTCTCTATGCGGACGATATGCTCCTGTATGTCCGCGAACCCGCTGTGCATTTATCTGCGCTGCTTAGGGAGTATGTACTGTTCGAAGGCTTCTCGGGTCTCGGGATCAACTGGTCTAAATCGGTGGTGTTCCCATTGACGGAGCATACGCGAGAGGTGGAGTTGGAATATCCACTTGCCTGGACGTCAGATCCTGTGAAATACTTGGGGGTGTGGCTGCACAGGGACCCGGAGAAGGTGGTTGCTGAGAATTATGGCCGGGCGCTCACACGTATTACCGAACAGGCTGAACGATGGGCGCATCTGCCTTTATCACTGGCTGATAGGATTGCGGTTGTAAAAAATGGCTTTCCTCCCTAAATTGCTCTATTTCTTCGTCAATATTCCCATAAAACTTAACATGGCGATGTTCAAAGCGCTTCAGTCAACGCTGCTCTCATTTGTCTGGGGCGGTAAGAAGCCCAGATGTCGATGGGATCTCTTGGTTCAGCCCTTTGATCGAGGTGGCTTTGAGGCCCCTGACCTCAGGCTCTACTATCTGTGCGCGCAGGCGCAATTCGCACATTACTGGCACTTCCCGCAGCGCTTCCAGCCGCATGTGGCTATTGAGTCGGATGCTACCTTGCCATTGCCACTGCAGGCGGCGACCCTGTCTGGGGGATCAGGTGGCCCGCGAACTGAAATAAATCCGGTACAGTGCACGGCGTGGGCATGGCAAATGCTGGCGAGACGGGCTCAGCTATCCTATCTGTATGCTCCGTTGCTGCCCCTGGCCTCACATCCAGGTATCTCTGCGGCACGAGAGCAGCCTGCATTGCGTGAACTGGCTAAGGTGGGTATTACACGGCTGGGTGATTTGTATACAAATGGTCAGTTCCAGACCTTACAGGAGGCACAGAATGGTGCGGATCGGGGTTTTATGTTCGGCTTTACTTACGTCAGAGTTCGGCAGGCGATTCGGGCGGCCTACCCGGCCTATCCGGAGGAGCCCACTACTCTGCGGGCGCTGCAGGCGATGCTGGCGGGAGAAGGACGCAAGGGTTTAATTACTCGGCTTTACGCTGCTTCCCTGCGCGAGCGGGAGTTGGGTGAACAACCCTCGTGCCTGCGTTGGCAGACGGCGTTGGGACATGCTATTACACCTGGGGGTTGGAAGGCGTGTTGTACACTCACGGGTCGCCTTACAGCGAATTGTAATCTTAGAATCATCCACTTCAAGTTCCTGCATCAGCTGTACTATACTCCTTCGCAACTCTGTAGGTATGGCTTGAGAGAGACCTCCAATTGCGTGCGATGTGGTGTGGCGGATGCAGATTTTTTGCATGTGGCGTGGCTGTGTCCTGGTGTGTACGTTTTTTGGACTGCGGTGGCGAAGATGCTGTCTGCTATTGTGTTGGAACCGGTGCACTGCACTCCGGAGCTCTGCCTACTGGGGGATGTTAACAGCCTGAAACCCTGCAATAGACGTGTTGTGGCCATCTCCACCTTATTTGCCAAAAGGGCTGTAGCGCAATGCTGGGGAGCTAAGGCAACTCCAACTGTAAAGAAATGGCTCAGGGACTTGCTCTACTGCAGGGACCAGTTGTTGTTATATGAGGAGGAGCTGCCAGAGGCATCTCGCCCTAAGGATTTTTGGGCTCCGCTTACAGCATACTTAATGTCTAACCCTAACCCACTATGAGACTTTGGAAAGGATTGCATACTGTTATACATTGCCTATATCACTGGCATTTACGGGATAACCTGTTGCCTGCCTCAATTTTGTAGTTTTTGTTAAGCATTGTCTGAGGTTCTCTGTGCTGATGCTACCGCTCCGCATTGTTCAATCTAATGTAAGCATTCATTCTTGCCCAATAATGCTACTGTTACGTATACGCCTGGTCACAAATGCACAAGTCTTTTATATATGTACTAGAACTGTACTCTCGTTCTGCCTGGGGTGGGGGGGTATTTACAGGGGTGTTGTATGATGCTGATGTTCTGTATTGGATTGCAATTCAATGCTGTTCTTCTATCTGTTGAACTAATAAACAGATTTAAAAAAAAAAAAAAAAAAAAGTAGTGAGTCCCTCAAGGCACGGGGATGGTGACTGTCATATCTGAGGAGGGTGTTCCTCTCTGTGGGATTTCTGAATAAGCTAGTGATGAGTATCCCGTCTTTATGTTGTATGTTTAGATCTAGGAATGGGATGGTGGACTTACTGTGTGTCAAGGTGAAATTGAGTCCGTCACTATTGTTGTTAAGCCAGTGGAGAAGTTGTCTCATAGCTGCGTCAGATTCCTGCCAGATCATAAAGACGTCAAGAATTTCCTAGTGAGACGAATTTCCAGGAGTTGGAGTATAAAGATCGTGGGTACAGCATGGGGCCTTGGTCGTTTGTTGAGGACTTGTTCAATAACAAGGAGGGAGTCAGTTTGAGAAATATTTGTGTAAAGCGACTCCACATCCAACGTGCAAAGGGTGTCGGATGTGGGGTCAAATGGGTGATCGTCAACCAGGTTGATCATGGCCATACTGTCACGTATATAACATTCAGTCTTAGGCACAAAATCCTTAATGAAAAAATCCACATACTGACCTAACGGTTCCAGAATAGAGCCGCAACCCGATACTATGGGTCGACCGGGTGGCTTGTCCTGGCTCTTGTGAATTTTATGGAGAGTATAAATCACTGGTGTGCATGGTGACGTGGTGTTGAGAAATTTGTGTTCATTCTTGCTAAGAAACCCAAATTCTAAACCTTCATTTGTGACTTGAAGGATTAGCTTCTGTAATTCCTTGGTTGGGTTGGTTGGCAGTCTGCAATAATGATCTGTGTTGGCCAACTGCCTTAGGATTTCATTCTTGTACTGATCTCGCTCTTGGAGAACTATCCCTCCCCCTTTGTCTGTGGGTTTTATAACAATGGAAGGATTGGTTTTCAAATTAAGGAGTGCCTTTTTCTCTTCCATTGAGATGTTGTAAGGAATAAATTGGCGTGACGTTTCCAATTGGGTGATGTCTTTGAGAACTAGTTTTTCGAAGGTGAGTATTTCACCTGGAATCATGTTGGCAGAGGGTGAAAAGGTAGAGGGAGGTCTGAGAGGAGTATTAGGACTATTGCTGGGTTTTGGATTCAGCGGGAAGTAACTGTGAAGTCTTATCTTCCTGAAAAACCTCAGCAGTTCAGTCTGTAGCTCTAGGAAATTAGGGCGGGTAGTTGGCACAAATGAGAGCCCCTTACTCAATAAGGATTGCTCAGGGTCAGATAGTTGATGTGTAGATCAATTGAAAATAGGTAGCATTGAACTGTTACACTCAGTGGATGATTCTGTTTAGTTGTCTACCATTGGTAGTGTTGCCGACGTGTCTGGCGTTCCCCCGGTGGGTTGAACCAGTGCTGTTGTTGTTTTACCTTCCCTCTTTTGGGGGCTCGGGCTGTCCCCGTCCTAAAAAAGGCACTCCTTAATTTGAAAACCAATCCTTCCATTGTTATAAAACCCGCAGACAAAGGGGAGGGATAGTTCTCTCCAAGAGCAAGATCAGTACAAGAATGAAATCCTAAGGCAGTTGGCCAACACAGATCATTATTTGCAGACTGCCAACCAACCCAACCAAGGAATTACAGTAGCTAATCCTTCAAGTCACATATGAAGGTTTAGAACTTGGGTTTCTTAGCAAGAATGAACACAAATTTCTCAACACCACGTCACCACGCACACCAGTGATTTATACTCTCCCTAAAATTCACAAGAGCCAGGACAAGCCACCCGGTCGACCCATAGTATCGGGTTGCGGTTCTATTCTGGAACCGTTTGGTCAGTATGTGGATTTTTTCATTAAGGATTTTGTGCCTGAGACTGAATGTTATATACGTGACAGTATGGCCATGATCAACCTGGTTGACGATCACCCATTTGACCCCACATCCGACACCCTTTGCACGTTGGATGTGGAGTCGCTTTACACAAATATTCCTCAAACTGACTCCCTCCTTGATATTGAACAAGTCCTCAACAAACGTCCAAGGCACCATGATGTACCCACGATCTTTATACTCCAACTCCTGGAAATTTGTCTCACTAGGAATTTCTTCCTTTTTGATGATCAATACTATCAGCAGGTGAAGGGTACGTCGATGGGGGCAGTTTTTGCCCCAAACCTAGCCATACTATACATGGACCACCTGGAAACCAATCGCATACTATCACCTATGAACCCATTCCACACCGGGATATCTATGTGGAAAAGGTACATAGATGACGTCTTTATGATCTGGCAGGAATCTGACTCAGCTATGAGACAACTTCTCCACTGGCTTAACAACAATTGTGACGGACTCAATTTCACCTTGACACACAGTAAATCTACCATCCCATTCCTAGATCTAAACATACAACATAAAGACGGGATACTCATCACTAGCTTATTCAGAAATCCCACAGAGAGGAACACCCTCCTCAGATATGACAGTCACCATCCCCGTGCCTTGAGGGACTCACTACCTTATTTGCAGTTCCTCCGCATTAGGAGGAATTGCTCTCTTAAGGATGACTATTTTCGAGAGGCGAAAGTCCTCAGTAACAAACTGACATCAAGGGGATACCCACGCAGGCTAGTGCGTAACTCCCTCAAAAGAGCCTGGTACTGTCCCAGGGATACACTTCTGGAACCCAAAGAGAAACAACCACAGAACCGTATGGTTTGTGTGACCACTTTTTCACCAGTATCACACACTGTTAGGAAGAGCATCATCAAACACTGGGAGGTTCTGAATGCAGGGATACTTAATTTAGAACGCCCCTTGTTTGCATTCCGAAAAGCAAAAAACATAAAAGATCACATAGTACGGGCAGCCCTACCATCTACCAAAAGCACAGGAACTCTCAATGAGCTTTGGGGCCTCCCGCCCGTAACAGGACATGCCAAATGTGGTGACTGTATTGTTTGCCAGTTCACAATTGAAGGTAAAGAATTTGTCTTTGATAAAATCAGCATTGAATTGAAAACCTTTTCGAATTGTAACACCAACAATGTGATTTATGCCATTCTGTGTCCTTGCAATAAAATCTATATTGGACAGACCACGCAAAAGGCTCGGATACGGATTTGCCAACACCGCAGCAGAATACGTTGCAATACCCCGAATGCACCTCTCGTGGAACATTTTCAGGCAGCGGGTCACACTGAAGATGACATGCGCTGGACAATCATTAGTGTGATAAAACCACCACCAAAGGGTGCGGACATTCTACAGCTCCTTAACAAGGAGGAACTGAAATGGATTTTGAGGACTGGAAGTATTCATACAGGCCTCAACCTTCTGGAAGACTGGACTTCACTAATCTAAACACGATTTTCCTAAGTAGTCTTTCGATCTTTGTCCTCAACACAGACATTGACTATTGTAACTGCCCTGTTTTTGTTCCCTTTTTAACGTCTTATGTTTCTTTTTTATTTATCTCTCCTAAATTCCATCACCGATTTTTCCTCCATCTTAATGTATTGAGCTTGATTATTCTTCAATGTACTCTATGGTGTTTTGATTTATGTCTCCTAAATGTATCCTAAAATCTATCGCCGACTCTTCCTTTATCTTAATGTATTGAGCTCAATTTCTTTTCAATGTACTCCACGGTGGCCAGATTCTCCTTCCTGGTTTACCTCTTTCTCTCAACCACTCCCTATTAAGCACATGTATCTCTACACACTCCAATATGGCCACGCTTTTTGGCTATCAATAGTCTCTTTTTCATTTTTACTATCCCTGATCATCTGACCCACTGCTCCCAATAGGATGGCTCCTTAAATACCGCCTCCTCCCGGTTCACTCAGTGCTGTGACTGGCTACACAGAATGGTGTGACAGACCAAGGACTACTATCGGTAAGCACGTATGCCCTGCATGCTGGTTCTCACTCCTACAGATGGTGCTGTCATAATTCTAATGAACTTTTTGCTCCTCTTTTCCAGCATTGGCCCGGCACTCTATTCAAGACCGCTACTGCGGCTTGTCATATACTTAATAGTTACTTTGGAACTTCCACAATTGGTAAGCGCATGCGCTCCACACTCCGCGGCTACCCTTGTTCCTTCCGCCACTAATTTCCTTCCCTTCCACCGACTGCAGGCTTCCGTTCCCCGAGGTCTACTCCTTCGCACTAACACCTGGACCTCACGTACCACGTAGCTGGTCCTGTTTCCTTGATTTCAGGGAAGTCTATCACCTGCCCTTGGGTAAGCAGACCCTCTGTGCGATACCTGTCCCGTCACCTCCCTGGGCTTCATTACAGCATTACACTACAAGCAACAGCGCGTTCTTTATCACAGTTACCCCTGTCTTTTTCTTATTGTTCATCACCGTCAACACGGCTACTAGTAGAGATAGCTTCACTTTTTCAACACCCTCGCCAGATCTCGCTTCCAACTAGATCGACGTCAATTTTTCTATCGTTTTCCATCACCTTGGTTAGAAATTTACACTGCACGTTAATATCACGTGCCTGCTTTCATGTTCAGGAGCCTCACGCATCCAACTAGAGACTACACTAGAGACATTCTCACGAGCACTTCTCGTCTACATTCCTTTATCTGTAAATTACTAATTTCCTTCTCCTTCTCTTTTTCTCCCTCATCCCAACCCTTTTTCCATGGTTCTAGCAATTTTAGCCATATATAAACAGGCATGTCATTTATAATGTCCTGAGGATGATCCCGGCATTCTCTTAAGGGATTGAAACGCCATCAACACTTTGTACACCATATACGCTTTTGTGCAAATGCCCTAATTTTTGTGTAATGGTGTCTTCTATATATTATGTTTGTTCTACAAGAAATGTGTTTGAAACAAACGACTTCCTTTGCCTGAACCCCTCACTGTATACTGTACATCTTTTTTGTCAAGTTGGATGCAGGCTTGCGTCCCACTATAACTGTTTCGTGTTCATTGTTTGCAAATATTGTTTTTTGATTGTATATTAAATATCTGCCCGGCTGGACAGATTCCTATAATATAGTACTGATTGGGTCTATATTCATCGTTCACACAAATTTTTTGTCTGGGGACCACTGTCTTTAGAAAGAGTTCAATTACCCAAAGGTCCCTGACCGGCTGTATTTGGGTCTCCTTGTCCTTTTACAATGTACTCTTCTCCAAGAGCATCTACTATTTATTCCCACTTATCTGCTTCTGGTTCTAGTAGATCCAAGACAAAAGTGGAGTTGGCCTGGGAATCGGACTTTGAGGTTGAGTGGCCAATTAATATCTGGGCTAAAATCTGGACTAAAATCAGAAAATCGTCTAGGGCAGCTAATACCACGCAATCTATTTTTTTCATATATAACAGACTATTATTGACTCCTGCTCGTCTACATACAATACATCCAGACACACCGGACACTTGTTGGACTTGCTCTTTACCACAAGCTGGTTTAAAGCATTTACTCTTTACGTGCCCTCTTGTGACACGTTTTTGATTGCAAATATGGGCTCAAATTAACTCAATCTTTCACATGGAAGTTCCTTTTTCTATTCCTAATCGCTTTTTGGGTAGCATAACTGAAGCTTGGGCTCCATTATCTTGTGATATTCATATTCTGGATTTATTGTTAGCAGCAGCTTTTCAACAAATCACAAAAAATTGGAAGGACTTCACTAAATTGTAATTTCAAGCCTGGTGGAATGCAGTTTGCTATAATCATAGGCTGGACACTACCTATGTCTCTCCTATGTCTCTAGCTTTGAAACGTCAGATCTTATGGACCCCCATTACTCAATTTTTAGATAACTGTGCACATAGTTCCCTGGCTCGCACACCGGCCCAACAGGAAGTTCTTAAACCCCCTGATTTTTCCTTTTAGTCTTACTTAGCATAACTAATTTTAATAATTGATAATCCAATTTTGTATATTACTTATACATGATGGTCCCGATTCACAGAACTAACTTAAGACAAAATCCTAAACTTGCTACCATTTTGGTATTCACAGAAGGCACTTACTCATTTTGGTATTCACAGAAGGCACTTACTCATTTTGGTATTCACAGAAGGCACCTACTCATTTTGGTATTCACAGAAGGCACTTACTCATCAATGAGTAAGTGCCTTCTGTGAATACCAAAATGAGTAAGTGCCTTCTGTGAATACCAAAATGAGTAAGTGCCTTCTGTGAATACCAAAATGGTAGCAAGTTTAGGATTTTGTCTTAAGTTAGTTCTGTGAATCGGGCCCGATGTGTTTCCCTTTACATGCTTGTATTACCAAACTCCTCTGCCTCTTATTTGACTTTATTCTTGTGTTTCATTATTACATTATTGCATTAATTGGTACTGTATAATTTATGGACATTTTATTGTAATGTATTGTCTCTTACATCTATGTCTCATTATGTTTTAAATAAATTTATTTTCTAAAACAAAAAAACAAAAAATACCTGCAGACATTTACAGGATCCAAGGAACAGAGTTCTCCAGCTGTCTTCAATCCAATGTTTTTAACATTTGAATTTGCTTCTCGTAGAAATTCAAGTAAATCGTCCCATGCATATTCAGCACAGCTAAGTGTTACAAACAATGTAGGCGTACCTAAGTTTCTTAACATACATTTAAGTTCTCCATGACAACGATACCAATACTCATTGGTACCACGTTGACACGCCATCAAATTAATTAACTGAGATTCTTAATGTTCATCTCTTTGTTGAACTTTGTCCATGAATTCCTTTGCAGAAACATGTGGAAGATGAACTCCTGTTTTTAATATGTGGTTCACTGCATATGAAAGTGCAGACAAATCACTTTCAAACAAAATATGAAATATATATGGAATGCAATGTTGAAATCTTGGATCTTCAGAGTACAATCTTGTCGAGCGGTATTCTGAAGCTGGAATCCGTACAGCTCGCTCATCAAATCGTCCACCTTCTCCAGTGGGGAATAGCTGTGGAAAACAACGAACTTCTAAACTTTTTTCCCATACACTCATGGAAGTTCCCTTTGTTTTCTTCATTTGAAATAATTCAATACTGTTTCCTATCACTTCTTTTTAATGTAGAGGATGTATAGTGTAATGTTCATAAATCTCTTCACTCTTGGACTTGTCCACTTTTTCTATTTGGCCACTTGAAATTTCTGTTTCATCTTCTAAGCATATTACCAGTTCATCAACATTTACATACTTATAATAAATATTATTCTGTACTAGATATAATAGCCTTTTGATGTTTATTAACATCTACAAACTCTTTCCAATTTTATTTACTCTTTGTTGGTACACCATTAACTAGAATAACTACTGGCTCATTTTCCTCCCTGTCTACACCAACAGTTTCAATATTTTTCTTAAAATCTAAAGGTAAGTACACAACTCTTCCGTTCAGACCTCCTTGTAAATCTGTTGGTGGCAGCTTACCTGTTTTAGGCTCCATACAAACTATTGCCTGAAACGGGTGCACAGATTGAATAAGGATGGACTCATATGCATTCAAATCTGCCTGTTCCTGAGGAATAGCTACCAACTCTAACTTGCTATGTACTGCTTTAGCGGGCATTTTGTTCTCTTCTAATTTGTTGTAACAATATTTACAAATAAGTTGATCAGTAGCCAACTCAAACTGACCCTCTACCAACAAATAAGCACCAAATTGCTGCCACGTATCATTGTTTTCCTTTTCACTTTTTAAATATAAATCAACATTCCTAGTTTGATTTCTATAGTGAGTACGTCGACAACAAATACAAAAATAATTTGGTTTTTCAGATGAAACTGTCTTAAACTTTGTCATTTCTTCTGCAAACTCATCAATACTAATATCTTCAATCTGTTCTTCAACACCTACACTTATCAAGCTCTCACTTTCTCTACACTCCTCTTGTAAACCAAAAAAACGAAACTGTATATCATTACAAACGTTTTGTACATCTGATACTGAACCGTGCAAAAGAGCTGTGTTCATTTCAGTTAAACATAATGCAGGACTTTTTACATAGTAGAGTCTCCTCACTAACTTCCGCATTACTGAGTGGTGTACTGCTAGCATTCTTAAATAATGCATGTGTCTTTGTCTTTTGCTAGTGGCATCATACATCAAAGAAACATACAAATAGATGTATACCTGTGTTTTATACGTCTACCATCTTCAGATGCATAACACGTGTGAGAATACATGAGGAAGTACCTCACTTTCGTGCTGCAGGTTCACTATTCTGCAACTAGTCAGAGTGTTGCACCTAGCTAAATCTAAAGCAGCAACCCTTTGCATGTGCCTCTTGTACGTCTCACCATATTCCTGATAGAATGCATGCATGTGTCTGTACCTTTTCCTAGTGGCATCATATATAAAAGAAGCATACAAATGGACGTATACCTGTGTTTTATACGTCTAGCATCTTCAGATGCATAATACTTATGAGAATACATGTGAAGTGCAGACATACCTCAGTCACAAGACCATGCAGACCTTAAAACTTCACAGAATGCAGTTCCCATTTCAAGCAGACACCTAAAAATATGTGGCGTATTTCAAGTGTATCTTTCCACACACTCATACAAAGTAACCTAAACAGTAATCCCTCTATCAACATGTCTTAAACCTCACTTTTCAGCTGCATATTCATCATTCTGCAACTACTTAGGGTGTTGGACCTAGCCAAGCATAAAGCAGTATCCCTTTGCATGTGTCTCTTGTAACTCTCACCATATTCCTGATAGAATGCATACATGTGACTGCACCTTTTCCTAGAGGCATCATATATAAAAGAAACATACAAATAGACGTATACCTGTGTTTTATACATCTAGCAACTTCAGATACATAACACGTACGAAAATACATGTCGAAGTACAGACATACCTCAGTCACAAGACCATAAAGTCCCTTAAACTTGACAAACTGCATTTCCCATTTCAAGGAGAGACCTAAATTTATGTGGCGTACTTCAAGTGTACCTTTCCACAGACTGATACGAGGTAGCGTAATCACTAATCCGTCTGCGAACATGTCTTAAACCTAACTTTTGTGCTGCAGCTTCACTATTCAGATACTAACTAAGAGTGTTGGGCCTAGTCAGATGTAAAGCAACAACTCTTTGCATGTGTCTGTAAGTCTCACCATATTTCTGAAAGCATGCATGCATATGTCTGTACCTTTTGCTGGTGGCATCATAAATAAAAGAAATATACAAATTGATGTATACCTGTGTTTTATATGTCTACCATCCTCATAGGCATAACACATGTTAGAAATTGAGCCAATAGAAACATACCTCAGTCACAAGACCATGAAGTCCCTTAAACTTGACAGACTGCAGTTCCCATTTCAAGGAGACACCTACATTTATGTGGCATACTTTAAGTGCACCTTTCCACAGACTCTTACGAAGTAGTCTAATCACTAATCCCTCTGCCAACATGTCTTAAACCTCACTTTTGTGCTGCAGCTTCGCTATTCTGCAACTAGTCAGAGTATTGCACCTAGGCAAAT
The DNA here is from genome assembly GCA_963921515.1 of Calotriton arnoldi. Lineage (NCBI taxonomy): Eukaryota > Metazoa > Chordata > Amphibia > Caudata > Salamandridae > Calotriton > Calotriton arnoldi. Next base: position 194,901 of record CAWUFW010003978.1, read on the forward strand.
ATAAAGCAGCAACCTTTTGCTTGTATATCTTGTAAGTCTCATCATATTCCTGATAGAATTCATGCATGTGTCTGCACCTTTTCCTAGTGGCATCAAATATAAAAGAAACATACAAATAGACATATACCTGTGTTTTATACGTCTAGCATCTTCAGATGCATAATACGTATGAGAATACATGTGGAAGTACAGACATACCTCAGTCGCAAGACCATGCAGACCTTAAAACTTCACAGAATGCAGTTCCCATTTCAAGCAGACACCCAAAATTATGTGGCGTATTTCAAGTGTACCTTACCACACACTCATACAAAGTAGCCTAATCAGTAATCCCTCTACCAACATGTCTTAAACCTCACTTTTCAGCTGCACGTTCATCATTCAGCAACTACTTAGGATTTTGGGCCTAGCCAAATATAAAGCAGTAACCCATTGCATATGTCTCTTGTAAATCTCATCATATTCCAGACAGCATACATGCATGCTTCTGCACCTTTTCCTAGTGGCATCATATATAAAAGAAACATACAAATAGACGTATACCTGTGTTTTATACATCTAGCATCTTCAGATGCATAACACATATGAGAATACATGTGGAAGTACAGACATACCTCAATTACAAGACCATGCAGACCTTAAAACTTCACAGAATGCAGTTCCCATTTCAAGCAAACACCTAAAATTATGTGGTGTATTCTAGTGTATCTTTCCACACACTCAAACAAAGTAGCCTAATCACTAATCCCTCTAGCAACATGTCTTAAACCTCACTTTTGAGCTGCACGTTCACCATTCTGCAACTACTTAGGGTGTTGGGCCTAGCCAAATATAAAACAGTAACCCTTTGTATGTGTCTCTTGTAAGTCTTACCATATTCCTGATAGAATGGATGCATGTGTCTGCACCTTTTCCTAGTGCCATCATATATAAAAAAAAACATACAAATAGACGTATACCTGTGTTTTATACATCTAGCATCTTCAGATGCATAACACGTATGAGAACATGTGCAAATACACACATACCTCAGTCACAAGACCATGCAGACCTGAAAACTTCACAGAATACAGTTCCCATTTGAAAGACACACCTAAAATGATGTTGCACACTTCAACTGTACCTTTCCACAGACTCGTACAAACTAACATAATCACTAATTCATCTACCAATGTACACATATTACTATGCACAAACTATTTCAATCATCATTTCAGCACAATAAAACAAAGTACAATACACATCTGTACATTTCATAACATATTTCAATCATCACGCTTCTCAAATAATTTCAAAACTGTAAAAATAAAGCTTTTCAAATCTAAATATATCACTACAAAGACTGAAGCACTACTACAGAATATATAACACACCCTACAAATTTGTAACTCACCTTTTCAAATAGTATTGCAGATTATGAAATATCAGAAACTCATAAAAGATTTTCTTTCGCACACATTGAATGTAATGCACCACTCTCAGCAAGGTAAAACCAGTAATGGCAAACTTTCCCTCTCTTTCAGCACACAAATATATGTAAGTAACAAATCAAATTGCTTTCTACATCATATCAAATTGTGAAGCACATTTCTATTGGTTAGACATATTAACCCTTTCTAGCTGTCTTCTAAAAGTCCCAAACTGGTTCTGTAATTTTCTGGAGTTGCGACTCCCCCACAGTGCCGCAGTGTAGCATCGCGATGGAACCGCGAATCCTTACTGGACTTCAAGAACCTATTTCTAATAATACTAGTTTTTTTTTAAACAACAGACTACTTCTACACATACTACTGACTTAGAAAATCTTAATTTAGTAACATATCACTTATATATAAGTTACCATTTCACCTTTTAAATCCACAGTTAACTTTCAACCCTTCCCACATTCTGATTAATCCCAGTTTCCATAGTAACACTTTCTGCAACATTCAACTGTACTGGCAGGTCACAAGTTCACCACATTTTCAAGTTCAGCACAGTAGCTTACAAATGCAAATAGCAGGTGTGGTTGACTTTTGCAAAATATTACCTTATCCTATCTACTGTACCTTTCAAACATTTTTTAATAACCAATAGAAACATGCTTCTTCAAGAAAATAACATGCATCCTATTTTTGAGTGCACAATGTTAATGAACAGCCAACCTGAAGATCGCCAATGCTCTCCCAGAGAGTATGCCGTGGTCCAGCAAACTGCTCATGTGTGCCACGGGTGCCTCGGTCAAGTGCAGAATCAATGTTTGGCATTGTGGAGTCAAAGCACAGCCCCAGTTCCATGTTAAGCATTTGATGTTCATGAAAACTCACTGAAAAGTTTACACCTCAGTGGCTGAGAACCTGCTTGGAAGGCCGCACAAAGAGGTACTGTGCTACCACACATTTCAAAGCTATACTATCATAAGTAGTGATAACTCTGTGAGGTAAATATCAACCAGATGTCAAACAGCACAAAGAGACACTTAAGGGTAGTGATAAATGAACCTGTCATCTGCTTATCGGTACTGAGTAAAGAGAGTCATCCTGCTACAGCGTGGGAGGGACTGACCCCAGAGAAAGCACCCGGGTTTGTGCTTGCAGAGGCATCCATATCCGAAGCGACACTCCATCAAAGCTGCCGAGTGGGGCTCAGAACAACTCCAAAGGTTTCTGAAGTGCAGAAAGCCGAGAGTGGTGAACGGAATCGTGACTGTTTGCTTCTCCAATGGAGACAATTTCCTTTCATTATCAAAGACGATCCAGAGGCCAGCACGTTGCAAGGCCTCAGAGATGGTTTGTATTATCAAGATCACCAAGTAGCAGCAAGGAGAACTCTACTCTTCACGTCAGTAAGTTCCACCAATGGTTACAATGCTGCCGTCTTCTTGAAACCTCCACCGCCATTTAATACCGCCAAAAAGTTGAATATTGACGACAGATGGACTGCCGGGATAGAGACATTTGATTATTTCATTGATGCAATTGAAGAAGCAGATAACGAGAAGATTATCAAGTATCTTAAGAATCTTGCTTATGAAGGTAAAAAGAAGTCATAAAGAAAAATGCTGCGAGCTGACGAAATTACATAAATCTCAAATTCAATCCAATGCCAAATGTAGATTACAAAAGGTACATCTTCAGTCAAAAATGACAGAAAGCTGGTGAGACCATTGACAAATTTGTTAAGAGACTGGATACGCTCATCAAACACTGTAAGTTCAATTAATTTAATGATGAGGAATCTGTACAATGCATAGTGATTGACGATGCATGTCAGATTCATTCAGATGACAAATGCTGAGAGAAACTCTTAATATGGAGTGTGTTCTCATGTCTGCCAGAGCTGCAGAGTTTGCTGCTCAACAAGCAGCTGACATGGAGGCAATGAGGTGCCAGTCATGAGTGTGAGAAGTAAGCCAAAGCACAAGGCTGAGGGATACAGAATTAATTCTCCACAGAAAAATAAGTTATGCTTCATGTGTGAATTTTCATTTCCACATAAAGGTAAATGTCCCGCCATTGGGCAGATTTGCATAGGCTGTGGAAAGGAGTACCATTTTGTGATGGTACACAAGGCAAAGGAAAAAGTAGGTGTGTCACGGGGTGAAGACAAAATGGCCCCCTGAAAGTTCTAGAAGCGACATTCGACGCACGCCCATACGGCCAAGCAACCACATCAGCTGAGGAAAATCAACAGCAAATGAAGTCAATCAACATCTGGATCTTCTGCAACTAGTTCTTCCGTTTAGTTATAAAGTGAAAGTGAAGAAGATGGGTGTGCCATGTCCATGTTTATCTCAGAGAAGCATGCACATGTTGGACTGGCCACCTGTGAGGAAAAACACCAGCCCAAGAGAAATCAACATGACTAAACCCCAAAGTCATTTAAACATTGTCCGAATATCATACTAAAAGTCAATGGTTGTTCAATACCTTTCATTATCGATAGTGGTGTGTCAATAAATGTTATGCTTGAGGAGAAATAAAATGAACTGTCTCCAGTGCCCAGGCTTATACAATTGAAAACTAAAGTGTATACATGGGCTGCATCGATGCCTCTAAAAAGTCAAGATTCATTTGTGGCAATGATGAAGCATAAGAAAACAAAAGTGCAAGCACCCATTCATTTACTTCAAGGTACGGCGTCAAGGGCATGTTTACTCAGATTCAGCACAGCCACTGACAAGGGACTGATATCTATGAACTATAACATGAATGTTCTTCATGAAATAGTAAGTCAATTCCCTTTGTTATTTCATGGGGAAACGCAATACTATGAAAGCCCAACTTAACATTAATGAGGCCGCCCATCCTATTGCTCAGAGCCACAGACAAATTGCCTTTCACTTACAGGAATCTGTTGAAAAAGAACTTGAATCTTTACTCAAACACAATATCATTCAGGGTTCGACTGGACCAACTATCTGGTTTTCTCCCATAGTGGTAGTACCCAAAAAGGACAGTGAACGAGCAGTATGCATCTGCGTAGACATGGGTCAAGCGAACAAGGCAATTGAAACAGAACGACATCCAGGTCTGCACATTGCTGACATGATAACATAATTGAATGGTGAAAAGGTAGTCTCTCGCCTGGATCTGAATAAAGGATATCAGTTGGAACTCGAGGAGAATTGCAGGTATATTATAACCTTTTCTGCACATGTTGGTCTGTTCCGTTACAAGCGACTACATTTTGGCGTTTCATCAGCTGCAGAGCTATTCCAAGATGTCATTCGAAGTATCATACAGCCTAGTTATGAATGCTTTCAATTACATTGATGACAGTTTTTTTTTTTTTCTGAGTTTTATATAGCGAGAACATGACCCGAAGGTATCAGGTATCAGCGCACTTAACATGAGCACCAGTTACGTTACAAAAGGACACATTCATTTTTGTTAGGCACGGGGAGATTAAGGGCCATATGTATGACCCATTCATTTAGCGCCTCACAATTTGCGACTCATTTCGAGTCGCAAATTACGAGGTGCTAAATGAAATGTACAACAGTGTTATTACACTGTTTTGCGATTCCCAATGGGTTAGCAAATTGCAAGGCTCATTAATATTAATGAGCCTCTCGCAATTTGCGAGCCCATTGGGAATGCCAGCCCTCCCAGGGATGGTGGCCTGCTGGGCTCAGCAGACCACCATGTCTGAGACTGCTTTTTAATAAAGCAGCTTTTTTTTTTAAAATGCCGCCCGTTTTCCTTAAAGGAAATCGGGATGCATATTTTTAGAGACAGTCACAAAGTGGAAGGGGTCCCCTGGGGACCCCTTCCAAATTGCGAGTGCATTACTACCCTCTTGAAGAGGGTGGTAATTTGCGAGTGTTTTGCGACTGCAATTGCGGTCAAAAAACATTCACACATAGCATTGCGGACGCAATTAGGAAGGGAACACTCCTTCCTAATTGCGACTCGCAATTCCTAAATAGCGAGTCGCAAATAAATTGCGACTCGCTATTTAGGAATTGTACATGGCCAACAGTGATTTTGCATGACCAAACGGGTTCGCAAACCCGTTTGCGCATGCAAAATCACGTCGTACATCTGGCCCTAAGTGATTTGCCCAGAATCAGAGGATGTTAAGTGTCATTGCCGAGACTCGAACCTGGTTCCCCAGATTTGAGATCGACCACCCTAGCCATTAGGCCACATCCTTTAGGTGCATGACAAAGCTCTCATGCAAGTAAGTCAGTTGCACGCTGATGCTGGTGTAACTTTGAGTGCCGAGAAATGTGAGCTCCAGAAGACAACGTTAAAATTCTTTGGTCATATCTTTCCTGATGGGGGCATGACACCCAATCCCGCTAAAGGACAAGTGCTGTCAACTGCACGTCCCCCACAAAATGTTTCCATGGTACATTTATTCCTTGGCATGGCCAGCTATTGCTCTAGATACATACAAACATTTTTTTTTCTTTTCTTTGGCAACATGAATGCGAGCATAGCTTCTGGAAAATCAAGCAAGCTATTGAGAACGCTACTGAAATGCCATATTTTGATCCAAAGCTTCATAATGAAGTTGTTGTTGACGCTAGCCCTGTCAGGTTGGCTCCCATCCTTGCACAGCACAGCAAACACCCAAACTCTCGAAGACATATTGTGATGTTTGCCAGCCAAAGTTTGTCCCAAACACATGCTTATTCACAACCTGAGGAAGAAAGCTTAGCAGTGGTGAGGGCTTGTGATTATTTCCACGTATTCCTGTATGGGAAGCCCTTCACACTTGTGACCGATCATCAAGCATTGTTGACTATCTTTGGACATCCAGAAGCAAAAAGGCCTCCTCGCATTGAATGTTAGGGTCAGCGATTGCAAGAGTACAACTACACCATCGTGCATCCAGGGAAAGACCAGAACCCTGCTGACTACTTCTCATGAGTGCCTCTACAATGCCTTGGCACCCATTCTAAGATGGCTGAAGCTTACATACATTTCATAGTGAAATCAAGCGCTCCAGCTGCCATTTCGTTGGAACAAATTGTCACTGCAACAAGTCGGAGAGTGACATGCTGAAACTGAAAGACATTATTACACATCAATCTTGGTACCAGCACCCTCGACCTTTTACCAGTGACAGTGAATATCAAAAGTTTAAGAATGTCAATGATGAACTGTCCGTTACTCAGAAAGGTATTATTCTAAGAGGATCAAGAATTGACATTCTGGAGAGTCTGCGACATCAGATAATTGAAGTGGCTCATGATGGACATTGTGGAATTGTTGCCACCAAACGAGCTCTCCGAGACTGAGTTTGGTTTCCACATCTGGACAAGAGAGTTGAAAGAGAATCAAAGGCCTGACATCTATGCCACTACCTGTGATCAAAAAACACTCAATACCCATTCAACATGTCAGAGTTGCCAATGCATGCATGGGAATGAATTGCAGTGGACTTCTTCGGTCCTCTTGACAACGGGCATCACCTTATGGTGATTGTTGATAAATATTCCCATTTTCCATTAATTGTAGATCTCTCATCTATCACTCAACAACATTTCTTTGAGAGATTAGACAGCATGTTCCTGATCTGGGGTGTTCCTGCAATTTTAAAGTCTGACAACTGCCCACATTTCAACAGTTGAAAATTCAAAGTCTTTCTCAGTCATCTTAAAGTGAAGCATCAGAAGACCCCCCCTCTTTGGCCACAGTCCAATGGCCTAGTCAAACATTTCATGCGTACTCTAAAAAAAGCTGTCCACCTTGCTGTACTAGAAAAGCTCAACCTTAAAGTTGTCTTAAATTCCACTCTTCAAGGTTACCGCTCGACTCCTCACTCGACCACAGGTAAAAGCCCTGCAACCTTGATGTTTGGGAGTGCCATGATTACCAAGATACCTCAATGGACCAACAGAAGAGCAAATACAGAGGAACAAACACGCTTGAAATACTTGGACTGTAAGAGGAAAATGAAAACCTACACAGACAAGCGTCGACATGCAAAAGCTGTCACCTTCACTAGCGGAGAGCGAGTTCTTGTTCATCAGCATAGAAAATGAAATTCTGATGCACCTTTCAATGCTGAACCAATTAATGTTGTTACCAGCAAAGGACACATGGTGACTGCCCAGCGTCCTGGGAAGTCCATTGCGCGATATCCCTCCCATTTCAGATGTGTGGCTCATCGCTCGTCAGGCACTGATGTCATTCTACAGACTGTGTCTGAAAGGACAAGTGAAGAACCCCTGGCTGCTGCTATTTCTCCATCACCAATGCCAGTTATGGACATTTTATACTGCCTGTCCCCAGCTTTCGAAGACACGGTCAGGACGTGTGATCTAAGCACCATGAAGACTCATTGAAGAGCTCTAATTGTATATATTTGTAAAAAAATGTTTTTTTTATTTAACAAAGGGGGAGATGTAGTGTCATTTGAGTTTGTAATAACGGAGCCTTTATGGCTCCTGATGGACTCCATAGAACTGTAACGTAAGCATTAGAGCGTAGTGAATTGAATGCACATTTAGAATGTTGAGTTCGGGGTTACACACAGAAGAATAAAGACGTGTTATACTAAGCTCTGTTTATTGGTGTAGTCATTGGTGAGTACCAGAGCTGGCGAGGACGCTACAAATTTGACCAGACAAGAGGTTCTGCGAAGAATTGGTGGGAGGTAGTTCCAGAGCCTTGTTGCACTACCAGAGAATGCGTGTTTCATGCAGTGTTCTTGCCTTGAAACTCAAAGTTTCAAGCAGGATGAACACAGCATTCCTTCATCTTCCAGAGACTTTCAGTTTTCCAACCAGGTAGGAGGGAGGTTCGCTGTGGAGGATTTTATAGAAAAAGAGGTAATAGAAGCTACATGTAGATTTCCTATAGACATAATGTGGAATTCAACAATTCTAATTCTTTGTCTGGTGGTAGTGACCTATACAAAATATAAACAGGTTGGCTATAACTGTGACCTAAAATAACATATGTAAAATGGCTAACGTAAAGCGGGTCAAACATTAAAACATTCCCTTTGATTGCATGCCATTCAGTCACACATTTTTTAATAATACATGTAAATCGTACAGAAAGTAATGACAAGACCAGCTTCCTGGAAGAAAGTTAAACAATGTCTAAAGCAGTTTCTGAATCAGAACACTCGTCCGTGTCTTTTGCTTGCGCCTCAGGCTTAAACAGCAAAGACTGTGACATGGGTCAAAGGCAACTTGATTGTACATTGTACGAGGCGCTCTGTTTCTTGCGTTCATTAGAAACAAGCATTGATTCTCTCTGAATATACTTGCATGCTGTGATGTTCCATCGACAGGCCCTATTTTCAATTCCTGTCAAACTGTGCAGGCATTATTGGCAGGTTTCTGGCAGCTATTGCTTTTAGAATGTGATACCCTACGCCTATCTCACTCTGAATACATGTTTTAGAACAGTATTTGTAAGCTGACATGCATACAAAAAATCTGTTTGTTAGCAAACACGTGGAAAAGATTGCTGTTGGATAAAGATTCACACATTTTGTTATTGCTCTAACTCTAAATTCATTGAGCACATTTTATAACAAATCATTTTGATGCAAGTCAGAAGAATACCCCCTCTTTTTTCCAGCAGAATGAATAAGTATTTTGCTCAGCTTTCAATGTCACTTAGATTAGCTGTCTCCATAACAACTGAAAAAGAGTGACTATTTCATGCCTAATGTGTTTTTCTTGCTTTGTGAAGGTTTGTTCTGGTTGTTCCAAAGGGAAACATTTTTGTTCTCTCCTTGGCTTGCGCATCACGATCCTTGCACCCAATAAGAGATTACAATTTGGGCACAAATCGTGGGCCTTTGCTTCCAAGATTTGGACATTTGCTAATTGCGCACCTAAGAATTTGGGATAATCTGCACTGTTTGCAAGTTATTCCCCATTCTATTGTGCAAAACTCAGAATCATATGCACATTGAGGGCCCACTAAATTTGAACACCATGCTCAAATATAAATAAACTGGTACACAATTTGCATCTGCATTTTGCAGCCCCAATATGATGGCAATTGTGAATCTCCGAACAACTCGAATCACTCGTTGAACAACTTAAATTATAAATGCCTTTGGAGGTTTGTATTTGCAATGGAATAGTGATACTTGGTATTAGTAAGGAAAAGTACCCTGCATGGTGTGGCAAATGCACCACTTCCCTGAATGCTCTAGCTGCATGGATATCTGGACCCCTTGGTAATAATTTTTGGTTATGGTGGAACAAGGACACTGGCGGTTGCCTCGGAAAGGGGGTAGGTGAGTGAAAAAAAAAGAAAAATAAACTTACCTTCTTTGCTGCATGCCTCTCCTCTGTCCTCACGCTGGTGGCAGCACGAGAAGCACCTAGGCTCCCAGATTCTCCCAGCCAATCGATTGGTCTTAGTGGCCTGTTTGGCCGCTCAGGCAGTACCGGGGAGGCTGGGCATGTACTCCACTGGGCTGTGCAACACAGCCCAGTGGAGAACATGCTAAGGGCACATGATGGTTTGGCTGGCCCCAGAGGGCCGTCATGCACACTTAGGGAGTGCTAACCACTCTTGCTCCCTCTGACGGTGGGGAGCCCAGCCCCGCCCGCACCTAACATGGCTTTTAGTGGCACAGAAAAATGAAATGATAATAACTTCTTGTTATTTTATTTTTCTTTTGAACTGCTCAACAAGCAGTGGGGCGATGCTCCTCTGCCTTAACAGAGGAGCACCCACTGATCACGGATCTTGCAAATGCGCCATGACCTAGGCCTGTCTTATGGTAATGCTGTCTTGTTGACCAGCAAGGGTGCAGAGCGTGCTACCCTTGTGATGGTAGAGGGATACTGTCCTTACCCTGAATTAAGTGACACAAGCACGGTTGTGGCAGCTTACACATTCTGTGCTCAGTAGTAGTCAGTAGTATGAGCGGGCTGTGTCACTGGGGTGTTGCCTACTAGCCCACTCACATAAAGTTCTGTGGATGTGTGCTTAACTCACCCTTGCCCTGCATGGATTGTGTGTAGCGCCAGACACTGTGTAAAGTTTGCATATACGTGCTGTGATACATGAGTGTACCTGTGTATAGAGGCCTGTGGATTCCATTTTGCAAATACAGGGTCTCGAGGGGCTAGTGGAGGTGAGACTACAATCCATAAATAGTTGATGTGGATTTCTGATATTCCTGAGGGCTGGGGTGGGGACATACACACTGGAGGAAGGGGAGCAGAGCATCCTCTGTGCACATCAAAAATGTATTTAATTTTTGGAAGAGTTTACTGATCAGTAAGCTGATTGTTGGGGGGTCATCCTGTGGACCAAGGAATTTTGAGAAAGAGGAAGGCTCAGGTCTTTGAAACTTTATGAGACATAAAGCCAGACAGAAAAGACTACTGGGGACTTGCATGAGTGTACTGGGGTTAAACTTGAATCTTAAGGCCAAAATCAGGTTTTGTTTCGTGGATACTAGAGTGAGCCACATCTGGGAGTCACCTCCAGTATCTAATGGGGAATAACCAGCCTCACTAGACGTGGAAAGAGGGCATCAGGGATACCGCCCTAAATGACTCTAATGCACCAACATGTAGAGACTGTGGATATTATTTAGCGTGTTGCCTCTGTTCTTTGTGCGCGCACATTAAAATTGTCCCTTTTTCATAAAAGCAAGAATTTGTCTGGACAATCATCTAATTACTGTTATTATGTGTACTTTGAGTCTTGAGCCTGTGTATGACTCACATCTTCCTTCCCCTGGAACAACCTTGGACTGCTTGACCCGTGCTACCACTGAGAGTCAATTGCTAAAAAGGGTATGATTTGATTCGGAATGGCTTGAGAGTTTTAAGGTCTCTTGTAAGGCATAGGAATTGAATGAGATATTTAAGGCAGAAACTCTTTCATTCTCTAAACCAGTTGATGGTGACAGAGACTCAAGTAGGAGCTCTCACTCCAATTAGGCAATGTCTGTCAAATCCTACAGAGAGGGATCCAGAGAAGCTAACAGGGTTCACAAGGGGCTACAGTAGCATGGATTTAGGCCAAAAGGGGAGAGGAACTCTCCACAGACTAGTTCCAGACTTGACGGTATGGGCCAGCATTATTCCCAAGGAACCAAAGGAGGGTCCAGATGAAATGGGAAGAATAATGATGTGTCTGGTAAGGAGCACCATGACGGGGGAGGACAAGAAACATTTTCCAAGTCCAGGGTAGTGACTTGTTATAAATGTCAGCAAGTGGGATACAATAGAAGGGGCTGTCAGGTGAAAGGCATTATACAAGCAGTACTCGTGATAGCTAGCATGTTACATGTGGGTGAGGGACCTGAGAGGGCCCTATTGTGCCTAGCGTAGTCACCATGGATGTTTGGGAGAGGGATCCAGAAGCTCTGAAGCACATTCATCCTAACACAATGGGGTTTGCGCAGGAAGTTAATATCAGTGGGAGGCAGGTGCCTGCCCTAAGGGATACTGAAGATTTAAGGACTATGGTTGAGAGGAAGTATCTCAAGCCCAAGGAAATTCTTCCTGGTACCAAAGATACAGGTTTGGTAGCCAGTGATGAAAGCATAGAGCAATTGCTTACTTGAGTTGGGGTAGAAATCAAAGTCAAAGCTGCCATGGTAAATGTAGAGGTGAGAGAGAAGCAAGGTGCTGGTTGTCTCTTGGGCAACTATTCGATTACCCCTGACTTGGTGCCAGGACCAGAAGCCTATATGGCTTGGATAGAGTCAGCTATGTTGACCAGACCACAGGCTGCATAGCAGCCTCAAAAAGAGACTGGGACCATTCCAGGTTTGCAAGGACCTGGGAGGAAGGCCTACTCTATATTGAGCCAGTAAATCCGGAATCCTAACCCAGATACTAGCAAGAGGTTTGTGGTTTCATTGGTGCACAGGAGCTTCCTATTGTCACTGGACCATGAACAGCCCTTTGCAAGACACCCGGGCGTATGAAAATCTCAGGATCACTTGAAACCTCTGTTCTACTTGTCAGGGATGCGCAGAGACACAATTCGTTCTGTAGAACCTACCCTGCTTGACAGGTAAGTGATACGTCAGGAGGGAGGACTATGCTACAGTTAATCCATTTAGTAGTTGTGGGTGTTTCATTTGAGCAGAGGGAATAGATATTTGTAGGTTAATTTTACCCCTCACAGCCAGGCAATAAGTATACCTTAGTTGTGGTGGATCATGCCACCAGGTATCCAAGAGCTCTACCGAGGATCTTTTCCAGGGTCATATTCCCAAGGAAGAAAATCTCAGACCAAGAAAACACTTTATCTCTTCATACATGATAAAGATGTGGAACCGACTTTTCCATGGCGTACCATGTGCAAGCCAGGTTTGGAGATGCGGTTCAACAAGACACTCAAGAGCATGAAGGGAACTTTGTACACATAAGTGGGATCTTCTCCTGCCATGTCTCTTGTTCTCCTACAAAGAGATTTCACAGAAGAGGTTAGGGTACAGTCCCTTTGAAGTTCTATATGGATATCCAGTGCGGGGTCCACTCACTCTAGTCATAGAAGGGCAGTAAGGAACCTCAGAGGCACCACAAAAAGATATGGCGAAATGTGTGATTGGCCTCAGGAACCTCATAGTGCAATACATGAGTCAGACAAAGGAAAGCCTTAATAACATAATTAATCTTAGCTGTGACGGCACATGTTTTAAAGGGGACATGTCATTCTGTATGATGTCTATCGCAGATGACACAATGTTACCCAGAGAGTATATCCTAGTGGACAATGTAGTCATACCATTATCAACTACTGCTAGAGCCCTTTCTAAATCTGCCTTGTCAATTTCGTGCTGTTTCTCAGCAGCTTCCTACTGGGAAACCTTCCAAACTTCATTGCATATTGCATACAAGAATCGCTTTTGAAGTGGTTTTTGGGATCTAATTAAAAGTCCTGCAGTCCCATGTCATCAGAAAGAAGGGACAAATGTTGAAGTTTTTAGCCAATCAAGGCCCAACTTCCCAACACTCTAAGTTGTTACCACCGAGTGTTGTGTCTGAGCATAATCTGGGCCGGGCTTACTGATCTTAAACCCTTTGGTGTCACCTAGGAAACGTGCATGACATCTATTAGTATTTATTGGCGACACTAACCATCCCCCCTGATTGGTCCCTGAAGAATTGTATGACCCGTTGCGAAGCATGGTGTCTAATGTTTCCTCCATGTAGTTTGTGAACCATTGCAAGTTCACAAAATGAGCAAATGCGGGAATGTTAGATGTATTTAAATCTTTTATCTTAGTCAAGCCAAGACATGACGTCTGCTGGACAGTTGTGTTCAGGAAAATAATTTGATACAGTATCTGGCATGCTCTAAATAGTGCCTGGTTTCCCTGAACCTGCCAATCTTTAATTCCCCAAATTGATTTTAAATCAACAGTGTCTCTTCAAAAGTTAAACCCTTGTGTGGACAACTGGAAAATAAAAATTTCTGAGTATATCAGCTTTGTATTAGCGAGCATATTTTTCTTTACTGGCGGTGGTGTGAGCCTGTAGTAATAAGACACTTGGTCAGTTTTATTGTGGCCAGAAAAATGTGCACACTTCTGTGCAAATTCTTGTGAGCTACCCCATGGTGGTATAGGACAATGTTACCATTGCATGTGATTAAATACAGCATGTGGACTACTTCCTTTATGAAAGAATTGGTCACCATAATTTTGAAAACAGAACATTTCATCATAATTAGACGTGCCATCACACATTTCCTTGGAATTAAAATAGTGGAATACACTAGATATTCTGGCATTACATGCACTGTAGCAATGTCCCAATCATTGGAAACAGTACTGGGTTGTTAAAATCATTTTTAAAAAATGCAGAATACATTTGGTATTGGCAAGAGTTCAGTGTGACCGAATATATCATACAATACCCTATCTCAAACAATTCCATCAGGAACCCGAACAGCTGAAATGTTCACCACCACTTTGTGTGATGAAGAATGGGGTATTAAAACCAAGTTCACCAATTGTACAGCAGAGAGTTCTGGGAGACAGTGTCAGTTCAGAAGCAAGAAAAAGAATGTCACAAAACCAATACAAAGAATGAGTAAAAATGTAATAAAATTGTAATCCAAAGGTATAGCCATGGAGGAACATAGTATGTCTTCTTCAGTAAAAGATAGAATACACGCAATCAAGCTCATGGAGATGCAGATGGTGAATGTGAAGATAACTCATCGAAGCCGATAAAGTAGCCAGAGGCCATTCAATCTATTTTTGTACAAATTGTAGTGGACTCGAATTGTAGCACATTGGCATAGATGAAATTACCTGAAACCCATGCACACAGCAATAGTATTTAACATTCCTTTTACACAATGTGCACTGATTCTTTCCAATGCTCTATTTTATCAACAATTTTTGTTCAACAAATGTATGCAAACACAACTCTTTCTTCAATTACATTGCAGATTCTTGTACATTTCAATTATATCTATAAAAATCCAGCAATTCTTGTTTTGTGGGTTCCACTTCTTGAAGCCCAATGCATTTGGAGACCACGTCCCTTCTTCAGGGGCCACTGAATTTAACAGAAAATACATAAAGATAAAATCAAAAACCAAAACTAACATCAAGAGGAATCTACACAGTTTATACTGCTTTCTATATAACAAACTAAATACCCTGACAGAAAAAAGCTCCTTGTCACACTTTGTAACTTGCAAATCATGCTGCTGATAATGTTAGTCAAGTATTGGGAAAAAACACAGTCAGAGAAATCTATACCACCACCATTATCTTGTGCCACCCCCGGTCGAACCAGAAACAATGTTCAACTGAGTAAGTCATTTGACCACCTTCTACCGAGCGCCCTGTGTATGTATGTCAGCACCAAGTCTAAAACCTAGTTCAGAACAAGCCCTCATCAACCTCCTTCCAAGTGTAAAACAACATGTGCACTTGTTTTCTTGTAGTGCACAAAGCCCTCTTTCTCACAATGTTACTCACAGTGAATGGACCAACCAATGTTGCTCCTCTGAGTTCATAAACCATCAGATGATTAGCTGTTCATCACTCTAAAATGCTAAATTTAGTTAGGAGACTTTAGTTTGTGAAAACTCCTGCCTTACGTTTAGGAGAAATGAATATAGCTCTATTGCATGGTATAGTAGCAGGGGTAGAAAAAGTTTGTGAAAATGTTCAGTTTTGTTTCTTTGGTCAGGAAGAGGAGTCTAGGGAAAATGCCAAGTTCAAATGTGCAGGTGTTGAAGAACAGGACACAGCTATTAGTATTGATAACTTTACACAAGTGATTGCAAAGTTTAACACAGTTTCTTCAGAGAAACCAAACTGTGTTTGTATTTGTTGTCTGCACACTCCCTACAAAAGCCAAACTTGCAATGTTGTTTTCTTCTGAAAAACTGAACAAGAGAGCAGAGATAAGTGGCAAGAATTTGCTGTATATTTTTTTTTAGAGGAATGCTTTGATTTGTCAACATGGCAAAATATATCTAAGTATTGCTATAATAAGTTAGAGGATAACAAAATGCCAGCCGGAGCAATACATAACAAGTTAGAATTGGTTTTAATTCCAGAAGAACTTCGGGAATTAAATATTTATAAAGCAATTCTCATGCAAATAATACACCCGTTCATATGGAGCCAAAGACTGGAGAATTACCACCAACAGAGCTACAGAAAGGCCTTAAAGGAAGAGTTGTCTACTTACCTTTAGATTTTAAACAGAATATTGAAACCGTCAGTGTAGAGAGAGAGATATTAATTAACCACGTATTAATCTAATAAATGATGCCCCTACCAAAAACAAAAACATCTGCCAAGAGTTAGTGGATGTTAATAAAGTAAAAAGTTAAATTATACGTGAAATATTTATTATAATAATGGCAATGCTGTTGGAGATGCAAGTCGTATGCAGGATTAAATAATACCATCAAGTGGACAGATTGAAAAAGTGGATAGATTCAAATCAGAAGAAATATATGAACACTATAGTGACCATCCACTGCATTCCAAAGAAGTTATTGGTGATGCTATTGATCTCAGTCAAATGAAACAAGCAAAAGGAGCTCCAATGAGTGTGTGGGAGAAAAGTTTAGAGGCTCACTGTTTTCCACAACCATTTCCCACAGGAGCAGGTGGCTGATATGATGACTGCCCCGTACAAATACCAGCAGCTGAGTACAGGTTAACCAGATAATATTCAGAGGACCCTAGATTTCAGCAATGTATTCCATCTGATATACCTAGTTGAAAGCAGCCTAGGCCCCAAAGCATGATAAAATCTCTGGTGATCAGTATAAAACTGAGCGCCAAGTCTGGACAAGTTATAAGTCTGCTAACTTCTAGGAAGATTCTTTCAATGCTGTGAGCGACAGGATTCGGTGTTCAGTGTTTCCAAGCTATTTTAGAATGTTAAATCATGAAATTGAACAGGAAGAAACAATTGATATTGAGATAGCTAAGGACAGTGAACAAAGTAGCCAAAGTTCAAGACCACTGAGTCAAGGTTCTTTTGGACAACCAATTATTGACAATGAAGGTGCTATAGCTATGAATGAGGTGGAAACTGCAATACAACAAGCAAGACGGGAAAGTGTTCATTTGGAACAGTTAGTTGGACAAATGAATGACGAACAAAACAAAATATTTATGGAAGAAAAAGAGGAATTAGAGCATGGACTCCTTCATGAGAAGAAACAGTGTGCATGCACATCATTTAAACCAATACTATTATATGTTAGGGGTCAAGCTGGCACCAGGAAAATCTTTTAATTGAATATTCCACTGCTTTTCTACAGACGACTACAGACTCTAATTTGTCGTGTGTAGTAACAGCACCCACTGAATTAGCCGCACACAACTTTAAAGGAATTACTTTACATCAGCTTCTTATGCTGCATGTGCAACATGAAAACAAATCGGAGTACCAAAAGTTACCCAGTGAAACTTGTCATGAAGTCTCAAGAGTACTGAAGAAATTAAAACTTTTAATCACTGAGGAGGGGAGCATGGTTTCTAACTTAATGCTTACCTTTGTACACTAGAGGATGTAACAGATTCTAAAGACAGACTATGATGTGCTATTTGGAAGAAAGCACTTAATTGTGTTTGAGTATTTTTGTACAGAAATTTAAATGTTGAGGAAGGATTAGTAAATGGTGATATGGGAAAAGTGATTGATTTTATTAACTTTCCAAATATGAATGAGGATGAATGCTTAGCAATAAAATATAATCATATTGATGGCTTAAAGCAGATTGGTAGGTGTGTTGTATGTTTTCTGCTTGTAAAAGACTTGTATGTTAGACGGCAGCAGTTCCCAGTTTCTCTAGCATATGCTGTGACTATCCATAAATCTCAAGTTTTAAGTGTAGGGTTTAGTTGTGCCCTCTACACAACATGGAATCAGTGCTGTTGGCAGTGGTCGAGGAACTCAGGTGGCTCCCGGATCAAGGAGGATCCGCAGCCATCATTCTGCTAGACCTTAGTGTTTTGTTCGATACTGTGGACCATCCCACTCTCTTGAAGAGGATTTCCAAAGTCGGTTTCATGGACAGAGAATTTGATTGGCTCTGCTCCTTCTTGGAGAATCGTACCTTTCAGGTTCACGATCAGTCCTGCCTTTCAGCCAGTCTTTTGTCCTGCTGTGTTGTGCCTCAGGCCTCCTCTCTAAGCCGCACAATCTTTATCTACTCCCCCTCGCTGACATTGTGCAATCCTTTGGGTTCTCGTTGGCTTCTTATGCCGATGACACCCAGTTGGGTGTGTCAATCTTTCCTGACTCTAGATCAGGCCATCTATCTCGGACTCCTTGTCTTAACAAAGTGCCAGCTGGTTGCAAATTAAAACCCAATGAAGACAAAACAGAATTCATTCTGCTGGGTAACAATCACTTTTCTCCGAGCCCCCTCCCAATCTGCCCACTCCCAAAAACTCAATAAAGAATCTTGGGATTTAGCTTGACTCTGGCCTTACCAAGGAACATCAAGCCAAAAAACTTGCTGCCATCTGCATCCTAAGACTATTGCGGAAGGACTTTAACTTACTGCCTTCCACCTCCAGAAGAGTGATCATTCAGGCCCTCGTGCCCTCCCGACTTGACTACTGGAATGCCCTGTTTTTGGGCTCACCCCTCTATGTTGTCAATAGCCTGCAAATTGTGCAGAATGCTGCTGCACGTCTCCTGACTAACACTCCAAAACACCAATTGGCCACCAAGGCTCTGAGAGATCTACACTGGCTTCCAGTGGAATGCCGAGTGCAGTTCAAGACTCTTTGCATTATGCACAGGGCAATCCATAGAAAGGGCCCTTCCTTGATGAGATCGTTAACCTCTCTCTATCTTACTGGGAGAGCCCTCAGATCCTTATCAGTCCACCTACTGAAGGTTCTTAGGATTCGCAGATATTGCTGGGGCGGCCGATCCATTTCCTTTCTGGCACCCAGACTTTGGACTACACTGCCACTGGAACTGCGTCTACTGGAGGATAAAGTCCCATTCCTCAAGGCCTTAAAGACCTGCCTATTCTGTGACTGATCTTCCTCATCAGTTCCATCTAGCTCCCTTCAGTGTCTATGGCAGCACTGGGAAGTCTTCGGGTAGCCATGCAGTATATAAGATCTCAAGAATAGAATAGAAGTGTAGACGCAACTTTTATTAATATTGGTAGCACTGTATTTAATGAAGGTATGTCATATGTAGCATTATCTCGAGTTGGAACATTGGCTGGTTTGTTTTTGGTTGAATTTAATGACAGCAAAGTAAGTGCTAATGCAAGTTGTGTCAAAGAGTATAATTGATTAAGAAGTGCTCCTCATTTATGACAGTTCCCCATTTATGAAAAACTGATACTTTGTCCAAAGCGGAAGCTTACAAAGGATTCTATGGATGTTGCTGAAATGAAGGAAAAAAAGAACAAGAAATCTGTTAAGAAGAAAAAAGTGGAGAATGAGAGAGATATTCTAGGTTACCAGTTGTCAAACCATTCTGGTGTAAGATGCTATGCAAATGTTTTTCTCAATGTACTCTTTCATTTACCACATCTTATAAATGCAATTGAACAGAAACCACAGAATAGATTGTCTTCTGTACTGTGTGGTTTGCTGCAACGTTTACATAGTAACAGGGCTGTAACACATTGTGATTCAGGCATTCATGATCTAGTAGAGATATGTATTGGATCAGTACAATTTACTCACAACACTCAACAAGATGCACAGGAGTTTATAATGGTCATCCTTGGAGTTTTAGAAGAAGAAGAAGAAATAAACATTGATGACTTATTTGGACTGAGTTACTCATGAGTATACAATTTGCTTTTTCACGTCAAGTATTCAAAACGATTCAGAGAGATTTCTATATTTAACACTACCGGATTGTAAAACTGTGTCTTTTGAAACATTGATCAAAAAAGCTAACTAAAACAATACCTGCCCAACTTGTTGATCAGATGTTATGTCAATGTAACATGTACAAAGAAGTGGAAAATACCTTATACTAATGATACGATGCAGAGCAGATGGAAGTAAATTGGAAACAGAAATTACAAATTTCAAAGCTGGACAAATATCAGTTTCTGGAAAAACTTATAGTACTATGGCTATCATCTTTAACGAAGGACTTAGTGTAACATCTGGACACTATACTGTCTATTTAAAGAGTGAAACTGAATGGAGGGTGTAGGATGCTGGCTCTCTGCATAGTGCACTAAAACGAAGTACACTGTGCAGAGAGTTAAGTGGATCCCCTATTGGTATACAGAGGTAAAAGTAGATAATACTAATGCCATTTTAGTGGTAGTGTGGGCAAGCAGTTAGGCTTATCAGAGGCTATTGCTAAGCATTTGTTGCACTCACAGAGGCAATAACTAAGACACACACTCAAGAATAAATCCAAGACCAATTTGTAAAAATAACATTGATTTTTATATAATTTTTCAGACCAAGAACTGCACTCTAAGGTCAGGCACTTTTTAAATTATGAATTTTCTAAGTTTGCAAAAGAAATCACTGCCGTGTGCAATTACTCAAACTAGAAGTCAATGGGAGAAAATAAGAAAAAGCACAGAAAATCACACAGTGGGTTCTCGAGATTCACCTTCTGGGTTCGGGTAAGTAGCAAGGCCAGGTCCAATGTTCCAGCAGCAGAAGTTCGGGAGTGTCCCAGATTCGGCCGGGAGCAGGGTGCTGAGGTCGTTGTTAGTAGGCACACTACGAAGAAGGGGGCCACCAGAAAATACACCTCACAGGAGGAGTTAAAGGTAAGACCGAGGGGTCCCACTCAAGGAAGCCGGTCACAAGGGCCTCAGACTCATGGGGGCATAGGTGTTTTGTCGCTACCCAGGCAAGGCAGGCTGGGAGCAGAGCAGATAGGGCGCAGGTATTGGTACAGCATGGCTCCAGTAGGTCCTGGTGTCCTCCCACTTGGTGGAGGGACAGAGCTGACCCTTCTGAATGGAGGTACCTCTTCTTGCTTGGGTGCTGCGTCAGAGTCACCAAGGAGCAGCAGATCGGTTAACCGTACTTTGTTGTTCAGTGCCTGCAGGCTGCAGCTGAGCAGTTCCTCTACTTCAAGGGAGGTTATCTGCAATTTTTTGAAGACTGGAGGTGTTTTGGGGTTCTTGAAGTCCTCACAGTTGCAGGATGAGACAGCAGGCCACGATTGTTGAGTCCTGGAAGCAGGCGGCAGGGTTTGGTGCCAATTTTCTGCAGCACGTCTTCGGTTCTTGGGTCAGCAGCTCTTATTTGTTCTTCTTGGGTCCAGCAAATCTAAGTTATAAGGTCCAGGGATGCCACCTAAATACTAAATTTAGGGGTCTTAAAGGGATAGAAAGTCAATGTGCTACCTAGCTTTAGAGTATCTTTACCCTCTAAATGATCACTTTCTGTCAGAAGGGGCACTACCCTATCCCTGGCAGGTTAATTCCTGCCATTTCAAGATGGAGGAATTGGAAACGTCGTGCTCACATCAACTGCCCCACCTTAGGGGTGGTGCTCTCTGTATGTGGGCATGCCTCCAAATTTACCAAATGTTCCTGCCTGTCCTCCACCAAATGTGGAGCAGGACTGGGGGATTGACATCCTCCACTAGCTGGAGCTGCCTGCGTCACATTTCAAAGGTGGCATTGTCTTTGAAGGTTCCCACCTCGAAAGGCCATCCTGTCCTGGAGGAGGTGTGAAGCACCTCCGCCCAGAGCAGGCTTTGTTCCTGCCCTCTTAGAGCACTGACACTTACCCCATGAGGTCAGAAACATGTCTGGTGGTGGTAGGCTGGCTACAACTAGTCAGAGACCATACCAGTGCTTGGTAGGTTTTCAGGGGACCCTCTAAAAAGTCTCCTGTGTATATTTATTATACATCCAACACTGGCATCAGTGAGGATTTATTAAGATGGGATGTTTGTTACCAAACATCTTAGGGTACAGTGGAGCTAGGAACTCATAATGACAAGTATCCAGCTCATGTAATCTCTATGGCTTCCCTGTGCACTTACAATATCCAAGAATGGACTTGATATCGTGAGATCATATCTGCTCATGCAGATATGCCAACATATGGGATATAGTGCACCCTGCCTTAGGGCTGTAAGGTCTGCAGTAGGGGTGACTTACCTGTATATCATGCAATGTATGGGGGCATAGCACACAGGGCTATGTGCCATGTTGACTCTTCAGTTTTTTCTACAACAATACACACAGCCTACAATGGCAGTGTGTATGGTCTTGGTGAGGGGTCCCTGGGGTAGCACAATTTGTGCTTCAGGCCCAGTGAACCCTCTTCAGTACCCATGCTCTAGGTACCAGGAATACCATTTACTAAGGACTTACTGGGGTTGCTGAAGTTGTGCCAATTGTGGTACAGTTTTGGGAAAGAGATCTGGCACTGGGAACCTGGTCAGCAGGGACCCAGGGCACTTTCAATTTGAATTCACATCCAGCATCAGGCAAAATGTGGGGGGCTAACCATGTCAAAAGAGGAATTGTCCTAGTGAAAAAATGTAATGACAGCAATCTTAAATTCAAATAAAAGTGCATTTCAAGCTATCAAATTCTTATCTTTTGCTTCTTCAACCAAAGTTCAAAGAAGGATTACTGTTAAAAAAGTGGTATACAGTATTTGCTCTACATGGATCATCAGTGTTTATGACCACATTCAGCCTACCAGGGGTGATGTCTTCATAGGGGTCTCCATAATTCCAGTGTCCCTCAACTAGTAGCATTGTCCCACTTTTAATAATAAAGGAGGTTTTTTTACATATGTTTTTTAGATTAGTTCAGTAGCTATAGCTAAAACAATTGATTACCTAACTGTTGCAAGTGCAATGTATAGTGTTGCCTATTTGTAGTGACATACTGTGCAGTTCTGTTTTTTCCTACAATCTATAGGATTGTTTTTTCCCCACTCTTTCTTTATACAGTACATTGTTTATGGTGTACAAGTATAATGGTGTACAAGTATAAAAGCTGTAGACGGTAAAAACGGAAAATGAAATGCTTCAATATAATGTAAGATACTATTAAATCATACGAAATGTGTACTGTTTTGTTCATAATATGAACTTATGCATTGCAGAAATTAAAAGTTGATTTTGTAATTTTGTAAAATGTAATGCTAATTTAACTTTATGTTCCTTTTCTTTTCATACAGATGAACAGCACTGTCTGTTGGACTAATGCCATTTCCTAATTAGTTCTTTCTGTGTTGTTACTTACATTGTCAAGGTACCCAACGAGGCAGCGAGTGATATAGCCACTGAGACATCCAGACACCCACTGATATAGCCACTCACATGCCCAGGTGTACACAGGTTCATGCACTCACACACCCACTCACTCACCCATACAGTCACTGATACACCGACTCACTTACCTATGCAGGTAATAACACAAGCACTCACTCACCCATACAGCCACTCACACATGTGCTCCCTCACCCATACAGCCACTTAAACAGCCACTCATTTACTCATACTGCCACTCACATACCCACTCACTCACCCATACAGCTACTCGCACACCCACTCACCCATACAGACACTCATACACTGACACACTCACCTATAAAGCCACACACTCAACCACACAGCTACTCATACACCCACTGAATCATCCATACAGTTACTCACATACATACTCACTCACCCATATAGACACTCACACATGTTCTCACTTATCCATACGGCCACTCACACACCCACTCACTCACCCATGCAGCTACTCATGCACCCACTCATTTACCATACAGCCCCTTCACTCACTTATACATCCACTCATGCACCCACTCACTCACCCAGACAGTCACTTGCACACCAACTCACTCACCCATACATGCACTCACACACCAATGCACTCAACTCTACTACCAATCACACACCCACTTACTCACCCATGCAGCCACTCACATATCCACTCACTCACCCAGGCAGCCACTCACACACCCACTCATTCACTCATACACCTACTCACACACTCCCTTACTCACCCATACAGACACTCACATGCCCACTCACTCACCCATACAGGTACTCACACAGTCAGTCACTCAACCATATACACATTCATTAAGCATACAGCCACACACATAGTCACTCCCTTGCCCATACAACCACTCTCACATCCACTCCCTCACCTGTACAGCCACTCATGCACCCACTCACCCATACAGCTACTCAATAGCCACTGACTCACCCATACGGACACTCACACATGTTCTCACTCACACATACAGTGACTCACACACCCACTCACTCACTCATACAACCACTCACATTTTCATTCACTCACCCATACAGTCACTCACACACCTACTCACTCCCCCATACAATGACTGATATACCCACTCACTCATCCATAAAGCCACTCACACATGCATGCACTCACACATATAGCCACTCACTCATACATATAGCCACTCACACACTCATTCACTCACCTATACTACCACTCACCCACCCACTCACTCACCCATGTAGCCGCTCACACACCCACTCACTCATCCTTACAGCTACTCACACACACTCACTCATCTATATATCCACTCACAGATGCACAGATTCACCTGTATAGCTACTCACACACTCACCAATACAGGCACTCACATGCCCACTCACTCACCCATACAGCCATTCAAACGTCCACTCACTCACCCATACAGCCACCCACATACCTACTCACTCACCCATATAGGAACTTACATAGTCAGTTACTCACCCATGCAACCACTCAGACAGTCACTCACTCACCCATATAACTACTCACACAATCACTCACCCATACACCCATTCACACAGCCACTTTCCCTGCCATACAGCCACTTAGGCACCCAGTCATTGACCCATACAGTCACCCACATACCCACTCACTCACCCCATACACCTTCTAACACATGCACTCACTTGCTCATACAGCCATACAGCCACTCATACTAGCGCTCACTCACCCATACAGACACTCACACACCCACTCACTCACCCACACAGCCACTCACACATGCACCCATACAGATACTCACACACCTACTCACTCATCCATAAGCTACTCACACATGCACAGATTCATCAATATAGCTACTCACACATGCTCTTACTCACTGATAAATGTACTCACATGCTCCTCACTCGCCCATAGAGGTACTCACACACCCTCTTACTCACCCATATAGGCATTCACACAGTCAATCACTCACCCATACACCCACTAACATACTGATTCACTCAGCCATATAGCCACTCACACAGTTATTCACTCACCCATACAACCACTCATATAATCACTCACTCACCCATACACCCATTCACACAGCCACACAGCCACTCATACACTCACTCAACCATACAACCACTCACACAGCCACACAGCCATGTTTATACCCAGTCATTCACCCATACAGCCACTCATGCTAGCACTCACTCATCTATATAGCCACTCAGGCACTCACACACTCATCTACACAGCTGCTCACACAGCCACTCACCCAACCAACCAGTCACTCACATACCCACTCACTCACCTATATACTTACTAACACATATACTCACTCACCCATACAGTCACTGATACTAGCATTCACTAACCCATATAGCCACTCACATACCCAGTCACTCACCCATACAATCACTCAGTCACCCACTCACCCATACAGCCACTCAAACAGTCACTCACTCACCTATATACCCACTCACACATCCACTCACTCACACATCCTGTCACTGATACATCCACTCACTTGCCCATAAAGTTATTCACACAGCCACTCACTCACCCATATAGCCACTCACAAAGCCACTCACTCACCCATACACTGAACACACAGCCAGTCACTCACCCATAGAGCCACTCACATACCCTCTAACTCACCCACATGGCTTCTGACACACCCACTCTCTCATCCACACAGCCACTCACACAGCCACCCATCCAACCATACAGTCACACACACCCACTTACTTATGAATGCACCTGCTAACACACATACTCACTCACCCATACAGCCACTCATAGTAGCACTCACTCACCCATGCAGCCACTCACACAGTCACTCACTCAACCATACACCCAAACACACAGCCAGTCATCCACCCATACGGACACTCATGCACCCACTCACTTATCCATATAGCCACTTATACACCCACTCACTCATCCATAAAGCCACTCACAAATGCACTCACTCACACAAACTACCACTCACACACTCATTCACTCACCTATACAGTCACTCTCATACCCTCTCACTCATATACAATTACTTAAACAATTAGTTAAACTAACATATAGATAGACATATACTGACAGGTGTTTACAATGACATAGAACCCCAAACAAACATACAGTTATTCATTCCCTAAACAAGATAAAGCAGTTCTGAAAAATGCTTTTTTAAACTTGTTTTTTTGCTGCTACTGAATTTTTTATTTTCTGGGAGTATTTTTTCATTTTTAAAACATCAACTGGAAAATAGAAATGAAAAAACAGCATGCAAAATTTGTGAAACAAGTTCTAATCAAAAAAATATGTAACATCTGTGGCTCCTCTTTGCCTCTAGAATTGCAGAAAGAGACTACTCACCCACAGACCTTATTACACTTTCTGAAAAAATGTCCCTATATCAGCTAAATCTGGATTAACTGCAGGAAAGGCTTTGGTTCCAGGCATAGCAATGGTGACTCCAATAGCTAGCTACTCCATAACAGGGATTGATGCTGCTTCTCAATCTTTCTCCCCACTAAAGAGCTGCTTGGAGTGAATTGTTTGCAGGTGTTTCAGCATGGAGGTTGTCCCATAGCTGTCTTTTTTATCCGTGCCTCTGGATAGTATTTGTGAGCACAGCTTGCACTGCACCTGTCACGCCACATTTATTTTTTTCCCCAGAAGGGATAGTAAAAAAATTCCAGCCGATGCTATCTTTTTTTTTGGGAGCTCTTCCTCCTCAGTAGATTAACTGTGGTCCTCTGGGTATGGGGCCTGACTATATGTTGAGGCTGCCATTTTTAGAATGAAAACATACCACTCAAAAAATCAGGAAACTGCAGCTGTAGTGAGAAGTGTAAAATCAGAGTGCTACACCCGGAAGTAAAGAAAAGTGGGAGAGCACTTCCTCTGTTGAGTATGAAAACTGTTTTAGGCAATCAAATCTCTTTACTCATGTGCCACATGGGTTTCACGGTGACGTTGTGATGATGTTGCGATGTCACTATGAATACCAAAATATATATTAAAGCATGCGTGCAACATTGATTCACTTATGAGTGGATCAATTGATACCTAATATTAGTAAATCACTTACCTTAGAAACACTTTTTAGAATGTTTTAATTTCATTTTAAGCGTTTTTAAAACTCACGCTGGTTTTGCGAATTTCCTGCGGTACCGGAAACTACGTGTTGGAACAGTTTGAAAAAGATTCACAAATATCAAATTTTTTTTTTAAATCAGCAATTCGTATAAATTTCAGGCAACTCCTTTAATAAACTCAGGAAACATGTTGTAGTGCAAAAAGAAAAGTATCTCAAGCACCATTTGTAGGCATTGTAAGGCATTATGCTGCAGACATACATGTCATAAGGACATTAGGGTCTGAATTAGAAAAAGGTGGTTCAATATCAGGTGCCCTTTTTTTACATTTATTGTTTTAAAACATCTTGCTCTGAATTTATCCATTAGTATTGTTTACTAATTTTATCTGCATTTATTCATGAACATTTTAAAGTAAAGCAGCAGGTGAGGTTCCATTCTAGCCCTGTTAATCACACAGCTACTGAGACATACACAGACACTCAGACACCAACTCAAACACCCATTCAGCCACTCCCACATCCACTCACACACTCACACAGCCAATCACACACCCACCCACACCCACACTCCCATACAGTCCCATACAGTCACTCACACACCCACTCACACAACCACAAAAACACTCAAAACCAATTCACAGA
The DNA here is from genome assembly GCA_963921515.1 of Calotriton arnoldi. Classification (NCBI taxonomy): domain Eukaryota; kingdom Metazoa; phylum Chordata; class Amphibia; order Caudata; family Salamandridae; genus Calotriton; species Calotriton arnoldi. The sequence continues at coordinate 222,726 of CAWUFW010003978.1, forward strand.
CCAATACAGCCACTTAGACCCACTCCCCAACTCAAAACTCCATTCACCCTTTGAAATTAACTAAAAAAACAAAGGTTACAGGGATGTTATTGTTAGGAAAAAACATTAAAAACCTTAGAAATTCACAGAAAGAACCTAAGGTTATAGGTATGCTATAGTTAGGAAATGGAATAAAAAACATCATAGAAATTAACTGAAAAAAACAAAGATTACAAGGACGGTATACTTAGGCTAAGATTTCACTCATACAAAACCATTCAAATTCAGCAGTTATAGCTTCCTGAGTTAACTATATCTTACGCACCTGTGATGCACTGCTTATGACCTCACATATTGCATCACTCATTACATGGTCAGTGACATCACTGATGACATCACTGATGACATCTCAAATGACATCACTGATGACATCATCCAGTGACTGTGTTTCTGTAAAGTTTAAATATTTTTAATATATATAGGGAAAGGCGTATTGAAGAATGAGTGGGTGTATAAGTGTCTGTATGGATGATTTAGTAGGTGCATGACTAACTCTATAAGTGAGTGATTAAACGTATCTTACTGAATGCATGGGTTAGTGACTAAACTGGGTGAATGTCTGTATCCGTCTGTCTATTGCTGTGTAAGTGGCTGCTGGGTTTGTGAATAGCTACATGAGTGTCTGTATGAGTTATTGATTGGTTGTCTGAGTATCTGTATGGGTGCCTGAGTGTTTGTGTGGGTGGGGTGTGTGCGACTCTGTGCATAGATGTGTGAGTGGGTGATTCACTGGGTGGATGGTTTCAAGAGTGCATCTGTGATAGACTGTATGGGTGGGTAAGTGTGTGTAAGAGTGTGTTAGTGAGTGAATGTATGTCCCAGTGGTACATGTGTGAGTAACTACATATGTGAAAGGCAGTATATATGTGTGTTGGAGTATATAAATAGCTATAAGCTAGAGTGTGTGATTGTGAGAGTGACTGTATGGATGAGTGTGTGCTTGTATCAGTGATTGTATAAGAGCGTAAGAATGTGCTAGTATTTGTATGAGTAAGTGAGCTGGTGTGTGTATAACTGTATAGGTGAGTAAATGGCAGTGTGTTTAATTATTTGCATGACTGACTAGGTGTGTGAGTACCTCTATGGATGAGTGGCGGTGTTTGAGTGTCTATATAGGAGTATGAGTGCATATGATAGTCCTGTACTGAGTGACCGTAAGTATGAGTGACTGTACGGGTGAGTGAGTGGATGTGTGTGTAGACCTAAGAATCAGTGAGTGGGTATGTAGTTATTGGTGTTGGAGTGTCTATGGTTTTGCGAATGGCAGTCTGTAATTTAGAGTGGGTGTATCAAAGGTTATATTAGGGTGTGAGGAGGTGCATCAGATTATCACGTGGATGATGTCATCAGTGATGTCATTTGAGATGTCATCAGTGATGTCATCAGTGATGTCACTGACCATGTCATGAGTGATGTAATATGTGACGTCATCAGCAGTGCATTGCGGGGGCGCGAGTTATAGTTAGCTGAACTAACTATAACGGGGGAATTTTACGGGTTTTGTACGAGTGCAATGTCCAACTAACTATAACTGTCCCTAAAACCTATGTTTTTTTCAGTGAATTTGTAAGGTTTTTTAAATGCTAATTTCTAACTATAACGTGCCTGAAGCCTATGGTTTTTTCAGTGAATTTCAAAGGTTTTTTAAATGCTAATTCCTAACTATAACATGTCTGAAACCTATGGTTTTTTTCAGTGAATTTCAAAGGTTTTGTAAATGACAATTTTTAAATGTATTAATTGTTATATTTATTTTTTTGATACTGATTTACTACATTTTTTAAACTATTTATTTTTACATATTTTATTTTTTAAATTACATTGTAATTACATTATACATTACATTACAAAATATACTTTCTCAGAATGAATTACTTTAGTTTAAATACTTTGCAAATAGGCAATAGACTTTTAAGTACAGTAGTTACAGTTGCTGCAATGGGCAACACAATTTCAAACACAATGCAACATTGAGCTCAATGTGAATTTCTAGTTAAATGCAATTAGTTACTTTATGGATTACTTTTCTCAACCACAGGACTGGATCCTAGATTCAGTCCTGGGACATCTCCTGTAAACAGTTGAGTAAAAGCGTTTTGGTTACAGTAGTAATTTTTAAGGAATATTATTGTATTTTAAAAGTTGACACTTAGAAACTTTTTCACATAGAATCACCAATGTTATCCTATGGGAGGAAATTCACTTAGCAGGTAAGTAGTGTTATCGTTACTTTTTCTTACTCAGTGGTGGATCCTGGATCCAGCACTGGTGCATCTCCTGTAAACAGTTGAAAGAATGCGTTTAAGTCATACAGGCGATTTTTAAGGAATATTTGTAGTTTGTGAAAATCGACACTTTGAAACTTTTCGGCTGAAAACCAGACAATGGATTCCAATGGAAGGAAATACAAGTTACTGGTAAGTACGGTTAGAATTACTTTTCAGGGTCAGTACTGGGCTCAAAGATGCAGCACTGAGGTCTCTCCTGATAACAGGTGAGTAAATCGGAATTCGTAGTTCTGCTGATTTTAGAGGAATATTTGTATGTTTCAAAGATTGACACAAACTTTTTCAGCAAAAAGCAGGCAATGATATCCTATGGAAGGAAATTCAAGTTACTGGTAAGGACGGTTAAAATTACTTTTCAGGATCAGTACTGGGCTCAAAGATGCAGCACTGAGGTCTCTCCTGATAACAGGTGAGTAAATCGGAATTCGTAGTTCGGCTGATTTTAGAGGAATATTATAAAGTTCCAAAACTCCACACTTAGAAGAATTTCCAAGTGAAACCAGTCAATGTTAGCCTATGGAAGGAAATTCAAGTTACTGGTAAGTACGGTTAAAATTACTTTTCAGGATCAGTACTGGGCTCAAAGATGCAGCACTGAGGTCTCTCCTGATAAATGGTGAGTAAATCGGAATTCGTAGTTCTGCTGATTTTAGAGGAATATTTGTATGTTTCAAAAATCGACACTTTGAAACTTTTCTGCTGAAAACCAGATAATGGATTCCTATGAAAGGAAATACAAGTTACTGGTAAGTACGGTTAGAATTACTTTTCAGGGTCAGTGCTGGGCTAAAAGATGCAGCACTGGGTTCTCTCCTGATAACAGGTGAGTAAATCGGAATTCGTAGTTCTGCTGATTTTAGAGGAATATTTGTATGTTTCAAAAATCGACACTTTGAAACTTTTCTGCTGAAAACCAGACAATGGATTCCTATGGAAGGAAATACAAGTTACTGGTAAGTACGGTTAGAATTACTTTTCAGGGTCAGTGCTGGGCTAAAAGATGCAGCACTGGGGTCTCTCCTGATAACAGGTGAGTAAATCGGAATTCGTAGATCGGCTGATTTTAGAGGAATATTATAAAGTTCCAAAACTCCACACTTAGAAGAATTTCCAAGTGAAACCAGTCAATGTTAGCCTATGGAAGGAAAGTCAAGTTACTGGTAAGTACGGTTAAAATTACTTTTCAGGATCAGTACTGGGCTCAAAGATGCAGCACTGAGGTCTCTCCTGATAACAGGTGAGTAAATCGGAATTCGTAGTTCTGCTGATTTTAGAGGAATATTTGTATGTTTCAAAAATCGACACTTTGAAACTTTTCTGCTGAAAACCAGACAATGGATTCCTATGGAAGGAAATACAAGTTACTGGTAAGTACGGTTAGAATTACTTTTCAGGGTCAGTGCTGGGCTAAAAGATGCAGCACTGGGTTCTCTCCTGATAACAGGTGAGTAAATCGGAATTCGTAGTTTGGCTGATTTTAGAGGAATATTATAAAGTTCCAAAACTCCACACTTAGAAGAATTTCCAAGTGAAACCAGTCAATGTTAGCCTATGGAAGGAAATTCAAGTTACTGGTAAGTACGGTTAAAATTACTTTTCAGGATCAGTACTGGGCTCAAAGATGCAGCACTGAGGTCTCTCCTGATAACAGGTGAGTAAATCGGAATTCGTAGTTCGGCTGATTTTAGAGGAATATTTGCACAATGGTGAAGGAAGGGGGTGGGGCCTGAAGTGACATGTCTGCAAACACGCCCTGTGGCGCGTTTTAAGTTGGAGAATTAATTCCTCCTCAATCCTGAGGGTCCCTAGGGGCCAACTAGCCCACCAGGAACCTCCAGTACGCGCCAGGGGCTGCGTTGCAGAGAGGTGTACAGAGGCCACGCCCCTTTTACAACACTCTGCAACGCAGCTCCGTGGCGCTTACTGGAAGTACCTGGTGGGCTAGTTGGCCCCCAGGGACCCTCAGGATTGAAGAGGATGTAATTCCCCATCTAAAAATGCGCCACGGGGCCTGTTTGCACACATGTCACCTGAAGCCCCGCCCCCTCCCTTCACCACTGTGCAAACGCACCCCGTGGCGCATTTTAAGTTGGGGGATTAAGTCCCCTTGAATCCTGAGGGTCCCTGGAGTCCAACTAGCCCACCATGTACCTCCAAAAAGCGCCACAGAGCTGCGTTGCAGAGAGGTGTAAAAAGGGCCGTGGCCTCTGTACACCTCTCTGCAACGCAGCCCCCTGGCGCATACTGGAGGTTCCTCGGTGGGCTAGTTGGCCCCCAGGGACCCCAGTATTCAAGGGGAATTCGCTTCCCATCTGCAAACGCGCCAGGGGATGCGTTTGCAGACTGCTGCAGGGTGGGGGCGGGGCCTCTGGCACAATGCCGGTCTTTTTTTTTTTTTTTTTTATGGGAGGGGGGCTGCATGGCCCCCCTTCCCTTGGCCTCTTTTGGCCCCGGGGACCCCATCCCCCGGGGCATGAGGATTTTCATTATTTTTTTAAATTAAAATAAAACGGGAAGGGGGCCGCATGGCCCCCCTTCCCTTCCCTGGGCCTATATTGGCCCCGGGGACCCCATCCCCCGGGGCATGCCCTCTTTTTTTTAAATTTTAAATATTTGGAGGGGGGCTGCGTGGCCCCCCTCCTCAGGCCATTTAAGGCCCCGGGGATCCCATCCTCAGGGGCCGGCCTTTCCGTTTTTGTTTTTTTTCAAATTTTAATTTTTATTTTTGGGGAGGGGGGCCGCGTGGCCGCCCTCCCGGGCCACTACTTGCCCCGGGACCCCATCCCCCGGGCTGGCTCCTCTCCGTTGGGGACTGTGGGGGTCCGCAATCCCCACAGTCCCGCCGGCTCCCGCGTCCCTTGGGAGCCGGCATTGCTTTTCACATGGGGAGCTGCTAAGATGCAGCTCCCCGTGTGGAAAGCAATCTGCTTTGAATTTTGGAAGAGAGAGCAGGTTTCCTGCCTCTCTTCCAAAATCCAAAGCAGTTTGCTATGACAGGACGGGAGCCGCGAGGCTCCCGCCCTGCCATAGCAAACTACAGTGTCCTGGGGGTAGGCACCCCGGAACACTGCAGGAGCCGGCCCTGAGGGGTGGCGGTCCCCAGGGCCATCAAGGGCTCCAGGAGGGGGGCCGCGCGGCCCCCTCCCTTGAATTGCACAGCCCCAGGAAGGTGGTGGTCCTCGGGCATGTGGGGGCTGGAGCCCCCCACACGTTATTAAAAATTAAAAAAGAAGCCCCGGGGTGGCGGTCCCCGGGGCTGCGGGAGGGCAGGAGAGCCCTCCCGCACCATTTTTTTATAAAGCCCCGGGGGTGGCGGTCCTCGGGGCTTGGGGGCATTAGAGGCCCCCATATAAAACATAAACCCACCTCGCATGCCCCCGGGACTTGGGCCACCCGGGGGCAAATACAGTCGAGCGCGGCAGACCGCGCTCGATTTTTCTTATCGGCGGGATCCGCGCACCTTAAGCGCATCCCGCCGATTTTTTTTTTTTTTTAAATGCTTTTTTCTGCCCAGGGGTCCTTGTGGGACCCCATGAGCAGACCTAGGGGTCAGGGTGTTTCTACCCTGCCCCCTTTTGCGCTTTGCGCATTTGTTTCTGTCCCTCAGTTCTACCGAGGGATAAAATGGCTGCCAACACTTCCTGATTTGGAGTGTTGACAGCCAATTAGCATGCAGCTCGTGATCGGAAGGGTGCGCGAATCCGACGCAGCCATAGATATATATGTGATTTTCCTTTTGATTTTCACAGGAACTACTGAACGGATTTACACCATTTAACAAAAAGGGTTCTTTCTGAACCAAGAACTACCTCTTTGCCAAATTTGGTGTAATTCCGTTCAGCAGTTCGGGCTGTAGCCGTGGCTAAAGTTTCCTATGGGAAAATGAATGGGGAAAACACGTTTTGGGACCCCTTTTTCTCGGCCCCCGCTTGACGAATCACCCTGAAACTTTCAGGGTAGGAGCAGACCGGAGCGGGCCATAAAGTTTGAAAATTTCGCGAAGATTCGTCAACCGACGCAAGAGTTATTTCAAATAGAATGTTGCGGATTTCCTATGGAAAATAGGTCCTAACTATAACTATCTACTGGCGACCGCCAGTAGATAATCTATAAATATATATACATATATATGTACATATATACACACACAATTATATATATTTATAGAGAGAGATAGATATATAACATATGTATATATATTTTTTTCACTAATATGAACTTTTGTATCCTGTATATTTTTGTCACCGCTGAGCCCTTGTGTCCATTTTTTACACTTTTTTAATTTTAATTTACCTGTCTAGTATGGCCATCCACCATGTTAGATCAGTAAATTTTAAATGACTGCCATGTGCCACTAAACACGTTTGTGTATACATCATGATGCATTCACACCCATCAGCAGACATCTTTGAATTGATTTTTCTTTAAGAGAAAACCCACAGCAAAAATTGCCAGCCACGTTTGTGCCTGTGTCATGAATTTTGCATTCACAAGCGGCGAGAAAAAAACATCATCAAAGCAAATAACTCAGCTTTTTAGAGTCAAGATCTCTCTGATTTGTCATTTTTTTTTAATTCTTGCATTGTCCAGCTATCTTTGCTATAGATGATTAGAAGTAGTGTGTTGACTTAGGGTGTACAATATTTTGTGCAACAGATTTGGCATTGAAGAGCTGCAAAATGGCTGTTAACATACCTAGAATAAATAGATAGAATTAAGAATATTAGAATTTGGATTTTAATTTTGTATTAGGAAGGCACAGTGCTGTGCCTCTGAAAGTAGTGAAGCCTCACATCAGTGTGAATTGGGATATTCAAGGGCCTGGTAACAGATGCAAGTAACTTGGCCTTTCAAGGAAAGGCGACATAAACCACAAAAGCTGTATTGGCAGTTGAACTCAGCCCAATGTAAGGGGAAGCAATGCACTCTCAAATACTCTAGGATGATATGTATATGTTCTCCTTCACATAATAAATGCATTTCAAATGGTCCAATGGATTTTCACCTCGCTCACACTTTACATTACTGCTGAAGATATAAATGTTAACCTAGTTAGCAAGAGAGAAATAAAATTTGGACTGACATTCAAACAAATTAATGTCTTGGTATCCTCACTTGTCATGCATTATTAGCTTCAAAAGGGGTGAATGTCTGTGAAAGAGTTCCTATAGAAATTACAGTAATGGGTGTTTATATCAGATTTGAAACATACGACACAATTCAAATCACCAATTCTATAGATTGACTGAGTTCTCGCCGCCTCCTTCAAGAAGGAGGTCCACCATCAACAGAGTGCCTCAGTGACAGCCATAGAATGGAGCTTGTAGGGAAGCTCAGGATAAGCATAAGAGTCAAAATTATGTTGTTTCCCGTGGTGACCACCTTGAAGTGACTGAAAAACGAAAGGTTTACTCACCTTTGCCCTCCAGTTTTTCCTTGGGGAACACCCAAAATTCCTTTGGAATATCTTCCATGGAGCCCTCTTTCCATTGAAGCAGCATGTACTCCTGTCGCTAGCTAGTATTTAATGCAAACTGTGACAGAGCACCTATTGATATTATGGGCCATGGCCAATTCTGTGGGATATCTACTATACATTTTTGCAAGCTGCAAGTGCAAAGGTCACAAGTTGTGAGAGCACGTTTCAGCATCATTACATCACAAGGTGTCTCAAGTTAAATGAGAGTAAATTAGGACTATGTTGCCATGTATTTTGTTATTGAAGAAGCACAAATACATTGAGCAGCTATAGCCTCACATCCTAGGGTTGGGGCTGTTCTCAGAGAAAACTGCAGTCTATATATTTGTATGTTTTGAGCTTATAAAGAGTCTTGATCAGGGCCTTAATGACTTAAAAGATTTTGTTTTACTTTTTGTTTGCCTGTCTGTGAGCAGGACGCTTTCTTTGGGCAGTATTAGGTAGTAATTGGTGTCATATACCAGAAGAGGGAATGAAATGGGTTCAATAGAACAGCGTTTCAGACGGAAAGGTATCAGTGAAGGAAGTGAGTACCATAGGCAAGGTACATGAACCCTATTCTTCATCCAGAAGTCCATCCCTACTAACCTGACTGTCCCTTGGGTGCACTGTCTCTCCGCCGGGGACGCAAATTGTACCTAGCCACTCCAGGCACTGCCTCGTCTCGAAAAAGAACCTTAAATTCAGGGGAGGCAGGGGACTGAGACTCTAGCTCCTGCGGACCAGATGGAGGAGAAACCTGGGCAGCCCTTATTTCTGGAGGCACTGCCTCGTTCAAAGCAGCGTCGTTCTCCTCTTCCGTCTGTGCCCAGGTCAATTGGGCATCAGAAAAAGGGATAAAGTGTGGCACCTTCTCCTTCTCGTGGTCCCCTATGCCCTCACGGACCCACTTGTCGTAAGGGAGAGGGAGCAGGACTCACCGGCAGTGAGATGAGTGGATCCAGTTCTTCCGTCCGTCCACTTTCACAGCTGTCCGCGTGGCGAGCAAGACCAACAGGGGCCCCTTCCACCTCGGCTCCCAGCACCCTCATCTCTGGTAGTTTCGTACCAAAATGTATTCACCAGGCTGGATACTGTGCCCTGGCCCCTCAGATATTGGCGGGAGTGCCTCATGTATCTGTTGATGAATAGAATAGAATACAAATTTTCAGTTAACTCACATAAGTAATCTACAAGTAACGGGTATTCAATATCAGAGAAATGGATTGGGCGGGGGATGCCCCACACATTTGCGGGGCGCCCAAAAACCACTTCGTATGGGGATAACCCTGTTCTAGAATGAGCTGTCACTCTCGTGGATAACAGGGCAAGGGGTAGCGTGTCTGGCCATTATAATCCTGTGCTCTCCCTGATCTTTGCCAGCTTCAACTTGAGAGTACCATTGTACTTCTCAACCAAACCGGCCGACTGGGGGTGGTTTGCTGCATGAAACTTCTGCTTAATGTGCAAATCGTCGCATACCAACGTAATCACCTTTGCATTGAAGTGACTCCCGTTGTCACTCCAAATCAAACGGGGCAAGCCGAAGCGTGGAAAAACTCCTTCAAAAGAGCCTTCGTCGTTGCTATGGCTGTGTTCTCTTTAGTGGGGTAAGCCTCAATCCATTTACTGAATGCACAAGCAACCACCAGCACGTATTTCAAGTTGTTAACTTGTTCCATTTTGATGTAATCCATCTGGAGAACCTCGAAAGGGAAAGAGGGGGGAGCAAAATTACCAGGAGGTGTAGGAGTACCTTTCCCTGGATTATGTATCAGGCAAACTATGCAGTGCTTCACTAGATGAACCGCTACTTTAGGGATATTGTCATTTTGCCATAGGGGATCCAATAACTTACATATCCCCTTCACACTAATATGGGCTGGACCATGTGCCATTGTAACTACAGGGAATACATATGCATCTGGTAACATCCATCTTTGCTTTTCCGATTTATCGGTCCAGCACCCCTCCTCATCTAAGTGTCCTGTACTTTCCTGCCACGTTGCCAACTCCTCAACTGTTGCCTCACTCTGAATCTCTTTCACGTTTTCCAACGTGTCCTCAAACATCCCGCCTTCAGGCACCCATCTAGCTGGCCCCGCCACAAACATTCTCTTCATCTTGGACCTGGCTGTCTCTTTAGCTGTCTGGTCTGCAAATGCATTTCCTCTCCCCACGTCATCAGTGATCACTTTATGGGCACAACACTTCACTATCACCAATCTTCTGGGAAGTGCCAGGGCTGACAAAAGCCTATGTATGAGAGGGCCATGTTGTATCCTTGCGCCGTGTGAGGTCAGAAATCCCCTCTCTGCCCAGAGCCGCCCAAAATTATGGGCTACTCCAAACGCGAATTGGCTGCCAGTATAAATATTGACAGCCAATCCCTCACTTAACTCACACGCTCGCAAAAGAGCAACCAGCTCCGCAGCTTGTGCCGATTGGTAGGGAACACGTGATGTCTCAACTACAGTGCACAGCGTAGTAATAGCATATGCTGCGGTGTTGGTGCCATCTGAAATTTGAAACAAGAGCCATTGACATATAATTCCCCTTGCAGGTCATATAGGGGAACGTCAGTCAGGTCTACCCGTCCCTTCATCTCTTCTTCTGTCCGAAATAAACAATCATGGACATCTGTGTCCTCATTTTCCGAAGGGAGGGGTAGTAAAGTGGCTGGGTTCAGAGTGGCACATCTTTTTATTGTAGTGTGTGGCGCAAACAAAGTCAATTCATAACCCGTCAGACGAGCACTGGTAAGGTGTTGCGTCTTTGTCTTGTGCAGAAGTGTGTCCACAGCATGGGGTACCATTACTGTGAGATCAGTATTGAGGACGAGCCCTGCCGATTGTCGAATAGAGACAGCCACGGCCGCGGCAGCTCTCAAACAGCTCGGGAGGGCTCTGGCGACAGTGTCAAGAAGGGCAGAGAAATAAGCACATGGCCTCTGCTTACCTCCAAAGGCTTGTGTTAAGTTAACACAGAAAGCGTACATCCAGCCGTTTCGTGTACGTACAACACAAAAGGCTTATGATAATCAGGCGTACCAAGCACAGGTGCAGAGCAAAGCTCGACTTTTAATTGCTCAAAAACTTGCTGACATTCATGCGTCCAGGGTAAAGGTTCATGTACGTCTTTAGTGGTTAGACGGAGTAAAGGCTTTGTTAGTAAAGAGTAACCAGGTATCCAATGATGACAATACGAGGTGATGCCTATAAAAGCTCGCACATCCCTCTGAGTCTTGGGGACGGGCATCTTAACAATGGCACCAATGCGTTCAGGTGTTAGCCTCCTTCCCTCCTTCGACAGTAGGTGACCTAAATAGGTGACCTCCTGTCGACAATATTGGAATTTTGAAAGGGACACTTTATGTCCATGCTGTGCCAAATGTAGCAGCAATTTGACCGTGGCATCTTTGCAACCCTCTTCAGTATCGGAGGCTACCAACAGGTCGTCCACATATTGCAATAATACGTACCCTGAGCGAAGAGAGAGGGAATCCAACTGACCTTTCAGGGCTTGACTATATATACTAGGACTTTCAGTATACCCCTGAGGAGCTCAACAGAATTGGAAACTCCAGCCCACTAGGGTGAAACCAAAAAGGTGCCGGCTATTCGGATGAATTGGGATGCTACATAAAGCATTTTTCACGTCAATCACAGAAAAGAATTTGGCTGTGGAAGGAATCATTGTTAAAAGAGCAGTAATGTCGGGTACCACCGGGAACTGAGGGACCACTATTTTGTTAACCTCCCGTAAATCAATCACAAAATGATAGACATCAGGATGAGCATCAGCAGAATCCGAGGGTGTCTTTTTGAGGATGGGGAGGATAGGGCTATTACACACATTGGCAACTGTCTCCTCAACCACCCCCGATATTATCAAATCCTGTATAATCTGCAACAAAGCCCGTTCCCCCGCCTGCGGTATTTTGTACTGGGGAATACGAGGCAGCACAGCGTTGTCTTTAATCGTAATAGGGACCGGTTTTATCTGCAACAACCCCACATCCGTATCTCCTGTTGCCCACAACGTGGGCGGCACATCTTTAAATTCAGCAGGAAGCAGTGCGTCTTTTGAAAAACACTGCTTGGTACTGGCCACATCTGGTCCTATTGTCATATAAACGCCATCTGGAGAACATGAAATCGTAGCATGCAACATTTTCAACAAATCTAATCCCATTAGATTTTCTCCACAATTTGTTGTCAACAAAAATGGCGAGTCCACAGTGAAAGGGCCAATAGTCAAAGCAAGGGGTTCAGAAATGGGGCTCACAACAGGTACGCCTGAAAAACCTACCAAAACATTGTTATGGCCGGACAGAGCTGCCCCGGGGAACAGTGAACGAGAAACAGAGCTATTCATTGCACCTATATCCACTAAAAATGTCTTGGCCAAACCATGCAAATCTGCCGTGACGTAAGGACCATGCTGATCTACAGGTATTTGACCTGGTCCTTCACCCAGTCCCTGGCTGTCCTAGTTATAGCGAATCTCGCTCGACGAAATGCTGGATTTATCACACGCGGCTGCATCTATATATAAAACGGGCAGATTTAAGGATCACTTTCTATACAAGACGTGACCATTGCCCAATTTCATATAAAGCAAGGTCTGCTTATTTCATTCTTTTTGAAAAAAAGATTCAAGAAAATTCAATTAACTCCCTAGAAGTTCTGTTCTATACGCTATGAGAATTATATCCTCTCACGTATTTTAATTCCTTGATGTTGTTTCATCGCATAACTAAGTAACGAGTGACCCAAACCTCGTTTATCTTCATCAAGTCATATCAGTTTTTCAGTTGCTGTGGCTTCTCCTGACGAAGGCGCTACGTGCGCCGAAACGCGCGTCGAAGATTCACTTATTGCCACTCTGTATTTTTATATGCATTTTGTATTTTATAAAATTTGATTTGTATTTTAATGTATGTATTATGTTACTAAATTGTATATATCATTATTGAACTGATCTCCTTTTTTGTTATTCTTGATTCATATATATGAATATTAATTGAATAAATATTTTCAGTTTTTACTTAAATTTTATCTTTTTCTGTCCTCGTTGTCTTTATAGTGTTTATTACATTTATTGTGATTTTATTTGTCTATTACCTAGGAACGATATATTCTCTTGACTAGTTATAGGACATCCCTGACACCTCATCCAATTTATAATCATCGTGATAGTACTGCCGTCCATGAGGGTCATTAAAATAGTTCTGATCAGAGCGACCCCCCGAATATGTACCAGCCTGGACCTCCTCACGACCATTCTCGCCACGACCCCGGTCACCACCCCGACCTCTGGGGGCCGTGACCTTCTGCAACAAGTCCGGACACTCACTCCGCCAGTGTCCCTCCCTCCTATAATACGCACATTGGTTCGGCCCCACTGGAACGCCACCTCTGCCAGTGCCACGTCCCCGTTGAGCCGGACCAGTGCCACGTCCTCTACCGGACCCCCGTGCTGCCTGTTGCATTAGTACCTTAGTCTTCAACTCCTTATTCTTTTTCTCCACCTTTTCCTTCTACTCGTTTTCCCTATGCTCATAGTACTGAGCCATACTCAATATCACTGAAGGGGAGGCGGTAGTCCAGGTGCTCTCAGAAGCCTGCAACCGAGTTGCAATCTCAGGAAGCAAGTTCGTGGCAAATCTGTTAACAAACAACTGAACACCGCCTTCCACCGACATATCTTGTCCACTAAAATCCAGAAACACCCCTTTAAACCGAGTGAAAAAATCTGACACACTTTCATCCTTCTTCTGATGACATGCCGCTAACTTATCCCAATCTACTCATCTGGATGGGATGAGAGAATGCATGTAAGTAATGATACGACTCGGCAAAGCTAGTATCTCAGCCTTAGGCTTTTCACCAGGCTTTCGCTCATTATCCCACGCCCTAATCTCATTCCAAGTGCCACCCAACTCTACAACATGGTCCTGCGTATGCACCTGCCTCCATATGTCCACTGGTACCAACAACCTGAAAAACATCTCAATATCTGCCAGTGTCATATCACCGTCGATGAGGCGGCCTCCGTTAATTCTTTGTAATATGCAGTTGGATTTTTCCTAGGGTCCGGCAGCTGACTCTTAAGGGCGAGCACCTCAATCCTTTTCCATGGAGTGTAAACCCATTGTTCCTGAAAATGAGCCTCCACCCGTTGTTGAACTACAATATCCTGTGCATTACGCCGTTCTGGGATCTCGGGATGGAAAATAGGATGCATCTCCCTCATTGGGAATTGGGACACAGTCGTCAGTGTTTTCTGATGCAGCCTACCCCGATAACCAATCATCATTGCCACATTACTAAAAACATCGTTAGTGGCCATATCTGCAGCGTATACACAGTCTCGAATGTCATAAATTATTTGGGGTGCTACACCACCAAAACACTGTTCCCACAACCCTATCAATGTAGCCGACATATGCTTGAGGGCATGCTGCTGCACAAATGGCTCGAAATCCTTCAACACACACCACACGTCTTCTATACTGTAGATCGGACTCTGTGCCCACTGCACAGCCTGGTTGGCAATCATTTGTTTTTCCTCATTTCCCACATCGGATCGAATCAGCACCCGCCCCATTCGTTCCCGTGCCGCAGTTCAATTCCCCTCATCCAACCCACGCACCGGTGTCCCAGCACCCAACGATACCGGGGATGAAATGTCTGGGAAAGACACAATAGATGAAGGGACGGGCACTAGTGTTAGCAATGACTGCGTTGAAGGTGTGAGAGAAGGGGGAGAAACATAAGCGGGGACAGCAGATACAGAAGAAGGACCCCCAGCTACTGCACACGCAGCATGCAAAGCCAGGGAGGAAACAGGCGGGGCCGTAGTGGAAGCAGCCGGATCAGAGGTAGCAGTGCCAGATGTAGAAACAGGAGGAGCAGAAGACTGAGATGTCGGAACAACAGGGTATACCCTCTGTGGGGCGTAGGGAGGTGGGGTCGAGTTTCTAATAGTTCATCCACCAATGCGTCACCTTCCTCTCGGGCAACATAGGACTTATCACATTGTAATCGAAACTTCCTATCAGCACACTCTTAACCTTTTTCTATTTTCTCTCTGTCGTAGGCTACTGCTTTCTGAGTTACCGTTTGCGTTTTCCCTTTCCTGGCCTCTTTCTCCCCCCGCATGCGCCTTTGCCTAGTTTCCTTCTGCCATAACTGGAGGGAATCAAACATCGACTGCCTACTTCTTCTGGCAAACAATTTATCTTGTAGATAGTTCAATTTCTGTTCATCAAAGGTACCTGTCGGTGGTCACTGAAGCTCAGCATTGTCCCTCCTATATTTGTGCCATAATGTACCAAACATAATAGGGCCAAGGCTGTGCTAAATGTACATGTCAAAGTTCGGGGTGCCTTCCGGAGGCGCAGGTTGCCTCTCTTCCAGCCGAGCTTCAGCAGAACAACAACGGCACCCCACACACCACAATTTACTCAGACAAGGCATCTTAATTACAGACACATACACTACTCACATGCACCAAACAACGCACTAAACAAGGGGAATCCAACAGGCCGCCCGTAGACTGCACCAAAACAAGACAGTCCGAAGACTGTACCAAAACAAGACCGCCCGAAGACTGTACCAAAACAAGACAGTCCGAAGACTGTACCAAAACAAGACAGTCCGAAGACTGTACCAAAACAAGACAGTCCGAAGACTGTACCAAAACAAGAAGACAGGCTCTAGCCCCAGACCTTTTCAAGAGTAGACCAAACTCAGCAGGTGGCCTGGCAGAGTGTTCGCAAACACTTTGTATCTGAAGGGTCCGCAGACCCACCAAGCTCAAACAAACGAGGAATCCTCAGACCATATTTCAAAATTATTCAAGATGGCGCCATACCTACCAAAAAGGCTAAACAAACTCACCTGGTGCACACAGGTCGAGCCAAGTTATTCTCCACCACCGACTCTTCGGACCAAATGGTCGAATCCAAGGGTTTAGCCTTTTCAGGACCCCAGCCGGGATGACCGCTGGGCGAGGCACCGCCCGATCAGGCAGGCGGAGCAGCCGCGAGAACCAAGTTCTATTGTGTGGGGATCCCAGATCCGCCCATCTGACCGGACGCGACCCCGTCCTCTACACCCGATTCTGGGCGAGATGGGTCAGCCTGATGGAGTCCCTGTTCGGGCACCAACTGAAGGAAGTGACCCGAAATGGACCACCTCTCGGCCTTCCCAAAAATGAAGAGTCGGGACGTCAGTGGAGAATACAATCTAACACCTTTATTAGTCAATACACTGCAGCGGAGCCCAGTCTGACCAGCCTCATGGGATAGCTATCAAGGGGACTGACTTCAGGACCCTTGGTAACACAAAATAAGCTTTCCAACACCTCCCAAGTCCCGCCCCTGGTGAAAAAATACAGCTTGGGCAAAGGCTGAACAAAGAAGGCACAGAAGGATGAGCTACCACCTGCAGAAAGAGTACACGTTAGCAGGCCAGAAAACAGGCCTCTTGTATTTTACATTTCAATAACAGTCTATGATATTGGTGCTACACTCTTATTTGCATAAACTGAGCTTTGATCTTGGGAAGTGTTAGTTAAAGGCTAGGGGGCATATTAGCAAGAACAGCTTTGAAATTATCACCGCTTTAGCGGCAGGGAACTGCAGCTAAAGCGGTGATAATGGGCTTGATAATATGCCCTTGAGAATACCAATAGAAGCCCATGTTCTGCTGTGATCCTGGGCTTCTATTGGAATTCTCAAGGGCATATTATCGTCTTTATTGCTGCTTTAGCGGCAGTTTCCTGCCGCTAAAGCAGCGATAATTTTAATGCCGTTCTTGCTAATATGCCCCTTAGTTTGTGCAATAATTGTAAAACTGGAGGTGTGGTGTTTTACCATCTTTGGCAGTCGAAAGCTTTGTTTAAAGTTCCTTTCTTCTAAATCTTCATGCACATCTCTGCTGTACTTGCAGAGGCTGAAGCAGAGACTCATTTCCATACTTCACCTGCTCCTTTTTTCAGTAACAAGTGTTTCAGATGCAAGCAGCTATTAATTAGTGACCCTCATGTGCAGCCACCTGAATGGCTTATGAGCTTATTGTAAGAAGTTTTATTTACAGTCATTCTACAGAGATCTTTTTCACCCATAGAACAATGTGAAGTGTTAAAAAGCGACAAAAGAAAATTTAAAGTTAATATTTTCCATGCAGCAAATGCCTTTGGTCTGAAAATGCATTGCATTTTTAATCCTTGCCCCTCTAGAGAATTGATGATGTGCAACCTTCATTTTTAATGCAGAACTAACAGTCCACTTGAAGGTTAGTGGTGTGAGATCACTACAGGGATGCAAGCAAACATGAGTGGATGAAAGGCTTTTAGATTTTGTTGCATTCCCAAAAAATGGCGATTGTTATGATTTTCATAAAGATGCATGTTGGACATGGCACTTCTTAGGGGGATTTCCCTCAAACCTTTTGCTTTTTTCTTGACTGTAGGACTCTGGGCACTTTCCCCCTGTACTGCAGTCAGAAAGTGCGTGTGCTCTGCCTGCACATGTCAGGATAGGGTGCTCACTTGATTGGGTTAGGTGTTGTACCCATGAGTGCCCTGTAAAAAGGTACACCACATACCCAGGGCAGGTGCGACACTGGCTAATAGGGGGACGGATCACTGATTGTGCACCCACCTGAATAGCCTGTTAAAAATGTCTCATACTCAGGATGGCCAGCCTCACTCCATAGCCCACCCTGAGGAAGCTGTTCACTACTACCAAACCTGGGTAGGTGAGTGGCAGGGTAGGTGTATCTGCATATGCATTGCCTGGGTAGGAATGAACCCCCATGAGGGTTCTCCCTACCTAAAGGGTCGGCACTCCCTAAGGGACACTTCCTGGGGGTGTCCGAGTCTCTTGCTGACGCCTTATGGCCCAGGGCACTTTCCCACTGTAAACACAGTATGAAAGTGTGAGTGCCTTACTACACACATTAGGAAGTGGTGCTTACCTTGTGTCTCTAAACTACGGGTCCAGCCAGCCATTGTAGGCTGGGATGCACTTTACACCGAAGGAGCTGCTAAAATATATGTCCAACCTGCCACTGCAGGCTGGTATGTGCAGGCACCAATGGTGCTCCTAAAATATGGGTCCAGCCTGCCAGTGCAGGCTGGTGTACGCTTGGCAAATATGGTGCACGTAAATATGTGTCCAGCCTGCCATTGCAGATTGGTGTATGCTTGGCACCAACGGTGCTTATAAATACGTATCCAGCCTGCCATTGCAGGATGATGCGTTCAATTACACTTTTACTCAGACTGGCCTGCGTGAGTCACTACCCATCTGAGGGGACCTTTCACATCCAACGAGTATCCTGAGGGTATACATCCTAAGAGGTGAAGAGAGTGGTAGGTGAAAGAAAGGGCAGGTACACATGTGTGTCCCCTGCCCAAGTAATGAGGAATACCCATGTGTATTCTCCCTACCGATGAGGTTTGCTCTTCCCATAGGCTAACATGGGGAAATGGTAGAAATCACTTCAGGCTGCAATAATGGATTGCAGTGGAGCAGCATCATGATGTTTCCTAGCACTGGATTCGCAGCGTCATCTCCTTGCCAGTGGTCAACGTGACTTTGTCATGATTCACATAGAAATGTCACTACTAGAAATTCGGCATTTCTATTCTCTGAAACTCTTTGTGTGCCTCTGTGCTTGGCTCCAGTCCACATTGGAGGTTGGGGAGCACATCTGGGCATTCCCCAGCGACAGTTATAAAACACTGGTCATTCAATTGTAACGACTGACCTCTGCCATTTGCAGGCCTGGCTGCAGAGATTGTAGGAAGAGGCTGTGACACTTGGCCTCCTGAGCCAGATTGTGGCCCCGCTTAAGATTAAGATCTGCATTCCACTGCCTCATGGCAGATAGCACGGAAACTTAGGGAGTAATCTGTGGTTCGAACGGAGACTCTTTGAATCACCCCCAACTTCAAAGGCACATTCCAGTATAACTACTGGTGCCATCCTGCAGCAAAGGGTGAGATATACTTGTGGGGACGTGGGCCCAGAGAATCTGGAACTGCGTGGTGCACATTGCCAGAGGACTCTGTTGTGCCTTACCCAACTACCTGCTGCTGTGTGGCACCCTGAAGTGTGCTCTCCAAGGGCTTGTCAAGCTTGCCCCCATTCTCTCGGAGGTCTCATGGACATCAAAGATCTCCTTAGAGGGACCCACACTGTCTACCTGTGACACCTGAAGCACTGTGCCCTCTCAAGTGCCCACATTATGTGCTGGATTGTAGCTGGTAG
Source organism: Calotriton arnoldi (assembly GCA_963921515.1). NCBI lineage: Eukaryota > Metazoa > Chordata > Amphibia > Caudata > Salamandridae > Calotriton > Calotriton arnoldi. The sequence goes on from CAWUFW010003978.1 coordinate 241,798, forward strand.
CTAGGCATGTGTGTGGAACTAAGAATTGTGCATGGAGACTGGAGTGCCTGGTGTGTAGCCCCTATGACTTGCCCGATTCAAAAGCATGTGACCCCCGCATTGTGGGGACCTTGGCATGCATAAGCGACTGGTTGTAGGGGAGCAGATTCACCGGTTGCTGGACCCAGTGTGGCCCACTTCGTCGATCATGCCGCTTCGCTATTGTGCGACACGCCAACTGCATGCTCATTGCGTGCGGTGTCTGATTCACAGGTTGTGACCCTTGAAGGTGGGGGCGTAACCGTAGTAGTATTTCATTCTACCTCATGAGGCATTGCTGAACATGCACCCGTGTGTGTGACCGGAACTGCCTGGTGCTACCAATGTCGACGTGCGCCAGACTTTGTGCCTCATTTCCAGGGAAGTACAGAATTTGCAACACTTCGATCGTGTGAGTGACCAGAAAGGTCTGGTGCAACCCATATCATTGCGCACCCGAAGTTGTGCCCAGATTGCCTGGGTGCAACTCTGATCAATGTGTACCTGACGGAGTGTATCATCCTTACAAGATGCCCCCCTGCTTCATACTCCATTCATCTTCTGTTCCCTTACTTGTCCCTCAGAGTGGTGGACCAAATGCCCTCTCCTCACCCGGCCTTCCCCACATACACTGTGTTACGAGGTTGCATTGTTGGCCCAGGCCTCAGTGGTGAGAGTCACTGACGGGGCAGGTGGAACACCTCTGAGAACTACTATAAGCAGGCAAAGAGACTGTGTGACCCCCTGTGCTTTGTAGAACTGGGCCAGTTCCAGAAGGCCTTGGGCACCCCTTGGGTGTGACTGTCTATTTCCCTCAGCCTGTGTCTGTTGTGCATCCTGTGGGTGAACATCTTGAGTGGCTGCCAAGCCACTTTCGCCGACTCCCTCCTAATTGACCTGAATGCCTACCCTCACCTGCTTCCTGGGGCCCTGACTAAGAGTGATTAGAGTTGCATGCAGCCTAGTGCCCAGGGGGAGGACCGCAGTGTCTCCAATCTGTGCGTGTATGATAGTTGTGATTTAGAGTTTAGATGGAGGCTTGCGGCCATGGGGTCTGAAGAGTGTAACCAATTGACCTGCTGGGTATCAGTTGCACTGCATAAGGGTGCGGAGTGTGCATGTGTGCAATTGCTTCCATACAGACTTGTGTGATATCCATGGCACAGCATAGCAGTGCAGAGTGAGTGTGTGTGTATGAGAGTGACAGTAGGGAACCGCCCATGATTCGCAACAATGGACGGCGGTTTGCCTGATAAGTTGATTTCTTACCAGAAAAGCACTACATTTGAAATTTGCTTTCCCTGGCGGCCTCCACTCATGCTGCTGCTAAAAAGTGATATAATTTTGTGTATGTACATATTTCTGATATCGTTGTGGCCCAGGTGTCCGCTATAACAGTGTGGTATTAAAGAATAAGAATTGCGAGTGTGGGCCTGGGGTAGACTGCCTGTATATTAGGATCCTGCCACGTGTGCATATTGCTGATGTAATTTTAACCCGACTGGGCCTAGTACTGCTAGCAAAAATTCCAAGGTTGATTTATGCCCAGAAATGCATGATGTTAATGCTGTGTTCATTATTGTGTGTGTTGAATACAAACGTTATTTACAAGCATCACGTGTGAAGTCTCTTTTATGACGCTCAAGGTATTTATCATGAGTGAGTGCTTTACACACTGCCTCTGTGGTAAGCCTGACTGTTCAGTGCCAAGCTACCCAAGGGTGAGCTCAGGTTATACAGTGTGTGTAATCATCCGCCCCTGACTCAGGTTGTAGGTTCTGCTTGGCTGGAGCTCGCCTCAACCAACCAGAAAATGACAGTTCCAACAATATAGTTGCAACAAATGTTATTAAAAAGAAATAATTGCACTATACATTAGTGCTGTATTTAATGATAACTCCTGAACCAATGTCCCCCGCTTACTATAAGCCAGAGAGATGCATTTGTTCAGAAGTGCCACATGCTTACACCTGAATATTCTAATATACATGTTTTAAGCTTTTAACCAATAAACTAAAATCAGAAGTTTGGTTCTACCTTTCACATTGTCAAATTTTAATATTTTGCATGGATCTGTGGTTGAGACCTATAACTACAAATAGATTTCTTTGGGTTCTTGAAGCTTCTTTTCAGGCAGAACTGGAAACTGGAATACCCCTGCAGACAATTAGTATAAAATGTTGTTATTCTGAATATCTTTTAAGACAGAAACAGGCTATTTCTACATAACAATTAGCACAGATGCACATGTGTTTTTCTTTAAGATATGTTTTACATTTTTCACAAGCTCCCACCCATCCATCATACAAGAGTTAGTAGCTACAACCTGTTTACGTGCAGGCTTAACTGTCTGGGAGGAATCCAACTTCTTATGGACGTATTATTTAAGGTCTCTTTACTTTTCATCTACCTCGGATCCACATCAGACTTCCTTTCTGCAAGAAGCGTTATTAATAATCTAGGTGTAATGAAATTATAGTGAAATGTGGATTGCTTACTGTACTATCAGACACCATACAAAGTCAATTTTACTGATGTTGTTCTTATGAGTAATTTTAATAATGCAATGACATTGTAGACAATATGTGTCAAATTCAGATATGATTTGCTATTTGTCTTACGGTTACAATTGTAATTTTATATTTCTTGTAGGCATTCACAACAATTTCCTGTGATGTAAATTCTTGTGATAACACTGATTATGCTAATTACCAGGTAATTGCTGAATGGCTACCTCTGTCCCAGAAATTTAGTGTCTTCAGTGCCCATGTAAATACAAATTACATTCTATTTAGCTATCATGTCTTGGAAACGACCATCAATCAATCAATTAATCAGGATATATAGCGTAGGTATTCACCCAGTAGGATAGCCAGGTGCTTGCAGGTCCGGGAGGCTCATTCAAACAGCCAGGTCTTGGGGACCCTTCGGATTTCCAGAAGATAGTTGATGGCTCAGAGTTGTATGGGGGAGCTGTTCCAGCTCTTTGCTGCAATGTAGGAGAAGGCATGTTGTAGGAAAGTCATCCTTTTTACCCCGATTAACCCCATTTCTTGACTGATACTGGTGGTTACTGACTCTAAATGTGCGCCGGGCCTTGCTAACCAGACCCGGTGCTCTGCTTAAAAGGTATATGGTAGTTGGTGTAATTACAAATGGTTCAGACAACCTAAGTGTAAGTCCCTAGTATATTGTAGAACATGTAGGTTTAGAGACCCCAGTGGCCTTAATGCACTTAAGTGTGCACTGCTGTGGTGTCTAGTGTCATTTCGAAGCCAACCCTGTCTTGCAGGCTGGTTTTAAAATAAAACAGTGTCCAAATTCGTCTTTGGAATTAAAAGTGCTTCCAACATCTAAAACTACCTTTTATGACATATAAGTCACCCCTAAGCTCTGCACTGGGTGCCCCAAGGGTAGGGTGCCCTGTTATGAAAAGCAGGAAAATTATAAGAGATGTTTTTTATGTCCTGATGAGGGAAAAAGAGCCAAAGTCGTTTTCCCCCTTGTAGTGCTGCTAGCTCCATAGGCTAACATGGGAAGGCTTTAATAAACTTTAATAGAGCCTAACTTTTGACAAGAGTGAGCTATTAACTAATTCAATGCAACAAAATAATTGTTACAATTAATCCAAGAACTTGTCAAGTTCTGATTTATTATAACTATTGCAAGAAAGTAGTTTTAGAACTTACTTTCCTGAAGTTACCTAAAGCAGCCCTGTAGCATCTTATACTGATTGGCCAGCCTTTGCCAGCACAAGCCAAGCTGCTCCCTGATTAGGTGTGAAGAGGCCTGGGGCTGAAACAATACAGCCATTTGGTGGGAGGAGATTTGGTTCCCGGAGCTCCTCACTGCCGCCGTTTAAGACAAAGACTCCCAGGACTCGCATCGCGCTGCAGCAGGCTGGCATCGCTGAATCGAAATCGAAACCCGAGGATCCGATCGTTTGACTTCGAGAGAAAAAGAGCCATAAACAGTGACTAAGTCAGGAGGTAAAAACTTGACCGGGTAGAACCACTTATCATTTCCGACCTGCGCTCCATCACGGTCGACCTGAAACTTTGACTTTGTCCCGGTCTAGCACGACCAGATAGCCGCGATTGGCACTTTACACTTTTTGGCAGTAGAAAGCACATTTTTTTAATTTAAACTTTAAAAATTCATATCTTTGGTTCCCTACATTGAATATTTGTCATTTTGATGTAATTTTAAATATAACAATGTTCTCTATTTCGATAAATTGGTGTTGGATTTTTTTTTGTTATTTTTTTTTTTTTTTTGTCTTCATTCGCCATTGGATATAGACAGAGTTCTTTTGGGTTTCTCTGAGGCCCCCCTCTTGATTGGCACCAACCAGAGAGCTCTGTATCCAAATAGGTGCCCTTTACACAGAACCTCTCCTTTCGTGGTTGATCCATTCCGACCCTTTCTCTGAGTTACCCACAGAACAACCGGAGTGGTGAAATATCTTGGTGTAGAGACATAATCATCGGACTGTGTTCGCCCCGCTTTCCAACCATTTTACGCAGGGTAGCCAGAAGTCTTTCTTCTTACTTCTCTCATTCAGGGATGCCCTATCTAACTTCATTGTATATTTCACAGAGTTAATCCAATCTAGAGTAGTCGGGGAACATTTTTAATCCAATATTTACAAATTTCCCTCTGTGCAAGCAAAATCAGATAAAACAGTAACTTATTTTTTTCTATGGTTATGGATTCATGATTTACCATGACCCCAAAAAATACCAGCATTACGCTTACCTGTGTGTCCACCACAAGTATAGCTGAGATATTTTTACTTACATCAGCCCAGAAATGTTGTAACATTGGGCAGCCCATAAACATATGCACATCATCTGCCTTTTCTTGGAAGCATTTAGGGCATTTCGGGATGGCTCCCTTCCCGAATTTGGAGAGCCTTAAAGGAGACCAATACACCTTGTGGAGACAAAAGATGTGATTTCTCCTTAGGTTTGCAGCTTGTACTGTGGAATACAAAGTGTTACATGATACTTGCCATAATTCTTCTAGATGGATCCCAGGCAAGTTCTTTCCCCACAGCTCCAGTGGAAGTTCAAAATCATCCTCCCCAAGATCGATTAGGAGCCAATATAAATTTGCCACCTCTTTTTTCCTTTCGACTTTCCTCCTTAAGGCGGACTCCAAATCATTGGGTATACCAACGGTTGTTCCGACTGCTTGATGCCAGATTTTCATTTGCAAATACTTAAATCTAGACAACTCATTACCCGTGATGCTCCACAAGTCATACCAAGAAAGCAGAGAGCCCTCTTTAACTAGTTGCTCCCAACTCAATATTCCAGCTTTTTTCAAAGGCGTTGCCAAGGAGTCCTTAGTCCATTCTGGGGAGCCAGGGGCATCCCATATAGGTGCCAATGCACTATAGTAGCTGATTTTTAATGCCTTCCTGATTTTGTGCCACGTGGAAACTAGCCCATGCAAAATCTTGAGGCGCACCTTTTTAAAATATCTGGGATCTCCAAATTTATATATAAAACCTTGATCCCCTCTCTTCAGATCTAGCAGCATCCCCTTCAACATTTTCCCAATATCTGAACCATCTGGTTCATTCAATAGCATTTTCCCGGCCTTCATAAGAAAAACCCATGCATAAAAAACTAAATACGGCAAACACAGACCTCCCTTATTTTATTTCCTACTAAGTTTTGTCCATGCAATTCGTATACCTCTAGATGCCCAAATAAAGCTGCTTATTTTTGACTGGAGTTTCTTCAACCACTCTTCTCTAAAAACTAGAGGGATATTCTGGAATAAAAAAATGAGTTTTGAAAGGACCATCATTTTAATTAAATTTACTCTGCCAATTGTTGTCAGTGGTAGATGTGCCCAACTTATTAGAGATTTATATATCTCTTTGCTTATTTTCTCGAAATTTATTTCCGGAATTTTCTTGATGTTTTGTGAGATCATGATGCCCAGGTATCTTATCTCCTTTTTCATTGTATATTGCTGCGTAACCATGTTCCATACCATGCACTCTATTTTTGACGCGTTCACCTCATAGCCAGAAACAAGGCCAAACTGTGAAGCCACGTTATACAAAATTGGGACCGCCGTAGTTAAATCTGACGTTAATACCATCAGATCGTCGGCGTATAGGGCCACCTTTTTCCCACGTTTCTATATTTAAAGGGAGATATTCCAGCATGCTGCCTGATCTTAACAGCTAGGGGCTCAATATACAAATTAAAAAGTAAAGGTGATAACGGACACCCCTGTCTAGTTCCCCTCTGAATCTTAAAAGGGGCAGACATGTTCCCGTTCACTAAAATTTTGGCCGTAGGGGTTTGGTATATCAAGCTCACAGTCCTGCAGAAGTTTTCTCCCACATTACACAGCCTCAGTATTCGTTGTAAATAGGGCCAATTAACCCTATTGAACGCTTTTGTTGCGTCTAAGGTGATAATGGCCAAGGGTGCTTTATGAAGTGTAGCTAGGTCTATTGCCCCTATCAAATTATAAGTCAGGTCCTGAATTCCGATCCCGCTGACAAAACCTTTTTGATCCTCATCTAAAAGGCCCCCCACCACCCCATTTAATCTCTCTGCTAAAATCTTGGCGAAGATTTTATAGTCGGTATTAAGCAAGGAGATGGGCCTGTATGAATCGCAAGAATTTGGTGGTTTTGATGGTTTGAGGATCAAAGCGACTATGGCTTCATTCCATGATAGTGGCATGTTCCTGCCCTCTTCAAAAATTTGAGAAAATCATTTCTCCATTATAGGGATGAGAACCTCCATCAGGCACTTATATAGTTCTGCGGGCATCCCATCAGGGCCTGCCGCTTTGCCAGACTTCCCTGCCATTATTGCCATCTTCACCTCGCTTCTTATAATTGGACTGTTAAGATTTTCAGAATCTTTTTCATTGATTCTGCTCGGCACACCTTGGCCCAACCAAGCCTTGATATCTTCCTCCAGAACGTTTAAATCCTCCTGATATACCTTTTCAAAGTGGTTTGGAAAGCCTCCTCTATCTCTACACAGCTCCTGAGTGGATTTCCAGAGGTTTCGCATCTTAATTATTTTAAAAAGCCTTTTGCCTGGTCCTGTTTAGTTTTCCAGGCTAAAAGTTTTCCGCAGCCTTCCCCATATTCGAAGTGGGCTAACTTGCTAGCTTGCCACCATTTCATTAGTCTCTGTTTCATCACCCCAGCAAGTTCCAGTTTAAAAGATTGAAGAACTGCTTGAGTGCCTTCTGTCTCCTGACTACTCCCCTGGGCTGATAACTGTTTTTCCAACTGCTGAATGTTACGCTCAATTTCCCCCACTTCAGCTCTATATTTCTTTTGTCTGGATATCTGGAGAGACGTTATGTATCCTCTTAAAAAGGCTTTATAAGCGTCCCAAACAATTCCTATTGGGGAGCTATCTACATTAATTGCAAAGAACTCTTGTGTCCCTGCACTCAACTTCTCGATCACTTCTTCTTCTAATAGAATGGCACGGTCTAGAGTCCACCTCCTATGTGTTGGTCTTTCTGGTAGTTCTAATACTAGAATTATTGCCAAATGGTCCAAAGGATGTGCTCCCAGATGCTTTGTGGCTTTGACTCATCTTTTCAGATTATGGTTAACTAGAAAGAAATCCAGTCTTGATTTATGTCCATACTTCCTGTTATTAAAGGTGTATCCTCTTCTGCTTCCCATTTTAACTCTCCATATGTCTACCCATCCTAACTGCCTCATAGAGGCTTTTATTATTGATCTCATCTTGCAGTTTGATGTTGCTCTGCTTTTTAGTGAACGATCCTGAACCGGGTCTAAAACCACATTGAAATCTCCTGCAAGAATGATAGGATCCGGAAAATTTAACAACTCCGTAAGCAGGCCTCTAAAAGGGCCAGGGTCATCTATATTTGGCCCATAATATCCTGCCACAGTAAATTTATGAGAATAACATTTAATCTTAGCTATGGCCCAGCTCCCCATTTTATCTACTCTGCTGTTTTCTACAATAATATATGGATTTCTATTAATTAAAATTGCCACTCCTTTTGTTGTTATCTGTTGAGTGGTACAAATAAGATCCTGGACCCAACTTCTGGATTTAACTAGTTTCTCATTTCCGTATCTATTAGATGCGTTTCCTGTAGTATAAAAACATGTTCTGGAGAGTCTTTTAGATATTGTAGAATCTTTTCCCTCCTATACTTCACTCTTAATCCATTAACATTCCATGACAGAACCCTCAACTGCACATTTTGATCACTTGTTGGCTGTGTTATATCCCCTTCACCAAAAGAGTTTTAAGAATCATGCAAAGGCAAATCGGACAGATTTTTTAAAAATGTTCTCCCACTGCTCCCCACCCAGTGCTCCCTATCTCCCCCCCTTACCCAACTGTGAACCCCACCCTGGAAAACCCCCTCTTCCTTCCTTTATGGCCCTATACTGGCCTATGGGGCCCGCTCCTGGAGTCAGAAGAATATACAGTTCATGTTTAAGCTATTTAATGCTCCTTACCCATCATTATTTATTGCCTTAACTAAAGAGACTAAAGAGAGAGAAGGTGTTTTTTTTTTCCTTTCTTTTTTTTCTCTCTTCAAGCTTACCCCTCCCTCTGAGATGGGTTGTAGGAAGTTTTCCGCATCTTCCACCCTCCTGAAGATTTACATTTTGTTGTTATGCATCACTTTTAATATAGCGGGGAATTTTAATTGGGCGGTAGCGCCCTGTTTCCTCAAAGGATCAAGAAGCTTTCCCAGCTCCCATTGCTTGGTTGCAGTTATTGATGAAACGTCAGAGCGTATTTCAAAAGTTATTCCACCTACTATTAGTGAGCTTGTCTTGAGAGCTTTATTCTGGATCTCTTCCTTTAGTTTATACTTTAAGAAATGGACTAGAATTTTTCTGGGCCTTGTTTTATTCTGGGTTAGCCTGAATGGGTCTCTGTGAACCCTCTGGATATCAGCCAAAAGAGCTTGCTCAGTAATGTCAATTTGTGTAGCTTGTCTAATCAATTTGACTACAAACTCCTTGAGATTGTTCCCTTCAGCCCCCTCGGGGATCTTAAGCAGCCGTATGTTGTTTCTCCTTTGAGAATTTTCAAGGGATTCAAGCTTTTCTTGAAAACCCACTTCTTTTTCTTTTATCCGAATTATGTACTTTGTATTTTCTTCTGTTTGAGTGACTAACGTCATCACAGTGGATTCCAAGGCTACTGTTCTAGCCGTTAATGAATCTAACTTATCTTCCATCTTTTCGCATGTTAACTTGATCTCAGCTTGATTTTTTTCCGATACTTCAAATCTATTTCTAATTTTGATTGTCAGCAATTGTACCAAATCTGAGACTGACTGAGAGGCTACCTGGCCTGAAGGTTCATTCCTCTGATCCAACATTGGTACTTGACCTAGGTTGTTTTCACATATTTGTGTGTCCCTCCAGACCCCCGCTTCTCCTTGATTCGGCACGGGACTCGTAACTACGTCTTTATTTTCTTTATCCGCCATTGGAGTTTCCCCAATACTTTCCTCTAATAACTTAGAGTCACCTGCAAGCGCTTGAAATCTATTGGGGCTGAGAATTCCTTCCGGATACCTTAATGTTTGAGGGGCACTATTAGAGATGGAGATGTCTGTGGGTTTTAATATTAGGGTCCTAGGCATAACCTTAAAGAAACTCCTTAACGAGGGGGTAAGTTTTACCTTGTATTGGTTCAGAAGGGTTTTTTTTTACCTTTCTTGATTTTCTTCTTTTGGGGTTAACCCACTTCTCCACCGCTGCTTCCGGCTGGGAAGGCCGGGTGATTGTGTATTTTTTTCCACTTTGGGTTTCCTGCTTTTGAGCTATGTCCAAGTTATTTTTAGAGAGTATGCAGTCTATTCTAAAAAGGTCTTTATGTTGCCTTAAACCAGCACTCCTCAGGGCATATCTCTTATGCTGACCCGTGCCTCTAATGCTCATTTTCACCCCCTCCTCCAAAGTTCCTCCAGGGTTCCCTTCTAATGCTTTAGTCCCCTCTTTGCAACCCTGTGATGAACTCTTCTCCCTACCTGCTTCGACTTCCACACTGGCAGGGGCCCTTCCTGCAGGCTTTGTCCTTCTCATGTTCCCTCGTGATTCCTGCACGGGGCAGAACATGCTTGTGCTGCCCCTGCCTCTGCCGCCCCGGACGGGGATCCGAGCCACGGCTCTCCGCCCTCGCTCCAACTCAAGGGCTGCACGAGACCAGAACAGCTCCCAAGTGTCCAGGACCAGCCCCTCCGTGGCCGTCGCCGCAAACTCCACCGACCCTGCCACCGCCGCAGCAAAGGGAGAAAACCCGAGCGCAGAGGAGCCTTCTTAACGTAAGCCTTCCCTATAGAAGTTTTTTTTTTTTACCGGCCCGCGTAAAACAATTCAAAGCATTTTCGGGCTTGTTTGGAGCATATTTAGACGAGATAAGACTCCCAACTCCTGGAGCCTCCGCAACCTGTTACTCACTGGCCGCCATGTTCTCGTCCGTTTTCTATTGGGTGTTGGATTTTTATTGTGTTGTGTCTCTTACTTATTTACTGTTTTGGTGATATTAAATACCTGTCTCCTGAGTTAAGCCTGACTGCTCATCACTCAAGCTATCAAGGGTTGAGCAAGGATTTATTTATTGAGAGTTGACTGGACCTTATTTGTGATTGTGGTGTTATTACTAGCCATAGGTACCTACCTGCACCCACTAATAAACCACCTTCCAATATCGTCCTCCACTTCCACTTCAGTGGGCAATTGATAGGGAGGCAGAGTGTAAACTTCTTGACAGTAGGTGGAAGTTCAGGCGGTGGTTGATGACCATCAGATATGACAGCAATTGTCTCATAGAATGTTTCCAAGTCTATATCTGACATAAGCAATTCTCTTGAGAGCAATGCACAATGAAGAAGAAACTTTGGAAATGAATAGCATTTAGGTTAATATGGGGCTTGTTAGAAACTGCTCTGTCTGCAGAGTTATCCCCTACCTTTTTGTCTTCCTCCTTCTCTTTCTGCTGATTTTTTTTTGTTGGCTTTAGGACTCTGAGCTTGTCAGAAAAACCAGCGCACATATCTATACTAATGGAGTTTGAGCACTCATGCGAGTAAATTGCAGTGGGTTTAACTTTTAACAAGCCAAATCATGAGGCACCCTTACATCGATGGTTTAGTGCCACCTACACTGCTGCTCACAAACACTTGAAGTCAACAGTCAAATCATCCTCCCATTGTTTAGTAGATGTCCAAAATGCTAGGGGGCAGATGTACAAGCCCCTTGCGACAACTTTACGCCGCCGTTGCGTCACTTCTGTGACGCAGCGGCGTCATAAACAATGCGCCACGTTGGGACATATTTACAACGTGACGCATCTAGGGAGATGCGTCACGTTGTAAAGCCCTGTGCTACATTATACCTGCGTCAGATATAATGTACAAGATTTCACTGAGTCACTTTTACGACCCCACTGCGTCAAAACCTTGCGCCTGCTTGAAGCAGGCATAAGGAGTGACGCAGCATGTTAGGAATGGGCATTCCTAACCATTGCTGGAGGTGCGTCGTACTTGCGACACGACTCCAGCAAAGTGCTGCCCTTACACCAAATAGATGCATCATGCATCTGTCTATCCTTGCGCCACGGTGCGCTGCATTGTAAATGCGGCGCATCCATGGTGGCGCAAGGGTTTTTTTACGTGTCGCAAATGAACTGGCGCATCCCTGCTAATATGCAGGGATGCGCCAGTTCTTGTAAATCTGCCCCTAGGTGTGAATACAAGGTTATATCAGAAGAAAGGAAAATGGAATTAAGAAATTAAGCCTGGGAGGACTTATCAACTGCCGCTCTATTGAGGGATAGCACTAAGTTCTGGGAGGTAATTAATCAACCTTTCTTTTCTGACCAAGATACCCCCAAGGTGGAAGTCTTGATCCCAGAAGATGAGTGGGTGACACACTTTACTGGAGTCTTTCAACCTAGCTAGCAATACAAGTCTGCAGCCTAATGACCCTCCAACCAGGCCCCCATTACAGATTTAGCCCCAGTGCCCCTCATCATCCCCATCGATTTAAATTAAGTGTTCACGGCTATCAACAAATCTGCCCCAGGGAATGCCCCAACAGGGTACCAGTTTATCTCTTTAAATCAAATAAACATCTATGGGGCCCAGTACTAACAAATGTGTTACAGATTGTGGTTGAAGGTGCTCTTCCTGAATTTTGCAGACTGGCCATTTTAGTCCCTATTTTTAAAAAGAAAGACAAATTAATGCAAGCTTGTTATAGACCAATCTCCATCATTGATTCCACCACAAAAATTCTAGGGTGACTAATTCTGTACCGCCTGGAGACCAGGGCAGAAGAGAATAAGATCTTAACACCAGCTCAGTTTGGATTTAGACCTGGCAGAGTAAATATTTGAAAGCAAAAAGGAGCAATTCATACGGCATTCATTGACTTAGCAAGTGCTTTCGATTTAGTCAATCATGATAAATTATGGGAAATAATGCAGAGCCTGAAGAATGAACTTCTCACTTTAATAAAACTCTTGCATTTAGATCTGAAAGTCTCGGTTCAATATGTCCCTCAGGGGAACAAACATCATAAATATAGGGGCATATTAGCAACGCTTTGCGATAAATATCGCAAAGCGCGCTTAGCGCTCATTTTTATCGCTGATATCGTTGATTTTATCGCCGAGATAGCGCGTTATTAGCAACGCGTATCTCCAAGGCGATATTAAATCCAGCGATAGCCGTGATGACATGCTGTATCGCGGGAAAACAAGCGATGATTTCCCTGCGATACTGCAAACCTTGCTGATAGGCAGGCATGGACTCAGCCATGCAATCCACCTCCCATGTTAAAGATGGCTAAGTTGTATTTTTAGCAGGTGTTAAAAACCTGCGAATAAGGGGGCTTAGCGCTGCTTTCAAGCTCGCATCGCGGGTCTTGTGCAGCCTTGCTAATATCCCGAAGCTGTGTTAGCGAGTGTTTGCCAAGGAGTTGTGTGGAGGAACGCCCACTTTGCATGTCATTAGCGATAAATATCGCTGACATGCAAAGCGGCACCAAAACTGTCGCTGCCATAAAGCTGTCGCTAACAGCTGTTAGCGACAGCTTGCTAATAGGGCGATAGAAATATCGCCGCTTAGCGGCAAAAAGTGCTGCTAAAGCGGCGATACCGCCCTTGCTAATATGCCCCATAGTTCCTAAGAGGAGTGAGACAGGGATGCATAGTAGCCCCATTCCTTTTCCTGATTTACATAAATGGAATAACGGAGCATCTATCACGGCTAGGTAAGGACTTGCCAAGGATGGGAGAGATATCAATACCAATACTTTTATACGCAGACAATGAGGTACTTATTGCCTGTACAGCAAATGTTCTCCAGGGACATTTAGATCACTTTGTGAACTATATGGAGGGCTTGGACCTAAAAGTGAATAATTCAAAGTCCTATATAAGGATGCATGGGCCATTAAGTACTAAAACTAAGCACTTCAGTATGGAGGGAATCTCTCTCAAAAAGATAAATAATTCTCACTTCCTCCCTAATGTGGAAATCAAGGGGCAGATTTACAAGACCTGACGCATCTCTGCATATTAGCAGAGATGCATCAGTTAATTTGCAACACGTAAAATAAACCTTGCGCCTCCATGGATGCGTCGCATTTATAATGCGGCGCACCGTGGCACAAGGATTGACAGATGCGTGACGCATCTATTGGCGTAAAGGCAACGCATTGCTGGAGTTGTGTCGCTAGCACGACGCAACTCCAGCAATGCTTTGGAATGCCTATATTTCTATTATGCTGCGTCACTCCTTATGCCTGCTTCAAGCAGGTGTAAGGTTTTGACGCAGTGGCGTCATAAAAGTGACTCAGTGAAATCTTGTAGATTTCATTGCGTCACTTTTACGAGGCTTTCTTGCGTGGTAACACCCACCCTGCATACATTATACCTGACGCAGGTATAATGTGACGCAGGGCTTTACAACGTGACACATCACCATAGATGCGTCACGTTGTAAATGTGTCGCAAAGTGGTGCATTGTTTACGACGATGCTGCGTCACAAAAGTGACGCAACAGCGGCGTAAAAGTGTCGCAAGGGTCTTGTAAATCTGCCCCCATGCCTCCTAATGAAATCACAACAAATGCGAAGGAACATGGAAGCCATTTTCCTCTCTGTGCAGAAATAACGCAAACCATTAGCTGAGAAACAAAATGCACCTTAGCTGCCCTATATGGGGTGGGGGTATGAAAATGCAGACACACTCCAACATTTCGAAAATAGCTTTACAAGTAGGTTGCTTGTGGTTTCCAAAAACACTGCCAACTTTGTTTGCCATGAGAAGGTCAGCTTACCATTCATAGGGGACACATTACAATTTGCCCCACTTCTTCTGTGGATTAAATGTTGGCAAAATCCAGAGGCTGGTTAGGTTAGAGTGTGCATGTCTGATTGTTTATCTCTAGGAAACATCAGAAGAACACCCTGGCTTGTATACCTAAAATCATCCTTGCAAAAATTGGGACTAAAGGAAATATTCTATGACCCGCAAAGTCTTGGTGCAGATGCCAAAGAGATTGTGAAACATCATTATATGGAGGCATATCTGACAGAGAGTTTACAGAGTGCACCTAAAATGAAGACTGTCAAGTCCTATTTGCAGAAATCAATTGTCAAAAATGCAGAATTATATTTACTATGGAAAGAGAACTCAACTTATCGATGTTATATCACATTTTAGATTGAATTTAATTCATTTTAAATTTGCTTTTCCAATACAATGTGTTTCACAGTAGGAATTACCTTACTGTAATTGTTATAATTTCACAAAATAGAGTATCTTATTTTTTCCACTATACTGTGGCCCAAGATCCACTTTTTGGTACCTCTGTTGCATTTAGCAGTGCTCAAGCAACATCTGTTAGTCATGGAGTATTTAAAAACACTATCATCGATAGATATATGCCATGCGTTTTAAATTTTATAAGGAGTTTACTAGAAATTTGAAAACATTATGAATTAACACATTTCTAAATGACTGTTTTAGGAAAATATTACGCCTTTCACTGAAAAAAATAAATAATTCTCCTAAATATGTTTGAGAACAGATTTTAGAATGATATTGCAGACAGGGATTGCAACCGATGAAATGACCAATGATTATTTAAACAATTTTTACATTTTTATTGCTGTATTTATTCCTTTATGTAAGTAGAATGTATATAGGAAATCTTATTGTTGTACACGTACGTTTTTATATGTGTTTATTGCAAATGCAGAATAAAGATAAATTGAATTGACTACAAGCACTTTACCACTGCTAACCAGTGCTAAAGTGCATGTGCTCTCTTCTCTAAACATTGCAATATTGGCTCATATCCAATTGGCATATTTATTTACTGTTAAGTCACTAAGGTAAAGTGTGCTACATGTGTCCAGGGCCTATAAATTAAATGATACTATTTCACTAGTGGGTCTGCAGCGCTGATTGTGCCACCCACTTAAGTAGCTTTCTAACCATGTTTCAGGCCTGCCATTGCAGAGCCTGTGTGTGAGGTTTTAAACTGCCATTTCGACCTGGCAAAATAAACCTTTTGCCAGGCCCAAATCTTTTTTTAATACATTTAAGTCACCCATGGGTTTGCCATGGACAGTACAGAGAGGAGGGTGCAGTGTATTTAAAAATAGAACTTGTACGTATACATTTTTTACAAGTTTTGGCAGTGAAAAACTCTCAAATTAGTTTTCACTACTGCAAGGCCTATCTCTCCCATAGGATAACATTGTGATTACCTTATTACATTTTATAAGTGTAATTTCCAATTGGGAACAGATTAACACTTCAAGTCTGGTGTATCTGGAATCACAATTTAAAATCCAAACTTATGGTGAAGTCAGATTTTAAATTCCAATTCTGAAAATGCCACTTGTAGAAAGCTGGTATTTTCTTGCTTTAGTCATTTGGTGCCTGTCTCTGATCACATGAAAGGTGTGGGTGGCAGATGGGCTTTGTATATTCCTCCTAGACAACAAAACATAATGGGAGCTTAGGTGTGTCTCAATGGGCCATCTCTGGCAGGATGGGAGGGAGGAGCTGGGCACAGCTTCACTTATGCCTGAATAGGCTTTGTCCTGTCCACACACAAAGGGCTGCATACTCCCCAGTAGTGAGTCTAGAGCCAGGGTAGGAAGGAAGGACCTCTGTGTACTTCAAAGACATGTATTTGAATTCTCCCCCACTTCAAAGGCACCACTAGGTATAAGTTTGGGACCTCAGACATCACCACTTCAGTACACTTCTGGACCTATGGATACTCTGCCAGGATGAAGGACTTCTGTGCTGCTGAAAGGACTGCCACTCTGTTGGACTGCACTCTGCTGGACTCCTGCTTTGCTGTGCTGATCTGCTGCCTGCTGGCTTTTGCCGGGTAGGGAAGGACTGGACCTGCGTCTCATGACTCAGACCTCAGAGTGACTACAAGAGCTATTTGGCTGGCCTCCTGATCTGAATCCCCAGGGACATAACAAGGTACCAACCGCAGCACCTGGACACTGCCATCTGTGAATCTACACTGCCAAGGTATGCCACCCCAGTCAGAACCCTTGGAAGTGGGCCTAAAGCGCTTGCCAGTGGAGCCATCGCATCCTCTCTGCTGGATGATGCATCCCTGAGCGGAACCGATCGATGCATAGCCGCTGCTGGGTGGATTGGACCCGTCGCAAAAAGACTTGCACTAGTCATGCCAATCCATCTTGGGACCGGTGCATCACCTTCAGAACCGCCACTGCACAACGCTTTACCTGGCGCAGGTCCTCGCATCTCTCATTGATGGCAGCCTCGACGACTCCACCGGAACTCCGCGTCACAGCTTCACCGCTCATCAGAATCGATGCATTGCCCCAGCTGCAAATTGCATTCCCGACACTGGACTTTGCATTGCAAGCCCCACCGACGAGATCCTCGAGGTCAACACAATATGACTTTGCACAGTAGCTTTGCCGCATATCAGAACCGACTCATCGCCTTCGCTGCGTGAAACATCTTTGACGTGGATCCACGCAATGCTCCCCAACCAGGATTTAAGGTACTCTGTTCAGTGGACCTTACTGGTTGCCTGTAGCTGGCCCGCGCTCCATCGTGGTCGGCCAGAACTTGTGGCTGTGCCCCAGTACAGCGCAACCAAATTTCCCCAATAGCACTTTGTGCATTTTGGCGGTATTTCTCACTATAAACTTTAAAATTCAATAACTCCAGTTCTATTTATTATATTTATGCCATTGTGGTCTTTTTTTATTTATTAATTTCACATCTAATTTTCTAACTTGGTGTGGAATCATTTTGTATGGTGTTTTCGCTGGTTTACTGTTTTAAGTGTTGCACAAAAACTTTACACACTGCCTCTAAGTTAAGCCTGACTGCTCTGTGCCAAGCTACCAGAGGTTAACCACAGGTTAATTTGCCTGACCCCTACCCTGACTAGGACTGTGGTTGTTGCTTGACCAGGGCTTACACCCCAGTCAATCAACAACCCAGTTTCTAACAGGGATTTAGTCTCATTATGCCTTTTTCTCAGCCAGTAAATGTCATGCAAATTATAGTCACAATGTACTGCTCAAAAATGACTTGTGATTCATTCATGGAGATGAACAGCATTTAGAAGCTGTGAGATGCATAGATATCTGCATTTTATTGCTAATTGTTTAGGAAAGGACATCTTAGCGAAGGGAGTTGTAGTCAGAAATAAATTGGGTTGCAACATGCACAAATAAAAAGACTTTGTTATTCGTCTGCCAAGAATTTCCAAAATGTGGCTCAACACATCTTTGCATCAAGCATGCCCTAAATATAGCTCACGAGAACTTTAATTTATGAAATATCGTACAACTTGCTAAAAACAAGTCCAATTGATTGGAGAATTGTTGAATGGGACCTTAAACTACCCTGCAAGTGTTAATGATGGTGTACGTATTACTTATATGATCTTCAAGCTATGGAATTATAAGGTCATGGTTTCAGTCAAGTACCTGACGGAGGTATTGACGTGTATTTTTTATTTTTTTTTATTTAAGACAAACATTAGAACTGGGATAGACACAGGCACATTTAATTTCAAGTAGATGGCTATGTAATGCAATTTAAATGTTCATTGATTAATGATATTATCAAACTAGGCCACCAGTGACACCAGTCTAGCTATTGGAATAATATTCAACTTACACAAAAGCTTTGTAGAGTCATGCAATGAATGAGTATAGCACAGGGTTGCAGATCACTCACGCTAAGCTAATATTTGATTATTGCATAGGATTCCAGGTCACTCACTCAGAGCTGCTAGTTTTATTATACTGCCAGAGAAACACATTCTTCAGCAGTCCCATTATTGCTTTTAAATGTGTCATTTAGTAGCGGCTGCTACTGGACCCAGGTGGTGGGGAAGGGGGATAAAAAAAGAAAACAAAAAAACAAACGAAAAACACTTACCTGAAACGGCCGCTGTCTCTCCTTTGTCCTCCGTCCCTCCTACATCTTCCTGCACTCCGGGCTAGCAGCAGGAAGCACCCATCCTCCCAGCCTCCCCACAGCCAATCACAACACTGTGATTGATTTGTCTAAGCGCCGTGGATCGGCGCTCAGACGGGGACTGGGAGGGTTTGCATGTTCCTCACCAGGCTGTGTAATGCAGCCTGGTGGGGAAGCTGCAAAGTGCGCATGACTGCTTGGCTAGCCTAAGAGGGCTGGCAAAGCAGTTGTGCGCACTTCAGGAGTGAAAACCACTCCTCTCCCTACTCTGCCATTCCCCCCGCCCGAGAGCCAATTAAGTATATATGAAAAATAAAATGATAATAACAATAGTTATTTTATTTTTCCTTTTGTTCAGTGGGGCGACGCTCCTCCACCTTAGCGGAGGAGCCGCCACCGGTGTCGTTCCGTACAAAGATGTGGATTAACAGTTTTTTTTACAATAGTGGAACAGCTTCATGGATGTGCTTCTCTGGCTGCACATAGTGAGCATTTTTTAGTGCTCTCATTGTCAGAAATCAATTAGGACCTGTGTGAGCAATCTCAGAATTTGTATATATCAAAATATTTTATTAATATTGAAGGTGCAATGTTCAAGTCACCAGTTGCAAGTGGTGTCTAAACTATACAATAGTGGCATATATCATTTTAGACATCCCTCTATATATTTCTGGAACTTTCAAAATTCTAATTGTTGAATGAAAAAAAAACTTACAGAAAAATACACCTGCTAGACACCAATTGTATGTTTTAAACTATAGCAGACATCAAGTGTAATTTTCTCTGTATATGTTCAGTTGATTTCAAGACACCCATAAGTGAACACTGGGAAACAGTACAAACCATTGCCCCTCCTCAAATAGCATGCACCTCAGTATTGGCAGCCCAGAAACATTCAACCAATTTCTTGAGAACGAGAAGAAACCACAAAAAAAAAGATAAATGCATGGTTCTTTGCACAAAGCATTAGAAAATACTGTGATATTTTATTTTTCTTTAAAAATGCTGCTGCAAAGTTTATACATATGTGTCCAGCCATATATATCTCCCGTCATTACTTAAGGCAAAACCAAAAATGCAAAACAATGAAATTAGAAACCATTCAACCCTGCGCGCCTCTGAAGGTCAAGAATGTAAGGCTGGGAAAATATTTTTTTTTTCTTTTACAGATCGCAAAGTATACTGTATTTTGCTATTATTATTATAGAATTCTATGAAGAGCCTAGAAATTCGCTTTGCTTATAAACCCTCCACCGTTCCAGATGTAGTAAATTGTCTTTGACCATAAGTATCTGAAAAAGCTAAAATCATTCACTTACAGGAACTTTGTTTACCCAAATGTCACAAGCCTGGCACAATACTGTACAATCATATTGCTAGCAGAAAACAGTTTGAAGTACTAGACAGATACCGCAGCGTTTAATAACAGACGTCCCCCAAGAGCATAAGATGGCTGGACATGTTAGCTCTGTAGGTTCCATTCCAGAAGCTCTGAGGCAACCCACGGTTTGTCCAAAAATGGTCCAGTACAAAATAATCATTAATAATATGTGCTGAATGAACTGGGGAATAATGCAGACGTAAGAGTTATAACTGTTGGAGATAGGCTTACCACCATTTATATATATATGTAGAGTGCTACCTGCTTACACATCTTTCCGAACTCCCTTTCCATTAACCGTTTCGTTGCTCCTACTTACTCTCCATATCAATATAAAAATAACGTATGTTTGGCGAAAGAGGTTCTTCATAAATTGCCGGGAAGATATCACTGTTAGAAAGTTGTACTCCGAAGGCCAGGCATTCATCCCAGGCCTCATTCTTGTAGTGGCGGTCAGCCACATAGGGGTTTCTACGTCACTGGCGTAGCGAAACTTGAGGCGGCCCCCCTGCAAGGTACGTGGAAGAGCCCCTCCGGCCTCAATCAGGAGCTCTCCGGCCGGAGTACTGTGCTGAGGGGGCCCCTGAGCTAGCCCCCCCTTGCACCGCCTGGGCTGCGGGGACCTGTGTTACGCCACCGGCCTACGTCAGCATTAATGATACTGTTTGATCCTTATGCCATTTGTTAATTTAAATATGGTCCGCATCGACAGCGCTACAGACGCTTGTGTAACGCCACATAAGTCACTTGTCTTTGGTTACAATCTTTTAGTGACGCAGTTAACAATTTTCAGGACACAACAGAAGCGGGCATTAATCAATCAAATGTCTCCTGCAGTGTTTTACAACATTGATGGTTCGTGGTCCTGGAATTTCAAACATGATTTGAGCAATAGCTGCGCAGTGTCCATTTCTCTAAAGAAATGAAGCAGTTCAGGAATGACCCTTTTGATCAATTTTCAAATGAAATTGTACACGACTAATTTAAAAATCCCGTGTAAGGTGATATTATATTTTTCCTTTCTCTAGTAATGGGCATTAATTAGATGACAGTTGCATACTGTAATTAGGCAACGCAGTGATTGAACTATTTTTCTGACATGTTTAATCTTGATGAAATGCATGAAATACTTGCAGAGAAAGTGTTTTGCATACAGATAAGGGAAAATGCTCCACTTAAAAAAAAAATAGATTTCTGTATGTAGCACAGATGAACGGGCACCGTGGTCATCTGACGTCCGATGCAGCTGCTGATTGGTATGCAGCTAGCTCCCCAGATGAAAAACCTCCAAAAAAACGGACTTTTTATGTTTGTTGGCAGAGCACTGCATTTTAAAGAGAAGTGACGCTTCCTAAACTGTTCACGAAATGTCGGCGCTACATACAATGGCCTGTATGTTTGCCTGCGATTGTGTGACTCGCCGAACCTCCTCAACAATTCTTGTGCTACAATTTAACACAACTTTACCTAAATTAAATTTAAAAAAACTAATCTTGGCAGAATCGGAACATGCACTTCTGTAAACTGTAAAGAGATGTTCGCACAGAATGGGCGGTATGCTCTCAGTGATGTCATGGCATTTCCTACAAATGACTTCATTTTAAAAATCCCAAATCGTCTCTGTTTACCTCAGGTAATTAAAAAGAACATTCTCCCCCTGTTCGGAGGGAGCCAGGGTGAGCATGACTAATATATGTACACATAGTTCACAACTGAAATCACAATCGTTCTAAAAGCTCTTTTCAAACTGAAAACATCAATAAAAGCTTATTTTTCGTTTCAAACCAGAGTTCTGTACATTTTTTACAAGGTTTCTTAAATACAGTTCAGGCTGGCAAGTCATCTCTTTGCACAGAACTATACATGATATACTGCATAGTCAGTCAGTCTTCTCTTTATATTAAATACGTTTCTTTTTTTCCTGGATTACAGCTCAATGTAAGTCTGTCAGACAATCTCTGGCGCATAAAAGCCATTCATGGCATGGCACATTATGAACATGTTTAAAAAAAAAAGTAGTAAACCGTAGGTCATTTGCTTTGTTCCAGAACTTTCCACACACAGTGTCTTTACCACTGGGAACATTCACTCCATTCCAAATGACAGTACTTCTTGCCTAACAATAGCTTGCCCTGCTGCAATTTTAAAAGTATATGATAGAATAACAGCAGTGACAACTTTTCACATTTGGCAGGGGTTGAAGTTGCTGTTATATTATCAGACAGTTGCTTTTGAGGGATCAGTAAGAAAATAACGACTGCCTTATTTTTTGTTGCTGTACTTTTTGTGGTTTTTTCCCCCAAGTGGCTGGAACAATATAAAGTGGCAAAGCTATACTCTAGTAGTTGAGTGTCCATGTGGTAAATTAGTACTATTTTGGCCTCCACTGAAGGTGTTGAATGTATGCAAGGGTTGCATTCCTGTTAATGTGTTAGGAATCATGGTGATGGTGTTTGGCGTCATAAGTGGGATGTCATCCGGGGACCTTCTCAAGGTCAGGGTGTAATCGGGTGGACACGTCAGTCTCAGGGTATCATGGGCTTGCAGAGACTCACATTCATGATCATGTTCCATCTGCTTCATCTGCAAGGACATCATTTCTTCATTCTGGATGTGGGCAATGTCATTAGTCGTATTTCTTTGGGGGCTTGGTCGCCGGTGTGTTTCATGCCGCCTTTTATCTTTCTTGTAATATAGCGCAGCGAATGCCAAAATATTGAGAAATAACAAGGATGCTCCTACAGCAATGGTGACACTCAGCTCTGTAGAATAATCCCTCTTGTCTTCAATAATGACAGTTGGCTCATCGGGGCCAGTTTTTTGGTTCTCTTTTGATTGCTGAGGGTTGACGGCTGGCGTCATTGCCGGTCTTTTCGTGGTTGGCCAGAGCTTTCCTGAAGATCGTCTTGTGGAATATGGGAAAGACGTCATATCCGGAGGTGGGATTTTAGTTGTTGTGGAAACATACTGGAATATTTCATTCAGATTGTGCAGATGGGGAACAAGTTCCAACCAGAAGGCAACCTTTGTTGCTCTGTAATGATCTCTCACCCTGGGCTTTAAGCCAATGTGCAAATAGAGCTGGTCCTTGGGGTTGTATTTGGACCATGCTACTTCTTCAAACCGATTCGGTTTCGTGTGGATGAATTTTGTGTCCTGTGGGACAGGCTGGTTTGGATCCCTGCAAATGAAGAAAAAGAAAAGGCATCATAAAACAATGGATACAATTATAAATGTGTTCTTCGCTTTCTTACAAAATCTTACAAAAAATATTTTATACTTCGAGTACAGTGCTGGCATTAAGAAAATAAGCATTTAATTCTCATATTTTAATAAGTAGGCGTTTAATCATGCACAAAAAATAGAATTGACATCTAAAGATGTAAAATACTAGTAATAACACAGGATAGGCACAGAACAATTATATAATTTATTACAATATCTCATAAAATGTGTTTCACAGAGTGCAAGGGAGACATAATGTAGTGACTGTTTTGCAAAGTGCGAATAGATTGAGTGACTATCAGTAGCCTTTTCTTCTAGGTCCACTCACTGACAAAATGAGGTTGCGGTGCAATAAGGCTCTATTTTTTTTTTTACATTTATTATTGAGCAGAGCATAAGAGGCATAACAATGCTAATAAATAACAGGGAGTTTAAAAACATCATTTGATCAGAACTTACAAATCATGAATAAAACCAGTACAGTAAAAGTACAAAGAGACATATTGCAACAATAATCTGGCAGCAAGCCCGTTTTTCAAAAGTGCTTAAATTAATATCCCAACTTTTTACCGATGTGCAATTCTAATGTGCCAAAGTGCTAAAGTACACGGGAAAACCCAGAGCAAGCTATCCTTTACCAAGCGAAATAGCTCCACGAGATATACCAAATTCCAGTACGTGTGCTTTTATTTTTCCCCTTTTTTGTTAAGATATTAGCCCTAGCCTTTAAGATTTAGTTAATCCTACTTAGAATATCGATAAGACTTCTATTCCGTCGTAGTTTCAAGATTCACGAAGTATTTCCAAACCGCAGAAAACTTTTTTATAGCGCCCACCCGCCTTGCATATGCTTCTTCGAAATTCCTGGTTCGTTTCAGCTTATTTAACCACCTCGAATATGAAGGTGCTTCCGCCAACCTCCAATTCTGGAGAATTAGAGAGCGAGCCACGAGGGAGGAAATAGCTAGAAAAGTCTCCTCCGCTTTTGTCAAGTTTTCCCTAGATCTGGTAATGCCGAAGAGGGCTACATCAGCCTCTGGCTCTAACCTGTTCTGGATAGCCCGTCTTATGGCCGAAAAAATCTTGACCCAAAATAGCCCTAGCCTTGGACACGTAAAAAATATATGTAGCCACGCCCCTTACCCTTCTGCCTGACAGCGGAAGCATCTATTCTCTACTTCTGGATATTTTTTGTTGAGTGCTTTAGGTGTATAGTATGCCATCCACCGAGACAAAAAGGCCATTCTTTTAAAATTGGCTGCTCTTAAAGCCTTGCTCCCTAACTGAGATATGGCCTGCCACTCCTGACTTGAAAAGGTACATTGAGTTTCCCGGGTTACTCTTTCTAAGAATTTCTCAACCAATAGAGATTCACTTTGGTTACACAAAAGACAGTACCAATTACCCACCCCTCTTACTTTTGCTCCAAATAGAGCAGTCACCAGCTTTGTCGGAGCACCATTAGACGAAAGATTATATCTATTTAAAAAATATATAATCTCTAAATATTAAAATAAAAACAGGCTTTTTCCGGTCACCGCATTTATTCTGAACCTCTTGCCAGGTAATTACTCTGTTCTTCATTAAAAAGCACCCAGATCTTCTAGACCACATTCCTTCCAATTTCTAAGGTGACTGTATTGGATTTGAAGGCTCAAACTTTTACATACACCTAATTCTAGATAATAAAACCCAGAAGAACCAGCTTGCTTAAAAAAGACTGTAATCTAAGGGAATATTCCTGCAGAGTCTTATATCTAGTCCTCTTGGGGAGTTTAGATGTTTTTAGAAATATTGGGATCTGCGAACCAGACTCCTGCACCATTTTATCCATAAAAAAGTTGTCTAATAAACCATTTGATTCCAGCAAACGAGCTGTTAAATCTAAAATAGCCGCTTCATAACATGTACGAATTTGCGGTAATGCTAACCCACCCTGATTGATATCCAGTTGTAGCGCCGAGAGTTTAACCCTGGGTGCCTTCTTACTCCAGACAAACTCTCTAAACATAGTTTCTAGCTCTTTAAAATCACTAGTATTAATTTTTATGGGTATATTTGTAAAAAGAAAGACAAGTAGCGGAAGTATGGACATTTTGATGAGGGCTACACGGCCTATCAGAGTTAAAGGTAAAAGCGACCAGTTATCCAGCAATTTTTTAATTTTACCCCGCATGACTTCATAGTTTAATTTATATAGCTGCCCATATTGATTAGAGACATATATCCCACAAATATCGTATTGGATCCGACTTAAGGGCTTGATGTTTAAGATTTGCGGGAAGAAAATGGCTATCAGTATTTAAGGTTAGAATCTCTGTTTTATTTTGATTTATTTTATAGTCCCCAATCATTTCAAATTGACTAAATTCTGTTATGACCAGGTCTAAATTCTGGCTCTCGGGACTAAGATATAAAATAATGTCATCCGCGAACAACTTTAATTTTGCCATACCCGGAATCGGAGCTCTAATTGCTACATTATCGCGGATTTTAATAGCCAGAGGTTCGATAAAGAAAGTAAATAATAAGGGAGAAAGCGGACACCCTTGTCTAGTCCCACGGTTTATATTTACTATCCCTGCTCGGTTTGCATTTATCACCACCTGAGCCTGAGCCCCCTGATAGATATTCCAGAGCATTTTTGTGACCTGGAGGGGGACACGAACCTACCCAGACCATAAAAAAGGGCGTCCCAATTAACCAGGTCAAACGCCTTTTCGGCGTCTACCATCATAATGAGCGCAGGAGTAAAATTATAATTAAAAAAGCCGAGAGCCTGCATTAAAAACCCTGTATTCGAAAACATCAACCTCCCGGCGACGAACCCAGACTGGTCTCTGTGGATCACTTCCTGGGCTAGGGGAGTGAAACGCTGAGCCCAAATTTTCATTAAAGTTTTGTAGTCAGCATTAAGAAGGCTGATTGGTCCGTAGGAGTTGACGTCCTTGGGATTCTTACCCTTTTTCACAAAGCTAACGATAATAGCTTCTTTAAAGACTGAGGGGACAGCGCCACCAGTCTTTATATAATTAAAAAGCTTTGTCAAATAGGAGATCAATTCCTTAGCAAATGCCTTATAAAATTCTATAGGCAGCCCATCGTTTCCACAGGGTTTTGCTCCCGCGATTGAATTCAGGGCTGCCAAAATTTCAGCACCTGATATGTCAAGTTGAATCTGTTCCACGAGGGAGTTGGACAAACTCGAGAGATTTACGCCCTCGAAGTAATTCTGTATTGAGTCTTGCCTGTCCGAATATTTAGTCGCGTAGAGCTGTTGATAATGCTCCATAAACACTTGAGCAATCCCGTCCCTATCTGCCACCGCGACTCTGGTCTTGGGATCTACGACCTCTGTAATTAAGGCCGCTTCCTGTCTGGTCTTAGTTGACCCGGCTAAAAATTTACCAACCATTTGGCTTTCTTCATATACTCGTTGTTGAAAAGTCCGGGAGCTGTTGATTTCTTCTATTAAGAAAAATTCCCTTAACGCCTTTTTAGCCTTTTCGAGCTGATTCGCTGCTACCCAGTCTCCCCGATGAGGGGTATTTCTCTGATTCAAGGCACTATCGACTGCCTGCTGGAGTTCAGCTATTTTAATACGTCGTGTTTTAGACTGAGCGGCCGAAAAGGCGATCATTTGCCCACGCACAGCCGCCTTGAACCCCCCCCCAAACTGAGAATGGTTCCGCCATCCCCTCATTGATCCTGAAATAATCGTGTATCCACTCTCTTAAGCCTGCTACCCATTGGTGATCTAGGAGAAGGAGACAATTCATCTGCCACCTGGATCTCGTCCTCCTCCCCTCTTCAATTTCTAGATCTAGCTTAATAAAGGAGTGGTCTGAAAATGAATTAGCCCCAATTTCTGCATCTACGTAATTCAGGGACCGAGATGTTAAGAAAAAATCAATACGGGATGCTGTCTGAAATTGACGGGAGTAGCATGCATAATTCCATGCTACCTGATTGGCTTTACGCCATGGATCACTCAGCTGATAATCATGTATTATGGCATCTAGGACTTTTTTAGTCTTTGGCTTCAGTTGCTTCTTATTTTTGTTGGAAGTGTCTTTTCTCAGGTCTTGGAAGTAGTTGAAATCCCCTCCAAAAATGATCTGTCCAGGAGTTCCCCTGAGCAGATCATTAACCTTCATCAAACCTGAGGGGTCATCCATGATAGGGCCATAATAGTTAATAAAATTCAATGTAATCCATTTTAATTTAGACATGACCCATAACCACCTTCCCTGAGGATCTCTCCAGACTTGGACAAACTCCCATGCCACACTTCTACAGAAGTAGATAGCTACTCCTCTCATAGCCAGCCCGGCTGACACAAAAAAGGCATTCGGAAAAACTCTAGGGAGAAAGAGCTTAGGTGAATTTGTTTTAAGGTGAGTTTCTAGGAGAAAGAGAACTTGAGGCATAAAGGAGGCCAGCCATCTTATGAGCCCTCCATATTTTTGTTTGTTTAGCATACCATTAACATTTACCGACATAATACGACATTTACTAACCATTTCTATGATTTAATTTGCAGCAATAATCTTTCGAGTTCAAAACCCTGTTTTTCTCTTCCTTGTCCCCTTTGTTACTGCTCTTTTTACTGCCATACACCCCCCCACTACCACCCTCCCCCCATACAACCCGCCCCAAGAAATGTGTAAACCCCTGCTGGCCACATCTCACCCCCCCCTACTTCGCTAAGGGGTGCCCTGGTGCTGCACCCTGGGTGACTCTCCCCCCCGGCCCTGAAGACCCTTAGCGTCAAATTATGTACATTTTCATTTTGAGGAAGAGATCTCTTTCAGCAAATCCTGGGCTTCCTCTATATTGGAGAACATATGGAATTTCTCTCTTACGAGGACTCGAAGCTTGGATTGCTGGGCTATTGAAGCCTGCTCCCCTTGAGCTTTAAAAAGATATAATAGTTTCACAAACACTTTGCGCCTGCGTGCGGCTACCACCGACATATCAGCAAATATCCGACATTTTGAGACCTCATTGATGGAAAATTGTCTCTGCTGTATTGCCTTAGCCAGAATCTTTTCTTTAATGCGATAGTCAGCAAAGTTAATCAAGATAGCATGTGGGATCTTTGAATTGGGCAGAGGGTGTGAGGGAACTCGATGTGCCCTTGTTATGGTAAGGTCTCCAGTAAATTTGGGCAAGACCTTCTGCTTGATAAACGACTCAACCCATTGAAGAGTTTGAGATCCCTCACTCCCCTCAGGTACCCCAACTATACGTAGGTTCGAACGTCGAGAATGATTTTCAAGTTCCTTGAGTTTATTCTCTAGAACGATTTTGTCTTTTGCTGCCTCATTTACTCTCAGGAGCATAGTGTTCATTTGATCCTCCAACAGGGCGATCCTTAATTCAGCTTCTTGAATTCTAGCTGGAAAACAAGCCACCGCCTCCTTGATTTTCCCAAGACGCAGGTGGAGGGAGGCTATCTCATTCTCTTGGGATTTCTTCATTTCTCTTATCTCCTCCAAGATAAGATTCAGCATGGTCTTTATGTTGATCTGTTGAATGTTAGCTCCTTCTGTCGATGATTCGGACTCGTCCTGTCGTAATTTCCCATCTTGCTTCTGGTTCCCGGCTAACTGGCCTGAGAATTCCAAACCGGCATTACTAGGCGTCTGGGGCTGTGTCTGGGGCTGAATCTGAGCCTCCGGCTGCTGCACTATGATGTCTTCGGGAGGTGACTGAACCGGCGCCAAAGCCTGAGTCTGTGGCGTTGATGGTATAGTCTGACCATGCAGAGGTTGACCAGACTTTTGCGATACCAGAGCGACTATAGAAGGAGCCTGCCCAGGCGTCTGAGCCTGTGGTAATGAAAATAAAGTCTGCGAGGGGCTAGTTGCGCACCCTCTGGCCCCCCCTCTGTAGGTCGCTGTAGTTTTGCCATGGGAAAATGGGAAAACATTTGAAGCAGGCGAATGCTATCGCAAAAGTTGACTCTGCGGCAGGGCTCAAAGCCAAAACTCACCTAGCCCAGGCAAAAGCGGTGTCATAGGCGGCCAGAGCTGAACATACTTCAAATCGACCTGGCTTAAATTCAAGTTTCGAGAGCTCTGAAGAAGAGCCGTCTGAGTTTCACCAGGAGGGGGGAGATCCCATTGCACAGAAGCAAACAGGTGGAAAGCTGGACGACTCAACCAGTGTGGAGAAGGAACAGGCAGCCGAGTCTACAGCAGGGGCAAATAAGGACGAGATGAAAAATTCCAAGGATTTTCCGCTATTCTCCAAAACAAAAGCATCTCAGCCGGCTCCGGCCAAATCTATGGCAAAAGTGCAATAAGGCTCCCTGAGCAAAAGGGCCTAATTTACATTAAGCAATTGTGATTTGTAATCACAACCTAGAAGTCTGGGGCCTAATTTACATTAAGTAATTGTGATTTGTAATCACAACCTACAAGTGCGTCCCAAGACCTAGATTCATTGGTGCAACAGAAGGTAGATTTATTTTTACATGGTTCAAGATGCCTTGAAATAGTTTCTGTATCTCACCACTAAGTCAAATGCAAACAATAACATTAATCAGTCTGTTGGAGGTTATCCAATGAGTGCTAGAAATCACATTAAGATTAGACAAGACCATTGCTTATGCTTTCATCAGTTATAGTGAAGATGCTGGCAGTACCAAACATACAGGTATGGACTGACTATAAGTTGCACAGTACTGTGTAACAGTAAAATAGCAGATTTTACCATTACCAAGCAGCAATTTCCCGCCGGTACATGCCATTACTAGTAAAACCTAAGCCGCCATTCCCTGGGGTTTTACTGTATGCATTAACCCTCTGCTCTGGGTGGGTGGTAAATGTTTGTGAAGGTCTGTGGGTGGGGTTGGGGACATGAAATGGGTGAGGGGGGGTAGGAAGGGATGTGGCTAGTATGTTCTGGCGGTGCGGGGGGCACTGTATGCTTCCTTTTCTCAGAAAAAAAGGGGAATGGGACTTGACTGACCGCTGCTGTAGTCAAAGACTCATGAAATTTATTGGGCTGGTTGTGGCTGGAAAAAAAGTTGCGGAAAAACCTAACCACTCGGAATCAAGTGGAGAATTCCATGAGGTCATTCTGCCTAACTGATAATCAGACCCATTGGGTTTCATATCCCTGAGCATGTGTCCATGAAGATGTGTTTCTATTCTTCAAAAGTGATATGCTTAACTTCTCGATGGACAATAGAAGCAAGCAAACATACCTGTGCAAAATATAAAAAGAAAACTTAATTAGAAAAGGAGACACTTTTAAATTACAGTAATATTCGGAGGGCCACAATTACTGCCAGAGGAAGCATCTCCAGGTCACTAGTTATGATTCACCAAAAAACAAATTCCTAGGACAAACAGGAAAATCCAATAAAAACATATTGGGCCGGATTCACAAAGATAAACTGAGACGAAAGTCTAACTTTATGACTTTCGGTATTCACATAGGGCATTTACGAATAGTAAAGTTAGACTTTTGTCTCAGTTAAACTTAAGTTTTGGTCTTAAGTTTAACTGAGACCAAAACTGAGACTAAAGTCTAACTTTACTACTCGTAAATACACTTTGTGAATACCGAGAGTCATAAAGTTAGACTTTCATCTCAGTTTACCTTTGTGAATCAGGCCCATAGTTCTGCAAAATAGTTATCTCCTGACCCCAGAGTGTGATATCTCACGTTGTTCTCCCAGGTTTTCCTCCCTGTAATATCCTAAAAGACACAGCTTATTGCACAAATCTAAGCTTTTCTTCATGTTTAGTATGAAAAGATACCAAACGCCATCTGTCTGTTCATGGGACTAGAAATGAACCTTTGTACTGCACAGCGTCTCCTGTGAAGTGCGAGGCAGAGTGTTTCCATACATTGGTTCACGGTTCTGTTCACAGACGTTTTGTGACAAAATACTTTTAAGCTCAAGCTGTATTGTTCTATAAATACAGCAGACCCAGAGGCAATTTCATTTATTTTCTGCACTGCCATTATGGCTGCAGTTGTAGCCACATGCTTGTATCACAGTCCCTCTCGCTTACATCCAGCAAGGAATATTGGAGCACTCACAGTAAAAGAAATAAACAATGTCAGCTCCCATCACTGTTATTCATGCAGATTCGTTCACATCAACATCATGCCAACTATCTCTGAGAATATATGATTCCAAAACAAAAACTGACTGAAATGAGAATTAGATTTTGTTGATGTTTATGTTTATTTTTCTTATGTCTCACACACTGCATAAATAAATTGCTCCTAGGTTCTAGGGCTGGAATTGTTTCACATAACGAAAGGAGGTTACATTTGAGTAGTGTCCAGCTATAAAGGCATAAATATAGATGGGCCAAGTTGGTTCATAGTGGTCAGGGACCTACCCATGTGAAGCCATGGCTGAGTAGTCGTGGTTACAATGACTCAGTCCAGTAATCGTTTCTTAGACAGAAGAAGTAGACAACATATATGATAGATGATTTATGGGGTTAGAGCATATATGTCATGAGTTTTGTTCTGAATTGCATTGATTTATTGGCCATGAGACTTTCCTCTTGGTAGATTGCTTGTGGAGCCATATTACATAAGTGCCACAAGGGCGCAACGGGCGTTTGCGCCCACTTTGCGTGTCCCGGGGCACTTTGATATTACAGAAGGGGCCGCTGACGCTTGTGTAGCCCCTTCTGTAATACGGTTAGCGCCGGCGCACATAGAGCGCCAGTGCTATCTTCATGGGGCGTTCCCTCATTTACATGTGGGCGTGCACCATGCAAATAGGGGAATCCCTTTGCCTCTTCACCCGTGCCGCATTACAGACGTGGGCACAGAGGTGAAGAAGTTCTCAGAAGGCGCACTGACAGGGGTCTCAAGGGGGTCCCATTGACACCCTCGACATCCTCTTACTGGCGGGTGCAGTCACTGACTGAACCCGCCTGCAAGGTGATCTCTAATCTCATTTAAAAGTGAAGGCGGGTTGCATCCTGCACTGTGAAACACGGAGCGGCTTCAAAGCAGCCGCTCTGTTTTTCACAGGAATGCGCTGCCCCCAGGGCACTACATTCCATGTAATAGGGCACACTTTCCCTGTTTGCGCCTGGTGCACCTGTTTTAAGGCGCACCGGGCGCAAACAGGGAAAGTGCACCCTGTACATAATAGGGCCCCAAGTATGGGTTTTCACTGAGAAGCCTCAGATATTCCTGATTTTGCATCTGACTCTTAGGGTGATCAGGAGATGCTTTTCTGCTGAATTTAATTTGCACACAGGTGTGTCTTATAGGCATTTGTATGCTGTGCCTTCAATGCATTCAAACACAAAGCAGAGAATCCGGAATGTGTCTTGTCTTTTACTGGGAGAGAAGAAGAAACATTTCACAAGCGGATAAACAAGCTTGACAATAAGAAGTTGCGTAGAATGTCTATACAATACGCTTCCCCATCTGTAAATGTTGCAAATCCTCTATACCCACTGTAACCCTAAAGTGTGGCGGGGGATGTTGGACAGCAGTGATATTGTTTCATGAAAGACCTTGTAGGTGTATTAAGTCAACATAAATTATCTTAGATTACATTAAAATAAATGAGATAAAATCAAATTTAATTAAATCACCTCAAATCAAATTAACTCCCTGTGTCTTCGACGGTTATTATACCCATTTCCATTTTTACAAGCAGAACGCCACATCATGCTCTGGCAGGTGGGGGCGAGCTATTCTCTGTATGATGTACTATGACGCTAGTCATACCATGAGAGGAATGGACACTGCATTCAGCCTTGTGATCACTCCAGATTCCAGGGCATTGGATAAGGAAAAAGGAAGAATGAACAATGGGGAGTAGAGGGAGGTGCGGTGGGAGGTGAGCTTCAGGCTGGCAGCATAGCCCTATGTTATTTAGATTGATGGATATCTGTTATTTTGGTATTCCAACCACAACATTCCGTACTGGAGAATATGTTACATCGGGGTGGTGCAGGATAAATGCATCTAGTTGCCATAGGGTCACCCATCACCATTCTTAGTTCATTTAACGATCTACATCTTTCGGCTTATGTCTTATTACTTCATGCTTTGATTTGTTACATTTTGTAGTTCAAGGACCTTCATGATGTTTATACAGGGATTTATGCCACCCAGTCTTCTGCTTAATGGAATATAGAGACCTAATCAGAAGTATCTTTGACATCCACAAAAGTTAGGTAATTAAGCATCACAATACTCTGTCTCATTGACTCAGTGCTCTGCCTTCCACAATTAATTTTGAGCAACATTTCCATGCTTCACCATGCACGTATATGACCACTTCACTGAAAGGGATGTGTGGCTTGGATAGCCAATATGGCAGACGCCTAAGCCATGAGCTCCTGGCTTGAGGCTCACTAATCCAGCGGAGATTATCACCATTGGATGACCCATCATCCCCTGATGGGCCAGACAATCTTGGAGGACCCCTCCTGGTCATGTCGAGTCTACTTGGGCTGCAGAAGGTTCCGGGGGATTAGGCCTCGAGGCAGTGGGGCCTGGACAGCTTCTGGGGCCTCACGACAGTGGAACTCCATGGATTTTGATGTGACTCCTTCATGACGTCAGTGCCCCTAGATTTTCACCCGAGATCCTGTCCCCTCTCCCAGAGTCTTCCTCCCCTGGTTCAATAGGAGTGGAGCTTACCTTAGTCAACCACTTATGGGTGTGCAACATTCCTGGGGGCAACTGGGCCCCCTCTCGGGTCTGCGGTAAGCTGATCCCAACCGTGGCCAATGTGCTACGCGGCCCCAGGGGTACCCTGGAGTGTGGCTTGCCAAGAGTGCCTAGGAAAGCCAAACTCATGATAGTTGGGGTGCTGGTTACAATGCCTGCAGTGGCAACACACTTGGCCTCAATGTGAGGTCTTGAGGCCTTCACTCTGCCAGCCTGACATAGGGGTTTGTCCCAGCCTGCACACGTGGAGCAAATTTGACTGCCAACCCACAAATTTCAGGAGCGCACCAACAGATAGGAGCTAAGGGGTGCAGTGTTCACTGTTGCTTCCCCCAGTCTGAGCTACGTGGGACCACAACAGCTAAGATACCTTGGGATCTGGCCAAACATGCTGCTCTTGCTGCCCTGCCCTCCAGGATCCTACGGGTTGAGGGAAAGGCAAGCGTGCTTGGTGGGTGAACAGGAACTTCCTCACACCTCTTCATTGGTCACAACTATGGGGAGCACAAAACCACTCAGGACTGGCATCCCCATCCCAGCCCGCTTTGGACACCCCTCATCCCACCACTCCAATGGAGAGCCCGGATAAGCTTGACACACTCCTACAGTCAACGAAGCCTCCCGGGTGCACCTGGAAGTGAAAGTAGATACGGTGGGCGCAGAAATTGACCACCTGTGAAATGTCTAACGAAAGCTGGCAGAGCAGGTCGCTCAATCTGAAAAGACTCTTGCAGACCTCTAACCAGTTAAGGCCCATCTACAAAAACTACTTTGGGACCTCAGGGAGCAAGTTAATTTCCTCAAAGATCACACGGAGGATGCTGAGGGATGGGCCTTGTGCAGCAATTTCAGGGTTGTCGGCCTTCCTGAGGACAGAAAGTCCCCTATATGGTGAACTACTTAGAGTCCTGGTATAAAGACTTACTAGACCCACAGAATCTTACGCCATTTTTCCCTATTGACATAGCTCATTGACTGCCAGCTAAACACTCTCCTGTGTGGGCCCTTACATGGCCGATCATGACTAAAATCCTTCACTTCATGGACTGCAACACCATTCTCAAGAAAGCAAGACAATCCTCCCCTCTGCTGAAAGACAACTATTGTTTACTCATCCTCCCAGATTACACGCTGGCAGTCCAACAGCAGAAATCCTCCTTCCTGGGAGTGAAGTGCAAAACTAAGGGAGATGGGGATCAAATACACCCTCCTCTTCTCAGCCAAGCTGGAAATTATCCTGGATAACAAAGACACATTTTTTCACAGACCCCTCTGAAGCCTGGGACTGGGTGGAGCAGAGGAACTCCGCATTGCAAACGGCCACCCTCCTGGCGTGGGTGCTGTAAGGACCTGGCCACTGACTTAATTGCTTTTGGAGAAGGTCAGGCAGGCCTTTCCCCACAGCGACGACCCTCCCCTGCAAGTACAGAGTGGCCTTCTATCAGCCCTAGATGAAGTTACCACCTTCTGGGATCTCCCGGGGGGCATATTGAGCTCCGCATCAGAGGATTTCGATGCTGGGGACTCCATCTTGTCCTTATCTTGCTAACAAGATTAACTCCCTTGAGTGACTCCTCAGATAGCAGATGAGCTTCTGTTATGCAGATCTCCTCTCCGGATTTACCTACTGGCCTGACCTGTGGTGGATCTCCATGTATTTTGTTGTGAACCCTTCACAACGTCTGTCCCCCTGGATTGTGACTTGTGATCCTGTCTCCTCCCCCAGAGTCTTCCTCCCCCACTGCAAAAGGAGTGGAGCTGACCTTAGTCAACCACATAAGGGTTACCCCGACAACTCTATTGCTGTGGAAGAGCCCTGCCCACCACTTTGACCTCAACATTACCCCAACACCTGTCCCTTCCAAGGACTGTTGTTTGCAAAGTTTGGCCAGCTAGCAATGTGAGCCCTGCCAGTAGTATTTCCCTTGTTCACTGTTCTGTTAGTTGTGTCTCTTCCCTTTTTACTTATTGAGATGATACCCCAATTAAGCCCTCGTCCTTTCCCCTCTGGTCACCTATAACTAACTCTGGATCTCCAACGGTTCATCTCCCTGTAGGGACATTTGGGGGGTAATCCACCTTGAGAGACGCCAACAATCATACCACATTCTCTCCTGGAATATCCAGGAAATGCACACCCCATTCAACTGTTACCAAATCCATTCCTACCTTATGTGTAAACGGGTCCAGATAGCCTTACACCAAGAAGTGTTGTGCGAGCAGAGGGTGCTAAGTTACAGAAAAAAATGACGAGGGCAGACCTTTACCACCAATTACTCCACATACGCCTGAGGGATACTGATATTAGTGCGAGCGAGAATCCCTCTACGAGTTCTGTCCAAGGACATAACCCCAGAGGGTAGGATTTTTTCTCCTTTGAGTCAGTCTAGATGGCTCTCCTCTCCTTCTCCATAGCCTCTATGCTTTAAACTCTGACCAACCAAATTTCCCTCACTTGGCCACTCCCACCCTCCCCTTACCAACAATGCTGCCTTTGTACACACTTGGAGCATGGCAACATGGCTGTAGGACTGGTCCCTGACGGACACCTGGCCCCATCATAACCTGGAGGCTCAATCAATCAGGGTTGGTAAAGCTCAACTACTCATGCGGGAGAGTCTCAAGGTGCTTCGGCTCCGTTGAGTGCTGGGGTCACCCGAAAAGCCAGGTCTTGAGATCCTTTCTGAACAGGGGCAATGTGGGAGATTGCTGGAGGTGGAGGGTGTTCCAGGCTTTGGCTGCGAGGTAGAAGTACTTTCCTCCCATTCTAGTTTTGCTGATACGTGGGGCGGTGGCCAGTGAGAGCTGGGCTGATCGGAGGTGTCTTTTGGGTGCATGGAAGGAGAGGCAGCTGTTCAGGTATGCGGGTCCAGTGTAGTGAAGGGCCTTGTATGCATGGGTGAGAAGTTTGAAGGTTATTTTTCTTTCGACTGAAAGCCAGTGAAGATCACGGAGGTGTTGGGTGATGTGGCTGTGACAGGGGATGTCGAGGATCAGTCTGACTGTGGCATTCTGGACAGTCTGGAGTTTGCGAAGGAGTTTCTTGTTGATTCCGGCATAGAGAGCGTTGCCATAGTCCAGTCTGCTGCTGAAGAGTTCCTGCGTAACAGTTTTTCTAGATTTCGTTGGGATCCATCTG
This sequence comes from Calotriton arnoldi, assembly GCA_963921515.1. Lineage (NCBI taxonomy): Eukaryota > Metazoa > Chordata > Amphibia > Caudata > Salamandridae > Calotriton > Calotriton arnoldi. The sequence continues at coordinate 278,759 of CAWUFW010003978.1, forward strand.
AAGATCTTTTGAAGCATGCAGAGGGTGTTGAAGCAGGTCGAGGAGACGGAGTTGATCTGGCGGTTCATTGTGAGCGATGAGTATAGTATGGTGCTGAGGTTTTGGGCGTGGTCCGTCGGGGTGGGGGAATTTCCGAGAGCAGAGGGCCACCAGAAGCTGTTCCATGTGGAGGGGGTGGAGCCAAGGATGAGGGCTTCTGTCTTTTCTGAGTTGAGTTTCAGGCAGCTGCATTTTATCCAGGTGGGGACGGCTTTCATCCCTTCTTGGAAGCTGTGTCTGGTGATGTTGGGTTCATTGGTGAGGGAGAGGATCAGCTGGGTGTTGTTGGTGTATGAGACGATGTTGAACCTGTGGTTCCTGTTGATGGTTGCTAGAGGGGCCATGTAGACGTAGAAGAGGGCGGGGCTGAGGGAGGAGCCCTGGGGCACTCCACAGTTGGTCTTTGTCGGTTCCGAGAGGTAGGGAAGGAGTCTGACTTGCTGAGTTCTGCCGGTGAGGACGGAGCGGATCCAGTCGTGGGCCTTGCCGCGGGTGCCGGCATCGTGGAGTCTGGTGGCTAGGGTGCAGTGGGAGATGGTGTCAAATGCAGCCGAGAGGTCCAGGAGGATAAAGGCTGCCATTTCGTCCTAGTCGAGGAGGGAGAATATGTCGTAGGTGGCGGCGAGTAGGGCGGTCTTGGTGCTGTGATTGCTTTGGAATCTGGATTGGGAGATGTCCAGGATGTTGTTAGCTTCAATGAAGTTTGCTAGCTGGGTTTTGACGGCCTTTTCAATGACCTTAGCTGTGAAGGGAAGCAGGGAGATGGGTCTGAAGTTCTTGAAGTCCATCGGGTCTGTGGAGGGTTTATTCAGGAGGGGGTTGACTTCGGCGTGTTTCCATTCATCGGGGAAGGTGGCAATCTTGAAGGAGCAGTTGATCGTCTGATGTAGTTCAGGTGCGATGGCAGAGGTGGCTCTGTGGAAGATATGGTGTGGGCAGGGGTCTGAGGGTGCTCCGGAGTGGATGCTTTTCATGGTCTTTGAGGTGTTTTCTGTCGTGAGCGGGATCCATTTGAGCAGGGTCTGTTGGGTGGTGTCGCATGAGGGGGGAGGTGGAGCGGTGAGGTGGTCTTGGTTGTCGAAGTTTTCATAGATCATCTTGTTCTTGTGGTGGAAGAAGGTGCTGAGTCTGTTGCAGAGGTCTTGGGAGAGTGGGACATCTGGTGTTTTGCTGCAGGGTTTGGCGAAATCCTTGATGATGGAGAAAAGTTCTTTGGTGTTCTGTGCATTGGTGAGGATTCTGTCTTTGAGGGATTTCTTTCTTGTGGATTTGATGAGTTGGTGGTGTGCGGTGGTGGCTGCTTTGTAGGCGGCGCATGTTTCTGGGGTTTTGTTTTTCCTCCATGTCTTTTCGAGTCGTCTTCAGGACTGTATGGATTCTTGGAGTGCAGGGTTGAACCAGCTTGCTTTCTTGATGTGTCTTCTGGTGATCAAACTTTACTTCTTCTAATCCACATTTCACAATGCCTGCGCATGCTTAGATAGGATAGACTGCTTTTCCATGTTATGTCCCTCAATTTCCTGCCTGGGGGTGGGGTAGGTCTCCCACACCATTCCCCACTTGGTGCCTTCTGCCCTTAACTCTCCAAGACACCATGTTTAGGGTGACTGTCTCAGAGTACATCTTCCACGCCCGCAATCAAGTGGGAAGCTTTCAGAATTGTTGTCAGGGGCCTTTTTATCCATACCATTTCAGGTGAATGAAAACACTCATCAAGGCATCGGATACCACCAAATGAGCAAATATAGATCAAGAACGGTGAACCAATTATGATCCCTCATTCTGACCCTGGTTGACTGACCTCAGGGAGGAAGAGGCTCATGGAGCGATTAAGCTGCCTAGACTACACCTCTTATGAGCCCGCGAACATTCAGAGGGCAGTAAATCTGGTCGTCTTCTGGTGTGGGTGAACAATATAGAAACTAAGCAGCCTCAGGTAGTGTTAGCCCCCCGTCCCCGAGCGTCACCTTGTTCACAAGTATCAAGAGATACACGAGGCCTTCGTCACCTACTACACTGCCCTATACCAACACCCACCAGAGAACCTACAGGCAGAATCAGAACATTCTGAGCATCCACTCCACTTACAAGACTCTCTCCGGCAGACCAGGAGGAGCTTGACACCCCCATCATGGTCCAAGAAATGCGAGCGGCCATACTGGGGCTGGCAACAGAATAAAAACCAGGACAGACTGTCTCCCAGCCAAATTTTACAAAACGTATATGCAGCTGCTCTGGCCTCCAAACTGACTGCACTGACAATCTTCTTCCCATCTCTTCTTAATTCAGTTTCTTTCCTGCTATTCACCAGCATTGCTTAGCTATGTTTTTCCACTGTTGTTGACAATTTCAGTTGAAAGAATTGAAACTAAGGTGTGGATAGCCACTCCACGACAATACTGCCCCTGACATGACCACTTGGAATTAGATCAGGACGATTTCACTGACTGACTTCCCAAAGTGACTTTTTTATTCCTTTGTCATTTGTTTTTTCCTTCGCACTTGCAGCACCTGTGATGTTCGGTGGAGAAGACCAAAGAGGTTCAGCTGTTACTTGAGATTATAATTCTAAATAAGGGCCTTTGGTATTGTCTAGTGGAAAGTTGGAGACTCTTCCACAAGTAAGGTATCCATGCACTGTAGCTTTTTTGCTTTGAAGGATTGGCCTATATTTAGGCTTGAATTTGGTCTTGAGACTGCTTGAGAACTCATTCTCATGTGGGATGGCTTGAAAAGTGCAAGCAAGCATGTAATGGTGAGATTTTCTTTTGACTTCTTGTCCTCTAGCCTTGTGTATGTGCATCAGAAGGACTTGGTTTGTTATGTATACCTCCTCTCTATGCTAGGTGTGATATGCCAGTTGGAGACTATCTTTTGTGCTGCTCTGCTGTTTACCATCGTATTTATCTGTTTTGCATTCTGTTTCTTCAGGAGTCCTAGGGACTGTCAATTGCTCTGTTGCTATACTTAATCCTTGTGGAGCGACTAGACACTTTAGGGCACAATCCTGATTTGACTAGCATGTTTTCCCTTGTGTACCAGAAACGATATAAATACACGTGCACTGGTGCGACACTGATACAGTAAGACTTGGCAGATGACTAAGCAGTGACCCAAACCACAAAGGCAGAGGAATAAAACGAAGTTAAAAGCACCAGGACTATGAGAGTCTGAAACTGGTGGGGCTGAATTTCAGTACATGAAGGCATTTACACAGTTAAACAAATAAGTAAATAATTATTTAATCAGATTCCAAAGTAAGCACCAGCACAAGCAGAAAAGACTCTACCATCTATCAAATGTAGTGAGAAATGATCCTTCAGTTACCCAGTCACAGCAACATTAAACCATTAGCTCACTTACCATTATCAGTATGCATCTGACACTTTGTAGCAACTGTTGTTCTCTCCTGTTACAATTAACCACACTGAATTCTCTCCAGGACGCAGAGGCAAAGGCTATACCACTCCTTTTAAGAAGACTTTTCTACTGCCATCTAAGTAGCCTAGACAAATGTATGGCTCACCTGCTGTCAGGGCCAGACTGGGAGCAGCAACCAGCCCTGGCAGATTGCTGCTCGTCCTTCCCTGGGAGCGGGGGTACTAGTAAAAAGCAGTGCTCCCGCTTTTGTTACTGGGGGTCAATATTGCAACACTGCAACAAAACCGGCCCCCAGTGACAAAACCGGCCCCCATGGCTGGAAAACTGGCCTATAACCCTCTGGCCCACCGGGGAAACGCCCGGTGCCCACTACGGCCAGTACGGCCCTGCCTGCTGTGGACCAGGAAGGCAGCTATTGGCGCAGCCTCTTTCTCATGTTGATCATGTCTCTCTTCTGTCTCTATCAAGAGTGAGCTCCAGAGAAAATGGATGAGTGAACTTGGAATGTGAGCACGAGTGTGAGCATGAACATGGATTCTCATGTATAAGTCAGAGTGAGCACCACAAGATGCTCCTGGAGCAGAAATTTAACAACAGGTGAAAAATGACCTTGAGCACACCACTGCGAGGCACACCATGTGCCCATGTGCACAAGGTTGGCTACATCCTCAGCAGCCTACTTCTTGCTCCCCACTATAGCTGAGTGGCATCTCTCACACTTTATTTTCGAGGCAAACATACCTGTAGCCTGCTGTATGCACCTGGGAATGTAAATCGGTAAAAAAATTAAATTGTATTAATCTCTGAGGTCTTGTAATTGTAAATACTAGTCTAGCTTTCTATAGCTCGTACCAGAAGAGCTGAAATTAAGGAGCATATTTACTAATCTTTTACACTTTGCTGCGCCGCATTTACAAAGATATAAAGCATTTTAACTCTCTCCTTGTGTTGGCGCACTGTGAGTTTCATAGTACAAGGGTGCCTGTATTATGGGGAAGATTGATTTATGCAGGAAGGGTCACCTTCCTGCACATAAATAATCCTTAGAGGCATTTTCCTCTTTCTATGGGTACAGCCGACATGTGTTCCAGCACACATGGAAAAAGGAAATAATGAGGTGACTTAAAAAATGTTGCTCCTCATTACACCTTACTGGGGAAGGCGTAGCATTTTGACACATTCTCAGGTTTGCAAGCCTTAGTAAATCTAATGCACCAAACCCCAGGGGTGGATAAGAAGAACACCTCCCTCCCAAGTTAAAATGTAATCTAATGCAACACAAGCAGCTGTGTTGCATTTCATTTCTTCACAGAGCCACCCAAAGCCACTCAAATCAGGCCTTGAATCGTTTTATAAATTCAATAAAAACGTTTGCGATAGCGCTACGCAAAGGCATAGGGAATCTAGGCCTAGACGTTCAGGTTTAAAAGCTGGATCTTGTAGTGGCATGCACAGCGGGCCCTTATTCAATATAGATCATAGAATTTCAAAGCATAAAACAACAACCTGTAAACAGCCAATTCAGAAGTGTTGAATCTTTCAGTAGGAAATTGCTGAACCTGGACAGTTTGCAGTTTTTTTTAAGCCTCTGACTTAAAATGACTTAAAAAGGTGATGATGCTCTGGCGATCCGTCGTCAAGTGCAGGTCAAGCTTTGAAATGTAATTAGACCCAGTTGCAGTTGCCTCAAAGTGTGGGCTTCAGACTGTATTTTTCAGAAATCTCTGATAAAAATCAGGTAGGTATCTCCTGAAGCCACAACTCAATTCCGGTTCAACTGTCTGTGTTTGGCCTGATGCAGAGGTTTTTGGTGGTCAATTATTCAAATTTCAGGAAAGAGATTGATAAACCCTAGTTAAATTGCTCGTCACTAGTTATATTCAAATAAGCCCTGTTTAATAGTGTCTCTCACCTGCACCTGGTGGGCACAGGGTCTTCTTTGCCCCCTGAGAACCTCAAAGCAAGTCCCTCTCAAGAATGGGAGCATCTTCCTGGGTACAGGCTCCTTCAGGAGATGAATCCAAATAACCCTTTAGATGCCATGGTAGGACACTGGTGCTCATCATTCTGGGGAGGAGTGCTGGAGGCAGATGTTCATGACAGTACTCTCTCCAATACTCAGGCAGGCCAGAATGCTTCCTTGAAGGTGAGCAAGGAAGTCTTCTGACCTCCATCAGTTCAAAGCAGGTTCTCATTTTAGAGTGTTTTTTGAATGGTAAACCTCTTTACCATCGGTGGTAATCCTTACACCAGTCCTCATAAAACCACAATGCTTCCCTCTCCACGTTTACTGTACAGTAATGTATTTTATATTGCAGGAATGTGTTTTGTGTCATCGGAACTGTTTGAGAGTGCCATGCACCTTCACATTAAGATTGATGTTTCCGCTGTGCGGAGCCTCACAACTCCATCTATGGCCGTTCCTTTGCAGATATCTGAATTTCAAAGGAAAACTACTGCCTAGAGCCCACTCTAAGCTTAGGCTTCCATTGACAAAGGGCACCACCAAGTCTCCATAACTCTGAGAGCCGAATGGTATTACAAATTATAGTGAGGAGCATATGTTCCCCTTGCAGGCCCAAACACTCCTTCCTCTAAACAAAACTGCACAAAAGAGTACAGATTAAATCTGAGTTCACTACAGTTCTTCCAGCCCAGGTTACATGTATGATGCAAATATGATCATGATTACATTCTCAAATCATAGGTTAAAATCTAAATGTCACATTACATTTTAGTTAGTAGTGGATATGTTCCTGCAGCAGTGGCTGTCCGGAAAGTATGTGTCTGAAACCACACTTCACAGGGCAAATTCATAATTTATGACTTCTTCCTATATCTGTATACAAGGTGCCTTCGTAGAAGAAACTGTTGTTTCAAAAGAGAGGCAGCTATGCCAGTTCGACAAATAAAACACCTATCCTTTGAACAACAAACTTGTGAATCGACTCATTCAGTAGGCCGCAGCCACAGCAGAGGTCAAATCTTTGGCCGGCATTCTAATAAATAGACCCCCGGGCCCTGCAGGAAGGTTTTTAGCCTCCATCAGCGACGCTGTTTCACCTTTTGCTCTGAAACATAAACACTGTCTGGTATTGGGCGATTTTAACTTGCACATGGACAAACCGGAAGATTCAGACTCTATCAGATTACAAGAGTCTTTGGAGGTGCTTGAATTGGCCCCTTATGTACATCTTCCCACTCATGAAAAGGGCCACACTTTAGATCAGATTTTTTCCACTGTTAAAATAGGAATGTCCCAACCACTTCCCCTTGTGTGGTCCGATCAATTCCTTTTGGAATTTAAATTTAGAAAGGAATCGACCCTTCCCAAGGCCCCTGGGAAGTCTCAGCTTAGTAATTTTAGACCTTTCCATTTAATTACACCCGATGCATTGAGTACTGCTATTAATAAGCATCCTATATCTCTCAGTGGAGATCTAGAGGCAGATGCAGAGGGTCTGGACAACTGGCTTCAGCTCCGGGCTGGGGAACTTGCACCTCTTGCTTTGCGTCCAGTGAAAACTGTAAGGTCCTCTGCCCCTTGGTTTAAAACTGCCCTTAAAGAAAGCAAGAGGATCTGTAAACACTTAGAAAGGACCTGGAGGAAACACTTCAACCCTAATGATAAAATTATTTATAAACAGGCCCTGAAGACCCACTATAAACAAGTCCTTGAGGAGAAAAAACTGTTTTTCTCCGCTAAAATTGAACGAGCATAGAACAAAAATAAGGACATTTTCAGAATAGTCAGTGAATTCTCCTCCCCTATAGCGGCGGCCAAGTCATTCATCGCTACGGAGGCATGGACGGACCGCGTGGCCTCTTATTTCCATGACAACATTAAAAATATTCAGGAGACCTTCCCGAGAACGTCCCCGGTGTTGAGCGATAGCGGTGAGGCAGACTTATCCATAACTTATGTGAGAGAAGCATCCCTGAATCAGTTTCCATTGGTTCCCTTGGAGAAATCATTAGAAATCATGAAAGGCCTTAAATCCGGCTCTCCTTCCGACCCATGTCCGGCCAGCATTATAGTATCAGTAGCGGAGATTATCAATCCTGCCGTTAATTGGATCCTTAACCTGTCACTGCAGACGGGCCTGGTCCCCGATAGGTGGAAAAGGGCAAAAATTCTCCCCTTATTAAAAAAATCCAACTTTAGACCCAGAACTGGCCTCTAACTACAGGCCAATATCTTTGCTTCCTTTTTTTTCTAAAGCCTTGGAAAAAGTTGTGAACCAGGTCACCACTGCATTTGTCGAAACAAATTCAATACTCCACCAGAGTCAGTCGGGTTTCAGGGCAAATTTCAGCACTGAGACGGCGCTGCTGGAAGTGTCGGAAGCCATAAATGACGTGTTAGATAAAGGCGGCAAGGCCGCATTGATATTATTGGACTTATCTGAGGCCTTTGATACCGTCCCCCATGACCGACTCCTGGCGAGACTTCAGGAATGCGGCTTTGGGGGTACGGTACTCAACTGGTTTGCCTCCTTTCTAAAGGACCGCCAGCAAATAGTTTGGTCCCCGCCCTTTGCGGCCCCCATTCCCCCTTTGGGGGTGGGAGTTCCACAGGGCTCAATCTTGAGCCCCACCCTCTTTAATATATATATGGCACCACTAGCATCTTTGGCCGAGGTTTATGGAGCTAAAATTGTGTCGTATGCGGACGACACGCAGCTTCTCTTCACCTGCAATAAAGACTCAGATTTTAAAGGAGACAAGATTAATTCCTGTCTGACTGAAGTGTTCTCCTGGCTACAGGCTAATCAGCTTAAATGTAATCCCGAAAAGTCGGAGATTATTTTCTTCGGCCACCCCCCCCAGCAGTGTATGGCGTAATTGGTGGCCAGCTGATATGTCTCCCCCTTCCACTTCTGTCAAAACAGTGAAAAACTTAGGGGTGAAGTTGGACGAGAACCTTTCTATGCACGCTCAGATTCAGGCAGTGGTCGGCTCTTGCTTTGGCATGCTGAAGATGCTAAAGCAGTTCCTGCCTCTCCTACCTATCACTCATAGAAAAACGGTAGTCCAAGCTATGATAGTTTCGAGGTTGGACTACGTGAATATACTGTATTTAGGGTTGCCGGAGTACCTACTGTCAAGGCTGCAGGTGGCCCAGAATGCGGCAGCCAGAGCAATACTCATGCTGGGCCCAAGAGCACGGACGTCCACTTGTTTGGAATCCTTGCATAGGCTCCCAATCCGCAAGAGGATCCATTTTAAGGCCATGGTTCTGGCTTTTAAGGCTCTCCACGGCATAGGTGCCGGGTACATCAGGAAGAGAGTCCAGTTCTATTGCCCTCGCTGTACATTAAGGTCTTCAACACTTCAGTTGGCATGTGCCCCCAAATACCACCGAGCATGGATAGGGGGGCGCTCCTTCCAGGTTCAGGCGGCGCAACTGTGGAATAATCTCCTGGGGGAATTAAGACTGACGCAAGATCTCCTAGCGTTTAGGAAATCATTGAAAACCTGGCTATTTCAGCATTAATACCGATCCTGGTTGTCACACTGCATAGTTAATCTGTTCATTCTCACACCTCAGTGCCGGGACAACCTACAGAGTAGCTGTGCGCTTATAAATACCCATTTAACATAACATAACATAAGATGCCCATTGCAAACGAATAGGGGAAAAAGGCAAAAAAGATGGATTGTTCTTAAGAAATGTCAACTGAGAGGTTTGTAAATAAAAAGTGCAGTACCTGGTCGAAATCTGGTTATACTTAGGAAAAATGAAACATATAAGTGCAGCATTATAAGACATTACGATGCCATGTACTTCTTTTTCTCTATTGACAATTTAAGACATATGGTGGTGTAGTGATTAACTTAGAATCACAACTTTCTTTGGTCATGGGCTGAATCTGGAGGTATAACCCATAGTTTCATACTGAAAGACCATGAACGAAGCCACTAAACAAAATGTTGCCTTCACTCAAAGTCAAATGCCCACAATAAAATTTGGTTTCAGATGCTGCACCCTTTACCGAATTTAAAAATACTATAGGCCCAGATGTATCAAAGGGTTTTACCCATTCTGTGTCTATGAGAAAATGTGTTCATACATATGGCCCTCTGAGGCTGTTTATCGTTGAGTGTCTCATCCAAACTATATCATAGTTAAAGTATTATTAAGGTATACGCTGTATTGCGCATCGGTCGTGGATTCTTTCATACTGTGTGCTTTTTGTTGATCTTTTAGTTTGATTCAGGGTAGTAACGGCAAGACATTTGATATAATATTCCTGGGTTCCTATTGTTTAGCCATTTAGCTATGATATAGAAAGCTGACATTTAATAAAAAATGCACTCGATTAGCATTTAGGAGAAATATGGTCTCTGTCAATCCAAGTGGTCTAAGACAAAGCATAAGAAAAAGGACAGGTGCCAGGGGTGCAGGACAAATCAGAAACATTTAGCAAAGTTCAGATTGTTGCCAGATTGTGTGCGTAAGCTGTAGGAAAAAGAATATATGTGATCATTCGCACAGCGACTTTTAAAGGTTCCATTAAAGCCTCCAGAAATACTTTCTACAAAACACGCCATAAAAATAGTGTGATGAATTGATAATTATTTGAGGTGGATGGAAGTCCAACTCAGGTAATAATGGAACAATTCTTGTTAGGTCCAGTAAAGCTTTCAGTTATTTAAGCCTGAGCTCAACTAGAAATACTGTCAAAAAGTTGAAAACACAAAACAATAAAAACAATACAAATCCCACTCTAATTTATAAAATTATAGAATTATTTAATGAACAAGATAACACAAAAATGACAAAATTCAATAAGGGCAACTAAAGTTCTGAATTTTTGAAGTTTTAAATAGAGTGACAAAAAACATTAATCACCTACCGTGCTTCTCTGGTTGCGCTTGACCGGTAAAAAGGCACAATTTAAGGCTGACCGCGATGGAAAATGGGTCAGATACACAGACCAGGTTTGCCCCGGTTTTAAGTTTTAACTTCTGACATAGAATCTGAAATGGAAGTCAAAAATCCTTCACAGGGCAAGGCAGCATGCTGTGGCTGAAATGGGTTTTACAAGGCTAGCTGGCCAAGGCACAGAGTTCTGGTGAAGCTGTTGACTTTTGGGGGGAAAGCTCAGAAGGTCCTTCATTGGTCGGACACTTTTGGTGCCTTTGCCCGATTACAATTTCTACCTTCGGACTTAGTCATGTTTTTGGATCTCAGATTCGTCCAGCAGGCTAGGCTGAAAACTGTAGCCGAGCAGGGCTCCACGAGTCTGAATACCTTCTCTGCAACATCCCACTGAAATGGATTTGCTGCTGCAGCAAAGTTCTAAGTGGGAGCAACTGAATCTTTAGCCCAGCGGCAATGTCGGATAGGCATGGCAGGTTTGTCTGGTACTTCGAAGGTCTTTGAAGCCAATAAGTTTCAAAGTCCTAGGTTTTTCAGGATGTTAGGAGGAGTACACTTTGACACCACCAAGGGTTCCTGGACTTCAGGAGCAGCACTTCAGGGTCAAGAATCACTCCAGCAGAAGCCACCAGCAGGGTCCAGGGCAGGTTCAGTAGGAACTTGTAAGCTGGGTAAGGGATAAGGGCTTCTAGCAGCTTGTTGTGCCCGTGTAGCTTAAAAGGAGGTCAGCCAACTGAGCCATGGAGTCATTTTCTTCCTCCTGGGTACAAGTTGGAGCACGTTCAGCCTTTCTGGACTCCTCACAGGTTTTAACAGCAGGTGCAGTCCTTTTTTTATCTCCCACAGTTCCAGTAGTGTTTTGAAGAGGGTGCCCAGGGGTGCCACATTTATGCCAGGTACTAGCCTGTGGGTGAGCTGATTCCTGGCACTCCCTAACCAATAGAGAAAACGTTCCCAGGGATAACCCTACCCTTTTTTGCAGCAGTTCCTGTGTTCACTACAACAAACAATACCACAGTGCCCCTCTCCACCTAAGTGAAACATGACAGGTCCTTCCTTCACTCGAACAGAGCTCCTGTGTTCAGCCCACAGGTATGCCCAGAGAAATTACCTCCTCCTCTCTGGTCACTCAAAACTGGTTCTTGGGGCAACTCCTCTCCCACTGGTATTGGTGGCAGGATAACTAGAGGGACAAGGAAGGGGCAGGCCCAGGTGTTCGCTACATCTGCCTATGATAGAGTATGACTCCGTGAAGTTAAATTCCTGGACACAGCTCAGATGGCCATCCTGTTACAGGAACAGAACACTTCCCACACCCAAGGCCTTTGTCTGAGCACTGGAAGCAAATTCACACCTCATCATAGGGGCTAATCATCTCTTGGGTGACATTTGGAGGCTCATGCAAATAGGCTTCTAAAGGCATTAGGAAGGTAAAAGCTGACTCCTAAAAGTAAAGTTTCTAAAATATTTAGCACAAATCTGATGTTAGGAGTGAATCAGGCTTGTAATATATAGTTTAAAAAGTGACACATGAACTTTGTAGCTATTTCCTAAGTGGAGATAACATAATTTCATATTAATATTGCCTCCAAATGCTTTGCTATTGAAAAGCTAACCCAGCTACAGTGAAAATGGCTTTTAAGGCCTTTTAACTATAAAGACAGGTTTAACATTGAACTTTAACTATCCTACATTGAAATTCTAAATTCCATATTTGTAAAGCACGACTTATCACCCCTAAGGGTATCCAGGCAATGAGGACCGTCGGGGAGATTAAGTGAGCTATTGCCCAGAGTCACATGATGCTGAGCTGCCACCAGCGATCGAACCGCGACCCCCACGCTCCAGAGTCAGCCGCTCTGGCCGCTGCGCCACACTTCTACCCTATTTGAACACCCTGTGCTCTGCCTTATGGGCATTTAGGCCTACTGAGGAGTGAGATATTAATATTTAAAAGGCAGATGTATGACTGTCAGAGGGAGTTATTTTCACAGGTCGAAATTGCAGTTTTAAAACTGCACACAGGCTACAGTGAAAGGCCTGCATTTGTGTTTTGCACTGTCATTTTAGTGGTGGCCCAATGTATGCTTTAGTCCACTAGTGACATTTAGCTAGTACACATTGTAACATACATATAATAGGTACTTATAGTTAGAGTAAAAAAACCAGCAGCATCAGTCTAAAATGGAAAAAAGCGGGGGATCTTGAGAAAACAGGCATTGTTCTACAAACAGGATGTAAAATGTAGTGCTGCTTTATACACAGCTCTGATATGCAGAGTAATAGTTCTAATAATTAAAATGATTAGGTAAACACCACAGTTAGTACACAATGCGTATCTATGTGCATAATTAATGTTGATGGTCATTCCACCAGCAGAGAGGAGACATATACTGCATGACCACAATATGTTTTGAGAGCTTTTCAGGTATATAGTGAGCATCTTATAAACCATGCCTTAATGCATGCAACTTTAAAAAAACACTTGTATAATTGTATACAGTGCTTGTCATTAGCAATACAAATCTTTTCTGATAGTGAACATATTTCGGTACCTGGTATGTGCCTCTGACTTTCTGCCGCCACCTATCAAGTCAGAGTCCATGCACCCATTATCAATCACCTGAACTTGTAAATAATAAATAAACAATCATAATGTCAGCAGTCAACCATGATTTATTGCCGGGCTAAATCTACAATGTGGAAGTCAGTACCTTTGCTCGCTGCTTGCTAGCATAAGATTATGTTCGGCTTTTCTGACCACATGACTAGATCTTTAAGCTTAACGGCCATATCCTAACATTTGTTTTCATGAGTGTGTTTTTACATCGCAGAGAAAGATAGGCTCTGCACTTAAAACAACACTACTATTCATATTATACATGTACATTATGTCATGGAAATAGTATGCACTGGTGCGTGTGATGTGGTTTTGGATTCATTTATGGCAATGTTGCATTCAGAGATAACCCACTTAGGGCCTGATTAGACTCAGGCTCAGAGCAAGTGGTAAATGTATGCTCTAAAAAGAGATAACATGCAGAAGTAGATTCTGTGTGATTTTATTGTTGGAAAAGTCAGCATCACATGGTTGTTTCCCATTCCATGGGTTTTTATTTGTAATTGCATAGTACTGAGGGGATTTTACCACACGTAAATAGTAAAAGTGCAAGCAATTTATCCATGCAGTAACATCACCCAGTAAAGTGCAACTCATAATTCAGTCTATTGTCTACAGCAATCAGAAGTACAAATCTTAAACTTTCCACCCTCTCTGTATCTGCAAAAAACAAACTGAGCTGCAGGCTCCCCAATGCCAGAAATCAAATCATTCTTGTGAGCTTGTCAAAATCATCTTCCTGTCTCTAAATCCAACCTACTTAGATTCAACAGCAGACTAATCCCAAAATGGTTTAGCATGCCCTTTTTAAACATTCTTAGCAACAGAATGTCAAATAACTGATGATGACAGAGCGGAAGTAGCCCACTCTAAAACACGCAAAATGTAGCTGCAGAAAACAAAAATTAGGTCTATGCCATCTCTCTCACAACAATACTTTACACAGGTGTATCTTGAGTGCCTGGGTGACTTTAAAGACACTCTGATTTGTACACACAGGAACCCAAGAAATATCCAAAAGTATTATAAGAAAGAACAAAGGCCAGTTACCTTCATTCTCTCTTTTCTTATTCATTAGAATTAGAAACCTTCTCTAGAGTTTTGCAGTCTCCTGCAGATTAACAGAAGCTATACACTCAAAGCTTATGGTACATTTAGGAACAAAATTTGAAAAAATCATGCAACACAGCTCAGTAAGTAAAGTTGCTGAGCTGGGTTGTGTGAATGGGAGAGTGCAGAACAGGGCCATTTCTACTAAGAAGTAGCGCTGTTCTGCTCTGTGCCTGTGCTGGTGCACTTCTGGCTGCCATGCACCAACACAGACACCCTTGAACCATAGTGCCATGGTATATGCATTGTGTTAAGTATAGTTTTTGTACAGGAAGGGGTCACTTGTTGTACAAAACTTTTCTTTAAGGTATTTCTCTCCTTCTGTGTGCGTTGCGTAATACAACAAACTTGCAATGAGGGACTGACAAGGAGAAATGAAAACATTTCTCCTCATTACCCCTGCCTCAAGTAGAAACAGAATTTTGCATCAAAACCCATGGGTGGTTGCACGGTAACACCCATGCACCACCTATGAAACGCCACCTTGAAGCAAAGTAATGCAAGTCTGCACGTTGCGCTGCTTTACATTACTTTGGGTTACAATCCTACGCAAATTGAGATTTTTTTCAATTATATATTAGACCACCGATTCAGTAGACTTTGCTTTGGGTTTTGTTAAAAAGTAACACAAACTCCAAGCAAAGTCTTGTTAAATCTGAGACTTACTTTATAACCATTTGTGAGGAGACTACTTCTCATTCAGGTAACAACTTTTAAAATATGTACTTTCTGAATGACAGCAGTGCCCTCTCATTTAACTAGAGATTGTTCTAAGGCATTTCTGTTCACAGAGCCATGCTATATAGGTCCTTAAATATATGAATTACTTGATTATTTCTTTCATTCATCCAGACATTCATTCAGCATAATTTAAGATTATGAAAATACTACATTCAGAGATCTTGAGCATGGTATTTAATAAAAGGCTTGGATGCCCTATTGTGTCTCTGACTGATGTACAAACCGGTTGATGTTGCCTTGAAGCAATACAACCCTGATATAAGCCAGATACATAATGCAGCAGATGTTGATGAACATATGAGGTAAGGACACAAACAGAATGTTTTCCCCCAGGAGAAAAGTGCAGAATAAGGGGTTTGTCTTGTAAACAGCACACACTGCAGTGTGTGTTTGAAAGAATGGAGAATATTATTAATAATTACTATTTGTAAAGCGTAAACATATCACCCCTTAAGGTTTCAAGGCATTGGGGGTCGTTGGGGAGATTAAATGAGCTATTGCCCAGAGTCACACGATGCTGAGCTGCCTCGGGGGTTCGAACTGTGCCACTGGCCGCATCTGGCCGCTGTGCCACACCTCTCCCCATGCATGTGTTCACCTAAAATCAGAGCACACCACAAAATCCTGACAGAAGTCACTGAAGTTGAAATTCTCCATTGGGTGTGGGGAGTTGTTGTCCTCCCCTTGCCAGGATGGCTGGTGGGCTGCGCCCAGACCATTGGTGCAGTTCAAAGGGGCTGTCACTGTGACAGGCAGATGTAGGTAACACCTGGGCCTGCATCCCCTTTTGTACTTAAAGTCAGCCAAGCGCTAACCCTAGTGGGAGGGAGAGCTATCCCAGTACTGGTTTAGAGTGACCACTGGGTAGGGCTGTAAACATCCTCTTTGCTATTATACTGCTAAATCCTGTTTGAATGTCTCATTTACTAGACAGGGATGCTGGGGCTTTAAATAAAACATTTGGGGTGGACTTCAAAGAAGGGAAGCAGAATGTTGTTGGACCTGGCCCTCTCTTCAGGACCACCCTCAAACTTTATGCCTTTACCCCTCCTGTTTTTTAACCCATTATTGTTGGCTTATAGGACTCTGCTAACCAGTGCTAAAGTGCTTATATTTCTCATTTAAACATGTTAAAATGGGCCTACACCCAATTGGCACATTTAATTTTCTTATAAGTCCCTAGTAAAATGGTACTATATTTACCCAGGACCTGCAAATTAAATGTTACTAGTGGGCCTGCAGCAATTAATGTGCCACCCACTTAAGTAGCCCCTTCTTAATATGTCACAGGCCTGCCATTGCAGCCTCTGAGTCCAGGTAAAATAAACCTATTTTCAGGCCTAACCTTTTTAATTTTTTAAACATAGAAGTCACCGGCAATGCTAGATCTGCACTTTGTGCTACAGCGTCGACAACCTGCGGTGACCACCAATTTGAATTTCCAGCAACAACTGACAGGATCTTTGTGCTACAGTGAGGATAATTTGTGGTGCCTAGCCTGCTCTTCGTGCTACATCCTCGTCCATCCGTAATGCTTTCCCTGATCCTCACAACCTCCTCTACCTCGAGTGGAACTCTTTGTGCTGGACTTTAAAAGGTAACAGTTTCAGCAGGACTAACCTGGTCCCTGTATTCTGACTGTGCTCCATCGCAGTCTGCCTGAATTTGTGACTTTTTCCCAGTCTTGCAGTTACCTCAAACCTTTGAAATTGCATATCTGGTTCTACTGATTGGCTTTCTGGTGCTTTGATGTCAAATAATTTATTAAATGTCTCTCTATTTTTCTAAATTGGTGTGGGATTCTTTGTATGTGGGATTTTCAGTTTAGTGCTGTTTCAGTGTTGTATAAATACTTTACACATTGCCTGTAAGATAAGCCTGACTGCTTTTGGGCCAAGCTACTAGAGTGTTAAACACGGATTAATTTCGTATCTTTTGTAGTTCACCCTGACAGGGATTTGGGCTGTTGCTTGGAAAGGGCTCACAAGCCCCTCAACAAACAACCCAATGCCCCTCAAAATGCCAAAACACTGTCTGTATTCACTGTCTGATTACTGAAAACTCATCTTTGTCTGGTTACTGAAGCCTCAGCTTTGTCCTGCCAGACGTCTGTCTCTGAGGTTGGTGTGAGTGCAGGGACTACCAAAAAACAGGTTTCGATATTAGATGTGGGAGGACACTGGGATTACCATAGTACACTCTCTACACACATCCCCAGCATCAGAGCCCAAGTTTAGTGTGGCTGAAGACTACGGCCTTCTTGAAAATGCCTAAAGTGGGTGGACTTTGCCCTGAGAACCTTTATCCCATTGGTTAGGGCATCCCCAGGGGTCATTCCCACCCACTAGTTTCTGCCAGGCATAAATGTGGCACCTCCAGGCATCCACTTCAGAACATTTCTGGAACTGTGGCAGATCAAAAGAGGACTGAACCTGCTGTCTGAGTCGTGAGAAGACTGGACCTGCTCTCCCTCTCGGGCCATAAGACTGACCTCCTGTTAAAGCTACAAGGACACAACAAGCTACAAGAGGTCTCTTCCTGCAACTGTACTCCATTGGTGGATTGGGACTTAAAGGACTAAAGTCAAAAGGTAAAATCTTTGAGCAGGACGAATCTGGTTAGTGTATCCTACTTGCACTCCATTACGATCACCGACCATTTAATAGTGCTTAGGTTCAGTGCAATCACAACCATTCACTATCATTTCACTTTGTGTTTCTTGCTGTTATTTTTACTTAAAACAATAAAAAGTCATATTTCCAGTTCCCCTTATTGGATTTTTGTGATTTTGGTGTCATTTTGTTTTTTTACATGTTACTCTATTTTTCATTCACTCATTCATTTTGTGATTTTTATTGTTTTACATTTCAACTTTATTACTGTTTTAGTACTGACTAAATGCTTTACACATTGACTCTAAGTTCCATAGCTCTGTTCCATAGCTACCAGGGGGTTGAGTTCAGGTTTATTTAGTGGTACATCCTGAACATGATTGTGATTATTACTTGCAGTGTGTACTTAGCCCCTCAACTAATAACCCTCTCACAATCCTGAACTGTGATGCTTCTCTGGTCTGTAACCATATGTACCTCACACATTCAAACTTTTCAGGTCATGATGTTTTTTATTAAACCTTGAGTACCCAGTCATTGGTCTATAATGTCCATGGTCATTTTCTCCTCAGACCAAAAGATGCACACACATTACATAGATAAAGCCAAGTAAAGTCACACCACAGCACAGCTTCTACCGGGCCACAAGGCACCACTGACCAGTACTGTCTACATTTGGCATTGGTACTCTAAACTATGGCTGATTTTTACAAAGATTGCATGCAATGTAACTTCCAAATTTGCTGTGCTATACTGCTCTATGCAAAGGGGAATACAAAGCAGCACTATACCTGTGAAGATTGGCCTGCCGCTGGTGTAATTCCCTGAGCTGACGTTCAAACATTCTGCCTGCATGTACATCAGCCACGGCACAGAGTGCAGTACACACTGTCTTGTGCAGGATTTGTAATGAAGGGATACCCTTGCAGTACAAATTCCTTGTGTCTGCAACTACAGAAGCATTCGTACATCGGATGTGTGCTGTGCACTTCACCACACATTCAATACATTAGTTTCTAGGGGACATCAACACATTCTTCCTTGTTGTGCTGCTCCATTTGTTTTTGACGCAATGTCTGGTCGGGCAGACTTAGCTGATGGGCTGATCCACCCCTGGTAATGTCTGTTTTCTTAATGCAAAATGCTGCAATGAGGATTTGGTTCTGTAAAAGGCCACCTTTAAAGCACAAAACATATTTTGTGCTCAAAAGTAAATAACTGCTGTGGCATTGTGCCACTTTGCATCACACTATGGCTGCACAAAGCAGTAGCAAATCTGGGGTGAAGTGCTTTGCAGCATAAATCAGTCAAGGAGCATCACTTCACTTAAGATTTCTCATATCACTGCCTGATGCTTCATCTTTATATGTTACTACATATGGGAACAGTATAAGGTTTTACAAATAAGTTGGTAATGAAAAGCTGACAACCACATAATTAATGATATCTTCACATGCTCTATATCCTGATGGCTTGGCCTGGTGGGTTTAGTCACTTGGGAAGAAGCCTATGGGTAGAATTTTACGTAGAGTGACCAGTGTGAGTAGGGCATTGGAAGGGAATAAACGGTTGTGTGAATGGAACTTGGGGTAGATTTCCAGAAGTCAGGTGTCCTATAAAGTTGCACAATGGTACCACTTTCTAGTACTAGCAGACCTTTATTTATAATTTGCAAAGTAGAAAATTATAAAGACTATAGTGAAGAGCACTTATATATGCGACAACAGGAGCTCTTTGTCTGCCTTGTGTATTAACCTTGCTTGACTACACATTAATACAGAGGCATGGGTAGATCATGTATATCCCCATATAGCTTCATATGATCTCACCAATCCCCATTGTGCCTACAAGCATCTTCAAAAACCTCCTTTAAATGAGTAAATCTGTGTTCTTATGGATGCAGAGTGCTGTTGCTGTCTTAGTACCCATGCATTCTAACTGTGCTCAGAAGCACTAGGCGCTGCCAGGAGAGAATGGTCAGTGCTGCAAACATCTCCATGCAATGTGCTGGCTGTGAATGCATGTGCATATTGTTCGCTACACGGTAGTTATAGAGAAGTGTTCCTTTTTGGGTAGTTCCACTATTTTTTAATAGCTTCTGCTTGTATTTCTTTACTTAGGGCAATGTGAGACAGCAAGCGAGCCCCTGGTGCATGTCCTCTGATCCCTAAACATCGTGAATGATTTGCTGAGCAAAATTAGTGTGAAAATAGCAAGAGGGCTGCAGTGTTAATCTACCACACCCTCATGAGTGATTTTAACAGCAAGTCTTCATGACTTCCCTTGCAGCTCTCAACTTCTGGGAGCAATGGTTCAGAAGACCCATGTCAACAGAAACTATTTTAAACATATTAAGGAGCCTACTTTTGACATTAGCTAGGTCACCTATCAGTAGTGTTTTAAAGTCCACAAGATCTGGGTGCATAATGTGCAAAAATAGGACATGCCTATTTTTTAAATTGATATGCACCTGCAGTGACAGGATACAAATGTTCTCTTTCACTGGATAGGGCGTGATGTCGCGTTCCTAATACTTAAAGCAAGCATTTGTGCACCATCATACTATGTATTACAAATGAAATTCAATGATGAATGAAGATTTATGCTAAATATATTGCAAAAGATAATTATTTCAAAATGTGCTTTATCTGCCTAAGTGCCTGTACAGTTATAAATTCAGATATGACTACGCTTCCCCTCCTCAAAAAGCAGCAATTAGTTCTATGATGCAGTGTGAAGTACCTTTCCTAGGCGAGAACATTACGGTAGCCTTGCTCGTAGGTTTTAGCTTTATAAATATACTCCTTAAACATAGACACACAACACATAAACACACACACACCCCTTCGTAAGGTGTAAGAAATTGGATTCATATTTGTAGTAGGTGACTGCTCACCTCGAGTAATAACCAAAGCTCTTATCCGGCTGAACTTTCAAAGTCACTAATTGAGCCTGAGCTCAATCCCTTGGTAGCTATGATACAGAGCAGACAAGCTTAACTTAGGGAAATGTGTGAAGTATTTATGCAGTACCTAAACAGTAATGAAGTCAAAATACCAGCAATAAAAATCCCAAACCAAATTAGAAAAATAGGGTTAACCTTAATAAAGAAACTGACATAAAAACACCAAAAATCTATTAAGCGGAACCAGAGATAAGCAGAAATAGCACGAAAAAGCACAATATTCCAATGATAGTCAATAACCTACTCAGGGTCAGGCGTTGGCATATATGCCTGAATATGGAAGACTAAAGACAATTACTAAATTTTAGGTAAAAATGTAAAAATCTGACAAACTTCATTTTCAGTGCGATCTTGCGGCCAGCCAATCAGGGTGAGGGAGGACTGACATTAAGTGATAGAAACCTTAAGATGTGTAGATGTTATAAAATATATTGTTGTGTTTTGTTTCTATACAGACCAGGGTGTTATCTGTGGCCAAAAGGGGAGGAGTACCCTAATTGGCATTTCACTTGCAGCTGCTATCCAAATTTCAAAAAGCACTGCACTTAGTTTATCAGTTGTAGATACCAAGAAATCATAGAGAATCCATATAGCCCAACCTCCTCCATGTTCAGAAGACACAAAGGAACAACGTTGGGGGTAATATCTTGGCAGGGATATTTTCAGATGTGAGGGAGACTTAAGGAAAATACGTTGTGTTGGAAAAAAGTGCCCATGCTGAAAATATATGGTTGTGGCATGTTTCTCTATAGGACAGGAGCTGTACAAATGACAAGAAGCCTAAACTGGCATTTCTTTTGCAGTTTCATAATATCCAAAATGCACTTCACCAAGTTAATTGACTATGAGCACCCAGAACCCATAGAAAACCCATACAGCCTCATTCCCCCTTGCTCAGGAGACCCAGAGGTAGGAAGTAATGGGTCAAGTCTTGGCAGGGAAATGTTCCTGCCTGAGAGAGACTGGACGCTTTAAGAGAGCCCAGGAAAGATATCTGTGACCAAATGACAGGTGCTCTAAGCTGGCATTTTGCTTCCAGCTGTTTACCAAATTTACAAAACTGCATGTCACCCAGTTTATCATCTGCCAGCATCTTGAATCCACATAAAAACCCATACCTGTCTGGTACTCCCACACTCAGGAGACCAGAGTAATGAAGCCGGGGGTAAAGGTTTTGCAGGAATATGTTCCTGTGGAAAAGAGAGTGGGTGCAATTACCATGTTTTGTAAATAAATTTGCTAAAAATCTGACAAACATCATGCTCAGCCTGTCAAACTGCTCAGTCAGTCAGGACAAGAGAGGTTTGGTTTTCATCAATAGATTCCTTACTTCATACAGAATCAGGGAATATATCGGTTTTATGCTTTCCATAGAGTTCTTACTTTTATGTCTATCATGAAATGAACAGTGGGCCATGAACAGTGATTCTGCCACAATTTTGTGATCTTGGCTATTATTATATAACATACCAATACTAATTTTATGGTATTTCTTAATTTTCTGTCTCTATCTTTCCGTATTTATTTTGTGTTTGGCATGCAAATTAGGCTCCAACAATTATGCTTCCATATTAATTCAACCAATAAATGTACCCTTACGCTTGAATGCAAATTTTAGCACTATAAGCAGCCATGTACAATACAACACACTCATCTGAAAACATTAGCATTTTTGAACAGCTTAAACAGCTGCATACATGAAGCTATGTTATCTTTATTAGGAACATTTTTTCTTTTAACTCTTCTATCTGTGAATATGCAAAGCTTGTGGCCTAGCGGTCATGATTGACAACACTGATAATAATTTTAAAAAAAGACATATTTCCCGTAATTTTCTATATTTAAAAATATGTGAAGACAGGAAAAGAGATGGTATTCTGTCTGTAGTGTCTTCAGAAATGAATATACTTTCTCATATGTCACATGCCAGGAGTGCTGTGCTGCATGGAATCACAGACCAGAAATTGGGGTTGTCTAATGGCTAGCCGGCTCTCTGGCCCTCTGAGGCTGCTTCTTTCTGCCACACGCCACCTGTTTTCACCTTGCCCCGCTTGCATCGCTTTTATTGTGTTGTGGCCGACATTTGGCCACTGTGGATGGCGTGGCCAGCTCAGCTGAGGCCAACAGTGCTGCGGCTACAGGCAACACCGTTGCGACTGTTCTGTTTGCTGCCACTGTACCTGGCTCGCTCATGGAGCTGGGTGGGTGCATGTGAACGGCAGGGCGAAGGGGCGGTGGGGGCAGAGGGTGCCCTGCCATGCCGTATTGTACTGCAATAATGCCAAGTTCACCTTCAGCTATCATTGACATATTTTACTGCCTGGTGTGGGTGGAGGCGGTGGCTCCAGCAAGACTAGGGGGAGGAGGTAAGTGGTCCACCACCGCTGATGTTTGCTGTTTGCTATCTTCAAGTAGTACTCTTGTTCTCTTGCCTACGCCATTGACTACCATTGACTGCCTGCATTACTTGTCACCAGACTGTTGTGTGTAAGGCAGGGCAGGGACAGGACCAGGACAGGGCTGTTCCAGAGGCACTTTGGCATCCCCGTAGGCCGCTGGGGTGCAAGGACCGTTGGAGGCGATCCTTGGATTAGGCTGCACATCCTAAGATCTTGTGGGCCCAAGGAGGCGGCCCCTGGTCACATTATTGCACCAGAATATTAGTGCTATTAAGTGCACTGTGTTGTCCCACTGCCTGGGTTAAGAGTGAGCCTGCCCGAGACCAGAGGAGGCGAGGTTCCGGGCCACCCAGAGAAGGTGAGGTTAGGCCACCCCCTTGACATAAGCATAGTCAGAATCAGTATCCGAATTATAGAACACCATGGGGAAAACAAGACAACAGGGAAAGCTTTGCTCCCACATAGGCCTATAAGCATAGATGCCATGCTTGAGAGAGCCATGGGGTAGTTTCTATGGAAATAGCTCTGACTGAGTGAAGATTGTCCATGGAGCTGGGAGAAGTTTAGTGGGGGTCACAAGAAGGTTGTGGGGAGATGCCAGCCTGTGGTAGCGTATTGGGGTTATGCATTCCCCGTGATGGAGAAAGATTGTTCTGTAAGGGATACCAACAGGGTGGCTACTCATAGTACTGGAGGAGCTGCGAATGGGGTTACAGTGGCAGAGATTAACCCCTGCACTTGTTTGGCATCCCAAAGTCCAGACATTGTTAACTCCTCCCCGGAACCCGCTGCCAAACGTAAAAGGCCAAACACCAGATAGCCCCTGACCACCCAAATAGCCAAAACCAAGAACTGGTAAAGGAAAGATCGGGATGGGGGAAGCTTTGAACCTCAATGAGATTGATGAGAAATTTACTGAAGTCCTGCAAGTGCATCTTACTCCAATTAAGGAAAGTTTGACTGCCATGGAAGCCCAAATGATTAACCTTATTAGAGGCCAAATGTCTGCAAATGCTCCCAACACAGGTGTAGCTGGACACACCTGCAGATGCAAACCTTGTGGGTCAGTTATGGCTAAGTCAAGTATGGTTGCCACCTTTCCACAAAAGGAGAGGACATCTCCTCATGTTCTGGCAGGAAGAAGCAGTGGCAATGGTATAGAAGCTGCAGAGGCAGGACATGGGGAGCGGCCCCCACCATGGGAAATTAGGCCTCTTCACTATCACCAAAAAGTACATAGAGGGTGATGAACACAGTGGTGGGAGCAAATAGTGGAGGGCATGCAGTTCCCAGCACTCCGGCACAAAGTCTTCCTCCCAGGGCGTATGTGCTTTTTCTGGCGGAGTTCCACTATTAAAGCCCACCAACCCAGATTCTGGGGAACAGGCTCATTACAAAGTCACACATTGGCTCGGTATACATAAGGACTTCACTTCAGAAGAGAGAAATGATATCCTAACAGTAGGGTGGGTTGGATTGGACCCTCACCAAAGATAATCCGAGGAGATTGCCTGGTAGTGAACTTTTGTCACCCAACAGCAGTGAGAAGGCTGTTAAGGTATCATGAATAGAGTTCATTAATCCCCAGTGGAATATCTGCTTTTCCTTTGGGCTATTTTTATAAGCATCCTCCCAGCCATCATTTGCATACCTCCCCAACTCCGGTCATCAGCTGAGACAAACTATGTCTGTTAACAACAGGTTTGCACCTATTTATGGCCTCAATGAAATTGACCAACTGTGTGCATCCAGGCCCCAAGCGAGTAATTGCCCTTTAGCTGACTGGGTGGTTGAACCGGCCCCATCTAACTCTAATTAGGAGACTGTTAACTCACCTATCCCAATGTTGGACTGTACTGAATGTCCATCTAACCCTGGGGTCCCCAACTCTAATCAATGTAATGTAACAATCAAGCCTATTAGTCTGGAAATTTCTGATTACCCTGACCCACCAGTGGCACGTAATAGTTATGATATTAGGGGAAGATGCCGATTTGTGGCTTCGAAGGAAACTGAACTCCCCAGATTGGTGTTGTTTTATTTTAGATTATGATGTAATCTGTATTCAGGAGACCTGGTCCATAGAATCTGTCCGCATTGAAGGGTTTACATCTTTCTTCCTGGGAGCTATACCATCTAACGCAGGACAGGTCAAAGGGAGGCTGCAGATCCTGGTCTCCAATTTGCTATCTGTCACCACCAGAAGGGTTGTGACTGTCCTATCCTATGCACAACTACTGTGGTTATCATTTAAAAGTGGGACTGATTTGGTAGTTTTTAATTTCTACAATAACATCTTTGATTTATCTCATAGCTCGGTTGTGTATGTCTTAGATGCAGGTCTGGAGGAGTTTTTGGAGACAATTCACTCTAAGTACACAATTCTTTGGTTGAGGGATTTTAATATCCAGAAATGTACTCTACCGGCAAGACGGGTTTGTGGCCTAATGAATTCCATGGGGCTGGAACTCTGCACTTTTACCACAATGACTATGGAAACGTTTTGAACTCCCTGATTTTAAGTATGATCTTATGCTCTTGAAAAGCAGCTGTGTGGGTACCAGCATACCAATCTCTACATTTATTGGCAGAGATGCACATACCACCATTGATCACACTTTGATATCTGCTATTAATGAGGACGTGGTTTGCTCTGTCAGTGAGCGACCATAAACCCTTAATAATTTCACTCTCAATTATGGCCCATGATACCGTAAGTAATGCAATTGTTACCAATGTCATTCCAATTAGGTATAATGGTCTCCAGATTAAATGGGCAGGTATTGATCCAAGTAAAGTTCTACAAGAATTGTTAATTTTGAACCCTGATTAATTCAGCTATTGTCTAGAAGAGGAAGTAGATCATGTCAGGATATTTAATGTCTATGGGAAAGTCACCGCAATGCTAAAATCATTGCTTACAAGACCTATTAAATATGGTAAGGCAGGAAAACGGGGGTGGTTTGACCATTCATGCACCCAGGAATCAAAGCTCTAAGTGAGGCTCTCCATGGTTCACCTAGGGATAGCTCAGCTATTAGACACCTATGCAAGAATTATAAGCAGGTACTTGCAGCCACTAGGAGAGCACTGCAGGAGGAGGCCTGGATTAATCTGGCCCAGGCCTCTGAGACAAAGGATTCACTTTTATTTTGGCGCACAGTAAATTCCCCTTTTTAAAAAGATGACACTCTGCCTGAACTCACCTGTTGGAAATGGCCCTTATTGCAGGGTTATTCCCAAACCTTTTGCTTTTCCTCCTATTTTTCCTGACCTGTTGTTGTTGGCTATAGGACTCTGGGCACTTTACCACTGGTGGTCAGTGCTAAAATGCATATGCTCTCTGGGTAAATTGTTATTATGATTGGTTATCCATAATTGGCATATTTGATTTACTGGTAAGTCCCTAGTAAAATGCACAGAGGGTGCCAGGGCTGTAAATCAAATGCTACTAGTGGGCCTGCAGCACTGATTGTGCCACCCACGTGAGTAGCCCTGTAAATCTGTCTCAGACCTGCCACTGCAGTGTCTGCGCACTCAGTTTTAAACTGCCATGTCGACCTGGTAAGTGCACCCACTTGCCAGGCCCCAACCTTCCCTTTTCTCCCTTTTCTTACATATAAGGCACCCCTCAGGTAGGCACTGCACTACCTGAGGCGTGCCTTACATGCACATACACTGCACCCCGTGGGCAGGGTGCAGTGTATGTAAAAGGTAGGACATGTGCTGGTGTGTTTTTACATGTCTTGGTAGTGAAATACTGCGAATTTCGTTTTTCACTATTGAAAGGCTATTTGTCCCATAGGCTAACATAAGGATTGCTTTGTAACATCTTACAAGTATAACTTCCATTAGAAAGGGATAGAGAAGTGGAATGTAGGCTCTCTGAACTCAGAATTTAATAACACATCTTTTTAGGGAGATGGTTTTTAAATTGTGTGTTTGAAAATGCGACTTTTAAAAAGTAGCCATTTTCTTGTTTAGCCATTAGGGGTGCCTCTGCTGTTTGTGTATTGACTATCTGGTTTTGGAGTGACAGAAGCTGAGCATGTGCATTCACTGTAGACAGCCACAAGGGGGGTTGAGATGTGTCCTGCCTTTCCTGGGTGACCCATAGATGGGCTGAATAGACCTTGACTGCATTTAGAGTGGTGGGAGGAGTTTCACCTGCACCTAAATAGGCTGTGTCTCCTTTGCACAATACTGTCTCCACCTCCTGTGGTCATGCTGCATCAGAGAAGACAGGACTGGTTTGTACTGGGCTCAGAGACCTTGCCACAAAGAGAACAAAGAGAAAATGTGGTATGAGTTTTGCACCTTAAACCCCAGAAAATTAGATCACTTCTGGACTCAAGATGAACCTGTGCCAAGGAGAAGAGCTGGAAAGCTGTAAGGAGGAGTACTGCCCCTCTTGCTGTGTGTGCTTTGCTTGGTTGGCCTGCAGTTGCTGCTTCTGCCAAGGAGAGGACAAAGACTGGAACTTTGCTATGAACCTGCTTGAAGAAGAATCTCCAAGGGTCTGTGTGTGCTGGACTCCTGTTCTGAAGTCTCAGGGACACAAAGACTTCACCTACAACCCACTGACCAGCACCTAGACTCCGCTGTGGACTCCTGCATTCAAAAGGGTGCAAATTCCAGTCCCTGGGCCCTGAGAATTGTGTGGTTGGTGCTGCATAGCAAGAAAAACAACTCCAATGCTGTCAGCGCTGCCGCCATGACACAGTGACCTGCACCGAGGCCGGAGGCACCACTCATGAAGGGCACGATGCACCGCCCTGCCTGCACCGCAGTTATGATGCCCTTCAACGTCTGCAGTTAACGGCTTTCTCGATGCCAGTGCCCGCACTGACGCCGTCACCACCAGCACCTGCATCCTGTTATCGCAGAGCTGATAACAGACTAGGGTGACTTCACAAACTCTTCGATATCGCATCGCCTCACTGGAACCGGCGCCTCACCGCCAATGCTGCCTAACTTCCCTGTCCTTAACTCAACGCCTCAATGCCTCCTTGGAGGGAAATCGGCGTATTTGCCTCCAAGATTCGTCAGCTAAACTGATGGGAAAGGTCCACCTACAAAGACTGGAGAACTGGACTGAAAGTAATTCCAACACATTTCAGACACAATACAGGTTTGGAAGAGGGCAGGGGACTGTAGAGCAATGTGTAAATCTTGAACTACTTATAGGGAAGTACACTAAAGCTAAAACTGGGTCTCTCTATTCTCTATTTATGCTTTGTCGACCTAAGCAGCGCCTTTGATCTGGTGAACCACTCAATACTTTGGTCTACTTTGATCTCCATGGGTGCCCTGGGGAATATTATTAGCTTCCTTGCAACCTTACATGAAAAACTACTGGCTATAGTGTGGTATGGCCCCAATGGGGAATGTTCCACTGTTTATAAAATCAAGGGAGTATCAGACAAGGGTGCATACTGGCACCATTCTTGTTTTCAGTCCTCATTAATGGGGTGGATGACACCCTACATACTTTGCAGGCCGATGCACCTATTGTCGATGGCCGCTCTATGCCAATACTATTGTATGCTGATGATGCCATCCTGTTATCCAGGATGCCAGTCGGACTACAAAGATTAATGGACTCTATTGGGTATTTCATGGCATCTAGGAGAATAGAAATAAACAAGGAAAAAACATTCACGATGGTCTGCGGGAAAAAGGTGAACAAGTGCAGGACCTTTTATATTGAGGGTTCCCCAATTGCTAGTGTAAAATCCTTTTGTTATCTAGGGATTTTATTTTCTAACACTGGATCATGGGTGCAACACGTTTCAAATACTCAGTTGAAATTGAGTCGAATATGTGAGAGAGTATTTAGGTTCTCCCATAAAATCTGTAGTCTACCAGCTAAGGAGATGATCGAAATATACAAAGCTAGAGGTGTATCAACTGCTAGCTATGGGGAGGGCTATGGGGTAATACACCCAGTAAATCCCTTCAGACAGAGGTGACTTGTTTCCTCAAACGTTTGTTGTGTGCACCTAGATCTATGTCATCTTTTATAGCTCATAAGGAAACTGGCCTGCACTATCTGGAGGATATTTTAGCTTTAAAACCCTTATTATTATGGCAGTCTATTTTAGTAAAAACCGAAACCAGTTTAAAAAGTCTGTCATCCTAGATGGCCGCTTTAGACCATGCTCTTAAGATTCCCTGGTTGTCTTATATAAATGATTCTTATAGTATATTATTTGATCTACCTGTTTTGAGTGACCCCGAAAGTATCCTTTTTTATTGAGAAGAGTGTAGTTAATGCCTCTTTTTTTAATTATAGACTGGAGCGAAGAATGTGTGAAGAATCCAGCAAGCAAACAGTTATGACATTTTTATTGAATGCTTTGCCAGATGGCTGCCAATCATACCTGATCTGGGTAACCAATAGCCAGCACCAGACTGCAGTCGAGCACCGTTCATCACTTGGTTGCCTTTCCTGATATGAACAAATGTCCTACAAGTAATACCCCCTGTCCCTGTGATGGTGTATCGACACAAGCATGCAGCACTTTATCTTATTTTGTGTTTTTTTATGCTGGTTTGAGAAGATGTTACTTAAAACTAATTTTTATTGTACAAAATATCAAGGATGTCAACACCGCCGCATGCCATATATTTGTCCTAGGGTATCCTTTTGCATGTTTTAATACTGCAATTTATTTTGGGGCACTATACACCTCAGGAAAAGCATTGTATTGTAGTGCAAATTAACAGGGATGATTTGACTGTTTTACATTTTTATTGTTTTTAAATGTTTATTTATCGGTGATTTATTTTATGATCTTTTATGATATCAGTATTTGTGCCGAATAAAGAATTTGAATTGAATTGAGTTAAAAAGGAAACCTCTGACTGAGCCTTAGCAATAGTTTATTGGCCAGAGTGCATTTCCTAGGAAAACACACTCATATTTGGTCAGGCCAACATTGTCTTTGTTACCTTCTGGAATTTAAGTTTTTCCTTTTAAGAAATGCAACAAATATTGAAGAAATTTGTTTCCAAAAAAACGAAATCATCTCCACAACTTTGTTTATATCTAGGCGCTTCACTGACACATTGATGTACCAATACATAGCTCTCAGGGTAAAATCGCAGCACCACCCAATTTTAAGAGATATTTCGAAATCACAATCAGTAAAAGAGTTCTGTTCACAGGATGTAGTACAATAAATGAAGAAAGATGAAAGGAAAAGAAGAAAAGAGGAGAATGTGGTAACAGGCTTGGCCAAGAGGTTATTTTAAACCTTGTGCATATCTACGTTTCAAGTATATCCAAATATCATCTCTATTTTTTCAGTTTATTTGTGTTTTCACTACTTCGTGTTGCTGATTAAATTCAAATAGATTTGTAGAGTGATTGTATAGGAAGAATGGTACACGTTTTCTCCCACACACACATACGTAACTGAATGATTCCTGAAGTTTCAATAGCCACAGCTGTCCTGTTTGGCTGCAATAAACGAAGCCATCCAGTTCTTTGGCACAGCACTTCGTGGCTCTGTGTTATGATGAACTAGCTACTTGAAATTCAACCGCGCTTGAATCATTTGGCTAATAAGGGAATGTAATTGAAACAAATGACAATTGAATGATAAAATGTGTTTGAGCTTTTTTGATGCGTTTTCAAGCAACATGCTCGGTGTTGCCTTACCATCACAGACAGTTTCATTTCTCGGCTATATTTGTAGCTTATTTAGATTACTGTATACATTATATCCCTGTCTATAGAAATGTGATAGTGCTTGCTGGAGAGAGCTTGTGAAGAGACCGACGGTGGTGCAATGGTAATTGCATAGTTGAGGTATGTTTGTATGAATAGGTATTTGTAAAAAACAAGCCTGGAGAGACAGTATTGGAGCCTTGAGCATGGGCAGGGTCCTGAGCTACTATTAAGGATCAATTACACTGATGCAGAATATTCATGGTTGATGATTCTTTTCGTGCATAGGCAGTAGAGTAACTCAGTGCAAAAACAGTTACTGTTTTACGTTGTCCCCGGGGCAGAGGGGATAGCATTGCAGAGCCATATCTACTGGCACCAAAACAGTCTGCTTAGTGACATGCACATACACCTTTTCACAATAGTGCTAAGGTGTGTGTGTGGTGCCTAGAATAGGTTTTCTACTGGAAAGGTATGTGCTGTACAGTGTAGCACAGATGCAAAATTGAAAACAATTCTCCTTGTTGGCACCTGCCTCAAAGAAATGTCATATTTTGGCACAAAGCCCTGTCTATCAATTTTAATAGGAAGGGCTTTGTCCCAAAAAATCAAAGGTGGCAGCGAGGCAACAACACTGTACACCCATGGGACGCTTTCTTGACACAAAGTAATGCAAAGCAGCGCAAAGCGCTACTTGCATTACTTTTAGAACAACTTTCCAGCACAAACAAATGTTTTGCTCTGGAAATTAAATAATTTTGCATTACTTTGTACTGGCATAATGTCTTGATAAATCTTTGTGAACTCTGTGAATGCTCCATCACTTCCTCAAACCTCACCTCACCCTAAGTCTGACCGTTTGTGATTATCCCATGTGAGCCAGTTAATATACCGTTCAGAGAATGCAGATGATGGAAATTGCAAACACAATAATGAAATTATTGCTTCAGCTGTCGGTATGATAGCGAAAAAGAGAAACAACCTACCCAGTTTTGGCAAAGTTTGTCCAGTAGGTCATCACCACTGCACTGAGCATGACATCATTCCTGGAGAAGTTGCAGTTGAACAGCTCAGTGGGTCCTATCATTGGGATGCCAAAAACATAAGGCACCTCGTCACCATGTGCGGAGTCAGCCCAGGTTGGTTTCATCTCACTTTGACAATGGTGATAAAAAGCATAAAAATATGTTGGCGAGCCATACTGGGCATGCAGCTCAGCAGTTGCAACAGCAGGTGCAACCCACTGATGGTCAGTGAACAGGGCTACTAATGTCTTCCTTCGTGTTTCAGGGTTCTCCTTGTCTGCCCAATCAGTGTACATAAACTTTATAGTCTCCCGAAAAGTATCCTTGCCCTCTGTGTATCCATACAGGTTGTCAACAAAGTTGGAGACAGAAAAGTCAAAGTCATTTGGTGAGACACCATCTTCATTGTCCACAATGCCATCCACAAACTTTAATCCTTCTCCCTGATTCACACCAAGCATTATATCATAATTAAGAAATTCCCCCTGTTCCATTAAAATCTGAGGGTCATCCGGAATAACATCACCATCGATCACTGGCCCAAATGCAATGTGATATGTGGCTGGGGTGATGGTCTGCTGGATGAGCTCTTTGTAGTTCTTGTCTCGAAGACATTCAACCACATCAATGGTATCTTGCATGTCGCAGCCGACTTTATCTGCTAATATCCGTGTGTATTTGCCAGGCTGGTAATTCACAGCCCAGCTGGACAAGGCTGTTCCACTTTGTATGATGGCTTTTTGAAATAGACCTGTGGGTGCAAATTGGAAAAAAACAAAAAGAGAATCAAAATACGCAGACAAAAAAAACAACACACAGCTCATAAAGATGATCTCTGTTTGGCATACAATACACTTTCATATTTATGAGCACCAGACATATTTAATTTACCCATTGCTTATACCTTCATTCCAACAAGTGATGTGTGTTGACAATATTAGATTTTTTTCAATGTTGTAATTGTAAGAAGTTGGTTTGAAATGCCTGAAAAGCACGCATGGGTAACATTATTTAACACACCCCAGGTAATGTCATGTATTTCTAGACCATTTCCTTTGCAATAAAGTAGTGTCATCTTCTAATTGCTGCACTATTATGTTCAAGTCCCTATATTGCATTATCTTAAGATGATTAAAAGGGAGTTGTCACTTGCACTTGCTCTTATGCCTCACAGTAGGCATACACCAAATTGTTAAAATATGGTTAGATACATTACATTTTCACCTTAAAGTATAAGAAAACATAGGAAGTACAATATTAAATGCTCCCTCACATCACACTTTTATGCTGATTATTAGCCTATGTTGTTAAAATCAGACTCAAAGCTGAAAAGAACACATTGGGCAGAGGTGTGGGCTGTTTGTAACGAGACAACTGACAGACTTTGGGATTCTCTTGAATTGACAAGGAATCATTTTCACTGGGATACAGAATTAAGGAGGGATTGATAAATATGTTGCTTGGTTGCCTGTAACTTTGAAATAAGGGTGTGTGGTAACACTCAGGGTGAGATCTACAGATGCAGAAGAGAAAGGAAAAAAACAAACGCTCCACGTGTCTAGGTGGAAGTAGTCTGAGTTGCATCACTCTTTCTTTTCAATAAAGATGGTGTTCGAAGCATCAGCCATCTTAGAAAGGCTTTTGCAGAAGCAGCAGCTTCACAACAAGATGTGGATGCAAGTAGTAGAGGGGGTGTTAATACGAATGGGAAGAGAGAATGTTCTGGAAAGGAGAGGTTAGGAGAGACCCATCACAAGAAAAAAACTGAGAGTGGGAAAGAAGAGATTTTTTTTCAAGAGAATGTTAATGTAGAAAGAATTGAAAAACGAAATGGAAATAATGGAGGCAGTGGGAATACATCGAGACAAATCTAGAAAAATAGTTGAAGAGACAATACATTTGCCACTTGCACAAATTTACGAAATGTGAAAACGTTCACTGTGAATTTCCCTTATGTGACAAAAATTCGGGCCCTCCTTTCACTGCATACTATTACCAGTGCTGTTGCACAATTTCTCTGACTTTTAAAATCCCAATTTTGTACAGTGAGAACTGAATACTTCTGTTGATACACAGCAACATCTTACAGAAACATTTCTCTTGCTGTACAGTACATCATTTCCTCTCTTCCTTACACTTCTTTTTGCATCCTGTCACTTTCATTTGTTCATACTGCCCATCGAAATGAACGGCATGAACCAACTAATGCAGGCCAATGATCTCCATCTGCCTCCGTCCAGGCAGTATGACCGCCATCTGCCCAATATGGCGATCCACTCTGATGATGTGTGTTCTTATTTTCTGTGGAAATCTGTCTTACTTTCATATTTATAGACGTCATTGGTAAAGTTTAAATATGATTCATATATATGAAGAGCTAATTGAGTATTTTCTACCTGATGTGTGGAATAGTTCTCCCAGGTAGTGCAGAATTTTTAGAAATAAACATTAAAAATATGTGAAAAGTGATTTAAAAAATAAAAAGAATTCAACTTGTGCCAACAGAGTACCTTCCTATAAATTGTAAGAGGAATGCGATCTGAAGTTGCTATTAGGTGTCATGTCATATAATACAATAAAATTACATTAATAAATACATCAATCCAATAAAAACATAAACAGGGAACATTCTGGAAAGGTGCCACATTTATTACCAGCGCTTGCTGCACAGGTTCGCTTTACTGGAAATGGAACTGGTCGTAAATCCCCACATCTCAGTCTGCTTTATTTTGGCACAGTCTGTTCCTAGTGTTCTGTTTCTGTTGATGCGCTCAGCTAGTACCTGCAGCAATCTTAGTAGGTTCTCACAATGCTAAAGTAAAGCTTAATTGTCAACAGCAGTTATCTGTTACCACGTCGCCATTTGTATATATCTCCTCTTTTACAGGTTTCAGACCATAGATTTAACATTTTGCATGTACAATTACGTGTTTATGAAATATATATAAGACCTAGGGTGTAGCAAAGGAGTGTAAGTTAGAGAGATAAGGGAATGTGAAAGTGTGCCTTAGGATAGGAAAGGAAAGCAGCCATTGTTGGTTTAATAGTTAAAACATATGCCTTAGGATAGGAAAGGAAAGCAGCCATTGTTGTTTTAATAGTTAAAACATATGTAAATTTCTCTTGTGTAGGAAACAAGCATGTAATGCATGCCACACAAGAGGGCAACCTAAAGAACTGAGAAAGCAGGGGAGTTAGTATTTAATGCCTTTGTAGTCAGGGTAAAGTCATACTCAATAGTGGCACGTTCCATGCACATGGTCCCATTTGTCAGCTGTTTACATGTGTGGCATCAAGGAGATAATGCTTATTATATGAATCACTTCATTGTGGGTGTGCTTGATTTACCCTGTACCAAACGCCTTGCAAAATGTTTGCACTGACCTTGTACAAACATGTTGGGGGTTTCTTCCATGACATTTCTTGCACTTGACTGTGATGAACATAGACACATCAAGAGAAACATTAAAAATAAGTATTTCATCAGATATATCTCTATACATGAAAACAGCATCTCATCAGATTTATATCTATACAAGATTTGTATTCATTAGAACATAGAGTGCATGTTTTTTCCAAAATGCTAACAATGTATTTACTTACTGACATTGATGCAGCAAAACGCAACTATGCACCTGGGTTACAAGTTTTCCTTTTCAGCAAATTCCTTCATACAAGCCATTTCATAGTGTGGATGGGACAACTTAATTCTGTGTGATTTTTGTGCTATTTGCTACTACTGCTTTTATTGTCCATCACCTGTTTTAAAATTGTTTACAGCATAATGTGGTGGATTCCGGATTTTACATTTTCATATCATGTTGTAATGTTAGAATGTTGAAATCTGGCTATGTCTCGACGATATAATGTCATCAATTCTTTAAAATAGTACAATAAGAAGTATTGAGAGATTGAGCTTTTGGTCAATCTCCAAACGTTTGCTTTACTAAGTTTTATGGTTTTCTATTATTTAGTTAGTTGGCTGTCAGGCCCATGGCATTTCTCAAATGGTGACAGTATTCCATTTATATTTACATTAGTTTTGGTGATGGGACTCAAAGTAGTATTTTGGTTATACTTCTGGTGTGACAGACATTTTAACTGAAGTTATGCCAATGATACAGCCACAATGATTTTGCTCAAATTGCAGTTGGTCTTTCAATTGTTTTAATTTGCTCTCATGAAAAAGTTGGCAAAAGTATGGCTATATGCACACATACAATCTAAGAATGCATTGGCAAAGTTTCGATTATAAGTGAAAATGCAAGCCAGTCCTCGTGGCAATGTCAATTCTTGTTTAATATTGTGAACTGCCTGATGCTTGGCTATTTGATTCTACATTGCAAAAATTGTTTGTGTACCTTATATTGTTCAAGTTTTATCTCTTAATAGCAATAGTTAGCGTCTTGATTATGGTCTCCTTTGGTCATATTGACATGGATCACTCCACATTTTGTCCATATCAATTTTCAATGTATTATAATAAATGTACATAGTCATGAGATCTACATACATATAAACAGGAGGAAAAAAATCACAAGAAATATAGAGCAGCAATAATTTTCTTACAGTATAAATGTAAAAACAAATCAACATTTTTGAAAATTAGATATGTTATTTTCTTTTCAAGAAAAATTGTAAATTGGCGATCCTTGTCAATGATGGGCCTGATTGACAGCGGTAAACTTGCACTTTTGTGTAAGTTTACGATTGTTTGCTATTCACAAAGGTATTTTACTAGAAGTATTTTTACGACTGCGGACACATCATAAATATCTGTGTGTACATTTTCCAACCTTCATATAATATAAAAGATGTATCTATACTTTTAACTTTGGTATTAAACTGCAGGGGGCAGGAACAAGACTGAGTAATTTTTTTCAATAATGTGGAATAAAAAAGTGGCATGAATACTACTTTTTGGTCCTTTGGATATGTACAGCCAAATGGTGGCCAGTCATTTCAGTCTTTGAGTGACTGGAACTGACCTGGCCAAGAGATGTGATCATGTTAATGAATAGAGGGCAGGCAAATTTATGAGTGTGTTCGGTTATTATATGGTTATCTTGATAAATCTGGAAATTCATAGATCTAAAGTGGAGGTAGTTTTTTGACGTAGGAATTTTCAAAGGGCTTGAAGAGGGAACTGGTGATTGTTGTGATCATATCAGTTGACACTTTCAGATGGCCAGAGATCCTATTCAGCTGGGAGCTTACTGTCAGGTTCTGTGTGTTGGCATGGTTCCCCTGATACATTTATCACAGTCATGTGCCAGCAATAGAATGTGTTGGGCAGTTTATGGTTATATTATGCAGGTAGTAAGATAAAGAGGACTTATCATATCCCAAACATCTTCAAGGACCCCTTTGATTGTAGGTATAGCTTTCCGGTGACACAGTCAGCCAGAGGTATCAGATACGCACCAACCTCTATTTCGACATTAATTTTACTTTGAGGACAATTTTACGCCAGAGCTATGTATTAGTTGATACATGTATCATCTTTCTGATAATTTGTATGAGCATTCAAAGAGACAGAAGATGGATTGATACTTGGAAACAGACGTTCCAGTATATTTAAGCATTAAACATAACAAATAAGGAGTCAAATCATTATTATAAATATTTCTCTACAGTTTAAAAACGTTTACCAACAGCTAATGAAGTGTAATAGTGTTACAGTAAACACATTTTAATAATACAGTTTAAAATGAGCAGCTATATTACTTATTATCTATGAGCTATTTCAATTAATGGGAACTCCATGTTTTGCTTGTAACCAAGTAGATGGTCCAGCATTAGTTTATTGCTCAACTGTTACTGGATTCAAAGTTATCTAGAATTCACAGTGCTAACAAATGATTAATTAAATAATGAAATAAAAAATGCATTCATTGAGAAAATCCAGTGCCTTGGACTAATCCATTCTAATTCCAGGACCAGTCAGTCTGACTAATTTCTCCCAGCTTGTGGGTTCTAGAACAGTTGTATATTTGATAAGAATGAAAAAAATCCAGCAATCTCTAAACAAGTTCTTAAAAAGAATGATTGAAGTCATATCTAGGTGGGTGAATTCACTTCCTGGATGGAGATAAGTGGATGATTTATTTTTGTGCAACCAATTTCTATGTGCTAATAAGTGTTGAGGATCTTTATTGGTCATTAAAAGATTTTTTTTGTTTTCCTGCAGAGCAGGTTTGAGAGGCTCTCAATGTAGGATGATTCGGGTGTGACATGGCTGAACAGTGCTTTCAGACTATGACTCAGAGACTTTTGCTCCTCTATAAATTTGAGGAAACTTTTATTGCTTTAAGCACAAACTTAAGACTTTAAACTATGTGTTCATATTTTTCATGTTACACTAACTGCAAGTGTTCAAGATAACAACCCAAGTATGTCCAAGGTGTTCAACAGATATGCATAAGGGCCTGTCTAGTTCTAGGATGCTCTTTTTGTATATGTAAGAATGTCAATTTCAATTCTTCAGCAACAAAATCATTGATATTTACAGCAACTTCAGTCCACAACTGGACCCACTGACTTCGCCAAACACCTCACAATCTTATCCAAAGACCAGTGCTAACCACATGGCCTTTCATCACCCCAGAAGAAGCGCCACCCCTGCCCCTGCCAGGCCTACTCCAGAGGACTGCAACCCATCAGCCCCTGGCTCACATCCACTCTGAATGCCTTCACTTCTTCTGCGACTTTCCCAGATGTTTGGAAACATGCAACTGTCCTCCCATTGCTAAAGAACCCTCTGTGGACCCTCAACGATCACCAATTACAGATCGATCTCCCTGTTATCCTTCCTGGTCACGGTCTTAGGGAAAATCATTCACAGATACCTCACTGAATACCTCAATGACCGTCAGCTCCTCGATACAACTCAGCCTTGTTTCAGACACAACCATAGCATGGAAACTGCCCTCACTGCCACCACGGATGACATCCACATGACTCTGGGCAGAGGAGACAAGGTGGCCCTCATACTCCGAGACCTCTCCACAGCATTTTAATCAATCTCCCACCCCATCCTCATCCTACGCCTACATGACATTGTAATCAAGGGCACAGGCTCCAATGGATCTGCCTCTTGCTGACTAGAAGGACATAGTCAGTCAGCCTGGCACCCTACAACTCGGATGCCCGTGACTTCACCTGCAGAGTTCTGCTGGATCCTCCCTGAGCCCGACCCTCTTCAATGCCTACATGATTCCCCTAGCCAGCATCATCCGCTCTCATGACATCAACGTCCTCTCCTACTGTGATGACACATAACTCATTCTCTCCCTCACAGACAAGATGCCCAGTACACGGATCAAGTTTAAAGTCTGCATGGCTGAAATTACCGCTAGATGACAACCAACACTCTAAGGTTGAACACTAACAAGACCGAAATCATGATCTTTAAAAAGAACTCCACCTGTAGGCCAACAGAGCAAGCACCAACACCACCCCCACCGCCCATACCAAAAACCTTGGGATCATCATCCACAGCAAACTCAACTTCCCCGCCCAAGTCAATGT
This sequence comes from Calotriton arnoldi, assembly GCA_963921515.1. Taxonomy (NCBI): domain Eukaryota; kingdom Metazoa; phylum Chordata; class Amphibia; order Caudata; family Salamandridae; genus Calotriton; species Calotriton arnoldi. The sequence goes on from CAWUFW010003978.1 coordinate 317,742, forward strand.
CATCACTGCCTCATGCTTCCATACCCTGAAGATGATGAGGAAGATTTTCAAATGGCTCCAATTCAATACCCGGAAAACCGTCACACACGCCCTGGTCATAAGCAAGCTGAACTATGGGAACACCCTTTATGCTAGGGTCAACATAAAACTTACCAGAAGGCTGCAGGCAATTAAGAGACTGGTGCCAGAATAACTCTCAACATCCCACGCTGCCTTCACATTGCACCACATCTGAAGGAGCTCAACTGGCTCCCCATTCGCAAGTGAGCACAATTCAAACTTCTCACCCACACTTTCAAGATAATGACCCAGCATACCTCAGCAATCACATCAACTTTCACAAACATTCCAGACTCCACCCCTTGTCTGTATTCCTACTTGCACAAATCTCACATATATGTAAATCCAGATCAGACGGCCCAGACTTCTCCTACATCACTCCTAAAAGGTGGAACGACCTATCATTAAACATAAGAACCTGTTCCTCACTTCTTGAATTCTGAAAGAAGCAGAAGACCTAGCTTTTTGAGTAGTCCCACTAGGCCCTAGGTGTGGCTAGACTCACACCTGAACACATTGGGGTATCCCCCACCCAGTACTATGCTCTAAAATGAATACACAAAGTAGTACACCCGCTTCAGACAACCAAACGGTTTTCTATGTTGGACCCTCAACTACTCTATTAGTGGTATTCTTTATCAATGGGTCTCATCCTGGCCCCTAAATACCAGGATGGCCTCATCTATATTGCAGGGCACAGCCATATTCCAGGGAGCACCCTGTAGGATGAAATGTTGTTTTCATGTATAGATATTTATCTGATGAAATGCTGTTTTCAATGTGTACCTTAATGTGCATATGTACATCACAGTCAAGTGCTAGAAATGTCATGGGAGAATCCCCTGACATGTTTGTACAACATTTTGCAAGGCATTTATTATAGGGTTCACCATGCACACCCATAATGAAGTGGTTCACACAATAAATATTATCTCCTCATTGCCAACACGTGTAAACTGCTGACACATGGGACCATATGTGTTGCACATGCCACTGTTGAGTGTGACTATAACCTGACTACAAAGGCATTAAATACCAACTCCCTGATATGTTTTCACTATCTAAACAACAGTGTCGTGGGTGCTTTCCTTCCCTAACCTAAATATCTGCTCCACATAAAATGAAGCATTCTCTCCCTCCAAATTTCTTCTTTGCCTCTCAAGTGCACTTTCACATTCTCTTATCTTTCTAATTTACACTCCTTTGGTGCATCCTCAATCTTATATATATATTTCATAAACACGCAATTGCAGACGCAAAAATTTAAATCTAAGGCCTGAAACTGTGAAAGAAGAGATAAATACAAATGGTGCGGTGATAACGGATAACTTCTTTTGACAATAAAGCTTTACTTTAGCATTGTTTGAAACCCTTGAGATTGCTGCAGGTAGCATGCTGAGCACATCAACAGAAATAGAACACAAGGAACAGACTGTGAGAAAATAAAGCAAACTGAGGTGTGGGGCCTTATGAGCAGTTTCATTTCCAGTACAGTGAATCTATGCCACGAGTGCTGGTAATAAATGTTCCCTGCTGATGTTTTTATTGAATTGATGTATATTTATTACTCTTATTTTATTGTATTAAGTGACATGACATCCAACTGCAACTTCTAATCGCATTCCTCTTACAATTTATGGGAAGGTACTCTGTTGGCATAAGTTGGGTTCCCTAACTGAGATAACATTTCTCCAATAATGTGGTCGACACCCACATAACTTTCATTTGACACCTTCTTGCATTAGAGGCTTTTTATCCATGTCAAGACCACTTTAATAAGCACTATAGTCTACTCCTCTGTTACTAAATGCTCTAATCTACCCATAAGTTACCTATAACGTTTACAATTTTGAGTGACCTGAGCGCAGTGATTTCTTCTAAAACAGGATAAACCTCTATTGCACACCAACCTAGTCCACTCCAGACTCATTCTGGCCTATGTTTGAAATCAGAATAAAAACAACAATAGAGACATGTAATAACTGACTTTTGAGAAACCCTGTTTTTCATTTAAAAGAAGCAGCAACTTAAGGGATCTTTTTGTCTGCACAAGACCTAAGATAACCCCTCAAGATCAGAGCACCTATGGGGCCTCCCCAGAGTCACAGGCCATTTTTCTTGAGGGCAATATACAATATGCTGCATGATGAAACACAGCAAATCCCTAGATCTAGGTCTGCATACACCTAGAGAGGAGAGAAACAATACCAATCCTAATTCAAATAACACGATTTACACAATTGAATGTCCTCACACTACATTGGCATGACATCAAGGAAAATCAAGATAAAAATCCATGAGCACCAGAGCAATATTCATTGCAAACAGTCCTCAACCAAACTTACTGCACATTTTGTGGAGAAGGAACACACTGATACAGGTATAAAGGAAGTTGAGACCCAATCAATATTGTAATAGTCTATCTTTAACATCAATATAGTCAACAATTCCTCCTTAAAATTCTGTCTAAAAGGTTCCCTGTGAGGTGAAATATTAATGGTGCATGACTCCTTCCGCTCCCTGCTTATGTGCGCTTGTTTTAACTACTACAGAGTAAGTTCCAAAAGTCAGAAAATAGAAGGAAATGATCACCTCTGGTAATTGCTTTGGTCAAGAAAAACCTTTTTCATTGCATAAAATTGCCCTTCACATTTTGCTATTAATTACCATCACAAATAAATAACAATACATGTAAACACACTACATTGAAAACATTCATTTCCTACTGAAATGCTCACATCTGATAACTGCTTTGGTCAATACATTTTTTTTTTACATTGCATAAAATTGCCCTTCACATTTTGCCATTAATCAAAATCACAAATAAATGATACATGTAAACACATCACAATTAAACCATGGGTTTCCACTAGATCTCACCTAGGTCCAATAATTGTCCAATAATTGTTTTCTCTTGGTAAAAATTTGCCCAAGATTACAATGCACCAATATTGTTTATTCCAGGATCTGCCTCCACTATACAGACTCCATTTTCAATGAACACAAACAATTCATGCAACAGGGACTCCATTTCCCATGAGCGCGTGGGCCACACTAATGTATAGATGTCATTGTGACCAACCGTGCATGCGCATGGAGACATTCTTGGTTGACAGCATGGGCCTACTTATACCTGAGCTAATCCATGGTAAAACAGAAGAGTCAATAGGAGAATGGGGCAAAAATAGTTTCCAGAGGCGACACAGCACCCTTGGAAATGTGAGTAGATATCTTTACGGACTGGGCATATTTTAGTCCTAACTCTGGTTAGGGAGGCACTCCCAATACTATAATAGTCCTCTTTTTTTAACTTGCTCGCTACTCCTGGTGGGGCCTGGATACGTTCATGCAGCTATATTACCTGCATCTGCACAATATCTGTGTGTGACTACAGGGGCATTTCCCCCCTCCTCCCATGTGGCATAATATGTTTCCCAAGTAGGGTAAGAACCCATGTGTCCAATTGGCATTCGACTGCACAATTTCATGATTGTTGTACAGTGTTTTCTCACAGTTTGTCCTCAGCTCACATGTGTCTCAGACACCTGATCCCACATCAAATCAGTGTTTTCTATTATCTTGTCATAGCATGCTTTCACTTACCTTCGTTTTGAGTGTTAACTTGAGTTATGTTTTACAGAACGAGAGCTTAACAGTTCCTCAATGAAAATTTCATAATTTGCACAATTCATTTTCCAGCAACATATTATGTATAGAAGAGATTCTGTATCAAGAGAGGGTAACATTAACCCTGCTTCTAGCCTAAATGCTTTTTCTTATCCTCTATAGGTATCAAGACAAAAAGTCTATACAGTTTGGCAAGTAGACCCTATAACTGCATGTTTGTATGTTGTTTGTCCCACCTGATTAAACAGGTTTACATGAGGTAAATTCCAGGGCATGTTTCTAGTCTCGACGAAAGCCATGGACCCAAGAGCCCTATCAAAATAGGATTGAATCATGTTGACAATTAAATAGAGTAGAAGGCCATTATATCCCTATTTTACCCCCTTATTTATTTGTAGACATACTTGAACAACCAATTTTAAAGGTATACCTAGGCTGTTCAAAGCATTTTTGTCTTCTTCACAAGACCCCAGTCGTGGTAATATCCACTGACTCAGAGCACTGTGTTGTAGACTCACATCTGTCCAGCACCAGGATATCCTCCTGGGTGATAGTGCACTCTTGAAATATGCATAACATAACATTACATAACAACGCAACTGAAAGAATAAAAGTGGAAAAGAAAATACAGGCTTAATTAGCTCTGCCTAGATTTTCTAACATTCAAGTTATTCACAGAAAGAATATCAAAAGACTCTCTAAGGAATCTTCTGTCTCTATATTGACAAACTGAATATCTTGTAGACATTTATGAGGAGTGTACATGTTTTAAAGACTTGTCTATACTTTCCTCATGGCCCAATTCCAATTTCCAATTACCATTTGGAGGAAATCAGTTCCAATCCAAGTGGGTCCAGAAAGAGACATAGAGGATAATTGCAGACATAGAACAGCATATTTAAAGCTATGAAAATAAGTTCAAATAGAATATTCAACGAGCATAAATCATTGAGGGTCAAATCAGTCTTAACCCTGCTCCAATGGAAAAAGTCCAGCCCAAACTGCCAGGCCAGGTCCTCCCTGAACCAGAACCCTAGTTAGGGCTCATCAGCCAGGTATAGCTTGGTTTCTCTGATACATTGCGCACAGGATCCAAGTTTGGGCATACATGTCCCACTTAGGGCAATCCACTATCATTCTGGCTGCATCACAGTCCATTCTGACTGGACTGTTCACATTCGACCAGGGTCAAGACTGATTTATATATACAATCTGAGGTGGCATGGTGTACTAAAAGAGATGGACTGGGATGCAGCCTGAGTAATTAGCAGTGGCTGAGAATGAGTTAAGCATTCCATCCATCACTTGTTTATATACTTTAGTGTGTCAGCCTAGGTGGGTGGGTATTCCCAGACATTGTTCCCATGCACACTGTGTCACTGGAATCAAGCTATACCTGACTGATTAGCCTTAACTAGGGTGAATCCAGTCCTGGTTTCCATATATTACAGTTCAGGGGGGACACAGCTTGTCAATTCAGGCTGGACCGGTCCAAATGGAGCAGGGTAAAGACTGATTTGCAAATGTCTGAGTCCAAACTGAGGTGGCAAATTGTGCAAAACAACAATGGACTGGGATGGGGCCCTGAGTAATTACCAGTGGCTGAGATTGATTCAAGGATTCCATCCATCACTTTTTTGTATACTTGAAGGTGGAGGCTCCAAGTGGGGGCTTTGGCGAAGGCCTCACTTCCAGCCTTGGGGCTGTCAAGGAGTTCCCTGCTAGCATCTGTGGGGTGCACCAGCCCTGGGTGTTAGGCATCCTACTTTCACTCTCCTTCCCACCAGTCCAGGGGTGATAGCCTGAAACTGGCCTCACAGACCACGGTCTGTAGACTGAGGCTGATCAGGTGACTGGCAAACCAGGACTTACAAGGGGGAACAACTACCCCCTCAAAGGTGACAATCTTTGTCTGTATCATGCAGTGGTGTGCATGGTACCTGTCTCTGGCACTTTACTTCTGGGACTGTGCAGGGAGCACCTCCAGGTCAAAAGTGGACTCACAAGGGACAGTCTTGGGGTGCTCTGTTCTCAGAGCGGGTAACCCGATACACCAAGACTCCCACTGAGGACTGTCTTCAGCTTCTGCCCCTCCATCTGGGCCTCTGTACTCTCCTTGTGAGAGTAAAACCCCAAGAAATCTAATCTTTCGGGGTGCCCTTGTTGGCCAGCCCTCTAAGCCAACAAGGTGGTGACTCATTTGCCTAGAAGGCAGTCAATAGACAGCTGGGAACCTACTGTGACCCTCCTCAGGGCCCCTTCCACACCCCATTCCAGGTGTACCAGAGCCATGGGGTGGACAAACTCAGGCCCAAGTGCCTAGCTGACCCTACACACTTGTCCTGGCAGGTAATCTTCTGGAGAAACCAACCTTTCCATTTCCATGGTCTGGATGTCACTTGTCGGAATCTCCCAGAGCAGTGACAGGTATCTCGTTCACTGTAATATGATAGAAGTGATGACTCCCACCCTTAGGGATCACAAACCTACCCTCTGAGTCTATCTCCCAACTAAATGGGACTTGGTGGCCAAGTTCTACCCTCTGCTTTGGGTGGCTACTTCCCCCAAGACCACAATGGACAACCCTGTGGAGTTCCCACCAGCTGGTGGTTTCTTGGGACAGACAGAGTCCCCCTGTTTGCCTCCTAACTTGGAACTTTCAAAGCAATGGGGTTCGAAATGGGGCGCCCTGGGCCACCAGCCACCATAACCTCCCCCTTGTTTCTCAGAAGTTTCAAGAGAACCTTCCTCCCACCTTACTCAGGGACTTGTCTGTGCTATTTTGGATCTCCACCTCACTCCACTATTAAGAATCTGAACCACCCTACTTGGGGTCACTCAAGTACCTTCTTTTGGACACTGGAGCAGAGCCAGTGATCCACCTCCTTGGCAAGTTCCCTGGGACTAGTGAGCTTGCTATTTATTAGGTGTTGGAGCTGCTCTGCGAAACAAATTCTGAACATGCGTACTCTGGAAATCAAATGGTGCAGCTCATTGTGATCTTTCACATCACTGTTTCACCCAACCATCTAGTGCCTTGCAATAGGGAATCCCCATAATCTACCCAAGGCTGGTGGGGCAGCTTCTGGCTGTCTCTGAACCTCAACCTATACTCCTTAGGGGTGAGGCCATAATTCCTGATAAGTGCTTCCATCAAGAGAGGATACCATATTCTGTCCACCTTCTCTAGGGCCAGTAGTGAATCCCTCCCTTCAAAGGGAATGTACCTCCAGACACTGACTCGCTAATCCCCCTCATGGACCCTGTGAATCTCTAGGGCAACCTCATAAGCCTTGACCCACTTGTTGAGGTCATCCCTCACAAAAAAGTTAGGCACCAGATCTTTAGGGCGGGGACCCTCCTCTCTCCACTAGATAATGGACCCTTACTGTTGTTTGGCTTTCACGTCCAGCTTCTTCTAACTAATTTCATGATCCTTTTTGGTGAGCGATCACTACAAAGCCTAACTGGCCTTTTTAAACCTTCTTACTTTTAGTTTTCTTGCAGTTCCTTGTATGCGCACTAGGCGCTGGGAGCTGCCTGGCTCCTGTGTCCCGTTTAACTTTGATTTTGCCCTACACTTTATCCTCAGTTTCTTGTAAGCACACTAGGCGCTGGGAGGTGCCTGGCTCCCCTGCATTATTGCACTGTCGCACTTTTTAAATACTTAGTCTCACCTTGTGCTTCCTGCCGCTGAGCTGCAGCGCAGGCTTGCTTCCTTCCCTGCCTGACTGCCGCATTGCTCAGCTGCCTCCAATCTCCAGAGGTGGAGTTGGACTTGTAGCCACGCCCATATCGGCGGCCTACAAATTCATGGGAGCTGCGCGGCCACGCCGCTGGCGCGCCTTCGGCAAGCCCGTCCGTGCCTGGATGGCACCAGGGGCCAGGACCCCTGCTTCACACATCATTCAGTCCGCCACCAAAAGTGTTGAGGTAGGAAAACATATCCACTATTCCTGAAACACTCTACTTAAACTTAATTGTCCTCTGAGAAACGTGTGCGCCCACACTTTAAACCTAATACAAAAAGTTAACGGCTGCAATAGGTGCGGTTTCCGTTTGGGCGAAGCCCACACTATGGCATGTACTGGTAGGGCATACCTATCCGACAACGTAAGGATGCAATGCCTATTACTCAACTGCCGCTCACTACCCAAACATATACTGGAAATAGCAGACCTTATATCTGAACTTCGGCCTGATGCTTTCTTCTTAACTGGGACCTGGCTAACAGAAGCCTCGGCTCCTGACATACTAGATGTAGTGCCTCAAAACTATGCCATACTTCGCCTTGACCATCCCACTCTTAGAGGAGGAAGGCTGGCGATAATCTTTAAAAGCACTTTGCACTGCCAGCTGCAATCTATTCACATCGTGAATTCTGAGGCAGTCTTCTTTAGCCTTACTTTAAATACTAAAGTTACACTGACTGGATTCTTAATCTATCGCCCACCGGGATCAGCGACGACTTTTGTTAAAAGCCTAGCTGATATGATTTCGAACACACAGTCAGATATGTGAATTTCATAGTGCTAGGGGATCTCAATATCCATATAGATAACAGGGACTGCCCGATCACGAAAACCCTAATGGGAGATTTGAGTATGTTGGAATTTACCCAACTAGTCAATGCCCCCACGCATGAACTGGGCCATATTTTGGATCCCTCTTTACCAACTCTCATTCTTTAAAAGTAGCTGAACCCATCTGGGTAGCATGATCAGACCATCACTTGATTCCTTTTGGAGCTACGGAACCCTTAAAGGCATAGATGCCACTCCAAAAAGCCACCTCGCACAAATGGGCTCGGATAACCCCCAACGAATTTATGATGGCCTTAAATTCCCATAGACCAACTCTTGCAGAATGTCCATCACTAGCTAATACACAGATTAAGGGGTGGATTAATCTACCATTAGACTCTTTAGCACCACCGAAGTCAATTACTAGCAGGTGGACTAAACCTTCTGCACCCTGGTTTTCAGAGGCACTCCAAGAAACTAAGAGATGTTGCAAAAAGTTAGAGCGAGTATGGCGCAAAGAATATAAAGAGCATCATAAATCTACATATCTTACAGCCTTAAAGAAATACCACAAGGATCTTAGGTAGGCCCAGGCAAACTATTATGCCCTACAAATTGAACACTCTAAAAATTCTACTAGGGAGCTTTTTCAGGTTATCAAGTCTCTCACCTCCCTAGAACATACTACAGCAGTAATCACCCCATATACTGAGTGCTGTGATAAAATTGCAGTCTACTTTGTGAATAAAGTGAACAAAAATGTACGCTTTTTTCCCGGAGAATGCTAGGACCTTTAAGAGGCCTCTGCTCTCCAGCACTCCATTAAACAGTCCGGTAAAACTTCTTAACTTACTATCTATTTCAGAGATTGATACTCTCAGTCTAATGCTTAGAGTTAAATCCGGATCCCCCTCAGACCCTGCCTCCCCAGCTATCTTGGAAAAGGGCAGTGCCGCTATTGCTCCGGTACTAACGGAACTTCTCAATTTGTCTTTCTGCACTGGCCTAGTCCCGGAAGAATGGAAGCATGCCATGGTCATTCCTTTGCTCAAAAAGCCTACCTTAGACTCATTACTACCTGAGAACTTAAGACCTATCTCATTACTTCCCTACTTTGCAAAGGTGGCGGAGAAGTTCGTCAACCAACAGCTAATGCAGTTTGTAGAGGAGTACGATCTCCTCCATGAGACACAGTCTGAATTTAGACCCCTCTTTAGCATAGAATCCACGCTACTTCTAGCTTCAGACTCTATACGTAAAATTGCTGATGATGGTCAAACGGCAGCTCTAGTCATGCTTGACCTAAGTGCCGCCTTTGATACGGTTTCTCATGGCCTGCTACTTGACAGACTAGACCAGGCGGGTATAGGAGGTCTGGACTTGGGCTGGCTGGCGAGCTTTCTGGAGGGTTGCACCTTTCAAACTGCTCTGCAACCCTGTGTCTCCTCTATTCAACATCTGAAACAGGGGGTGCCTCAGGGCTCTGCCTTGAGCCCGACCCTGTTTAATCTATATATGCAGTCATTGGCAGATCTGTTGAGCAAGCATGGGGTGCAGGCGGTGTCATATGCAGATGACACGCAGCTGATCCTCACGGTGGCCCAGGACAATGGCAAAGCAACAGAGGATTTTAAGCTTTGCATGGAAGACATGGCTAACTGGATGAAACACAGTTGCCTCAGGCTTAATGCTAGCACAATTGACATTCTAGTGGTAGGAAAACAACCCTTCATCTAGTCCTCAAGGTGGTGGCCTATGCTGGTAGGATCTCCTCCCACTCTGAGTCAGAAATTAAAAAATCTTGGAGTTTGGTTTGATTCCACCCTATCCTTTTCTGATCAGATTTCTACTCTTACAGGTACGTGCTTCGGGATCTTAAAGATGCTGAAGAAAATCCTAGGACTTATCCCGGAGGATGCTAGAAAGACAGTGGTATAGGCGCCTGTGACATCTAGACTGGACTACTGTAATGTCCTATATCTGGGGGCACCAAAAAGGAGCATATTTATGCTCCAGCTGGTGCAAAAAGCTGCAGCTCGAATGCTTCTAGAAATCCCTAGACACTCTCCTACAGGGACTGTTCAGGGGATTCTCCATTGGCTCCTTGTTGAGGAGAGGATCTCCTTCATCGCTATGTGTTATATCCACAGGATACTGCAGGGCAAGGGCCCGAAATATCTACGCCCTATGATACACCCCTATCATCCCACGCGCAGTCTAAGATCAGCCGGAACCGGACTGGTCTGCATCCCTAAATTCAACAAGAAATGATTTGGACGGGACGGATCTCTTTTAGGTACCTGGCAGCTAAAAGATGGAATTCTCTTCCTATATACCTGACAGGAGACCTCAGAATTTGTTTTTAGGAAGCAACTTAAAACTTGGTTGTTTAAGAAACATATTGCTCCCTAGAATTTTCATTATCTCTTGCTTTTAATTATGATCTTAGCCTCTGAAGGAATTCAGCATGGGGACACTCCGTAATGGAGTAACCATTGCGCTCTACAAATTGCCATAACATAACAGGCTAGACTGCCAACTTTGGAGCTGGGAAACCAAGGTTCGAGCCTCGGGGTCGACTCCACATCCTGTGATTCTGGGCAAATCACTTAATCTCCCTGTGCCTACCAAAAAAATGAATGTGTCCTTGTGTAATGTAAGTGGTGCTCATGTAAAGCGCTCCAATACCTTCGGGCCGAGTTCGCGCTATATAAATCTGCAAACAAATTACAAAAAATAACATAACATGATCCAATATTAGTTTATTTTCCTCTTAGCCCCTATTTGCAGCAGCCTCCTCTTTGGGTGCCTTCAATTTCAACTTGGTCAGCTGCAGTTGAAACTCCCCTCAGCCCTCCTATCCTTCAGCTCCTTGGGAACAGGTTGTGGGAGAACACACTACTCTCTTCACTGGTATGGGACCTTGTGCCTGGGGACAAGTGGCCCTCCTCCTCCTGCTGCTGAAGCTCAGGGACTGTAGCCAGACCATCTATCTCCTCTTCCTCCAAGTACACCTCCTAAACCTCAGGGCCATCATCCTCTTGCTCCTCTGGTATGGCCTGCATCCTCCTAACCTTTTCATATAATCTGAGGGCTATTTGGAGGTCCACTATGGTAGCCTTCATTCCAACAATGAGCCCTCTCGCCTTGCAGAAACGATGCAGCGCTACATTGCTGAGGTTGTCACTGTTGCTCAGGTCCAACTCCATTGCAGCAGACAGGATGACAGGTAAAACTTAAATTTGGAAGAAGGAAAAAATTAACAATTCAGAAGCTGAGGAGATTTGAGGAAAGAAATCGAATTTGATGTCACATTATTTTTGGGATTTTAAGTTTTACACAAATCACTGAGTGGTACTGCATAAACACAAGTACTGGGTCCCAAGCTGAATACCAATATATGAAATTGGGTTTTTGTTTGAGAGGGGTTGAAGCCCCAATCAGGCAACAACCACAATCCTTGTCAGGGTGAACAGCAAAAAAACTAAATTAACCTGTGTTTAATTCTCTGGTAACGTTGCACAAAAGCATTCAGGCTTAATTTAGAGGCAAAGTGTACAGTATTTATGCAGCACAAAGACAGTAATTAGTAATCAAGTGAAAATACAATAAAGAAAGCTCCTAAACCAAGGTAGAAATTTTTTTTTATAATAAATAAAATAAAACCAGAATGACAGAAATCCAATCAGTAGAATGGACAAATTTAATTTAAACGTTTTTGGTAAAAAATATCTCTTAGAAACACAAAGCAACAACTGCAGTTATCTGGTCACACTGAACCAGTACAAAGTCACAAGTTCAGGATGACCGCGATGGAGTGCGCGTCGGATACAGGGACCAAGCTAGTCCTGCTGGGAACAGTACCTTATGTCCTTGATGCAAGGTTTGTGTAGTTTTGTATCGGTTCCAATAAGGAATAGGGAGGGCTGCAATGCAAGGCCCTGTGTCGAGTTGCGCCATGCTTCATCAGTTCCAAAGAGGCTGCCGATCAAGAGCTGCATTGTGCGGTCTTGCATTGCGTTGTTTGTAATGAGGCTGCCAATTAGGAGCTGCAAGGTGTTGTGATGGGAGGTCCTGCATCAAGTTGTGTCGCGCTGCATCGGTTCTGATGAGGAGCTGCAAGGGCTGTGATGCAAGGTCTTGTGTCAAGTTGCATTGTGCTGCAACCATTCCAGTGGAACCCACAGTTAGGCAGGTAGGAGTGCACTCTGATGCCAGCCTAGGGTCCAGGACTTAGGGGCATCTCTTAGGGATTAGGACTTACTCTGGGCAGAGACCAGCAGCCGGGCTCTGGCAGGCCCAGTTTCAGCAGGTCAGCCGGGCAGTTGCAGGGAGGCCTGTGGAGGTTGTTCTGTCCCTGTAGGTCAGACAGAAGGTCAGTCAACTGACACGTGGAGTCACTCAGGTTAGTCTGGGATGAAGTTAAGCAGGTTCAGTCTTTCTTCTCAGAGAGCAAGGCAGTCCTCAAGCTGTAGGGCAGTCCTCTGGTGGTAGGGTAGTTTTTCTGCAATGTCCATAGTTCCAGGAGTGTATGGAAGACTTGGCTCTGGAGGTCCAAAATTTATACAAGGTGCCAGGCTTAGTGTGTGGGGGGGACATCCTGTCCTACTCCCATATCTGGTTCAACAAAGTTCTTCCTTTCCCCTTTCAAGGCTCCAAACATCTGAGGTGATAAAAGGGTGGTTTCAGGTTCATGTATGTGTCCTGGAGGCAAGGCCTTTGAAGTGCAAATGGGTCAGGGCACAGCTCCACCACCAGCCATTCTGGAAGGATGGCCCGTGCTGCCCACGCCTAGTCCCCTTTGTGTCACTGTTTGGGAGGAAGACGCCAACCCCAACAGCTAAACCATTCACAGTCAATGTGCCCCAGGACACTGGCAGAAGGCACAAATGGTTAGGGCAAGAAAATGTGAATGTTCTAAAAGTGGATTTTGTTGAATTGTGACTTAAAATCCAATTGCAGCTTTAAAGAGGATGTTAAATCAGAATTAAATGGAGTGTAAACAGTATGTCTCTATCTGCTCCCAATTCAAAGTTCTCATTTCTTAAATGTAATAAGGTAAACCAGTTTTAGTCAATGGGAAGGATAGGCTTTACAACAGTGAAAAATGACTTTAGAAGTTTTTCACTCCCAGAACATGTAAAACTTAAGTACACATATCCTAGTTTTTAAATACAATGCAAACTGCCCTATGAGTCTTTAGGGCCTACCTTAGTGTTGACCTATAAGTATTAATAAGGAAGTTTTAGGCCTGGAAAATGGTTTATTTTAGCCAAGTTGAGATGCTAATTTAAAACTGCACTACAGGCTGCAGTGGCAGGCCTGAAGCATGTTTTAAAAGGCTACTTTAGTGGGTGGCACAATGAGTGTGCTGCTAGCCCACTAGCAGCATTTGATTTACAGGCCCTGGGTACATGAATTACTATTTACTGGAGATGTATAAGTAAATTAAATGTGCCAATAAGGTGTAGGCAAATGTGTTACGTTACAGGAGACAGCCAAAGCACATTACCCCTTGTTAGCAGGCAGAAAAGTGCACGGAGTCCTAATGCCAAAAAAAACAGATTCAGCAACAGAAGGCAAAAATCAGGGGCAGACCCTGCAAAAAGGGCCATATCCAACACTAAAACCAATATAATTTGCTACCTGCCTCACTAAACATGGCTGATAAACTGAAAGACGACTTGTGACTGTTTTTATTGCCTGCTTTAGCCTAAAAGGATTACCTTTTTTTGTAGATAACATCTAAGGCTTACATTGGATAAACTGTAGAGATTTCAATGTTGTAAGCCTAAATGGAGATTTGACTTGGATGAATATTGCAAAGAATTGTCTGAATAGATAGGCAGGATAGTTTAAATTGTGGGCTTGAGGGGTTGACATATAGAAAACAAAGTAAATGAGATAGGAGAAAATCCCTTTCAATTTGGAAGGCCTCCAATTTGATTCTATTAGTGAAATCTGTCTCAGTTGGCTTGAGATAAAGGGCAGTGACCCAGTTGATATTTTGCTCAAATTCCTATCACTTTCCAGAGGTAGCACCATAGGTAGTAACATCTGACTCTAGAAAAGGCATATTGGCATCAAGTAAAATCATAGGAAATTATCTAGAGCTACATTGAAAATAGTCAGTGCTAAATCTGTAGACTGTATTAGCTACAAATTTAGCATCCGTTTTTCATCAAAATATGACGTAGGCCAATAGAATTTATTGTAGGGTGGGAATTCTCTTTCATGAGAGCTAATACAATATTGGCTGGTTGCTAAGTTGATGTTGTTGTAATATTTGTTTGACCTCAAATGTAACAAATGTTAGGCTTCATGCAGGCTTAGTAGGCAATTGCTTTTAGACTTGTATCCTATCATTGCCTCATGATTTAAAATTTAGGGGCAGTTGAATTATTAAGCAGAATTTGGAGAATGTCAATTACACTTTGCATCTCATTGCATTACCAAAATATTGTCAAGAAAGAAAGAGATGGAGTTATTAAAAGATGCTACAGTTTCCACAAATTGCTGTATAGAAGTCCGAAAAATGCTTCTAAAATGTTATCAGGATCATTTAACCAGGATTCCATCAATATTAATAACCTTCAGAAGATGGATCATCCTTGAATTTACTGATTCTAAAACATCAAAACATATATAAACCGTGCCATCCCTATCTGACTTATCACTGTTCACTAGCTGAGATTGAGAACATATCACACTCAGTGGCCACAATGGTACCCAATAATATACACAGTTCTGCATTACTGGCCAGAGCACTAGACGAACCTTCTGCTAAGGATCATCAGATGCTCCAGTATCTATGACATAGTCGGGGAATGAGCCACACAGCCATCGAAAATCCAACTTGATAATGCTACAAATTTTCCAAAGATACAAAACTCTTTTGGTGACATAGGCCAGCATTAAATGCACATGGGTTGCCGAGATGATGATATTAGGATTTCACAATTAAGAACAACAAGCCATAATCCATCTAAAACAGAGCACTTGCAAGCCAAATATCAAAATATTGGGGTGGCCTGAAAATCTGACTATCACTTGTTTATCAAGGCCACACTTTGTAAGGTACTCTCAGCACTACAAGATTGGACTTTTTTTCTACGTGAGGTAGAAGCCATGTTGAACATCTTTTCACTCAAATCCCAGCGCCACTATTTTTCACCCATTCCAGTACTATTTTGGCAATTTCAATCAGCTTAAGTGATGATGGCCCTAATGTGACTTGGGAACCCAGTAATGTGAGAATGTCTCACCATTGTATACCTCACCAAATTATCTACAAAGCAATGGAGGGGTAACAGGAAAGGTTTGAAGTACCTTTTTGAGTCTGAGTGTAGGTAAAATGCCTTCAGAATCAGCTAGACTGAAAATTATCCATGATGCTTACAGATACTTCTGTTGATAATTTGAAGAGGCACAGAATCTATTCCAGCGATTGAGTGGAGCTTCAAAAGCTAGAAAAGATATATTAGGCTGTTTAGGGTCTGAACATACTACTCTTTCTTCAAGACTACAAAAGATGTGTTTGCTCTTTATAATATTTGGTGTTGGAAACAGTGGCCCGACAGGGGACGAAGGAGAGTCAAAAGCCTCCTGCCCATGAGGGAGGCATGGATCAGTTTACATTCCCTAGTAAGAAAGGAAAAATGCCAATGACCTTGTGGCCCAGCTTTAGATTCAGTTATTGCATGCGCTCAGATTGAAAGGATTGATATCTCATAATCAAGTCTAACATTCATATGATTATCAGGGATAGTGACTCCAAAGGTTACGGGGAGTGGCTAAGCTTGCCCGTATTATACTCCATTCATACTTGCTGCAGTTTATGCTCCTAACCATGAAGATTCAGGAGTTTGGAATAATTTTGTATTTTTAGAGAACGGGGTACTCTGCCACAAACGTGGCAAGCATCCTGTCCACCGCATCACAAATCCTATTGTATATAATGAATTTGTATTACAGAGGATGGGCTTTCCATCACATTTTG
The DNA here is from genome assembly GCA_963921515.1 of Calotriton arnoldi. Classification (NCBI taxonomy): domain Eukaryota; kingdom Metazoa; phylum Chordata; class Amphibia; order Caudata; family Salamandridae; genus Calotriton; species Calotriton arnoldi. The sequence goes on from CAWUFW010003978.1 coordinate 333,951, forward strand.
AAGGAGTATCACGTCTGCCAAGCTAAATCAGGCCCTTCAACATAACCACTTATTCTAGCTGGTGAATTTAATCTATCTAAGTTTAAATTAGACTTCTTCAACTTTAGATTTACACACAAACCTCAATAAGGCACATTTTAAATGTAGTTGATGCATGGAGATATGTTATTAAAATGTGCAGACAATAGTCAAACTTTTGCAATCAGTATAACGTTTTTATTCAGCTAGATCTATTCTAAGCATCTCAAATATTCTTATCAAGCCTCTCTTTAATGGTTTAAGTGAGGATTCACTGAGATCCTGCCCATATTCAGTTTCAATGTTGTCCCTAAGTTATCAAACCTCCACCTCAAAGGTTGACATTTGAACTGACATTGTTGGCAGATGAGGTGTTTTATGACTTAATCAATTGCGATAATTCTAGGTGTAGGAAAGTAAAGTGTCCACATCTTCAGTTTTTACTGGTTGGAATACATTAAAAGCTGCCATTGGGGACAGAACTGCTACCAATATGAATTCGCAAAACAGTCAAAAAATACTAAGGACAAGGGATTATTTCAGGAATTCAAAACTTTGAAGGCTACAATGGGCACTGTTAAAAGTAGGAGAATAGCAAGCGTAAAATCCTTAGGATGGCCTGAGGGTAATAAAACAACAAATTGTTGAGAATATAGTAATGCAGATTAATAGAGAATGGTGCCAAAACAAAGCATGCTATATGAGGATAGTACATTTATGAACGAAGTCTGTCAATAAATGAAATATGGAACCAAAGCACCAGAGTCCAAAAGAAATGTGGTTACAGTGTTATTTATAAACATAACATCACTTCACACTAGTGAAGGCCCTCAGGTAATGGAAACATGTTTGTCTTTGTAGCTTTAGGGGGTCAATGTAATATGTCATTGGTCTTCTCAAAGGTGCTTAGGAATGTTAATGTTCCAAGCTTATTCATAAGCTTGTGAGCACACAGAATAAAAGAGGCATCCATTTGGAGACATAGGAAGCTCATGTAAACATGCAGGTCTCTCAACCATCTTTTATGAACTAAATTAAGAAGTTTAGTCAATGCACCATGAGACATTACAGTCAATTTTGGATATTAAATAAGTTGCACATAAATACTCCCTAAATCGTATTAAGGCACATACCACTGAAAAATATTTTGGGCAGTCCAGCACCACATAAAAGCCATAGGTTGTTTGCTCCAGTTCTGGCTGAGTAGGTGAGATCTATGGGTAGTCTGATAATGTTACCCCTATGAACCTATACCCACAGTCCAATCCTGTCATAAAAAGTATTACAAAAATGTTATTTTCATAAGTTAAATTAAAAAGAGTCTTCATAACACTCCTCTTTTCCCTTACTGTATATGCCAAATGCATTTTATGTCATGTGGTCATGTGAGTTCTGGGGCTGTATTACAGTAATGGAGCACCATCCCCGTTTGCACCAGCAAGGACAATGCACCCTATTACTCATAATGCATCAACATGCAATGTTTTTGAAGGTTGTACATTTTCACATTTTGCAAACTATAACCTCACTTTACGGTCTGGCAACTGGAAGTGGGCTTTTGGGAGAATAATGAGTTCAGTGTTGTATTCATGAATGACAGCTCCTCCTCATGGATGTCTTGAGCTTCCCCAGGGAGAAGTCCAGCTGCCTGCTCATTAGGTTTTTGCTGAAAGTAACAAGTTTCTGATGCTTGATTAGATTCTATAGACTTGTCTCCCGAAAAACATATATAAACTGTCCTAGAGTCAATACATTTTACCACGATGGTCTAACTGACCCTTTTCTAGCTAGGGCTCTGGTCAGTTGAAATGACAATTGACTTTTAATTATTTTGCTGCACTGCTATTTTGTATTAAACCCAGTTTAGACTTTGGCCTTCATAATGTGTTGTGGTTTATTTTTAACAGATGGTGCATGTGGCAGCAGAAATCGCTTTGGGATAAAGAGGGCAGCAGAGTGTTGGAGTGAGTTCCACATGTTGGCCCCAAGCACCAAAGTTTTTCCAGGGGAACTGGGTTAGAGAATGTCTGAGAGGTGGACCTGGTAAATTGGCTAAAATTATGGGCCTGATTACGAGATGAGCGGGACTGGCACAGTCCTGCTCAGCATATTACGAGGTCCGCCACTGCCAGACATTTCATAGCGGAAGCCCCGCCATGAAAAGGCTGATACATTCAGGGGGGCTCAACATGTGCCCCCCTGTCAGTATTCTCCCATAGTCCCAGCATGGCATCGACGTCACCGTCCATTCCGTGCTGGAACTTTTTTTCCGTTCCAATTGTGAAGCCTGTTTTCCAGGCACCACCATGGGAAAGGCAAAGGACCGTCCGCCTTACACGAGTTCAACTCTTAATAAGGCGGGCGGCCCTTGTGCTGCTTTGGTGCAGCTGTGTCGGCAGAGAGCCGGCACAACTGCGCCAAAGTTGTAATCAGTCCCTATGAGGGCAAAGTAAGACAAATCTTTTGGCAGAGTCTAACTACACTTACAGTTTGTTTGCTGCTTGCTTACATGGCTTATTTTGTCTGTGGTTAAGGTATTGTTAAAAAGGGTGCACACAAATGTCATCTGGGTAAGAGACAACAGAAAATATAAAAAGACAGGGATTGGGAAAGTAGGATTGGAAGGAGACCAGAGAACAGAAATGAATATGAGTGTAAACACATAGGGGCCGATTCCGATTCGGGCCGGAAATCTCTCCGACCGAGCCGGACCCGGAGAGAATTCCGACCGAATCGGACTCCGGCAATCCGACCCAACGCAAGTGACGATGCGCACGCATGCTATCGGACTCGATCCGGTCGGACTCCCATGAAGTCAATGGAGCCGGTCGTACAACGCGTACGCGGGCTCCCATTGCCTCCAATGGGTGTGAGGCGAACAAGGGCGCCTACAGCGTGTACGCGGCGAAGCGCATTGTGCCGTACATGCACAGGTAGGGGGACCCATGGGTCCCCCTGTGTGCGCTCGCGCGACCATCGCAGTACAGGGGGTCCGACGCGGACCCCAAAGTCCGGCTCCGACAGCTCTTTAGAGCCGGACGGCGCGAGTCGGTCGGACTGCTCGCGGTGCGCATCGTACTCACCCGGCCGGGAACGTCTCCATTGCTCGGTGCGAGCCGAGTCCGTGTGAGTCGGTCGGAGCGTGCTGAAGCCGCGTGACGAGTCGGTCGGGCGATTTCGCGGGCGCTTGCATCGTACTCCGCTCGGCCGGACCCGCGTACGAATCGGTCGGGAAACAGGGCTCCGAATCGGATCCGGTAAAGCCGAATCCGATTCGGAGCCCTACCGGCCGAGATCGGAATCGACACCATAGTATAGAGAGAGCCGGCTCTAAAAACAGTATGATAATGGGGAAAATCAGCAGGAGTGCCAGGACCATAAGCACAGACCCTTGAACGATGGATGTGTGAGAGAAAGACACCTCTGATCTAACCACCCAACCTTTTCACAAACCCCTCCAGGTGTTTTCCGAACTTAGGACGCAATGCTTGCAGACCCTTTTTCCTGTTTCTGTAGTGTGAGTGAAATGCAACGAATGGGGATGGGGCTGGTCATTCATTCCAAACATATTTAGCCCCCACTAAAATAAAATAGACTCCTTCCTAGACTGTGAACCAACAATATCGTAAATGCATGTGCAAATATTTGTGAGAGTGGGTGGGACTCACTAATGAGGATGAGAAGAAGTCCTTTCCTGAACACAGCACCTTCGATATTGAAAGATTAGCTGATTTACCAAAAAAAGGAGCAGGGTTAATACTGACTTTCTTATGAGTAGGTCCAAACTGAGGAGGCATAATGGGAAAAAGAATAATGGACTGGAAAGCTACCTTAAGCGGTTGCCAGTGGTTAAACCTTTTGCAAGCTTTCCTATAATCACATTTTGGTTTCATGTAATGCCCTAAGCTGCAAGAGTATGCCCAGATGTGGGTCCCTTGCTCACTGTGCAACTGGAACCAAGCTATATGTCACTGAAAAGCCCCAATCAAGGTGAGACAATTCTTGGCTTGCTTGTGTTCTGGTTCAACGTGTTCCTGGCCTGCCATTTTTGGCTGGACTATCCCTATTGGAGCAGGGCTAAAACTGATTTGCATATCGCTGGTTTCAAGCTGAGGTAGCATGGTGGGCAAAAGAATAATAGGTTGAAATCCTACCCTGAGTGATTGCCAGTGGTTAGATTCATTGTAAGCATTCCTTCCATCATCTTTTGTGTGTTTCATGCAATGCCCTAAGTTGCAAAGGTGTACCCCGATGTGCGTCTCTTGATCACTGTGCCTCTTGAACCAAGCTACAATCAGCTGATGAGCACCAACGAAAGGGAAACCAGTCTTGGGTTACTTATGTTCCAATTCAGGGAGAACCTGGCATGGCCTGACAGTTCAGGATAAACCATTCCTATTGGCACAGGGTCAAGACTGATTTGCGTATTGCTGGGTCCAAACTGAGGTGGCTTAACGGGCAAAAGAACAATCGGTTGGAAAGCTACCTCAAGTTAATGCCAGTGGTTAGACTTCTTGTAAGCATTTCTCCCAACACCTTTTGTGTGCGTGATGTACTGCCCTAAGTGGCAAGGGTCTGCCCAGACATGGGTTGCATGCTCACTGCACCACTAGACCAAGCTCCATGCAACTGATGAGCCCTAATGAGGATGAAACCGGTCTTGGGTTGCTTGTGTTCCTGTTCAAGAAGGGCCTGGCAGAACGGGCTGGACTATTCCTATTGGTACATGGTCAAGACTGATATGTAAGCCTGGGCGGAGCTGGCGGAGTGGCACTACGCGGAGGTCCACGGAGTTGGGGACCAACTCCGTGGAACTCCGCTCCGCCGCCCGCCTCCACCCCCCCTAGGAAGAATTACATTAAATGTAAAAAAAATAAACACTTACCTTGACTGCGGCGTCCCCGGGCTGCCGTCCTCCTCTTCCTCGGTTTCGCGATGATCTGTGCATGCGCCCGCGCATGTGCATTTCTCGCAAGGAATGTGCCTGCGCGAGCGCGCGCACATGCGCAGATCATCGTGAAACCGAGGAAGAGGAAGACGGCAGCCCGGGGATGCCGCAGTCAAGGTAAGTGTTTATTTTTTTTACCTTTAATGTATATTTAATGTAATTCTTCCTAGGGGGGGTGGAGGAGGGGGCTGGGCAACTCCGCTCCGCCGCGGAGTGTGCCGAGTTGTGCCTACTCCGCGTTCTCCACAGAACGCAGAGTAGGCACAACTCCGCACACTCCATGGGCGGAGCGGAGCTCTCCGCCCACGGTTACTGATATGCAGATGGCTGGGTCCAAACTGTGATTGCATGGTGGGCAAAAGAACTATGGGTTGGAGTGTTATACTTAGCAATTGCCAGTGGTTAGACTTATTGCAAGCATTTCTTCCACCAGCTTGTGTGTTTGACTCATCTTGCAATGAATGAGAAATTAATTTTTAGTGGAGGTAGAAAGGCTAATGTCTCTAGTGATTTGTTGGACATAGTACATATGGAGAACATTCCTTTTGAATGACCTCTTTTGTATACTATCTTTCTTATGTACTGATGTTTCACAAGCACCACTAGCAAGGAGGTCATGCATATTTCACTTGTGGGTCACAAGCCTAAACTTGGCTGCCCTTAGACTGGGTTGGGACTTGTTATTCAGACAACATTGTTCCTGCTATGAGAGATCTTGATGATCATCGATTAGAACAAGAAAAGGGGATAAGCGGACCATTTCACCACCACTAGGTCATTCTCTGCTTTAATTTTCTTTCTAAGGAGAAGATGAATGCTTCTTCAGAAAATTAAGAAGAAACATAGAGCTTTTAGAATAAATAGCTAATTCTACAGCAATAACTCTGAGGTTAGCTCTGAGGTTAGTGACAGAACAATTAGACGTCCATGCAAAGTTGCTAATTCAAAATAGGGCGCATTAGATTTGCTGCCAAAGGCTGGTGCTGCGCCATTGTGGGGGATGAATGTTGCACCCATCTTCCCAACATTTCTCTTAGTATATATGAATGGATAGATAACATTAGGGAGAGTGTCGAAAACGACGCGAGGTACATAGTGGCCCAGTTTAAATCCCAGTATCATCTGGACATGGCTAGGGGAAGTCTTGTAACACTGGGGAATGAAAATAATAGAATCAATTATTGGAATCGTTCTGATTGAGGTTGTTGTATACATAGCTATAAGACTAATACTGTGCATCATCCAACATCTTGTAAAAATAAAGGCAATGCTTTTACACTTGCTGTTTCGATGTATGATGAGGAAAGGGACAATAAGGATGTGAAAAGGCAGTAATGGGGCTCTTTTCTATTAAGTTGTTGTAAAGAACTTTTCCTCCAGGAAAAAAGGGGAAATCATAAATATGTATTCTTTTTATATTACTGCATTGTTGTTTAATATATGTATGGAAAGATTGTAGTGATATATTCTATATCCAAATATAGATTGTTGTTTCTTATTGGTTTGCAGTATCTAATGACTTCTAATATGCTTGGTGTCCCTTCTTATTTCATTAATAACGATATCTTTCACTTTACTCCTAAAGAGTTCACAAGCCAACATGTTGACATGAAACTAGCACCGTTTGCATTACACAGTCTGAATTAATCTTCTGCAAGTGTCTTTAAAGTTTAAAAAGGGAAATATATATATATAATGGTCTACTTTGATGTTCATGGAGTGTAACATACTTTAACTGCTTTCACTACAATAGGACTAGAACAAGCTGTGACATGTTTCATTACAGAGTATGTTCATACAATTGATCACATGAATAGTTAGGACTAAGGTTTTCTACTTACCCTCTGAGTAGTGGGACAAAGTGAGCAGACTAACGCAAGATGCGCCTGCTCCAGAACCAAAGATGGTAACTCGCTTAGGATCTCCACCGAATGCACCAATATTTTCCTCAATCCATCGCAAAGCTTGGATTTGGTCAAGTAGCCCATAATTCCCTTTTGCAGCTTGGTCACCTGTGCTTAAGAATCCTGCAAGACAAATATAACAATTTTGAGTTCAACACTTTAATAGAGTAAAACACCTTACCTTCTGGTTGTTGTACAGCTTTACACATTTTTTCACAGGGAACATCATTCTTACATGATAATAAAAAGCTTTAATAGTGATTAAAAATATATCATATGCAATTTGTTTATATTCCTGACAGATGATGCTTTTCATTCCTGCAGTTCAGGAAAGATATGAATACAAATCTCAAGGCTCTTCTAACTAACTGTTATGGAAAGAAATTCACCTATGTGCCTCTATGAAGTGCTTCACCACATCACTGTGAGTCAAATTCTCAGTGGTTTATTGGACACCTCAGTAAAACTTTAGCACAGATTTAAACATAGTTTGTTAGGACAAAATCACATTCATTATTCACAGAATCTGTATTGGATGGATTTCACCCTTGCAAATGGGATTTGCTTAGTTCAAATTTCTTACATTGTGTAAATGCCCTTTGAGCAAACACCTTAATAGAGGAACATTTTTACACATTCTTAGGATATTCCACCAGCAGAAATTGTTGCATGTTAATAAATGTTCAGAAACAAGCTGCAGTTAGTTTACCTCCACTAAATAACTTGGTAATTTGCTCTCCGTAATGCCTAGAGAAAATGCATTTTGGGGAAGACATGGGAAGAGAAACTTACCCAAACTTAATTAGTGTTCACTAAGGGCTCATTACGATGTCGGGCGGAAAGCCTCTGCCTGACATGGTCTTGGACTCTGGACCAACCGACTTGCGTTCAGCGGTTTCGACCGCCGTATTACAATGCAACCGAACACTGTTCAGTTGGATTCCCATTGTTTCCTATGGGAGCTCATGTTACCCCCTGAGAACCAGCCGTAACACAGGCTCCTATGGGGAAATGGTGTGTGTGTGTAAAACCCACCACCCTGCGGCAGGCACCCCATGGTGCCTGCCACACAGTGTAGGGTTTTACAGGGGGGTATCTTAGGTACTCCCTCAGCGACCAACCATAGGCCGCGGGGGCTATGGTCCCTGCCAGGCCCCCCCAAGTCACTTTCCGACAGCCTCTGCGTGTCGGAAAGGAGGGCTCGGAAAGGCTGTTGGAAACTGACATCGTAATCCTGATGGCAGAAACGCCGTCCATAGGGGGCTACGGTGAGGTTCCGACTGACAGGAATACTCCACGAGTCGGTCGGAAACAAGTCGGAATGACCGGCAAGTTTAGGTTCTGACCGCGAACATCGTAATCGGGCGGTCGGACTGTAAACCGACCAAGTTAGTCGGAAAGGGCTCCGATGCAGTCGGGAAGATTCCGACTGTCTAGGAACTTTTTAAAAAAAATAGCACTTACCTTTATACTGCCGACCACCGTCCGCCACCTCTTCTTCCTCTGTCCTCCTTTCTGCACTCAGCAGGAAGCATACAGCTTCCCAGAATACTCTGACCAATCACAACTGTGCCTGACAGCAGCTTTGCAATTGGTCTGAGCGCCATTGTTTGGTGCTCAGACAGGGGCTGGCAGGCTGTGCATGTTCTCCACCCAGACTGTAATGCAGCCTGGGAGGAGAACACGCAGAGTATGCATGATGGTTTGGCCAGCCCAAGACGGCTGGCCAAACATTCATGTGCACTTTAGGTGCTGCCACCACTCCTTCCCCTGTGATGCGGGGAGACCAGCCCCGCCCGGCTTCAGCTACAAGCTGAATACAAAATACAAAATGATAATAACGAACATTCACTGCTCTCTCCTTGCTTTTTCCCTGTTATTTGAGGGTCTTCTCCTTGCTTCCCCTCATTTTCACTGCCTTCTCCTTGCTTTTCCCCCATTTTTTGAATGCCTTCTCCTTGCTCTTACTTCTATTTTCACTGCTTTCTCCTTGCTTTTCCCCCTGTTTTTTGAGACCTTGCTCCTTTCTCTTCCTCATTTTCACTGCTTTCTCCTTGCTTTTCCCCTGTTTTTTGAGTGCCTTCTCCTTGCTTTCCCACCCGTTTTCACCTTGCTTTTCCCCAGCTTTTTGAGAGCCTCCCTTGTTTTCCCTCATTTTCACTGCTTTCTCCTTGCTTTTCCCTTAGTTTTCACTGGTTTCTCTGTGTTTTTCCCTCATTGCCCCTTCCACCTGACGCTTGTTTTTTCCAGCCTCCCGCCTTGCCCTGCCCCTGCCTCCCAGCACCCCTCTCTCCTCTAAGGACCTACTTAATGGAGGCCATAGTGCGACCCCATTGAGCAGGCCCCAAGCCCACCTCTCCCAGTGCTGCTGCATCGCTGTTGCTCCTGTCTTCTCCTTGCTTTTCTCCCTCATATTGAGTGCCTTTTGCTTTCTTTTCCCTCATTTTCACTGCTTTCTCCTTGCTTTTTCCTCTGTTTTTTGAGTGCATTCTCCTTGCTTTTCCCTCGTTTTCACTGCTGTCTCCTTGCTTTGTCTCCTGTTTTTTGAGTGCCTTCTCCTTGCTTTTACCTTGTTTTTACTGCTTTATCCTTGCTTTTCCCTCCTTTTTTAAGTGCCTTCTCCTTGTTTTCCCCTCACTTTCACTGACTTCTTGCTTTTTCCCCTGTGTTTTGAGTGTCTTCTCTTCCTTTTCCCTTGTTTTCACTGCTTTCTCCTTGTTTTCCTATCAAGATCTGGCTGTTCCAATGAGACTCCGGGACCTGCAAGCGCCTAGATACCCTGTCGGATGATTAGCCACACTTTACAAATCCATATTTATTGATTGATTGATTGATTGCCTAGTGGATCTGCTGAACAAAGTCAACTAACACCTATCCACCAAGAGTTCTAAAGACAGTATTTTCTCATTTCACTGACCCAGCTATTTCCCTCCTCAACCTTTCTTGTAGCCAAGGCAAAGTACCTAATTCATTCAAGGAGGTTATAGTGGTCCCACTCCAAAAGAAAGCAGGCAAAGACCCACTTGAACTGTGAAATTATCACACCATTCCCCTATTACTCTATCTAATGAAAGTAGTAGAGGCACATGTTGCTCGAAACCTCTGCTCCTTCTTGGAGGAGTCCAAGTTTCTCGATCCCTATCAGGCGGGCTTCCACCCTGCTCACTCCATGGAAACGGTTATCCTCTCTGTGATTGATGAAATGCGTGAAAAATGTGATAAAGGTCATACACAGGCACTATTACTCCTTGAACTATCAGCGGCCTTCCAAACAGTTGACAACAACTTCCTAGTGGACAGTGTCTAGGCTGCGGTGCTGCAGGGTACAGCACTCGACTGGATCATTTCCATCTTAAAGGATCATTTACAATCTGTCAGCCTGACTCCTTTCAAGTCATCTAAAGTCCGCCTAGACTATGGAGTACCCCAGGGATCCTCCCTCTCGCTACATTTGTTCAACCTGTATATATGCCGTCTAGTCCACACCCTCAAAAAAATGAACGACAAAGCCTATAATTATGCTGATGACATACAGCTCTTTTCAATATTGAGTATTCTCCCGAATCAAAGGAGTACTTCCAAGATACAATGTTATTCATCCACAACTGAAGGAATAGCAATCATCTAAAATTAAACTCGGATAAAACTGAGATTGTCATCAAAAGAATTAAGCATATATTTTGTAATTCATCATCCTGGCACTCTGTGATGGGTATCCTTCTCTCTCAAAGGAAATCAGTAAAAAGTCTTGGGGTTCTCATCGATAAGGAGCGCTCTTTGAAACCTCAACTCGGAGCACTAACCTTCTCCTGCTTTCTATTACTTCGTAGAATCAGGAAAATAGCAAAATTCCTCACCACTGAGGGCCTTATTCAAGTCATAATTGCCCTAGTCATCTCCAGAATAGAATATGCCCACTCCCTCTATTTGGGCCTCCAGAAATGTCTCAATCACAGGCCCCAAATAGTATAGAACCAAGCAGTCCTGTTAATCTTCCAACAATGAAGAAACTGCCATATCACCCCTTTGATGAAAGAACTCCACTGGCTTCTGGTGAAACAAAGAACTATCTTTAAAACTAGCTGCATTATCCTCAAATCCCTCAATGGAAAAGCCCAGCCTTCATCACAGCCCAAATCCAAAAGTACATACCCAAATGAACTCTAAGATCCATTCATATAAACTACCTAACAATACACAAATTTAACAAAAGAGAGCGGGTGGTTCCAGATTTTCAGTATCTGCCCACCACAACTGGAACACTCTCTCTCTCTAAATCAGAACAGCTCCCAGCTACATTAAATTTAGACAACTACTAAAAACATGGCTTTTTAGACAGGCATACGACTGAAGCACCCCCAGTAGCTATATCAGGCCCTGTTACCCCAGTGCCAAGAAACTGTTGGTGATTATGCGCTCTACAAATGTCAGTAACATAATATAATATGCCATAACGTAACATAGCATAGCATAGCATAGCCATAATTAGACGCTCCAAAATCTTCACCTCTCCAAAGTCTGGCAAAGTGGGGCAGTAAAATCCACCATTAATGAAAGAGATACATTTCTCAAGAATAGTCTAATACCATACTGGAGACCAATATCCTTAAAACATGGAAAACTCCTCTCATGATACTAGGATCCGGGTGTTTGAAATTTCCATTAAGAAAAAGTGGCCACAAATTGTGTACTGACTTTTTACAAATAGAAAATAATTGTTCAAACCAATCTATATACTAATAGGTCAGTTCACAAAATTTCAAATTATAGTGGGTTACAATCAGACCCACCTCATTAATACTAATGAAGTAGTTGTCAAAGTGTGACTCAGTACTATTGGATGCCATGACAGGGATGGCTGCCTACTGGGATCAGCAGACCACCATATCTGTGATCGCATTTAAATAAATAAACTTATTTTAAACACAGCCCTTTTTCCATAAAGGAAAATCCCAGCCGGGTTAAGCAGCTGAGACAGCCTTCTCAGCCTTTTTCTCTGAACACGATGACTCACATATTTACTAACATGGAAATTAGAGTTAAGAATAAAAAATGTTGGGCTTCGTGCAAAAAGCATTTTACTGTTGCAAAGCCTGCGATTCAAAAACTCACAGCATTTGCGACAACCAAAAGGCTATTTGCTTTGTACTAAACCCATTTTGTGATTCAGTAACATGTTACCGAATTACAAAATAGGTTTAGTTCTCAAGAACAAATTCCTATTTGGAAGTTATTTGGAAAGAGTGTGATTAACCTGCCCTTTCAAAATAGAGATTCGTTATGTGATGCATCAATATTTTGCTACCATAATCCGTTTGCAGAACATTGAAAAGTTACTGATTCCTGAGTTGGAGTCTTAACACATTCCTAAAAGGAAAGGGGTCTCCTTGACATCCCTTCCCCTTTGTAAATGTAAAGGAAATTGTGTTGGGGGGTTGGCAGTGGTCCAGGGGACCACTGGCAACTATCAAATATATATTATTTTTTTAAATAAACTTTTCTTTTTAAATGCGGTTCCATTTCTCTTAAGGAAAACTGCTGCATTTAAAAAAAAGTTTTCTTTACTAAAATGCGAACACATACATAGTGGTATGCTGAACCCAGCCATTTAGGCCCGCTTATTACGAATGGACATTTCATACATTAGGCCCTATATTCTGTTAGTGTTGTTATCCCACCGATTTGAACAAGAAAGATCGTAGGTGCACTCCAACAGAGGGATTTATTTATTTGGTAAAAGGTTGTATGCAGTAGAAAGATTTACTTGAGCATTCACAACTGGATATGGTTCATCATGTAACTTTGTAGCTATCCAAGTTTACCATAGCTTGAGGCGAATTGCGCAATAGTCCTATACATCAAAAGGGTACACTATATAACTTGTGTGTATGAAGAGGAAACCTTAAGAGGATATTAGTTATGTTAATTTGGAGTTAATTTGGTGAAATATACTTGATTATTGGAATAGGATTTAGTGTACATGGATAAGATGAACATTTGTATGGTTGCTTTTCTCCTTAGTAGATTATTGAATATTGCATCATATACTGGCAAGGCCTAATTGAGAAATTAATTATGATCATGATATGAATCTTGGTCCACACATGAACCTATTATAGGATATCTGTACTGCTACACAGATAAGAAGAGTACTTTTAAGATTTGGAAAAATATCCAATATAAGTAGGGACCACTACTTATTTGGGTTTCTATTGAAAGTGTACTTGCCCATATTATCCCCTGTTTATGTTTTTTCTTCCTGAATTTAAGTTGACATCAAATGCTACATGAAATGTTTTATTTTAACAAAACCAACTGATAACTATGTGAGATCGCTTGATATTGTTCAGTTTGGTGTTTACTATTGCAGCTTAAAAGAAAGTGCCAGATATACTTATTGTTCTACAAAACAGATAAACACCATGGGCCTAAATTCACAAAGGTAACTTACACTTTTGAGTAAGTTTACCAATTTTCGGTATTCACAAACTACTCTTTTGTAGTAGCTTACGTTTTTGTAGTAACTCCAGTATTACACTTGGTCAACCAGTGGTACTACAACACCTTCCTATAGCAAATATGAGTAAGTTACTACACAATTGTAACTTATTACAAAAGGGAACTTTGTGAATACTGAAAGTCCAAAACTTACTCAAAAGTGTAAGTTATTACAAGGTGCAGTTTGTGAATCAAGCCCTAAATGTACAAGATGGTCCCACTTAAATTTGTAAAGCAGCAATTCTGGATAGCACATTGCATAATATTTACTGCTTAAGCTGCTCAGGCTAAACCACTGTAACTTGTACACATATTGGTTATTTTAAATAATGAATGTGGTGTAGTGTGTTTTAAAATTTGAAACTATATGTTACATGTGCGTCTGTTTGTAGCCTTGAAGAAGTTCTGAGCAAACAAAATGTGTTGCTGCAAGAAAACAAAAGTTGTATATATTCCACAGTCAAGTTTTATGCCAAGAATTGTTTTTCAAAGAAAGGAATTTTGTATTAAAGCACAACATCAGATCATCTTGCTATGTTATATTGTTCTGGAGTAAAGTTACTTGGTGCATCACTTGTTTACTTTTGACTACTACTGGAGTACAGTGCTGTGTGAAATGACAAGATAATATTTATTTGTTATAAGTTTGTAAACAGTAGAAATATTTACTTGAGCATTTACAACTTGATACGGCTGTCATGTAACTCTGTAGCTATCTAAGATGGTTCACTGATAAAATATCGATGCAAAAACATTGATGTAAAAAATATCAAAAAAATATATAGAATGCAAAAATATCGATTCCCTATACTCAAACAGGTAAGTACAATAATATCGAATCAAAATATTGAAGTTAAAAATATAGATGTAAAAAATATCGATTTAAAAATATAAATAAAATAAAATAATATATATTAAATATATAAAATATTAATACTATCTTTAACAAAATTAATTAAATTTAATATGAATTTTAATTAAATATAAAAAATAAACTTAATTAAAAAAAATATAAACACACAACATAATAATTTATACATATACATACATTCACTTTAAAATAATTCATTAACTATTATCTTTATTTAATTTTTTAAACTTTTGAATTATATAAAATAAAATATATACATATATCAATATTTTAAAATAAAAAAAAACATTCTATAATTAATTAAAACATGAAACTATTAAAAAACATTAAAACGTACATTTCACAATACAATAAATACAACAGTAGGGTAAATGTTGGATAGCAAAATAATTACATTTACTATTCCAACTCCAGTGAGTGCAACAGTAGGGGAAGTGTTGGATAGCGGAGGGGTAAAAATTACTATTCCCACTCCAAAGAGTGCAACAGTAGGGAAAGTATTGGATAGCGGAGGGGTAAAAATTACTATTCCCACTCCAGTGAGTGCAACAGTAGGGAAAGTGCTGGATAGCGGAGGGGTAAAAATTACTTTTCCCACTCCAAAGAGTGCAACAGTATGGAAAATTCTGGCTAGCGGAGGGGTAAAAATTACTATTCCCACTTCAGTCAGTGCAACAGTAGGGAAAGTTCTGGCTAGCGGAGGGGTAAAAATTACTATTCCCACTCCAGTGAGTGCAACAGTAGGGAAAGTGCTGGATAGCGGAGGGGTAAAAATTACTATTCCCACTCCAATGAGTGCAACAGTAGGGAAAGTGCTAAATAACGGAGGGGTAAAAATGACTATTCCCACTCCAGTCAGTGCAATAGTAGGGAAAGTGCTGGATAGCGGAGGGGTAAAAATTACTATTCCCACTCCAATGAGTGCAACAGTAGGGAAAGTGCTGGATAGCGGAGAGGTAAAAAGTACTATTACCACTCCAGGGAGTGCAACAGTAGGGAAAGTGCTGGATAGCGGAGAGGTAAAAATAATTATTCCCACTCCAATGAGTGCAACAGTAGGGAAAGTGCTAGATAGCGGAGGAGTAAACATTACTATTCCCAATCCAATGAGTGCAACAGTAGGGAAAGTGCTGGATAGCGGAGGGGTAAAAATTTCTATTCCCAACCCAGTGAGTGCAACAGTAGGGAAAGTGTTGGTTAGCAGAGAAACAAAAATTACTAATAACATTTAAACAATTGAAAAAAATTAAATAATCTTAAATAAATAAACAATATTTTAAAAATATACAATTAAATATATGAAACATAAAAGAACACATATTATAATATTAATACATATAACAAAAATACAAATATTATATAAAATAAATTAATCAATACATTTATAAACAATATTTATTTAAAAGAAGCAAATATTAACAAACAAACAAATTATTTAAAACAGAAATGTATTTATTTTATTTCCTACCCTATAACACCACACCAATAAAAAAAGACTTCAACATTTTTATTTACATTTATTTCCATAATTAACGTAATTAATAATGAATTTTAAAAATATTATTAATAAAAAAAATAATAAACATTCATTGAGTACACATTCTTTAACACCATAATATCCACAACACACACCTAAAATTAATTACACAATTATCATAATTAATTAATTTAAATTAATTAACAACTTAGGGGCCGATTCCGATTCAGGCCGGAAATCACTCCGACCGAGCCGGACCCGTAGAGATTTCCGACCGAATCAGACTTTGGCAGTCCGACCAAACGAGTACGATGCGCACGCATGCAATCGGACTCGTGTCGGTCGGACTCCCATTGAAGTCAATGGGAGCCGGACGTACAACGCGTACGCGGGCTCCCATTGACTCAATGGGTGCGAGGCGAACAAGGGCACCCCCTACAGCGGGTACGCCTTGATGCGACTCGCGGCGTACATGCACAGGTAGGCGGGACCCATGGGTCCCCCCTGTGTGCGACTCGCGCGGCTACGCGTACAGGGGGGTCCGACACGGACCCCCAAAGTCCGGCTCCGACTGCTCTTTTGAGCCAGACGGCGCGAGTTGGTCGGACTGCTCGAGGCGCGCATCGTACTTGCCCGGCCGGGGAACGTCTCCATTGCGCGGTGCGAGTCGTGTCCGTGCGAGTTGGTCGGACCCGGGAACGAGTCGGTCGGCGATTTCGCATGCGCTCGCATCGTACTCGCTCGGCCGGACGCACGTACGAATCGGTCGGGAAAGAGGGCTCCGAATCGGATCCGGTTAAGCCGAATCCGATTCGGTGCCCTACCGGCCGAGATCGGAATCGGCCCCTAATTAATAATTCATCAACAAAAAATAAATTACTTCCCACCCTTCCCACCATTTGCACATATAAACACCACAACACACACCTAAAATTAATTACACAATTACCATAATTAATTACTAATTAATTAATTTAAATGAATTAACAACTAACTAATAATTCATCAATAAAGAATAAATTACTTGCCACCATTTACACCTATTAACACCACAACACACACCTAAAAATAATTACACAATTACCATCATTAATTACTAATTAATTAATTTAAATTAATTAACAACTCATGAATAATTCATCAATAAAAAATAAATTACTTCCCACTCATCCCACCATTTACACCTATAAACACCACAACACACACCTAAAATTAATTACACAATTACCATAATTAATTACTAATACATTTATTAAAATTAATTAACAACTAATTATTAAATTATTAATAATAAATTAATCTACACATTTAACACTATACCATCTCAACAAATATTAATAAATAAAAATGATTCAATTAATGTAATATAATTAAATTACTTCCCACCCTATTCCCCTATTAACCCACAACCTGCTACCGAACTAAAAACGCAAATTTCAAATAAAAAAAATAAGAACTACTAAAAATAATCAATACATTTTATATAATTAAATTACTTCCCACCCTATTCCCCTATAAACCCACAACCCATTATACAACTAAAAACGCAAATTTCAAATAAAAAAAAATAATAACTACTAAAAATAATCAATATATTTTATATTATTAAATTACTTCCCACCGTATTCCCCTATAAACCCACAACCGCTACGGAACTAAAAACGCAAAATTCAAATAAAAAAAAAATTAATAACTACTAACATTTTAACACATATAATAAAAATACAAACAATTCTTATACACAAATACAAACATCACACATATATAAAATATATACTAAAATACATAACATTAATAAAAAATTGATATTTTTAACAACTATATTTTTGCAAACTATATTAAACACTTCGATATTTTTAAAACGATATTACTTACCTAAAATCGATATTCTTGACCACCAGAATTTGTCTGTCGATATTCCTGACCCACGATATTTTTTACACGATATTTGTGCAATTCGATATTTTTTACTCGATATTCTGTCTCTGCACCATCTAAGATCACCACAGCCTGAGGTACAGTTGCTTGCATTGAAATGGAAACAGACTACCACAAACATATTTTTCTAAATCCTGATTACCATTGTGGGATTTGTATTACATCATTAACGACCATACATTTTCAAGCAAGCAGTTTGGCAACCTCTTTTAGCCATTCATGTTGTTGAATGCCAGGATCAGGACGTGAAATCATTGTGATTGTATGTCAATCTCGTTGACCATTTTTTTTGAGTTATGCAAAGCTTTTTTATGCTAGCAACGTTTTGTAAAGGCCCCACTGTTCGTAATTCCTGAAGTCTGAAAGGTGTTTTGCTTACATTTCTGTAGTATTCTGATGTTATGCATTTCCCCTTCCATCTTTCCCTGTCCCTAGTTGCTCAGCCTGTGTGAGTGTTCTGAGTGGAATGTTTGGTGTGTGGGATATTAGTAGAATGCTTGGGTGACTGGATGAGTGGTGACAGTTGATGGATGGGGCTGAGCAGCTAGCAGGCTGCTCCCGTTGGGATTGCTGAGTGAGATCTACACCTGTTGATATATGGACTTTATTACCTGTTGATGAAGATTTATACTTGTTTACCTACTACCTGAATAAACCTACGTGTTACTCATCACACCAGCGTGGTCCATCATTACTACATTACTTTTGGCGACGAGTTGAGGACGTCCCCACGCTCTACAGTTGGTACAAGTGGCCTGGTAAACCTCATTATACCTTCTACAACATGCTGGGAAAAAGCCAGAACTAGCAACGGATGACAGGTCAAGACGCTACAGAAAAGACTCACAAGAGGTATCACAGGTATTTCTCTTTAAAGACATTCTGCTTCAAGTAAAACTAAGGAAACAAGTTAAAAGACAGCGCGCTGTGCAATCTCACCGGTGTCCATCACATCGGACAGCCCCCACACAAGCGTGCTGTACTCCCTCTAAAGAAGCCACTAGTACAAGACACATCATGGATGCTGCGCAGAGTGACCTTTCATGTACAGTAAGACATTTCCTTTATTCCATAGACGCTGCGCAGAGGAGTACAAACTTTACATATGGCTGCCAGTTAACTGACGGTGTCGGAACTGTGCTCCCTATACACTGGGTCAAACACTGGCATTTGCCTAGAAGCAAGTATGTAGCTCTGCTGGAAAAAAATTACACCGACATTTTCTTCTCATCTCTCACAGTATCTGGAAGAGCAATTACAGATGACAGAACGTGTTTGCAGCACATGACAGTGCCGAGCAGACTGAGGACATGTCTGAAAGTGAACTTTGCCCATTTAGCGACGATGTTTTGCGAGGCTCCTACGGGCGAAGTCAGGTAGGACATTTTTTGTCTTACATTGTTGGGTTATGCTGAGATCTCATGTCTGCAGCGCCCAACCGCCGTTTTGAATTTAAAAAAATGAACTTTGCGCGAGGCAGATTCTGCACGTGCTTACCTGCCTCAGTCCTGCTCATTGTCCCGAGCAGTCTCAGAGTCTTGGCTGTGACGCACTCTTCTCCTCTGTTACGGGGATGCCTTCAGGAGTTTGGAGCATGCTCATGCTGTGAGCCACCTGGCATGGCGTGATCCATAGTGCCGCCATTTTGATGTTGGCAGGGCTTGCTGTTTCTCCAGCCACGCTCATTTCAAATCAACGTCGTCTTCAATAAAGTTACTCGTTCACAGACGACCATCAGGGACTTCGGGTCAAGAAGTGAAGACGATGAGGATATTGTTCAATTTATTTATTTGTAGCGAAAACGGTTCTAATTGTCTCTTCCTCACATGACAAACAGGTACTTTACTTTCTCGTGTTTTGTGCACATTGGAGCACCTGTGCTTTGAGGTGTTTCTTCATATTTCACATCGGAACGTGTGCACTTTTGTGGGGCAACTACTTACGTTTCCTAGTCACATTGACCGGAGAATTAAATTGTTGTTTTCGCCTGCTGTGGGTTCTCAGCACAACTCACATTGCTTTTTGAGCTGATCAAGTTTGAACTTTGCTTCTTCATCTTACATGTGTGATGATCCATTCATCATCACTCAACATTTCGGGTGAGAGGTTCGCTCACCGGCGTGTTTAAATTGTTTTGTTGTTTCCCTCGTCTACAGAGGCCATTTATTGATGCTGATATCCGTTATTGAACATTGTTTTTAGTGTCACCTTTTACTTGTTTATTGATTTTGTGCCTAAACTGTCGCATTTTGGGTGGTTGAAATGACCCTTACGGGAGGGATGTTCTAAGTATTGTCATTTCTCAGTACCTCTACACAGGGGTAAGTTTTTTTTTGTGGTTTCATTGGGAGGTTCACGTTTGAGGTTTCCTCCACATTCATGTTTTTTAGTCATGTACGCTATTTTTACAAAAATGCCCTTACGTGAGGGTGGTCTCTTTGGTGTATTTCTTTGACTTGTTGCAGGGGTGTGTCCCTGCGTGCATAAGACACCTTGTGCCGCACGTTGTTTGTTGTTGCAGGGCCTTGTTCTTGCATGCCTCCTTACATGGAGTCCATACACATTTTTACATGTTGTTCCTTGTATTTGGTGGGGGCAGGACATTGGGTGTTAGTCCCTCTTGTCCACATTCACGTACACGTTGTCCCCTGTTTAGGGTGGGGGCAGGACATCGGGTGTTGGTCCCTCTTGTCCACATTCACGTACACGTTGTCCCCTGTTTAGGGTGGGGGCAGGACATTGGGTGTTAGTTCCTTCTGTCCACTTAGACTTCACTCCTTCCTTGGAGATATCACATAATTACGTTTATTAACTCTTTTTGTATTAGAGGAGGGGGATGGGTATTGTTTATCCATCTCTCTTTCCAGTCTTTTGTTCCTTTCCCTCTCGCGATGCGGTGTTTTCCGTCATCCCTGGGTCTGGGCTCTTGACACTTCTTTATTGGTCCATATTCCCTTTTGCGATGTCGTTTTCTTTCCATCATCCCTGGGTTTGGACTGTTTGCCTTTGTTGTGCTCCTTTGTTTATAGTTTATTGTGTTAGCTTTGTTATTCTTCTGTTCATTAGGGAAGAGGTATGTAGTATTTTGATGTTATGCATTTCCTCTCCCATGTTTCCCTGTCCCTAGCTGCTCAGCCTGTGTGAGTGTTCTGAGTGGAATGTTTGGTGTGTGGGATATTAGTAAATGCTTGGGTGACTGGATGAGTGGTGACAGTTGATGGATGGGGCTGAGCAGCTAGCAGGCTGCT
This sequence comes from Calotriton arnoldi, assembly GCA_963921515.1. NCBI lineage: Eukaryota > Metazoa > Chordata > Amphibia > Caudata > Salamandridae > Calotriton > Calotriton arnoldi. Next base: position 354,853 of record CAWUFW010003978.1, read on the forward strand.
CCCTTTGGGATTGCTGAGTGAGATCTACACCTGTTGATATATGGACTTTATTACCTGTTGATGAAGATTTATACTTGTTTACCTACTACCTGAATAAACCTACGTGCTACTCATCACACCAGCGTGGTCCATCATTACTACAATTTCATCTTCACTCTTGTGTCTTTGCATATTGCGAGATAATTTTCACTAATAAAACCCCAGGCAACTTGGAAATCATATGCAGACTTTTTTCTGCATGTTCACCTTTTGCTGGGAGTTTCTATGTACAATGGCAAATGCCTATTTACATTCAAATGAAAGTGAAAATCTTTGCAATTTCATAAAGTGGCAAAGGTTTCCACAGAACTTTGCAATGTTTGCAAGTAAAACACTTAGCAACTTGCAATGTTGCACAATTGTATTCAATTGCACGTATTGTATGAAACGTCACCAGGATTGCTGCAATTTTGGACCATCAATTCCAGTTAACATAGATTGCGCTAGTCCTGGGAAGCTTTGCATTAAGCTTTGCACAGCACGACCTCCTGAAAAACGAGATTTTGCTATAGTTGGCCATTTTAAATGTAGGAGCATTGCTGCAATCTGTGGGCCTGATTCACAAATGTAAACTTACACTTTTGCACGTTTACTCTTTTCGCTATTCACAAACTACCTGCAGAGTTTTAGAACTCCACACTCCTAATATATATGTGTGCAGAGTTCTCCGCACGCGGAGAATCTGCAGTCGCGAAGTCACTTTTTAGTGAGTTTTGTAATACTACAAAAACATACTAAGTGCAGTGTCTGAATTAGACCCTTAGGGGCCCATTACGATACCCGGCGTAAATAAATCCGCCAGGCATGGAAGCGGCAAAAATCCGCCCGCACACACCGCCTGAACACCGACCACGCCATTACGATTTCACAAACCGAAAACCGCCATCGGCGGAAAAAGCACCCAAAATACCGCCCGCCAACGTCCGAGTCGGAGTCAAACCGCCCGCCACGGACGGAAACACGCACGACAACACAAAACCGCCCGCCCTCACGGCCGACACACCGCACGTGAAATTACGATCGCACCGACATGAGCGCGGAAAAACCACAAATATACCGCCCGCCAGCGCAAACAACGCCGATGAGAATCGACACGGCAGAAGCCATGGCGCCAACGTACCTGCACAGAAACCATCCGCACACAAAACCAATAGCACACAACATGGCCAACAAGTCCACACAGCAAGGCACGCACAAATACACAAGCACAGTACACATCCCGAAAACACCCCCCGGACAAACAAAAAATACAAAGGCCAGAACCCCAGACACAACACACCTGAAAACAACAGACCATGAGGACACACCCACATAGGTGAGTACAAAAGCAGCACTCCCACAGACCATAACCCCTTGCTACATTGCAAACCAGAGAGGAGAGGAGAGGACACAGTGACACAGCAAGGACAGCAGCACACCACAGAAACGCACACATCACAACCACCACCACCACCACCACCAAACACCACCACCACCACCACCACCACCAAACACCGGCACCACAAACCCCCTGCACATTACACAACACACACCGCACCAGCACCACAAACACCATGGCACCACAAAGAATGCCCAAGTTCACGCCCATGGAGCTGACGGTCATGGTCGACGAGATCATCAAGGTGTACCCACAAATCTATGGGAACATGGTCCAGCACACACCACTAGCCACCAGAAACAGAATGTGGAACCGGATCGTAGACCAGGTCAATGCAGTCGGGACCCTGCCCAGGAACAGAGTAGAAATTAACAAACGTTGGAATGACGTAAAGAGCCTGGTCAAGAAGAAGGAGGGCAAAAACAGAGAGCTGGCTGCCGTCACTGGCGGAGGGAATCCCGCGCTCTTTAAGACCTTCAAAGCGTGGGAGGAGAAGGTGCGAGTCGTAATACATCCGGAGATCCTCGCCGGATTAGCAGGGGGAGTGGAGGCTGGTAAGTACAAACTAATGTATACCAGCACACCGCTATGTACTCACATGCGCAACTACCATGCCACAGCTCCCAGGGACAAACACCCCCATGTCCAGCACACAATACACAACACATCACACACACATGCAACAGACACCACCACACACAGCCCAAACCGAACAACTGTAAGATGCGTGGGGACATGTGTACACTCAGCCAGCCACGTAACCACCAACAGGTCCCCAAATATGCCAGAAGCGCCACAACGAGCACCCACCACACCCATGTGTCCGCCACAGCTGCACTAACCGACAAGTAACAGGTAAGTGGCAGGAACACAAAGTGCAGTGGGTGGGAGGGTGGACAGCCCAAGTACAACACACACCAGGCCCCAGTCCCACAGCACAGCAAGGAGGAGCATCCCCCACACCCCACAGCCACGTGTCAGCCACCGCAGTGCACAACGACAGCCGAAAGGCAGACATCACGGTCCACAGCAATCGGTGTCAGTGGGTGTCCAGCCACCCCCACGACCCACAACACCCCCCACCCCCACAGACCTGCAACATGGAGCACCCCCGCTTAGAGCCATGTGGCATCCAGTACAGTGCACGCACGAACAACTTGCAGGTGGGAAACTGGACAGGGCTGGATTACTGGAGGCATGAGGACCATAACACGACCAACACATGGGACATGTCACGTAGCAGACGAACACGCAGCACCGCCCACCGTCACGAACAAGTGAACAATGTGCACACGGACATGAACAACAGACTCACACCCCACATGACCCATCACAGACATAGCAACACCCAAGGAGCCACGTCTGCATGCACAAGCCACACTGAATATAGTCCCACACGGCAGCCACTGTGCAACTCATCACACACAACCGAAACACCATTGAAGTCCTGTCCATGTAGCCCCTACTGCCTGTCAACCACACACCCCACAACTACGCCTATGTAAGACAAACAACACTAGACGCAACAGAGCGGAACAACATAAATGCACACGAACACCACTGAACCCATCAAACTCACAGACACACCATGCACATACAACATACCATCCATCCCATCCGTCAGCCCCAGTCTCATGAAAGGCATGTCATCCGCACAGCTGCCACACATACAGCAGTCACGCTAAGATACATGCCCATGACCAACCATGTGCCAGAAGTCAATTAAGCGCACGACACACTGTGAGCAACAACACACAACATGGGCCACACCCCCCGAGCACTGCAGTGATGCACATGGCACAGGGCAGCACGCACACCAAGGAGATGGGACAACTGCAATACGTTGGCTGGCACACAACTATCACTCACTCATAACGATGCGTCCAATGCCATGTCCAGTAATCACAACAGACAGCAAATATGCAGGCCATGTCAAGCATGCACACACCTCAAACCATGCACTGTCATGCTGCCACAACACATGTCACGTTCGGCACCCATGGCTCACAGCATGTACCCCAAAAGCATATTCCCTCCCAAATGCGAATCTGGGGCATGGCCCCCATGTTGCCATATGCGTTCCTAAGCGTTCCATTTGAACCCCAAAAGCATATTCCCTCCCAAATGCGAATCTGGGGCATGGCCCCCATGTTGCCATATGCGTTCCTAAGCGTTCCATTTGAACCCCAAAAGCATATCCCCTCCCAAATGCGAATCTGGGGCATGGCCCCCATGTTGCCATATGCGTTCCTAAGCGTTCCATTTGAACCCCAAAAGCATATCCCCTCCCAAATGCGAATCTGGGGCATGGCCCCCATGTTGCCATATGCGTTCCTAAGCGTCCCATCTGAACACCAAAAGCAAAGTACAAACCAGACCCAGGATGGGCCAGGAGCCCGCATACACCAGAGTCACAATAAGTAGGGGCACAGCAACACACCCATCGGCATGGCCAATCCGTCCCATGCCACATGTGCACAGCACACAGTCCCATTGCCAAGCACACACAACTACAGATGCTACAGCCACACACACGCCTCCGGGAAACCCATGTACGAGATTGCACGAACTGTCAATGTCAGACGACAAATACATACTTCGCCAGGTGCAACACAATAACAAATCTCATTCTCTCCACAGGTGACGAACTGCTGGATGCTGGGGATGGAGCCAGCAGCCAGCACAGCCAGCCTACAAGCCCCCAACGAGGACACACGGATCTGGAGGATCTGTCCTCCTCTTCGGACACGGACCACCAAGCAGGCCCATCTGGTGTGGCAGGGCCCAGCCGCTCCCCAGGACCCCTCCTACCCACCAACCCATCATCCAGGGCTGCTGAACATTCCCAGCCCCCTGCTGCCACTGTCGTTGCGGCCACACCCACGGTCATTGTGGCCACTACCACTGCCGCAACCGCCACCATCGCCGCACCGACCACCACCGCCGCCACCACCGCCACGTCTTCGCTGGCACCAGCCCCAGCGCAGGTGGTGGCCCGGCCGACTGGATCCACCCTGGGAGCCACAGCGAGGACCGTGGTGAGCAATGTGGCTAGTGGGCAGGCCGGTGGCAGCAGGACTGGTAGGAGGAGCAGGGTCAGGGAAACGCCAGCCTCCCCTGGGAGCCATGCCCTGCCTCAAATGGCCAGAGTCCTTGGGGCCTATGAAGAGGCCCAAGGACAATGGGTCCGGTCTGCTTCAGACACGCGTGAGGTGCTGGGGGTGCTGAGGTCCATGGACGCCCGTATGGGCCAAATCGTGGACCTCATGGGACAGCTGGTGGTGGCGGTGAGGTCACAGCCAGGGACAGCAGCTCCCCTCCGCCACCACCTGCCGGGGCGCAGGGTGGAGCAGCAGTGTCCAGTTCCCCTGCGTCCACAGCCAGTGAGCACACCTCAACCACCAGCATGTCGCAAGCAGGCACCCCCTCGCAAACGTGGAAGGGGCCGTCCGAAGTGGAAACAGATCTCCCGGGAGGACTTCGCACGCTCCAAACGCAAGTGAGGCAGCCAGCCAGCCTTCCGCCAGCCTTCCTTGACCAGCCACTGCATTGACTTGGACTACGATCCCACTCCACACAGCCATCTGGATGGCATGTGTGTGTTGGACTATGGACATAGAACCAGTGGGTACACCCTGATCATCACGCAGCCATGACCGACAGCTCATTGTCACTGCACGCACCACTTTTGTCATCACCTTACACACAATCACATGTCACAGTTTGTAATAAATGCACCTTTTTCACTAACTGCTGTTTGTGCCCTGTGTTTTATTTGTACGGAATACAACGGCCACCTTGGGCGGAAAGGCACCTGATGCGTGGCATGGCAATGGAATCCGGAGGGCCTGTAGGGACCTAGGGGTGGGAGACAGAACAGGAGCACATTCAATGAGTGTGTCACACACCCATCACACAGTACATGTCAACAACTACAAGCAATGTACACACATCGCACAGAGCAATAGGGCACAATGCCACAGCCACCAACAGTGGCATACTACCCTGGCCATGGAGCGTTGACACACAGCACGCAGTGAACAAACGGCCACCCTGACACAGCACACACACACCTGCACAGATACAGCCACATCAGCCGTCGTACATGGACACTCACCGTCAAGTGAAGTAGCGGGCGATGAGCTGCTGCCGCACATTACCAGCTTCCTCCTCTCCGCTGTCCTCCTCACTCGAGCTGTCCTGGTCTGCGGGCTGGGGCCCTGGTTGATCTCCGTCATCCACGATGAGGGGATCTGCTTCCGAATGGCCAGATTGTGCAGCATGCAGCACGCCACCACTATCTGGCACACCTTCTGTGGGGAGTACGCCAGCGCACCCCCGGTGCGGTCCAGGCACCTGAACCTGGACTTGAGGAGGCCAAAGGTACGCTCGACCACACGTCTGGTCCTCCCATGTGCCTCATTGTAGCGATCGTCTGCTGGGGTGCGAGGATTCCTCAATGGACTGAGCAGCCATGCCCCATTCGGGTACGCAGAGTCACCTGGGTGTGAGGGACACAGAGAACCGTTGCAATTCCAACTGGACAGGGGACAGCATCGCACAACCAGCACGCTACACCACTCCACATACTCACCGACAATACAGGCACGATCCTGTTGCATATTGGACATCAGTCGTGGCAAGATGCTGTTGCGCATTATGTGTGCGTCATGGGCCGAGCCTGGGAACTTTGCACACACGTGGGTGATCACCATGTCCGCAAGGCACACCACTTGCACATTCAGGGAGTGCGTGTGCTTCCTGTTGCGGTACAGGTGCTCAGTGGCCTGTGGTGGAACAAGGCCGACATGTGTGCAGTCAATGGCTCCAACGACGTGTGGGATTCTGCCAAGGGCATAGAATGCACCCTTCACTGCCGCCAATTCACGAGCCCTGGGGTAGCGGATGTACCTGTTTCGGTACAGCATCATGGCTGCCAGTACATCCCTCAGCACCTTGCTGAACATGGGCTGGGACATCCCTCCTCCAATGCCCACTGTGTGCTGGAATGACCCAGTGGCGAAGAAATGCATGGCGGCCATCACCTTAGCCGTGGGGGTGACAGCAGTCGGATACACCCTGCGGGGACGGAGATGGGGTTCTAACATGGCACACAGTCGATGCAGGGTTGGCCTGTCCAGCCGAAACTTCCTAATCACCTCTGTATCGTCCATGTCCGCCAGCAATTGGTATGGGCGGTCAATGTTCGGTCTCCGCCTAGGGACAATGGCAGAGGACACATGTCAAAGCAACACGACACATAGCAATTTCGCATACACATCACTGACATGACTGAGCAAGCACATGAGCCACAGCCCAGCTGTCAAGCTGGGACGGCACGGCCACAATACACTTACACAGGTCTCCCAACAATGGCAATGGCTAGTGATACGAACCACTGCCATGTGCATGCACATGGGGATCTAGGCCCCAATGACTTGCGGGGCGTGCTGATGGGGACTGACTGCATATCCGTCAAGCGGCAACGCCACGGCAACATGAATGTCTGCTGAGCATGGCACTGCTTCCGAGGCTGGATGAGTATGGCACACGACGACGACGATGTGGGCACAGGCTGAGCGGCCAAAACAAGTGGGACCTGTGGCACGAGGGGATATGAGACAGTAGTAGGTGTCAGCACTGCACCCTATGTACAGCACTGTACGGATCACACCTCCCGAAACATTGACAGGTGTCCACATTGACAGCCCCATGCCAAGACGGCTGTGTGCTTGCAGTCACACGTCACAGGTGAGAGGTTACATTGCACGTGCCAGGTGGCAGACGTACATAGTGGGAGCTGGCATGTGTGTGCATGTGTCTCCTGTTCAGGATCCACCAGATGGGCGCTGACTCTGTACTGACCATTGGACACAGCATGTTCCGTGGAAGGCTTGTGTGTGTGGGATGGTGGCACTGGATGTGCCTCCGTTGGGTGGGGGGCCATGCACAGGGCGGGTACGTCGATGATTGCGCATTGTTGGTCACGGTGGGTGCACCAACTGAAGATGTGTTGCCCTGTGTTCAATTCCTATGTCCGCATGATGATGGACTGTAGATGTGGGCAGACTACACATTGGTCGATGTGCTGTCTATATGCATGTGCCTTCACACCAGGCACAGCTGCCCCTGCACATGTGACCCCTGCTGGACTCGCTGCTGGGTCTGTGGAGCTGATGCACCTTCTGCGCGTGGGGCGGACAGCTCTCCTCACTTCCCTCATTGCGCATGTCATGACTTTGCCGCAGGTGACATGGATCATGGAGGGCCCACATGTACGCGTGGGTAGGCTACACATGATTGTACACTGGTCGCCACCCCCAGTCAGTGTTTCGAATGGGAAGGTTGTCGTGCTGGTGGTATGTTCGATGTGGCGGATGGGCGGGCCTAGGTGCGGGCTTACATTCCGGACATGGGGGTAGTTGGATTGGCGACTAGTTGCAGTACACACGGGACACGTCTCTTCCTTTCCACATCTGGGTCATCCCTTGTACTTACTGACAGTGATACAGTCATCTTCGCCCCAGCCCTCATGTCCTCCCCTCGCTCCCCCAATATGCATGCTCACCTGCGAGGCTAGCGCCTGCACAGGCAGCCCCAAGCTCGCACCAGAGAGGGCAAGGAGTGTATGTGTGGGTCCAGTTGCACGAGTGGGCTGTCTCAGGGTATGATGTGTGGCGGGACGCCGTCCACCTGCGTGGTGCCCCAAATGGAGACCCGGCCTGCATGGACTATGCATCACAGTCTTCGCCTTCCGGATCCGCCACCTGCGACACCCAGTGGCTGTGGCTGCCCTTGCGGCCAGGCCGCGTCCGTCTGCGGCTGATGGCCCACACATTCACTCTTTGGCCTCTCTGGGGAGGGCTCGGGGGTGGTGGCGCACGCGCTTGCACTTAGTCGCAATGGCATGTGGCGTGGTTGGTATGATGGGCAATGGATGGGATGGTGCGAGCCACCTCCCGTGACGTCAGTGCTGCTCGTGCTGTGGTGCGTCCCCCTACACTTCCATGTGACTTGTGCCATGCTAGACGTTGAGGTTCTATTGCCTGCGTGATATGACCAGGAGGAGCGCGAGGAGACCTCTCACACACCATGCTCCACTGCCATCCCGTGCCCTGTATCGCCTGTGCGGATTGACTATGTTGGGGTTACACCTGGTCGACTGGGGCTGTGTGTGCCTTGTCAAGGGGCATGGCGGGCGCACAACAGGATCCAGCTTGTCCACAGAGGGTGGGCTGAGGTGCGCCTGGTACCGCTTTGTACGTGTGCCCGGCTGCTGTGCACACACGTGTTCACTCCCCCCGACAGGTGTCCTCTCACAATGCCCAGGGAAGCGGTGGTGTACTGTTCATGACCCCTCCCAACACGGCGTGCTCCAACTTGGCATGTGCGCATCTACCCGTCGCACCCACCCACCTGAGCACTGCGTCCATACGACTTCACACGACACATGTGTGTCTTCCACAGTAGTGCTACTCATTTGCGTTGACATCCAATACCAGTGGACTACATGGTCATGTCACGACTGCCGTGTACTTCACATACTCTCATCCTCTCTCATTCGTACTTGTGAAATGAGTCAGCGGAGACAGTTTTGGTTTCAAACATTATATTGAGTCTTCTGTCCTCTGTGATGCAGTATAGTGGACACTACTGGCAGCGGAATACATGTTGAGGATATACTGAGCATGATTGCAAATGGGATAGGGTGTGGGGTTACATGTGATTGGCTGTTGCATGTGGGATGTGGGCTTCAGAGTGACATCTGCTTGGCCAAGGCTGTGCTAATGTACATTTACGTATAGCTGCGGAGCTGCGGACTTTGACACAGACGGTATACATGTAGCCTACCAGACCGCTTGGCATCATGGGCACAGTCCATCTCAGTTCCATGTGACAGGTTTGCTGCGGTTGTTCCTCATGCACGCGTGCATGTGAGATGACATCAGGGCATGTGCTTGCGTGCATGCAGCGGCGTGCCACTTGTTGTTGCACTGTGGTGGTTACTGGACATGTCACAGTCACTGGGGTCGTGTTGTTGTTGTATGCACTTGTCGTCCATGCAAAGGTCCTGGTATGGGATTCCCGGGGCGGGGGTGGGAGGGGTGCAGCACCCACAGACTCCAGGCGACCTATTCATGTCCACTGAGCGGTGTGTGTGTCCATGTGCGCTGGATCCATGTCGTGTCCTGGTTGTTCGTGCAGTTCCGTCCATGTGGGTGCGATACACAGAGCCCATGCCACTGCCTCCCACGATGCATGCGGTGTTCCTGGATGTGATGGGGAACAGTGTGCATGTCCCGGTCATATCCGATGTCATGGCGATGTCGTTGATGGTGTGGTTACAGTTGCCGGTCGTTTGGTATGGCTGTTGTGGTGGTGACTGGCCAGTCCGTGCGGAAGCTAAGCATGGGTGCGGGGTTGGACATCATAGGTCACTCGGGGAACCTGCGTTGTGGTCCGACGAATTTACAGGTTGTCAGGTATGCGATGCCGTCCAGCAGGGCTTCCATGTCATTGGTGGTGTACATGTTTGCCAGCCAATGTAGCGGATGGTGGCTGTCAAGGTGTTGTTCGTAAGTTGTCCCTTGGAGGACCATGATGGGGCATGCTGGGTGACATTCGATGTAGCTGTTCTCGATGATCCGTCGTGTGGAGGCACAGTGGTCCCATTTCAGTGCGGGTGCGATGTTGGCCACATACGCCATGCCCCCATAGGCAGAGCAGGCCCTGTCGTGTGCGTCCAGAGGGAGGAGTAGTGGTAGCAGGTCCGCCTTCAGACATGCCGGGTTGGAGAGGCATATCTCGACGGGATGCTGGTAGGGACACCTCCGACAGTAGAAGACGGGCATGACGCAGCTGAACAATGTGATGCGGTAAGTCAGTCGGTAACTTACGTTCAGCAGGGACAGGAGATCGCATCCCAATGTATGGAACAGGTTGGTTTTGTACAGCTTGAGCTGTTCGGCGTAGTTGGGTAGGTGTGTTGCGGTTGCCATTTCGCAGCGGTTCGTTGAGGTGGCGTGCTCCGGCTGTGTGTGCAGTCTGCAATGTGCACGCTCCGAGGTTGCTGTGAGCTCTGTGTAGTCGTAGGGAGACAGGACTTGTGTTCTGTTGGCTTGTTTGGAGGACACGGGCCCTCTTCCCACATGCTTCTCAGACAGTTCAAGGTCAGTGATGTGTGACTCCTTCCAATTAACTTGCATGTGGCCGACATGGGGGAGTGTTTTCTTCTTTCTTCCCCGTCCGTTGTGTGCTTCTGTGATATGCGCTATCTGCCCTGTGGTCGGTCTCCTCGGCATGCCTGTGTTGGTCTATTCTTGGACAATGGCTGTATTCACCGGCTTCTGTCGTAGGGCTGTGGTTTCGGAGTTGGAATGGAAGGTCATTCAGTGCTGTCTGCTCTCCCTTGTGTGGGCGGCAGGCTGCCTTTCCGCTCTGCGTTGGGCCTTGTGTGTGAATGTTATTCTTGGGCCACCTGTTGTCGGTCCCCGGGCTCTTTGGTGTTCCGTTTTATATGTCTTGTTCATATGTGCAGGGTGGTATGGGTGTTTCTGTGTGGTACTGGCGTTCCTCTTCCCGAAGGGGCCCTGCTTCTCCTAGTTGGTGTTGCCGCCGCTGTGTGCTACGCCATGTTTGTTACACTGGGGTGTGTCCTGCTGTTGCGTGTCTTCACTGACATGTGTGCGTCGGTTGTGTGGCGTTGGGTGTTGTCCGTGAATTGGGCGTTGGGGACATGTCTGTGGCAGGCCTGTCACGTGTCATGTGCGTTCGGGGTGGGGCTGATGTGTGTGCTGCTTGGTTGTGTCCCTGTGTCTGTGTGCGACGCATGCATGGCGCTGCGGTTGGCCTCTGCGTTGTGCGCATGTGTGGCGGCGTCATCGGCGCTTTGGGGCCGTGACGGGGTGGTTGGTTCCTAGTCCCAGGTGGTGTGTACACATGTGTTCCGCGATGTTACGATTTGGCCTGTGTGTCATATGTGGATGCGATGGTGGATGTGTAGTGTACACGCGCTGGTGGGGGGTTGTCCGCTTTTTCCGCCCTTGCACTGTGTGCGCTGTTTGCGTGCACTTGTTGTGTGTGTGCCTACCTGCGTCTCCGCGGTACGTTGCGTCCTTGGTGGTGCATCAGCAGAAGCATGGGGAGGGCCTGCAGTGCTGGATTCATGCTCGGGGAGCCGCTTCTTCGTTGTCCGTGCTCGGCATCCGTGTTACCGCTTCGGTTTGTCGTACGGTATCTCTTGGCCATGGGAGCCGTTTGTTTGCGGCATCGTAATTTATGCGCCGGGCGGGACGTGTTTCGTCGGACGGTGTGTGTCAGTTGAGCTGCGCCGCTACGTGTACGGGCGCACTTTGATGGCAGACGGTGTTGCTGGCTTGCCGGCGGTGTTTGGCCTACTTTTCGCATCGTAATTGGACGGGCGTGTGGACTGCTGCGTGCCGGCGGTAACTGGTGCTTTTTGCATCCGCCAGCACGGCGGTGGTGCTTCCGCCCGCCATCGTAATGTGCCCCTTAGTAATTACACTTCTATTCAAGGAGCAGGAACATTTTCCTTCGCGTGCACTAAGGCCAAGGTGTTCTGAAATTCTTGTAATTTATACTCCTTGGTAAAGCAAAAAATGGCATCCTTACAAGAAATTAAACATATTTTCATTTAACAATAAAAACATTGAGGAATTGTAAAAATATGATACATTTCCCATCTTTATAAAAAGCAAAGTTTACTCAAAATAAAAATCCATTTTTATAAATTGCAGTGCCAAAGTGAGCAGAATCATTGCTCTTGATACACAGGACACTTTCTAAGGGCATAATCACCTACTACAGCCTGAAATAAGTGCTCAGATAGCGTGACGTTTTCACAGCGCCATTCTAATCAATTCAAACAGAATCAGGAATGTCTGCTTAGCTCATCAACCAGACACATGTTTGATTGGCCCGAATCCAATAGCAAATTCCTACAATTTTATTTACAATTATTGTTATTTCTATTAAATGAAGGCCCTTCTAACTTTCTCGCCAGTAACAAAAAAAAATGAAAACAAAACACTGGACAGGGTTAATACAAGCACAACACAAAATAGGCAATACTCCACGGTCTTTTGTTCATTGGTTAACGGAACAGAATAAAGTGCTAACTTTTTCCCTATTCTAAAGGCTCGAGTGCACAGCCCTAAAATGTCTTGCGTCAAACGAGTGCCAATGCAAAATTTAGCAAACAACGGCCTATATTTTTCTAATGAAAGGTCTTACTTCGTAAGTCTACGACAGTTGTGTCGGTCCTTTCTAATGCGTTTCTTGACCGCCACATTTTGGGGGATAGTCACAAGAACGGGCGATAATTATCGCCAACCTAGGATAACACAATTTTACATAACGCCGTCTATCGCGGGAAACTAACGCCGTGTTAACGGCGTATTCTCAACACGGTGGCAACAGGCGTTAGTTTCCTGATAACGCGTCAAATGTCCGCGTTAAAATTACCGGGACGCCGATAAAAAAGGGAACCCGAACATGAAAAAAGTGGCGATGGGCCCAACAGCGATAAAAATATCAGCGATAAGCAGCGCCAGGCTTGCTATTCCCACGTCAGGCGGGAAAAATCACCATAAAAGCTGCAAAAAAAAAAACCCAAACAACTGAGAAGCACCATGGAGGAAGCCGGAGCAACTACAGAGGCCAACCAGAACCCCACAAACCCCCGGAGGACCAGCCAGGGACCTCGGGGAAGGAGAAGGGCAAAGAGAAAAAGAAGAGGAACCCGCGATTGAGTCCGCAGGAAAACAATATCCTGATTACGGAGGTGATAGAACACCACCAACAACTGTTCATCACCTCCACTGTGTCATTGGCAACTAAAAATGCAATATGGCAGTCCATCTTGGCCAAGGTGAATGCAGTCGGAGTGAAGAGAAGGGAAGTGGACGACTGCAAGAATCGCTGGAATGACGTGAAGCGCAAAACCAAGCTGAAACTCGCTAACAACCAGGAAAGCAGCAATGCAGACTGGAGGTGGGAGTCCAGCGCCACAGCAGGAGCTGGATGAGATGGAGGAAATGGTGTCCACAGTCATCAGTGGGGAGACGGTGGCAGGAGTTGGGTGGAAGGTACCAGAGGCCAACAAGTGCAGCACAGTCAGCAGCTTTGTCTGCGGAGGGATGTTGGTTGTCCGCTGTGTTGGTACCGTCAGCCTGTGGTCTATGTGGGTCAGGATGCGGAGGATGGTTGTCCTTTTGAGCCTGTAGTGGGCAATGACATCATCTGGTGTTAAGTCTCTGAGGCTGGTGCGTTTTCGGAAGGTCCGCTGTCTTGTTCTGCGCTGCCTGGGTGCTAGTCCGGGGGGGGGGTGGTCCTGGGGGTGGGGTTGGTCCTGGGGGTGATGGCGGTGGGTGTTGTGGCCCTCTTGGGTCTCCAAGCTGCATGATTAGTAGCTCCATGGCATCTGTTGGTCTTCAGATGTGGCTCTGGGCTGGGCTTCCTTTATACTGCAGGTTTTCGTCCTACTTAAGACCAGAAAAAAGCAGGTCTTACGTTCCTGCTGCTGACGTGCAATTATCGCCTGTTTTTGGACCGCATCGCCGATCTGGCTGGTAGTTGTGAATATTGCGAAGTGGTGTTAGCGTGAGTTTTTGGCGGCAGCTATCGCAGGTAAACTGACGATGTCGGCTGTTAGCGCAGGCTTGTGAATAGGGCGATAAATCTATCGCCATTTTCGTGGCGGAAAAGTGCCGCTAAATCGGCGATGAGTCCTTGAGAATATGCCCCTTTGTTTTTCAAACAAAAATGTTGACCTAGATTCCGCTTGTATTTTGGATTGAGTGCACAGTTTCGTTCTGTAACACTGCAAACTGTAAGCCTTTATTAAAGAGGAAATCTGGCCTCCCTGGAACAAAGTGACTGTAGTAACCTTTAAATCAGCGAGGTAATTAGTATTCAGAGCCAAAATTCACATTAGCAGCTCCAGCGTCATCACACCAGAGCTGGTTGATCTTTGCGGTATCTAATTCATTCCAAAATCTATCGAGATAAACTGCCATCAATTAATATATCACGTTTACCACGTGACAGGTGTTGGTCTTTTGTTTTTGTTTGTTTTTCTTTAATGAATGTTGATTCTTATTGGCGGCAAAAGCGCATTTTGTCATTAAAAATACAAATTAATCAATGACTGGAAGTTGAAGCAGAAAGTGAAGTAAAAGGAATGTACATATTTTATTTCTGCTTATTTAGCAGTCACCTTTCAGTCAATAACGACATGCTTTAGAGCCCAGGTTTAATTTATATATGAGTATCTCTGATTGTGCTAAAGTTTATAAATCGTCATCAGGTCCTGGAGTTAAAATTTCAATAAGCTGCAGACATCTTTCGCCTCAGTCGAGGGCAATCTAATTGGCTTTTGTTCTGCAGATGGAAAATGGTTTCCATCTGGATGTGCGAGTAAGGTTTATATAGAGGCAGCTGGTCTAACTGTTTCCTGGCCAAAGTGACTTGCAGTACCTCCAATATCATTAACTAATGCTCATGCAACCGTGCGTCCCTGGTCGCAAAGATGGGCCAAATGAGCAGTGATCCAAATGACCAATCACTGCATGTGATTGCCATGCTCTGGGTATTTCTATTTACTTATTTTTTCTGATTATCTATAGTGCTACTATGCCTTATGAGTAGGCCTGGGCATAACTCTCGTAATTCAGTGTAGCGCAATTACGCAGAATTACCTCAAAATTCCACTAAATTACAATTGTATTATGCGAGAAGAGTAATTCTGCATTTAGAACTATTTCCTAGTACAAAAAAGCCCCCCTTGCGTACAAAATGGATTCGAGGATGCATTTTGCGCTAAGAAATAGTGCTAAATGCAACAGAACACAAATAGCGAGTGCGAGCGGCCACTTTTGCTTGCTTAATGTGCTCTTGTAGGATTTTACTCCAACTTACTACAGATATTTAGTTCTATTTTCTTAGCCCAAAATGGACGCGAAGATGTATTTTGACCTAAGAAACAGTGCTAAATGCAGCAGAACACAAATAGCGAGCAAACTCACTAAATGTGCTCTTGTGTTAGCATATTTTGGCCCAAATTGCTCTTAATTACACAAGGAGGAGGAGAATCAAAGAGTAACGCAGAATAAATTACTTGAATTACTCTGGCGTAATTGAAATTCCGCCCAAGCCTACTTATGAGTCATAAGAATGCGTTTCGAGTAACCAGTGAAAAGGCAATTCCTAAAAGGGAGAAAGCAATATGAAGGAGATGTTATGAAGTCTAGCATGAATGAAATAGAAGGGCTATAAGGAAAGTCAGCTTAGGTAGCGCCATAGCACATGCAGTTCCTGCAGCTTCTCAGAGGCGAAAGGCCTGCATTACCATAATTCAAGAGAGAGATCATTAGGTCATGGGTAACAGTTTTCAATTGGTTAGGAGTCAGGGCATGATTTATTTTTCTCAGGGAAGAGAAACTGGGAATGTGCATGAGTGTGTGTGTGTAGTGTGTCACAGCATCAGGAGTCACACCATTGGAAGTCACTACAATGCACCTTCTACAGTTGGAGTGATTACATTGAGAGACCATAACATTATGTGTGTGTATGTGTGTGGACAGATAGATAGATAGATAGATAGATAGATAGATAGATAGATAGATAGATAGGCAGGCAGGCAGAGAGATAGATAGATAGATAGATAGATAGATAGATAGATAGATAGATAGATAGATAGATAGATAGATAGATAGATAGATAGATAGATAGATAGATAGATAGATAGATAGATAGATAGATAGATAGATAGATAGATGGATCACAAAGGAAAATACCAGCACTCCACTGGGTGGTCAATATAACAATTAAACCTAGAGATAAAGGAGGAATTATAGTGATGATGGATACACTGGATTACAATAGAAGGATGTCAGCACCTATAGAGGTTGAGGTGCACTACAGACGATCTAGTGGGCAGAGATGGAATGACCTGATAGGGCAGATAGAAAGTGTTCTGAGGTTAGTGAAAGAAGATGAACTAATATTCCAGGATGAATATGAATTCCTTTGTAAAGAACACCCTATAATATTGCCTAGATATGGCCTCCCTAAGGTACATTAGAACATAAATGACCTCTCAATGGGAACAATAGTATCCACCCTTAATTATTTGACAGAGCCCATCAGCAAGTATGTATATTGTTTCCTGAGACCCTTAGTATCGAAATAAGCAACATACATAAAAGACACAACAGACATGATACCAAAGATTAAGGGCATTGACTTTAATCCCAATAGTGAAAGGTTAGTTACACTACACTGAGAAGTCCTATATACAAACATTCCCCAAAATGCTATGGTGAAGATGTTAAAAGAGATGTTACAGGACGAAAGTGTATATCTTTCACCTCATACTACTTTCATAATGGAATGTGTGGAGATTATTTTAAAAAACAATATATTTTTAATCAATGGGGATTTCCTTTGTCAAATCAAAAGGACCAGCATGGGAGCCACATGTGCCCAAAGTCTAGCCTGTCTATATGTAGGAGTTTTTGAGGCGAAATACATATATAAAAATGTGGCCCCATTTTACAAAAATATAACACATTGGCTGCGCTTTATAGATGATGTGTTCTTTATCTGGCATGGTGAGAAAGCAGACCTGTGTGCCTTCATTGACTGGTTACATTGTGGGGACCCCAATCTTAAATGTATCTTATCTATCAATAGATCAGAATTTGATTTTTTAAATATTAAAATAAAGGCAAAGGAAGGCAAAAAGAGGTTGAGTTATTTTCTAAACCAACAGACCATATCACTGTTTTACATTATACAAGCAACCACCCACGCTGCCAGAAGGATGATATACCATTTAGCTAATTTCTCCAGCCACAGCGTAACTGTATGGGCAGAGAACCCTTTGAAGTTTATGCTAGGAAATTGCAGGGTAACTTGGCAGAGAGGGGTTATCCCAAAAGACTTATCAAAAGAGCTTACAGGAGATTGAAGTATTATAACAGGGAAAGTCTCTTTGAAAGAAGGAAATAAAGAGAGTGAGAACAGCAAAAGAATAACCTGTATAACCAATTTCACAAATATGAGTGTTGTAATCTACTTTTGGGTTAATGCATCCTCCCCATTGTTGTTCTCTGCCTTGCTGCTCAGCCAGTGGTGAGGTCATTAGAATGCTGGCGTGTTGGTGCTTGAAGTGGAAGAGTCAGTTGGAGTGTATGGGCTGAGCAGCAATGAGGCTGCTCTTGGTGGGGCATTACATGGTTTTTACCATCTTCCTATAACCTGAAACTGAAGCTGTAACCTGAAGAATAAATCCAGAACCTTTACCTACATGACCTGTCTACGTGGCATACTTTGTTTTAACACTGGCGACGAGTGGAGAAGACCCAAGCGTTAAGGAAAGTTAATGCAGGACCACAAGAGCTCTGAAGTGTCACTAGAAACAAAGAAGAATTTAGGATGAAGACAAGAGGATAAAGTAATTGAAGACTTAAGATGACAGCCTGTAATGAGGAATTGCGCCTGGTAGCCCCACTTGTGTCTATTTGAACAGACAGCCTACAGCCAGCGCAGTGTGCAGCAGAAGCAGTAAGCTGTTTTCATCCTGCAGACCTAGAAGATAACCTGTGCATCTGTGCACAGACATTTGTGTACCTGCTTAGATGGACTATTAATATGGAGGAAATGGTCAGCATGTGTCCAAAAAAGAGGAAACAAATGTAGGGCAATGAACATTTGGCAACCCAAAGTAAAGTCAGTTTGATTAACAACTGGTATGGGCGTTGATCTACAGCTTGTAGCGCGACAAGGATCTGAAGTTTCAGCACCATCAAGACTTTCGACCTGCAGAGAGTGTTTGATTTGTGACACTACTAGATTTGACTTTTTATCTTTGAAACCAGTGAATTTGGAACCAGCAGTGAGCAAATAGCTGTGTGAGGCACGTACCGGAGAGGGTTAATTGCCGGCATTGAAGCGCGGTGGTAAGTGTATATTGCATTGACTGTTGGTAGCACGAGTGTGGTGCGGCATTTAAAACAAGGCTGCATGGGGTGGCGTGCGTTTTCCCCAAGCACATGGGGAGTGCAGCTGAAGTCGGATGAGCGCATGCCCCCTTACCATCACTGATCACGAGCTTGTGCAGCATTTGAATGGCTGAGATGCGTTGCGGCTTTAGGAACTGCTGCATGAGCTAACGTGCATCAATAGAAGCCATACCCCAAGTGAGCGCAAGTTGGTGCATGCGCAGATTGAATGCTGCAGTGACGAGCCACAGTTTCCTTTGTGATGTGTGGCTGAACACTGAAATCCTGACAGCTCTATCTATGTCAAGTTTTTGTATCGGAACACGCATCCTAGCCATGCGACTGTGCAATGAGCGAGGTGGTTCAGCATTCCAGGCACAGGAATGTACGTGTGCAGTCATTTTGCTGACGCAACAACTTGGAGGCTAGAATGCGCACTGCTGCAACTAAGGATACAGGAAGCATTATTCAACACATGTCGGAAGCATGAACGGTTTGCAACGCATGTTAGAAACAAGAGGAGGAGTAAATCTTTCTTGTTCTGTGGCCTTCGTTTTAACTGCAAGATAGAGGATAATTGAAAACTTGAACATATGCTTTTGATGGTGGATTAACACAATTGTGAGGTACGAGTTGGAACTGGGAAGAAGGAAATAAAGGTAACACTGGCAAGACTATAAAGTGCTGAGGTGCTGAGGTGAGTGGAATCGGGGATACAAAGGAAATATTGTTCGAGTGAGATGGTCGCTCACCGGAGAAGGAAAAATGGTGTCTTTGGCTTTCGTTAAGTTTTGCATTGTTATGCTGTTGTGACAGTGGGGGTATATTTTTATTGATGGTATGCTGAATTTGCTGACTCTCGGTGTGTTCTTTGCCATATAGAGTTTGTTACTGTCCTCGTGGGAGGATTCTGACATCCTTAGGTGTGACTGAGACTTTACCATCTTTAAAGTTAGATGGGGGGCGAGAAACGTTGTGGTGAGTCCACGAGGTGGGTTAGATTAATTTGAGGGGCGTAATACCCTGTGTGTTGTTTAGGGGTGAAATACCCTGTGTGTTTGCCTGGATGTGAGGTGAAGTGGGTTGGATGATACCCACAGTCTAGGGATGAAAGACATCCTGTGTGTGTAGTGCCTTTAACTGTGCGTGTCGTACCTTTAATGTGAGGTGAGTTGGGGATTTTGCCCACTGTTTGAGGGGTGATAGATACCCTGTGTGTGTAGTGTGCCTTGAATGAGAGACGAGGTGGGTTAAGTTATGCATTACCCACTGTTAAGGGGTTGTGAAGATGCCCTGTTTGTGTGTAGTTGTGCCTTGAGAGTGAGGCGAGGTGGTGGGATTTTACCCACTTTTTGAGGGGTGAGAGATACCCTGTGCTTAGTTGTGCTTGGAGTGTGAGGTGAGGTGGGTGAGCACCCACTGTTTTAAAGGATCAAACTTTTACTTTGTGTTTTTCCTAGATTGGAAGGGCATGTAGTTTTTGATGAATTATTTTGGACATGTTGTGTGTGTATTTTGTCATCTTGCATTCAAATGATTTTCTATAATCATTATAAGGGGGGAGATGTGTTGTAATCTACTTGTTGGGTTAATGCATCCTCCCCATTGTTGTTCTCTGCCTTGTTGCTCAGCCAGTGGTGAGGTCAATAGAATGATGGACTGTTGGTGCTTGAAGTGGAAGAGTCAGTTGGAGTGTATGGGTGAGCAGCAAGGAGGCTGCTCCTCGTGGGGCATTACATGGATCTTACCATCTTCCTATAACCTGACACTGAAGCTGTAACCAGAAGAATAAATCCATTACCTTTACCTACATGACCTGTCTACGTGGCATACTTCGTTTTAGCAATGAGCAATAAAAAGGGGGGAGGAGAGTAAGACTCTTGAGAAGCCCCTGTTTGCATACCGAAGGAACAAGAGAATATGGAACTACTTAGTGCACACATAAAGAAACAAGTGGCACGAGGCAATTGAGTATTGTAGATGGAGCCAAGCTAGTGGGGGATTTCCCATGTGGAATATGTGTTGCTCGGATCACTATCTCATAACGATGACACTCTCTGTGTTTGTGCCTATGAGCAGGGTGCCTCAGAAGCGCACACTTAGGCGCCCTTGGCATAAACTTAATATTGCGCAATTCCAAGATCTTCTTTCCTCATCTGTGCCCAGTCTTCTAGCCGATCCAGATTCTGCCGATAAATCATTGTCCGACTGGATCTTTGGCGCCCTCAACTCTCTTATTCCAGTAAAATGGTCTAAAAGTCGCAGTACCAAACCTAGTCCCTGGTACAATGCTAAGCTCACTTTCATGCGCAAAGAGTGTAAAAGGCTGGAGAGAGCATGGAGAAGGAACTATGACCCTAACCTGAAGAAGCCCTATAACATAGCGATTAAGCAATATCATAGGTCTATCCAGTCGGAACGGGCTACTTTCTATGCGGAGGAGATCAAGAGCAGTGCAAATCCATCTAAAAGTATCTTTTCGATACTGAAAGAGCTGAAATCATCGACAGCCCTCACTGCTACTCTGATTTCATCAGACGAGCAATGCGATGCTCTAGCCTCCTTCTTTGTTGAGAAGGTGGAGAAGATCTATAAATCCTTCCCTCAGGTTGTGCCAGGTTCTGTCTTCGTGTCTCCTCCTCCTACTTCACGCACTCTGACTACTTTTCCTGCCATCTCCCAAGAGATGCTGTCCGTGCTATGCAGCAAAGTTAAGTCTGGTTCCCCGTCTGATCCTCTTAAGCCGGCTTATGCGATGAAAATTTTACCTGTGCTCATCCCTCCGTTGAGTCATGTGATTAACTTATCTCTCTCTACGGCTGTTGTTCCGAGCACTTGGAAACATGCTAGGGTGGTCCCCCTGCTAAAAAAACCTAACATGGATGCAGCCAAACCGTAGAGTTTCCACCCCATCTCCCTCCTGCCCTGGGTCTCTAAAATCTCTGAGGTCTACGTCAACACCATCTTGACGGGGTATCTGGAGGAAAATAACATACTCTCAGAATGGTTTTCGTCCTGGTCACAGCACAGAATCTGCTCTTCTTGTTGTCACCGAACATCTGAGATGGGCCTTGGATGAGGGTCGTACCTCGGCAATGATTCTGCGCGATCTCAGTGCCACGTTCGACGCGGTCTCCCACCAGATCCTGTTGAGGCGTCTGGAGGAGGTGGGCATAGCGGGCTCCGCCCTGGATTGGTTTGCCTCCTTTCTTTCCAGGAGGACCTTCCAGGTAGCCGCCTCTCCCTTTGTCTCCAGAGTTTATGCCACCAAGCAGGGGGTACCGCAGGGCTCAGCTTTGAGCACTACCCTCTTTAACCTGTATGTTCAACCACTGGCGACGGTGGCTAAGAACAGAGGGCTCACAGTAGTATCGTATGCAGATGATACTCAGTTGGTAGTCACACTCTCCGATGACATTACCCGGGACGCTTGTAAGTTCCGTAGTGATCTTGAGGCCATCTCGGAGTGGATGACTGCCAACTGTCTCCAGCTCAATGCCAGCAAGTCTGAGGTACTGCTGTTGGGGAGAGACTCGGAGCTGTGGAGTGAGCACTGGTGGCCTGCCACACTGGGGCCGGCACCTGCCCCTAAACAGGTGGTAAAAAACCTAGGGGTTTGAATCAATACCGCCCTTAGCTTTCGAACCCAAACCAAGAAGGTGGCAGGGACTTGTTTTGGGCTACTGCGGGGGCTCAAACCTCTGTTGGGTTTCTTCGATCCCCCAATCAGGCAGGTTATCATCCAGGCCTTGATCCTGTCAAGACTGGACTATGCTAGCTCCCTTTATCTGGGGGCCAACCAGTCTGAAATTGTCAGACTACAAAGGGTCCAGAATGCAGCGGCTCGAGCTCTCCTTGGCCTGCCGAGGAGGTGTACTACTTCTAATGCCATTCGTCGCCTCCATTGGCTGCCTGTGGCCAAGCGTCTAGAGTTCAAGGCCCTCTGCATTACTTTCAAAATCCTTAATTTTTCATCTCCATGTATTCTAGCCAATCTGCATACATTTTACATCCCCTCCCGCCAACTTCGTTCTATGGGACAGAATCTTGTGGCTGTCCCCAGGGTGAGGAGGGTCCGTGCTGGAGGGCGCTCCTTCCATGTGCTGGCCCCGAAACTCTGGAATGCGCTCCCCACTTCTATCCGCAGTATAAAGACCTATCTGCCTTTCCGTAAAGCTGTGAAAACATTCCTTTTCCCTCCGTTATAAGCTGTCTTTTTTGCTACAAGCTGTTGCAGTTTTCTGTTTTCAGCACCGGGACGCCCCTTTGCTGGGGCAGCCGTGCGCTTTACAAGTCACCATAACATAACATAACATAACATTTCACAGCCATCATAAAGAGTGATAAGGTTGCATTGAATGGAGAGACCCCATATATTGACAGTATGGTTAATTGCAGGACAATAAACATAGTTTATCTGATCGTCTGCCCATGTGGCAAAGGCTACAGGGGTGAGACAAGCAGAGAAATGCGTTTAAGACTAAAAGAGCATAGATCAGCCATCAGAATGAGGAGGAAAAATGCACCCCCTGGTTGAACATTTGTGCAAATATAAACATAAAGAAAATTAATTTAAATGGTTCATTGTCAAAAGTATAAAAGGCAAAGCAAGAGAGGGAGACTTAGACAACAAGAAGAAGAAAAGAGAACAATACTATATGTGCAAATTTAGCACATAAAAATATGGTCTGTGTTATGTACTGTGTACTTATATTGTTGCTGTGGTTCCCTGGCAACTGAGTTCTGACTTCCAGATTGCTTATGTGCTTGGAGTCAGGACCTGCAGTTGGATTGGATACCACAGCCTGCCAGGGGTTGTTACTACTATGCTAATAAACATCTTGAACTATACGATGGTCCTGTCTTTGCAAAAGTGGCGACGAGCGTGGGATTGACAATTTAAAGGTTATCAAGAGCAGTTGATATGGTGGAGCAGCTATTCATCGTTAACTTGTCTTCTCATTTTGATGTGAACGGACCCCTGGCTGAGAAGTAGCTGCAGCAGTGTAAAAGGTATCTTTGACCTTCCACTTATCTAGTTTCACCTCTTATCGTCCAAACAAGACCAGGACGCTACGGATTACCTTGAGTTGTGGTCTTTTGAATCTTATAAAGTCTCGTTTGCCTAATGCGAGGTCAACTGGAATCCAAGAATCTTCTACTTTCGCAGTGACGTGTCTATTTAGAATGATAAGGGCTATTTGTGACGGGAGCTCCTGCTGACTGAAAGAAGGCTTTCAATTGGACAGTGTTTTGGTCTCCTTTCACATCATTGGCTCCTGTATTGTCCGCTGGGATTGGCTGCTTCTTGACCGATGTACGGAAGCCGACGGATTTGACGAGTTGAACCTACATGATTACTCGACATTTAGGGAAAGAGGAGAACCTTGTTTCCCACCTAATTTGTCCCAGAAATTCACCAATGCTGCACTTTGGTGGTGAGATGGCTTAATATTTTAACGCTGATGCACAAAGCTTTTGACTTTGCACAACTGTGTGTGATACTATTTCTCTTAATTGTGCATCACTGATGCGCACAGTATAAGTCACCGTCTGCAGTAATTCAAATAACATTCATACGATGTCACTTCACCCCTGATTAAACTGCCCAACTAGTATAAGTGGAGCTTCTACAATTGACATTATGACTTCCCAAGCCTATCCTTCTTTACCAGCATTTCTGCAGGAACCAAGCGAACCTTGTTTGATGTAGGAGGATTGGAGGGAATCCTTTGAGACCTACTTAGAGACCATTGGGGGTGATGTATATGTTGTCAAAGAAAATGAGCAAATTTAAGGCATTGTTTTGAGGATGGAAGGGAGGAAGGTTTTGAAAACCCTTCCAATGATATCAGAGGGTAATCACACTGATGAAGAGATGTTTATGAGTGGGCAGTGAATGCATTGGAGAGCAATTTTGAAAAAATAATTAGTATAGTTGTAGAGAGAAATAAGTTATTTTCTCGGATGCAGAAACAAAATGAATCAATAGATCAATATGTGGCATCTTTGAGGCACTTATCTATAACTTGCAAGTTCAAGGAACTTAGAGATGAAATAATTAGGGACCAACTAATAAATAGGGTACATTGTACTAAGGTGCAGGAGAAATTATTAGGTCACAAGGATCCCTCTTTGGAAAAAGCTGTGGAGGTAGCAAAGTGAATGGAGAAAACATCATGCTATGTAAATGAATTAGCAGGGACGATGTCCAAAAGTAACGAAGAATCTGGATCGTCGCAGTGTATCAGTGCAATAAATAAAACAATAGGCAAAACAAGCACTACTGACAAGGGAAAGATACAAATTCAGGTAAAGGACAGGGTTTGCTATAGGTGTGGGAGCACGAGACACACAGCTGAAGCATACAACTATCCGGCTTCTAAAAGCAAATGTTTTACATGAAAAAAGTTAGGGCATTTTTCCAGGGTATGTAAGGCAGGAGCAGGAATCAAAAGGTAGTTAAATGTGGTTGGGAATCATCGTTCATCAGAAGGCATCAATGATCTAAGTGTTAGTGGTGAGTAAGAGATCGATATGTTGGTGATGTGTGGAGTGGATCCACATATGGAACGGCAAGAATATTCCAAGGCATTGGAAATGGAGAATATCATCCTACGAAGTGTGTGGTGGAAATTCTAGGCAAAGATGTGCAAGCATAGGCAGACTCATGTTCGCCCCCCACCCTGATTGACAAGTATGTGTGGAATAGGTGGGAGGATGTAAGCTCGATCCTCCTAATGTACAACCTGAAGGATATTCTGGTGGGAAATTACCCTTATTAGGGCATTTTACTGCAAGTCCAGGGTTCCAGGGTAGAAGTGCGCGTGGAAAGATATATGTGGTAGAAAAGGAAAATCATTAATGAGATGGAGAGAGCAACGCGCTCTTGGGATGGTACTCGACCCTAATAATCCCGAACTGGTTTTGTCAACAGGATGCATGAATGGTGATGACTTGGTTGCCAAATTCCAAAGTTACTTGAAAAACAACTAGGCTGCTTGAAGGGATTCGAGCATTGAATAATTCTCAAGGAGGGGACATGCCCTAAGGTGCATAAGGTGCGAAATGTACCCTAAGTTTTCAGGGGGATGCTGAAGGATGAACTCCAAAGATTGTGCAATGAAGGTATGATAGAGCCTATGGAGGCCTCTGAATGGTTGAGCCCCATAGTCATCGCAATGAAACCCACAGGGAAGATCCGCATGTGTGTTGACTTGAGAGATGTTAATGCTTGTATATGGGTGGATCAGTATCCCTTTCCCCGCATTAATGAGATACTTGTGAATATAAAGGGGGGAAATGTTTCACCACACTAGACTTATCAAATGCATATCACCAAATAATGTTGCACAAAGATTCATGCCACCTGACATTGTTCATCACGCCTGAGGGTTCCTTTCAGTTTATCCGAATGCCTTTTGGATTGGCTTTGGCCGTATTCCAGAGAGTGATGCAAGGGGTATTACAGAATATTGCTGGTACCCTTGTGTGTCAGGATGATGGTCTTGTGTGGGGTGAAAGCCAACAAGCACATGACGAAGTATTGATGGGGGTGTTGAGGAGATTGCAAGATGCAGGTCTAACCATCGGACGAGAAAAATGCAAATTTAGTGTCAGTGAAGTTGAATATCTTGGCCACATGCTGAATTATAATGAGGGTAAACCCAAACTTAAGTTAGTGGAGGCCATTGAGACGGCTCCCTCACCGCAAGGCAAGGATCAACTCAGGTCCTTCTTAGGTCTGGAAGAATACTATGCCAAATTTGTGGATCACTTTGCAGAAAAAGTGCATGTTTTCAGTGAAATGATGAAAAAGAATGTGAGGTTTTTCTGGACAAATGAGTGTCAAACTGCGTTTCATGTGGCTAAAGGTTCCATAGCAAAAGCAGTCACGCTCAAACCATTTGACCCAGATGACTGAACCATTATTGTAACAGATGCTAGCTGTTATGGTCTGGGGGCAGCCTTGATTCAAGAACATAAAAATAATGAAAGAATGGTGGCGTTTTCTTCACGCACATTAAAGGGATCGGAGAGCTCTTATTCCACTGTGGAAAAGGAGGTGCTAGCATGCTGGTGGCGTGTGCAACATTTCTGGATTTTAGTGTGGGGAATTGAATTTGCACTGCGCACCGATCACTGACCACTGATTGATCTATTTTCCACGGCAGGAGCTGGGAGAGCTACACCCCACATTGCAAAGTGGCTCTATCGGTTGCAGGAATATTAGTTTATGGTGAAGTATGTTTCTGGGGTTAAAAATGTCAATGCTGACTGTTTGTCAAGACTGCTATTGCAGAATGGGGGAGAAGAGGAAGAAGATGAACAGAGGGTAGCAGAAGTGTCTCATGTATGTAAGACCATTAGCAAAATGGAGTGGGTGGAGGCGGTTATGCAAGATCTGCTAATCTGTGATTTAATGAAGGTATTGCCTCATGGCCAGCAAAGCAAAATGAAGGGGAATTTAGAGGTGTTTCGAAACATCTGGGAGGAAATGTCAGTTGTAGATGGAGTGGTGAAGAGATGTGAAAGGTTGGTTGTACCAGCAGGCATGCAAGTCAGGTTGATACTGCACGAAGGGCATGGTGGAATGTCGGCCATGAAGAGGAAGGCACGTGCTTATTTCTGGTGGCCGGAGATGGACAGGCAGATTGAGACAGGTGTTAAGGATTGCCTTCCATGCGCTTGTAGTGATAAGTCCCATCTAATGCAGGAGACTTCCATATGTCCTGTGCCGTTGCCTGAATGTTCCTGAGACAAAGTAGCAATTGATATCTGTGGCCTATTTGGCTGTTTGGGGGCTAATAAAAGATTTACGATTGTAAGGGTTGAATATTTTTCCAAATGTCCGGAAGTGTCTTTTGTGAGAGATTATGGAGTTACATTGTTGCACAGTGACTGGGGGCCTGGGCCGGCAATAGAGACAACATGTGCAATAAGATTCACAATACAGGCTTGATGGCATGCCGAAGTTACCAGTACCCCTTGCATCTTCTGTACTTCTAAAGCCTCTTTAATAACCTTAAAGAATGACCTTAATGATGGTGTTGGCCTGAAGGGTGCTCGCAATATCTATGTTTTTTTATCAATTTTTCTCTACAACAAACAGGTTGCTTATGCTCTTAATCCCCTCCCTCCTTCTACCAATACTCTTAATCACTCTCTTGATAGGGGGTAATCTGACCATTTCTGGCTTCCCCTCCAGTGACAAGCCTTCAGGTACTGTTTACACCGACTGGCATCTGCTAGTTGCCCTCGATGAGGCATGTATATTTTAACGGAAGAACCCGGGCATGTTAGAGGTACAATTGCCCCCTGCCCACCTGGGGAAGCCCTTGAAACTGAAGCTGAAACTACTACAGATTTAACATTGTTGCCATTCACTGACATCCACACAAACTCTCTCAGTCTGCCATTTTCAATCACTGACTCTGAGGCTTATAAATATTGTGAGGTCAGGAGTCACACTGCTTCGCTGAACTCCTTCCCAGCCCTTGGAATGCATGTGTATTACTCCCCTTGCACAGCTCAAACCGAAAACGCTGTGTCAGCCTCCCCTGCTCCAGAAGGGAAACCTCAAAATTGCATTATACTCTCTCAAAAGGGCAGGAGCCACTCAGTACCAGATCACAGCAGGCAGACAATGTGGGCAGCTGGATGGGAATACTGGGGGTTTTGGGGTCCCCCGTGGCCTCTAATGGATGCTAGATGTGGGTGCCACAGGTGGGACTGGTACATTTGTGATGAAAAGGTATTGTAAGAAGCCACTTTGTTTCTAACAAAAAGCTTTCTGGGTAGCGACAAAGCCACTCATCAGTTAATAATGCCCGGGGTAATAGATCATCCCAAAAGCCCCTACCAGAGGCACAAACATTTGCATAATGCTTCTGGTGGTGATCAGGAGCAGCACCGGCATTAACTTTGGTGTCCAAAGCTTTCAAAGTCAGCCACCTATGCATTAGACCTTATATTTGGCTGCCTAATCTACTTTCAAAGCTTTCTTGCTAAACATGTCCTTAAAGATCAATGTATCAGGATATTTTCAACTATTGCTTATGTTTAGTATGGGCCTAGTGTATAATTTTATTCTAAGGGCCTAACCTAAATTCCCAGGGGCTGGGTATATGTGTCTAGTGGAAATTGCCATATTGTAACCTTAACCTGACAACATTCTGTATAACGGTAACTTATTACTGCTTGTGGGATTTCATTTGTCTGGACACTATGGACTTGGTTCACAAATATGTAGTGAAGTCACAAATCTATGATGAGTCATCATATGCATATCATCTGAATATTTTCCACTTAATGTGGATACACAATAATCCCCAGCACTGTGCATGGAACTCTACTCAAGTTGTTGATTCCTATGCCTGCTCCTCTTCTACTGCACTTTCTCATCAATTATTTTTCATGGTGTGAATAATCCTCAAGAGTAAGTGTATTTTGTGCATTAGAAAAAATAGCTGGAGAAAATATTTTCCCAGACAAGAACACCTTGAAAAGAGTGGATGTTCACTTCTCTGTCCCACTGTGCCATAATAATGTTTAGGAATACCCATGAGTGAAAATGTTTGTGGCTTATCCATGCTTATTAAATGCACATTGCCATAATATATCCTTTTCCATTCCTATTCCAAGTAAGAAAAAATAGTGGTCATATTACTGAATTATTTTCAGTACCAAGTTCCACCCACCTTCCTCTCGTGTGAACCCATCTCTACTTTCTCCTAAACTGTACACCTAGATTCCTACACTTCTGCCACTGGACTTCTCTGCTCCTATTCATCATCTAACCCTTTCACCTATATTCTTACAATACACTTCTCGTATGCAGAGCCTCATAGCTTTGTAGTTAGCTAATTCATGCAGCAAAAACATTTGTGAATCAGGTCATGAAATATCCCTTCAACAATTATAATTGTTCTCTGCTGAATCTAAGATACAAATTAGTCCCTGCAGGCTTACAAGTTAGTGTTAGCCAAGCTACAAAACAATGATTAAGGAAGGTATTATAGGGAGGTTTGGTTCATCTCTGTCCCTGAATAGCTGTATCAAATGAATAAACTAAATATTAAAATACACAATTAAATTGATGAGTTTGACTGGTGGAGAAAGTAGACTGTCTGACTTATTTGTTTAAGTTGCAATGCGTATATTCAAGTGAGCCTGACTGCTTACTTTGTTTGACTATGTTGCACAATGCTCTGATCAAATGACATTTGCTCTTTATCATGCAGTGTAAAAATTCGATATCCCTTCGAATTAGAGCTGAAGTAGAAGTTTTCTAATGAAGATGTGACGGACAGGTAAGTTTGCACATGAAGATACAGAATAGATTTTTCTTACTCTGGAGGTCACATGTTTAAATTGACAGATTTTTGCATACAGATAAAGTTGGCACATTTACTTTGGGATTGCCTTTGTGTGAAGACAAGAGTCATGGAGCAGTTAGGGATGTGGCTTAGTAAGTTAGATTCATGGGGTCTGAATCTCAAATTTCTGAATTAAAAAGGCAGTGGACTGCAGGGTGAAGAGTTGAGAAGAACAAATCACAATGGAGTGTTTCTCTGAGGAATAGGGTCAGTTCTGAATTAAAGTAGCTGGGTCCCTGTCTAAAGTGACACAGTGGGTGAAAATTGATGGGTTGGAATGCTACCCCGGTGCAATTGCCACTGGTTAGACTATTTGCATGCATTCATCTCATCACTTTTTGGGTGCTTGATTGCCAGTAATATGTCTGGAAATGTGACACTGCTGCATCTTTCCAAACCTACTACTGCCAACATTTGTGGATTCCAAAAAGTAGTACATTTACACTCATTCAAGGAGTACCTTTATGGGTGCAGCTGTACCACTTTTTTAGTAAACCAATCACTATAGATATTTAAAATCCCAATCCAAAAAATCAACAAGATAAAACCTCTTAGTGATTTGACAAAAACAAGAAAAGCCAACACAGACATAGGAGACCCTACTAAGGTCCTCCGGGCACAACTACTTAACCAAGAATATATTTGAGGGGTGTCAAACCCAAACATCCCTACTGAAGCTATGCCCCTGCACATCCCAAAGGTGCCTGTCAGTTCTCCTTAGGAACTCATGACTACGGTCATGTGAGACACTATGGCCTGTAGTCTGTGCCTTAGGATTACCTATCTGAAATGTATTTTCACTGCATGCATTCTTTGTCCCTGCTACAAGAAACCATGATGATAAAGTTGTCAAATTGGTGCAAATGGGCAGGGCCCCATGTTTCTAGTCCATCGAATTTCACAAATCATTTTAGCAAGTAACTAATGGTCCCATGTACTAAGCTCAATTGGCAATTAGAGGAAGGTGTGCAGGAAAAATAATAGGGCAAGCCGAGTCAAAGCTGACCCATGGGTCTTGTTAGGCTCTAAGAGTCCGTGCACAAGCCGAGCCATAAAAATGGTTAGCATGTATATTGTGCAACAAACAAAATGTAGAAATATGATACAATCTCTTCAAAATTCATAAAAGTGTATTTTTTTTAACATGTGGAATCATGTCACCTTAGTACATCATTTATATTGCTTCACAGACAGACATTTATAAAAAGTGAGAATGACAATCCTTTTAGTTAACTGAGAGGCCAGTTACAAATCATGCAAACCCTAACAGCCCGATTCACAAAGGCAATCTGAGACAAAAGTCTAACTTTACGACTTATGGTATTCACAGAGGTCATTTACGAGTCGTATCTTTACGTCCGCAGTCAGGCCGGAATCTCCGGCTTGGGCTGTACTCTCCACACCCGTGTCGTACTCTCCGGCCTGGGGACGTACTCTCCGGCTCGGGCCTGATAAAGTGTAATCAATGGGCCAGAATGCAATATTCACAAAAAGGAACTTCAGGAACGTGTGATAAATGATAGAGGAGGTCATGAAAATCAGCTTGGGCAGAGAAAAGGGCAAAACTCCCAGCGCTAAAAATCAGTGAAAGCTGCGTGTCTTACCACACTCTGCCACTCACGGAACTCCGCAGGGCGCAGCTGAGTTTGTTCAGCACTTCGCGGAGTTCTGCAGTGTAGAACTCTGCAAACTCCGCCCAGGCCTAATTGATTCCAGGCTATCTGGTTTCAAATTTTGAAATTCAGCTACCGATGGGAATTTTTGCCTCTACTTCCTGTTAACATCAAAGGTCATTGTTTTATCTTTCATTCTATGTTCACAATGAGAAAAATTGCCACAGAGATAGAAGGCCCGACTCATGGCCCAAATACAAGGCCAAGAATGCATGTAATTGGTGAGGATCACACTCCAAACACCACCTTGAAGCTATTCCCCAGGGAGTAGTTCACACTAAATTGGTTTACTTGATGTCTGTGTGCCTCAATTTTCACATGTAATGAGATTCCTGCCAATTCCCTCGACAGAATTTGGGGTATGTAGTAGTGCTAAAAAGTCCAGTAGCCGATTGGGACTGCTTACAATAATGTCTGAAACTGGGATTGGAAAACAAATGTGTTCCATCCCACATTGTGCACAAATTCATATTTCTAAATCGAGAATTTCTAGGCGATGCAGGCAAATTTTTCTAATGATGACCTATGACATAGGCTTGGGCAGTTTTTAATCCTCGCAAGAGAGGGTCTTGGTTGCCGAGGCCATGCAAAAACTGCTTCTGAAATGCTGGCCCTTTGAATATTGAGTAGATAAATTGTGTGCAAGCCTATAGCAATAAAAAACCTTTGATCCATCCACATTACCCACAGAATTCATTCTGAAGACAGGACAGTTTTTATTCAGCTTTTGCTCTTGGCAAAGACCTTTCTGGCAGAAGGGAGTTAGTTCACACAAAAATTGATCATACAGAATGATCACATATTTTTTAACATGCCTCTTAAGTGTTGGTAGTAGATTAGGTCTATCTAGAATCAAAGAAAACTGTATCCAATTCTCTTCGGACAGTGGGAAACAAAATAGTCCTTCAATAAGTACCTCACACCACCTAATACATTTCCCTTGCAACTTTCAATCTGTCTTTCTGTACTAATAAGCGTGGCAGTTTCTTTGTTTAGAGCTCATTTACCATTTCCTATTGGATAATTAAATATAACCATGATTTGAAAGAGATAATTACTCATCAAGTTAGAAATAAGTTTGGGAAAAATTAGCACAGTTTGTCTTACCACAGATTTATGAAATCAATTCATGTGTCACTGTTAGACCTGTCTTCCTTAGGGTAGTCTTTCCCCCCACCATTTTGCCTTTTGCCTCACATTATTGCTGATTCTTTTTTTTGTCTTTAGTACTCTGAACTCTTTACCACTGCGAACTAGTGCTATGTTCATGTGCTTCTACCCTAAACATGATGACATTGGTGTATACCTGATTGGCATATTTGTTATACTGGTAAGTTCCTTGTAAAGTGGTATACCATATACACAGGGCCTGTACTTCAAATGCTACTAGTGGGCTGCAGCACTGATTGTGAAAAAACCCAGAGAAGTAGCCTTTCAAACCTGTCTCAGGCCTGCCACTGCAGATCCTGTGTGTGCAGTTCACTGCCACTTCGACTTAGCATTTAAAACTATTTGTCAAGCCTTAAACTCCCCTTTTTTTATATATAGGCCACTCTTAAGGTAGGCCCTAAGTAACCCTGGGGCAAGGTGCTATTTAAGTAAAATGTAGGACATGTACCTTTAAGTTTTGCATGTCCTGGTACTGACAAACAGCCTATTTCGTTTTTCACTACTGTGAGGCCTACTCCTCTTTTTGGCCAGCATTGGGGATTCCGTAATATACTTTTAAGCTCTAATTCCTGATCAGAGAGGAGTAGCATTTTCATGTTTGATATGTTTGGAATGGTAATGATAAATCCTACTTACTAGTGAAGTTGGATTTAATATTACTGTTTTAGAAATGCCACTTTTCCAAAGTGTACTAACAACAGAGGGTTTTGGCCCTTAATCAGTAAGGCTGAGCTCAATAATCATAAACAACAACAAAATGCCATTACTGATGTACTTCTAGTCAATTATTTAAAGAGGACACACGTGGAAAAGCTCAATGTGACCCAAAAAGTGTTCTTTATAATTTCCAATTTATTTTTATTTTTAAGGAATTTTTTCTTTTTCAAAATCTTTTACCAAAAAAATTCAAATTTATACAAACATTACACTATTTACAATCCACACCCACCATTTATAAACATTATATTCTCAAACCACAATTACAGTGAGAAGTAAAAAATGACCAAAACAACACATAC
Source organism: Calotriton arnoldi (assembly GCA_963921515.1). Classification (NCBI taxonomy): domain Eukaryota; kingdom Metazoa; phylum Chordata; class Amphibia; order Caudata; family Salamandridae; genus Calotriton; species Calotriton arnoldi. The sequence continues at coordinate 388,534 of CAWUFW010003978.1, forward strand.
GACATATAACAATTAATGACAAATTTTTGACACTGACAAAACATATAAACACATAAATGTGACAACAAGACAATAAGACAAGCTAGGTTTCTTTCTTTGAGTTAACTTTTTGAGCCTTTCATTTAGGCAAATACCCAAACCATGCACTATTTACAACATCTCCACCAGATTCCAAGCATGAAAACAAAATTTCTCCAACTTTTTAAAGAAATCTATACTTGAAAACAACAAGGGGTGAACTTCCTTTTCATTGCACTTGTTTGGGTGATAAGCGTCCAACGCGTTTCGAACCCATTTGCAAATTCATAGGGGTCTCTTCAGGACCGAAAGCTAAAAAAGACGAGAATTGAACTTGTATTACCAACTGTTTCATGCTATCAAAAACCATTATGACACTACTGCACCCTCCGTGCATAAATGAAAGAGATTACCTCTTTATGAGATCAGCCGATCTCATTTGTTCAACACGAATCATGCACTCTGTTGTGAAGCTGACAAAATCAAAGAAAACAGCAAAAAACATAAGAGAAAGTTCTGTTCTATGTCCGATTATTTGTATATTATTCTCTTTTTAAGTAGTGAAAACCACTTCGAAAGTAGTGAAATGCCCACTTTCGAAAGTGGGCATTTCTCTGAGCTTACTGCTCTTTGTGCCTGACAGCCTGTCTCCAATACACGTCTTGGTTGGGTAACAGCTACACTTTGTGCATTCCCCCTAGACAGCCACAAACACAGGAAGGTGAGACTCATCTGCATTCTAGGCACTCATCTGCATTTATCTGCATTCTGTTGGGTCTTCCTGGGTAAGGAGGAATGAGAGAGACTGACACTTACCCTTCAGTAGATAGTGTCCTGTCCACACAAAAAGGATTGATTTTCCCCCCAGGGTTAGCCTGGCAGGCAAGACTGGTTTGAAAGGGAAGCTTGTACACTTCAGACAGTTTCTTTGAAGTTACCCCTACATCAAAGGCACTTTTGGGTATAAGTACTGGGACTCTGACCCCCTGAAATCAGACACTTCTGGATCTTGAACTGAACCTCTGTAAGAAGGACTGCTGTGCTGCTTAAAGAACTCAACTGGACAGCTTTTCTGGAAGGACTGCTTTTCTGCTTGCTGCCCTGCTACATGTTACTTCCTGACTCTGATGGAAGGACTCTGCCTTCCCTCCAGGTGATCTTCAAGGGATAGCTGGTTTGCCTCCTGTTTTCTGAAGTCTCCGGGACATAAAATACTTCCTACAATTCAATTAAAGCTGCTGGGCTCTGCCTTCTGTGAGTACTATCTTGCCTGAGGTGCACTTTCTAAGCTCTGGGCCTCAGAAGTGGGTTCTGCAACTGTTTACATCAAAATACAATGCATTGCATCAACTGCATGAGAAATTCCCCTCCACTGCCTTTCGACACCAACGCAGAGGCTGCCTGACTATAGCAGTTCCACAGCCTGCGCAGCTCAATGACGACGCTCTGCACGGCTTGACGAGGCAGTGCATTCACTTCAACGGAGCTCGGCTATGATGCGAGACACCCATTTGCGTTGCTTGACAACGACACAGTGGACTCGTGACGTTGATCAAAGCTCCATCCGAGGAATTTCTTCAGAGGGACCTGTCTGGGTCCAGTAGCCGGCCTGCCATCGATCACAGTCAGCCTGGCACCGGTCCCTCATGGCCTCAAGCAACTTTTTTGATCACTAGTGACTTCTAAGCACTAAATTCGATTTAGTCTTTAAATATTAATATCTCGACTTCTACCTATTGGATTTTTGTCATTTTGGTCTTATTTTGCTCATATAAAAATTCTCTATTTTACTAAACCTGTGTGGAGTCATTTTGTGGTGTATTCATTGTGTTTCTGTGTGTGTGTTACACAAATACTTGACAAATTGCCTCTGGTAAATCTATAGCTGTTTTTACCATGACGCCCACCTGACTGTGTAGAAGAATTAGAGTTTAAACAGGCATTAATTAGGCCATAGTATCTACGTATTTAAACCACATGTGCCACATAATGCTTACTTTGTGAATAAAAAGTGCAAAGGCCCAAAATATCTCAAAGAATCCTGCCCCTGAACGGCTGGGATGACAAGCACCATAATGCACAGTGTTGATTCTATCTCATGGTTCTTTCTTCCACAACTCAACACTTCCTGTCTCTTTATTTTGCTCTATAAAAGGGTCTTTATTGGGCCCCACTTAAAACATCTTTCCCGGCCCCCTCCTTCGGTTGACTCATCAGAGCATCCTACTACACTGGCATCCCCAGCAGAGAGTAGAGAGAGACAAAGATAATGCCTGGTTAGGCTTGTTCAGATCAAGGAGTGCTGTTTGCCTGAACCTCTGCAACAGTGAAGCCTCAGAAAACACGAGTCAGGTAGGATCTCATCATGTGGCTAATCCAGTACCTCTCAAACACAAAACAACTCATAGCCCATCCTTACAAAGCACAGATCACCCACAAACCACCGAACACACTCAAACTACCTAAACACCTCCACCTGTTGTATTCCTCTTAGGGTGTCCGGACATGGGTTTTCCTGTATCATCTCCTTATATAGGCACAATTCGCCCTGCCCTTATATAGGCATAAAATCCCAGTCCTTATTTAGGCATTAAACCGTGCACTCCAAATACAGGCATGGTCTCCGACATCCATCCACCCTAACGTCACAACGAGTTCTTGAAGAACAGACCCTTAGGCTTCGGGAGTTTCCCTAGCACAGGACTATTGATTTCTTCAAGGACTCATCTATTATGCATGAACCGTTATACCTTGAGGGTTCATTCATGACGTCTTCCGCTGTCCGATTCACGTCAATGCTAACATTCTGAGGTACCTCTCAGGTATAAATATACCTTCCCTAGCCCTTGTAAATCAGAGGAGACCTCGACTTCAGAGGAGCCCGTTTCCCGGCCTGACGCACTGAGAAGACGCTGTCATCCCTGCACGCAGAGAGTCCAGCTTCCAGTGATCTGACTTCCCTCGCGGGGTGTTGGAGTTCGAGTCTGGCAAGAGATTCCCACCTCTCTCATTCTTAAGGTATGGAGCTGACTAGAAACCTAGAGGGACTCTTGGCATACTAGGCATACTAGGCATACTGGGCGTAACATACTCTTAGTATACCATAGTAAAGAATACTCTACCTACTTCATACCTCTCCCTACACCTAGGTTAGGTTAGGTACATTGGGGTAGAACTAGCTTAGAAACGCATCGTATGAGTACTCGCATTCTTAGTCTATGTTATTTATGTAAATGAATATCTACTAAAGATCATGCTAGCGCAGTATTATTTATTTCTACTGCTTACGCTGTACATTATTTATCTTGCATATTGTCTTGTGATCATAACAGCACATGTTACTTACACGAGAAACAAGACTGTTCAATAAATCTTTTATTGAAACGCCCGTCTATTCTTCCTGTGTAACTTTGAGGAAAACTAAGCATGCATGATTGAGCTGAGTGAAATGGTTATCTATTGTTTCCACGACTCTGGGACACGTTCTGATTCTAAAAGGGAAACAAAGTTGTCACGTTTTGCGGCTGCCAGAAACTACTCCCTTCTTGTTTATCAAGGAGTTTCTAGTGGCCTCTGAGCTAGCTGGCACAAGTAATTAAGTTTAATATACTCGATAGGGACATATTGACCTTAGTCATATGTCAAACCTATAGGGAATATTATTCCAATGCGCAGAGCCTATTAGGGAAATAGGAGCTACACTACACTCCACCTAATGATCATTAGCACGCAAGCTGCAGTACCCCCTCTCTAGACTTCTCAGATCTCGTCACATATCATAATTTTTACACAAGTTTCATCCCTGAACCATGGTGTACACCCACATGCTCGTACATCTAGATGTACATGTCCCCACAGGCTAAAGCATGCAGCATGTGGTCCATGCACATTAAAGTGGACGAGGCCTTGTTGTCATCCATAAGTCACCCTCGGCTTGCACTTTAGGGAACATGCACTCAACTTCATGGAGTGCCTCAGGTGCCACTGCCCATTCTCCACAACTAAGTTTGATGCCTTTCTTTCATCTGTCGCCTTTTGGACAGAACAAGGGCATTATAGACTAATTCTTTCTGCTCTCCTTAAGGCATAGAGCACATCCACACCACCACCATCAGTGATTTCAACTTCTTGGAGAACAAGAGACATCCTACCCAGCCTCATCAACACACTCTATGTGGCACAGTATGTCACCCAGCCAACACACTCCAAAGGTGAACTCAGGTCATCTTCTCGACTTCAGTAACGGTGTTTGACCTGGCCCTTTGTGGAAGGTCATCCTCATACTTTTTGCCTTCTTTCTCCTTTTTTTCTGATCTTCTTTTTGTTGGCTTTTGGACTTTGGGCATTTTACCACTGCTAACCAGTGCTAAAGTGCACATGCATGATTGGTTTACATCTGTTTGGCATCTTTGATTTACTTAAAGGTCCCTTGTAAAGTGGTATACCACATGCCCAGGGCCTGTAAACGAAATGCTACAACTGGGCCTTCTGCACTGATTGTCCCACCCACAGACATAGCCTTTCAAGCCTGTCTCAGGCCTGTCTCTGCAGGGCCTGTGTGTGCAGTTTACTGCCATTTCGACTTGGCATTGAAAACTACTTGCCGAGCCCTAAACTCTCCTTCTATTACACATAGGTCACCCCTAAGGTAGGCACAAGGTAGACCTATGGGCAGGGTGCTGTGCAACTACTGGTGAAGTTGAATATCACATTACTATTTTAGAAATGCCACTTTTAGAAAGTGACAAGAAAGGTGATAGCATGCACTCCTTTGTTCTCAATGTAAACAACTTGTTTAAGGACGCTCAATGGCAAAAGTTTGCGTGCTAGCTTGAGATGTGTTTCACATTCATAGTAGGAACAGCATAACTCCTATCTTTACATGTCAAGAAATGCCCATCCAGGCGTTTTTCATCGCATATTGGAATAAGCTGTACATCCTGGGTAGCCCAATGCATTTTGGCCATGTTTCGCCCTTCATCAGGGGTAGCTAAAACGTAAAGAGAGCCCATCAAAAGTTGTAAGAGACTACATGCAACAAGAACGTGACTCATGTTACAATTCAGGGAAAATACGAAACAGTAATTACTTGACTCTGTGTCCACATTGCTGTAAGTTTTGCGAATAATAAACACATGCTACATTCTTTCTAAATGTGCTCCGTGAATAATCAAGAAACCAAAATACAGAAACAGATAAAGGAATAAAAATTAGAAAGCAAAAATGAGAAAATCAAACTCACTTGTGATCTGTGCGTATGTGCCTAAAATACTACTACTTCGTGTCAAACAAGTGCCCCAAATCACGTCTGGTGACTCGTGCTCAAAACGAAAACAACCAATTTGCTTAAATATAACCCTTCGCTCACCATGTGTCTGCATAGTTCAAATTTCTCTGTGCTGATGGCAGCCCCATGGCTGCTGTGATCGGCTTCCGTAAAGTCAAAGAAGTTGTGCTCAAAGCAAACTTATCGAAAATAAACCCAGAAAGACGTTGTAAGTGAACCAGTGCCTTCTCATATAGCATGCGACCTTTAGAACCCCACCCAAATGTGAACATAAAAGAAATACTCGAACCACGCTGTTCCTACTATGAATGTGAAACACATGGGGAAAACGGATTAACATAAAGAATATGGATGTAAAAATATTGTATTCTTGTCTGTCGATTTGTGCAACCTTCTGCAAAGTTGTGCAGCTTGATCATGGGGTGTGACGACGCACCAGATACTTCCGTAAACTTTTAGAAAGTGGGCATTTCTCTTTGCTTATAACTCTGTGTGCCTGACAGCCTGTCTCCTATACACGTCTGGGTTGGGTGACAGCTACACTTTGTGCATTCCCTCTAGACAGCCACAACACATGAAGGCCTGGGTGTGACAGGGGATACATCTGCATCTATCTACATACTGATAGCGTTTTTCCTGGGCAGGAAGGGGGAGAGGTGGTTCACACTTACATCTGAATTGGTTGTGTCCTTCCCTCAAACAAAGAGCTGATTTACTCCATACTGATAATCTGGATTGAGGGTTCGGTTGAAAGGGATCTTGAGCACTTCAGGAAGTTCCTTTGAAGGTACCCTCTACATCAAAGGCATTACTGGGTATAAGTAATAGGGCCCTGACCTCATCTAATCAGACACTGCGTGGGAGTTTTAACCAGACACTGCTGGTTCTACATCTGCCCATTGCCAGGAAACGCCACTCTTGCTAACTGCTTTGCGGTGTTAGCCTGCTACCTGCTGAGTGCTGGGCTGCAGAACGGACTGCTATCTGAAACTTTCCTGGATGTGCTGGCCTGCTGCTTGCTACCTGCCTTTGTGCCCCCAAGTGTACTCCACCTACTAGTTGGCTTGCTTCCGGTTCTTTGGGGTCTCAGGGCCATCAAAGAACCCCTTGGCTGCCCCTGCGGTGTGACTCTGAACCTGGTGAGTCCAGCAGCAGGGCTTAGGCACGGTTCAGTGCATGGCTGATCAACCACTTGGGTGAGGAGCAAGGACTTCCAGCATTGCAAGGTCGAGTGCCTCACGAAGGTGTGGCACTTTCCTTGCCTGACTTTCGCTGCACCTGTAGCATGCCGTGCTCACAGTGCTTCAGTAAGGATCAGCATGTCCCTCCACTGATTTCCACTGCACAGGTGGTGCATGTCTGTTGGTGCCGATCCACTGAGCCCTATTTTTCCAAAATGCATTGCTGAGTCAACGTGGAGATTCCTGCCAACGTCAGTGCCACTTAAGCCCACCCCGGGGGACGGAACCTCACGTGGTGTGGTCACGCCCGTTCCTCCTCAGCAGCCCAGAGGGAGAAGCCCAACCAGGCTGGAGATCACTGCAGTCCAAAATCCTGAGGGACCATGAGTCTGCCTTTATCGACTGAGGACAGCCAGCGCAGCCCCAAGTCTTGAGGCCGACCAGAGAAAGGTATGGTGATCCTGCTTTTTGGGCATGCAGGGTCTATGTGACTGCCCGCACGCTTGCAGGCAACTCTGACTGGAATCCTGCTTTTGGGACCTGCGAGATCTGTGTAACTGCCTGCATGTTCGCATGCAACTTTGACTGTAGTACATGTGCTGGTCTCAGGGGACCCGTGTGTCTTGTAAAATGAGCGCCGCATGGGGCGTGATAACTACCCATAACTCTTAGTGGTCCACAGCATGGATCTCTAAACTTCCAACCGGCAAGTGCGCTCGTAGTGCCGTAAGGACCTGGATAGTAGCAAATGAGTCTAAGAGCACTGTAATCCTTGTATGCATTCAGCAAGCATATCTTGTAACATATACTATGTTCTCCCATACAAAGAGTACTATTTTGAAAAGTGCATATTGTATTTTTATCATTTTTATCTTGCTTTTGTGTCAAAATATAGAATTCTATTTTTATAACCCTGTGTGGAGACCTTTTTGAAGTGTATTCATTGTGTTTGCACGTGTGTATGTGTGTGTATGTATATGTGTGTGTGTTGCACAAATGCTTGACACATTGCCTCAGCGGATAAGTTTGCCTTCTCTGTGCTAACCTACAAGAAGGTGAGTACAGGTTCTCTCTGGTGTGTATCTGACTTACCCTAATTAGAGTGGTGGGTTCTGCCTGACTTGGGTGTATACCTTAGCCAATCAGAAACCCCATTTCTAACACTTTGCAATGCAAAACTCCCCCAAACTTTGACTGGTTCAATCACCTCACCATCCCCATCACCCTGCTCACTAGCCAACCACCATTGCTGAGCATCTGACTGTAGTATTGCTTGAGTTCATATAACATGTATCAATCTAAATGATAAATTTAGAGCATCCTTAAAACAAAAATTCCGGGGCCAGATTTACTAAGGGCTTGCATTAACCTTGCGTGATGCAAGTCATCGCAAGGCAATGAAAGTCCTTTAGTGGGATTTACTAAGCCATGCAAAGCCACCCTGCATATCTCTGTGTGGTTTACTAAATCTAAAGTAATGTAAGCAGCTCATATCGCTGCCTTGCATTACCTTGCGTCAGGAAGGCGTTCTATGGGTGGAGTATGAGTATTCCCATGTGCCAATCAATGGATTTTGACACATTCCCAAATTTACAAAGAGTTGTAAACCTGGGAATGAGTCAAAAAAGTATGCCTCCCAGACCCAGGCGTAACAGAGACAAATATCTTTATTTCTTATTGCCACTTCCTTTTTAGGTCTCGCATGCGCTGCAGAGAAAAAAGACCTTTTGGAATCGATTCACTTTTCACCCTAAAAACGTGCGCGCGTTGCATTGCTTTCAATGGCAACGCGTGCATGTTTGGCGATTCCCTTGCGGGAGCGAGCTTTGGCGCCATGTGTTAGCAATTATCGCTCCTGGCGCTGCTCGCTCCCGCAAGGGAAACGCTTTCACTTTTGCAGACACTTTTTTTTTTTTTACTTTTAGCGCGAGGCGCTCGCGCTTGTCTTGTTTTTTTTACTTTCAAGGTGAGCGTGGCCCCGCTTCACGAACGCCGCGCTGTGTGATTCAAACCCTTGGGCAGGTGTCGTGCTCTTGCTCCAACATTTTGCGCCCCCTTCACTGCCCCAGTGGGACTGGTGGTTGCATAGCCCTGTCTCCCAGCTTCAGGAATGTTCGGGGGCTGTTTTAAAAAAAAATATTTGTGGCAGTCCATCGGGGTGTTGCGGGAAGCCTGCTTGCGGTGAGTACAGGGTTGGAGGGCCTTGGGTTGTTCACCTGCATGTGGTGCGGCAAGCTGAAGTGTTCATTTCTCCCTTCTCGTCCTGGTTGCCTACAGGAGTGCAGTGGCTCACCCAAGCCTACGTGCGGGCGTGTAATTCTTTAGTTTTTTAAGATAGCGAATGTGACTTCTACTAATTACAGCGCTATATGGCACGCTTTGCATCTTGCGGCTTGATTTCCGTTGCTGGCTGCAGTCCAACACTGTGTCCTACACAGACCTACAAGAAACTTCCAGCGCTGCCACGCTGCACTGTGCCTGCTCATTTGGTCCGGTGTTGACCGTGGCTCTCACTGCCCCCATTCCCCTGGCTAGGGCACCCGATGGCGATGCTGATCCTGTCCCATACGGCGCTTGATCGGCTGCACCGTGCACCGCTGGCTGGGCTCTTTGATCCTGTACTATCGTGGTTGCTAAGGACATTATGACTGCTCCTGATTTAAAAAGCCTACCGCCATCTTCCTAATGGGAGATCCGTCGCCATTTTCCGAATCAGCTTAACATGTTGCACTGTGCCCCATTGACCTGGAGTGCTCCATCGCCTCAAAGGTGTGAGGCACTATACAAGCGCTCCCGTTCTCCTTGTGTTGTTTTCTCGCAGTCACTGGACACTGCTCTCTCTTGCCAGCGCCTATTCTATGCTGTACCCCCCCCGCCTCACCCAATTGTCCTGCCTGAGCTCTCTAGGCTCTGATCACCAGGTTGCTTGTCTAATTCCAGCACCTGATTTCAGCCAGGGATGCCACTTTCCCTAGGACACGGAGAGCCCAAGCGGCAGAAATGCACAGCACTACGCAAGACAATATTCCTCTCCCCAAAGCCCTGGTATTGTATGTTCTCTTGAAGTCCTCATCTCCATTTGGGTGGGGTGTGTGGTGGGGGGAGGGGGTTAAGTCTAACTGTTATATCTTACACGGACTAATGCATAGGATCCCCCGCACACATAGCGCTCGGAGCTGCTGTGTCTGGCGCATTCTAATATATGAATGTGAATACCCATCCCCTATCTGCATATGGCAGGAACATATAGCACCAGGAACGCTTCTCCAGCATGTTCCTGTAAGGGTCACACTGTGTACCATAGCGTAAACACGCGCTACGGGAATCGGAGCAGCAGCGTAAATAGACGCATCAGCAACAACCTTATTAAACCGATAAGAAAACAGCACATGCCCCAATCTAGACCATGTTATGACCACAGATGCCAGCAGGTATGTTCAATTGCACAGCTCTCAATACCAGGTGGCACAGTACCCAGGATAATGTGCTGCATGGCTAACACTTATAAGGTCACAAAGGCGAGACCTATTGGCTATGCCAATGCTTGTCCTATGTGTGATGCATTACAAATCACAAATATAGAAAGGAAAATGCCTTTAAGGAATGTTTTTGTGCAGGATAGTGTTCCTTCCTGCACAAAAGCAATCCTACCTGCAACGTGGGGACCCTTGCACCATGGTTGGCACTAGGCAGCACACAGTGAGCAAGAGCAAGGAGGGAGCAGAAATTGACCATATCTTTGTAAATATTGTGCATTTCTAATGTCTCCCTTTCATGCAACGGATTGCAGCAAGTTACCTTGCTGAGCTGCATTGTGTGAAATGTTAATAAATTTGGCATCCAATTTATATGAAAATCACTTCACTGCTTTAACGTCTAGTAATCAAATGGCAGGTGTGTTAAATACATCCATAAGTGTCAACTGACTGCAGAGTGTTTTACTATAAATGAGTCGTTAATTTACAAAGCAAGAGGTTTTTACAAAAAAAAACATATATATACTAATAAATCTTATGAGTTATCCCCAAAAATATAAAGGAATATTGGGTGGGTCTGAAAGAAACCATATAATTTTCGTATCTCGTTTTTTTCTAATTTTCTAACTTATAATATGGTCTGGTTATGAAAGAAATTGCATAAAGTAATTGAAAGCTAAAACCAAGTAGCGAAAAGGGGAAGAAAACAGCCTGGCAACATTTTAATTTTATGCAAATGCATCAGTCGAAAAAGCGAATTACGCTGGCAACCAACAATACAACTATCAGTACTCCTGAGGACCGTGAAACTCAGGGGCTTATTTAAAAGCCCCTTGCGTCGCCTGTACGTCACTTTTTCCCATATTAAACATGACGCACCGGTGGCGCAAGGTGCTTGTAAATAAGCCTCTTTCTTATTTTACCGCTATTGGTCTTTTGTCATGAACAGTTACTGCTCTGTGCAATAATACTTCTTTGTGTGGGAAAGAATTTGGGGCTTATTTACAAGCCCCTTGCTTTGCAGGTGTGCCACTTTTTCCCATATTAAAAGTGATGCACCGGCGGCGCAGGGGGCTTGTAAATAAGCCCCATTGTTTTTCTGCTTCAACTTTGTAACCTATTGCGCAGTCTGGCTCAAACGATTTACAAGCCCCTTGCGCCACTTTTGCGTCACTTTTCCCATGTTAAAAGTGACGCAAAAGTGGCACAGGGGGCTTTTAAATAAGCCCCATTGTTTTCTGCTTCAACTTTGTAACCTATTTTAAAAGAAAAAATTGGTTCTGTCGGGGTATTAATTACTTAGGACAAGTAGCAACAGCTTACTTATAACCAATATAAATGATTTACAAAGAAAAACAAATAGAGATATAACACACACCAAAAATTTTTTGTTTCGTAATCTGGAATTCAAGCCTCTTTCTGTCTGTGGTTTATTTCGGAAAAAAATCAGGGCCACCTAGGAATCTGCTTTTGGGCACAATTGTTTCTGTATATAGTGGACTATATTTATCACCATTCACCACATGTCACTGTTTCACCACAGTCACGTACCTAAAATTGCAATTGAAATTGTAAATTGCGACAGCCTTTATTATTTGATTTTCTCTTAATACATTATTGATTCAAAAAAATGTTGGTGTGTGTTATATCTCTATTTGTTTTTCTTTGTAAATCATTTATATTGGTTATAAGTAAGCTGTTGCTACTTGTCCTAAGTAATTGATACCCCGACAGAACCAATTTTTTCTTTTAAAATACGTATACCCAGGTTCTGAGGGACACCGGGTTGCCCCATTACGTTTACCACTCAACTTTGTAACCTATTGCGCAGTCTGGCTCAAACGATTTACAAGCCCCTTGCACCACTTTTGTGTCACACTTCCCATGTTAAAAGTGACGCAAAAGTGGCGCAAGGGGCTTGTAAATCTGCCCCTTCATTCATACCATGTATCAGAAAGTTATCTCATTGAAGACGCTCATCTGGATTTCAAATAATCTGTTCTTTGGTGGTTGCACTGCAAAATGGTAAAAACACACTTATTTTTTGAAAACTCTCTCTTTGCACCCAAAGACGCTAATCTATGATAAATATGATAAATATCTGTACCCAAAATATGTGAAAACAAATATTGACCACCTCCTCCTAATCTACACATCTGAAAAACCAATGCTGACCTTATTTACTTGTTCTAAAAACGTGATACAAATGCATAGGGAAAAAACTCATACATTTAATGCAACCTCACAGGCATCTGTAGTACCTGTTTGCTGCAAGTAAGTAGTAACTTAATAGAACATCCTCTACATATTTATTGATGTAAACATATATGAAAATGCAAAGATAATGATCCAAGTAAACTAAAGTAATCTTTGGGTATTTAATCAAAAATCACTAAATCCAAAGAGAAAAGAGTTGAACCATAACATTTATAACTGTATGCCACTCTCAAGAACTGGTCTCATGTTAAATCATCCATATGTTTAAAAATAAATAAGTCCTCTTAATATCAACGCATGCATTTGTATAATCAAACCACCTTTGATAGAAATGGTCTGTTAGATTTCTCAAAATATTGTAATGTTGGCAGCCAATTCACATCAATCTACCTCCTTCCATGATCTTAATTTTGAAGGTATTAAAGTACCTCAATATTCAAGGCCCTTATGGGCCCAAGGTTGACTCTACCTCCTTAATAGTTTCTTAAAATTCTTAAGTGGGTGTACTATTCAAAATACGATCGATGATCAAAAATGCCAGTGTCATCTATGATCTTATCTTAAGCATGCCTTCTTCATATTAGCCACTATGGAGACATGTTTACTGATTCAGTGACACCTGATTCTGTTGTCCTCAGAGAAAACTGCATCCTAGACAGGAACACAGAGATTGTTAATGATGGTGGGCTGCCAATATTTATCCAAACGAACACTCCCAAATAAACTCAAGGCCCTTCATAGTATCTATTTGAATATCTGTTCATTAAATGTGTTACTAGCCCACCACTACATCTGTGCCTTAATTTACACTCCATCATAAATAAGCCTCACACTTTCCTCAATTAACCTGCTTGACTATGCACAACATGTATTAACCATCTAAAAATGAGCTGTCATTATTGGATACCTGAACGTCTGGGGTTGCTACCCATCAGACTTCTACAGCTAAGATCTCTCCGGCAGATGGATAATCATGGCTTCATCCAAATGGTCAACGAACCAACTCACTTATTCGGTCATAGTCTGAACTTTTAGTTTCTCTGATACCTGAACTCGATCTGCAAGGGTACATCTCTACCATTCACACCACATCTTAGTCAGCTTCTTCATTGAAGCGGAGCTCTACAAAAGACTGCCACATTGAGAAATGTGAATAAAATCCAGCTTGTTTCTTGCCTTTTGCCCTCAAACTGGGTTTGACGTGAACAATCCACATCTAGACCTCCCCGATGAAGTCCTTGCACACATGGAAATTAAACTAGCAACATCTCTAAGAGAGATTTGCTTCACTTCCACTTGTAACTCAAAGCTCTTGAAGTATAACCAATGGTTCTCTCCAAGTCTCCATTAATTGCTTCTGCAGGATTCTTGAAATATGGTGGAATAACGCAAAAACTGACATCTGGTGGCACTGTGAGTTTCCCCCACTTCTCGGACTACAAATGTGTCTACATCAGAGCAAAAAGCAATAGTTTGAGACCTGACTTTCTCAGGCCCAGAATTTCTTTCAAGTAATTCTTCAGCCTCAAACTGGAGTCACTGGCACCTACACCTCACAAAGTTTATAAGTCCTTTTGAAAGATAATATGAAATTTGGGAACACTTCACGTATTTGTCTGAGATTGGCTTAGCAGGACTCATGCACCAGCACAGATCAATAAACTAATAGACCAGACATGGAAACCAACTAGGAAGTTAGAGGATTTCTACACATTCTTCACTGACTAATCCATAATCAGAGATTAAGTCAAGCAGACAAACTCCACTTATTACACATGTGCCTGTAGTTGCTATGTTTGTTGAAGAATCAAATCAAATCCCATAATACTGAAAAGGGCACCTTCTGTGCAAATGCCATTACGAGCGTTTTGTAGTTAAGTGGTCTTCTTTGGTAGTACTCGAGGGGCAGGACTGGGAACCGAAACCGGCCCTAGCAAAGAGCTTGGCCGGCACCGGGGGGGCGGGGGGTGAGGGGTGCTAGTGGAAAGCTTTGTGCCGATTTTGTTGCAGGGGCCGATGCTGGAAAACTGGCCCCTAGTAATAAAAACGGCCCCCAAGGGTCTAAAACTGGCGGCCCACTGGAGAAACGCCCAGTGCCCGCTACGGCCAGTCCGGCCCTGGTGAGCACCTTTGCTGCACTTTTACATTCAAAATGGGAAATTACCTGCATTGCATCTGGGCATCCTCCAAGAGAAGTTAAATATCAAAAATCTTAACTCATTTTACCATTCTGGGACAAATGCAGACCAGGCCACCAGTGAAAGGATGGAGAACAATGTAGACCAGCCATAATGTGATATGATTCCTGACCTTGTTCCAAGTTGGGACGTTGGGCCAGTCATTTAGGGCCCAAATGATCAACTGGGTCCAACTGTTGGGTGTGTTGGTAGGTGCTGCACCCCTAGGAAAGAGGAAATCTCTATCCACCAAGGTTAGGTTATGGGTCCCCAACCAAAGAGAAAATCAGCATGGCTACTGTCATTTAGCTGTGCATCTGTACCATAGAGTCGTACACTTGCCGCCTGGAGGGTGAATGGGGGGGCCTCAGAGAGCATGGATTCATTCAGCATTTATCCCACACATTTGAACACTTCATCCCAAAAAGTGGAACTTGCCCCCATACAAAAGAGACACCCCCTCTTTGCCATGAAGGTGCGGAGGGCATAGAAATTCTTTTATGATACCACAGCTTTGATGAACTGTGGTAGAGAGAAAAACCCTAAGCCCACCACAATGACCACTTAGTGCTCAGTACATGAGCTGACTGTGTTTTTTTTGTAGATTGCTTTAGATAGAAACTGCAGTAAGGAAACTATCAAATAGCTGACTGACTTAATTCTCCGCTAGTCTTTGCCCAACAACGTAGATGCCTTTAATCAGAAATAATTCTGACTTGAGACAGAATTTCAAACCCAGTTCTAGGCCAATTACATTTTTGCACCTTGCTAGGTGAATCTACACAGGTACACGTCTAATTTATGGAAGAATCTCATTTTGTCTGTACTTTCTGTGTCGCAAAGAAGGAGAGGGGCTTCCTTTAACTTCACCTCATAAGCACATCAAGAAGCAATGAAATGCAGACACGCTCTCTCAGTGTGGGTAAGAATCGCTTTCATTCATTAAAACTGTGGTAATATCAACCCGGGCAGCTCCTCCATTTGAGCGGAGGAGAGTCGCTGCACAAAGAAAATCCCTAGGCCAGAGCAGAAAAATAAAATGGTAATAAAGTTTATTTATTACCATTTTATTTTTCAGCAACCAACCTGTCCTGAACTGAGCATCAGGACGGGGCGGGCAATTACTGCTGAGTGGCATCAGGGAGCTGTGCACTTATGTTTAAAGTGTGCATGTCCCTATGGCCAGCTGTCTTGTGATGCCCAGCCAGACATGCGCATTTTAAACTTCTCTAACTCAGCTGACCCTTCTCTAAACAGCTTTAGAGAAAGCACAGGCCTCCAGAGCTTGTAAGAGCACTGAGAGAGGCTGTTCCCTCCAATCCTGGTGCTTCTGTCATGCTGGGTAACAGCATGAGAGCAGCACCAGCATTGGCTTGGGAGCCTGCCTCGAGGAGAGAAGACCAATTGAGGAGGACGTTGTGCTTGCGCAGGAAGTTAAGTGTATTATATTATTTCTTTTTTTCTGTGTCCCCCGCCCCTCCACCCTCGGTACATGCCAGCCACCACTGATGTCAACTATGGCTAAATTAGTCCGAAATTACAGTAGCAGAACTACAGGTAAATGTCAAACCAAATGTTTTACTTAGCACTTTATACTACACTTCAGCAGTTTCTAAGCGCTGTAAATAACAGATTGTAGATAACTCAGATTACAGTTCTCACTTTACTGGCCAACAGATGGGAGGAAGACTAAGGGGTCTTTTTCACGATTCAAACTTGTGACTTGCCTATCACCACTTTTTTCAGGAAGTGACCGTTCAACTCACAAAGCTATCCCTCCCGCAATAGGGAAAAATTTTTTTTTTTAAATTCTCCCCCAGCACTCTTTTCATACAGTGCCATTCATTTTCATTTCTGTTGAAGTGGAACTTCCACGGGAGGAATGCTCTAGCAAGTTTGAGGACATCTGAATTTTGGGGTATTTAAGCCATTTTTCCACGTCCCATCCGCTTGTGGAAGCAAAGATTTACTTCTGACACGTGCAGGAGTAAATTTGTTTCAGAGTAGCAATGGAAAGCAAACTTACTGAGAGTTGATGGGAGCGTAGGCGACACATTCACAACACAATTATACATGTGGAACTTTCTTACATGAACTTGGTAATACAAAAACGTATAAAGGTGTACTATGACAAACACCGTTGTAAAGTTAAACATAAAAATCTTGGGGCCTTTTAAATCGATTCTAGATTACCGCATCCCAGCTACTCTTGAACTGAGTTCTATAACCCTTAAAAAATCAAATTATTGCCACGCAAGGTCATGTGGAACGGAGTGGGAGCCGCTAAAAGAACACCACCAGCGCCTACTGGAAGAAACCTGAGGCCTCACCTTCGGCCACGTGGCATATGAGATTATAGAATATATTAACCATGGAAAAACTGGTGAATGTTATGTCTGAGGCCATGAAAGCTTTGAATATACCTGGAGCTTACTATCTTGTCCCACACTCACTAGAGTCCTTAATCTATTTAGTTATTCAAGTGGTAAACACTTTAGCTAATGATAGATCATTTTGATGTCAAATAATTAAGAATGTATTAGTATTTGAACCATACCATTTTTAGTTGAATGCAATGCTTCTCCAACACTTGTTGCTAGAGCTGCTAGAGGGGGGAGCAAGGGAGGGGGAGAGGGAGAGGGAAGGATGGAGGGAGGGCTTAACTGTTTTCTTTGTTTTAAGTGCCTACGTCTGTTACCTCGTATAGTCTGAGTAGAAGATTTTTTTTTTTCTGTTTGTAAAAAGCAACAAAAATGATTTAAAACACAAAATAAGAAATGTATAGAAATATTTGTGAAAGTAGACCTTTGGCCACAGATTTGCGTTTTGTTTTAGAAATCATTACCTACCAATAAATGTAAACTATTTATACATTGAAATCAATTCACTGATTAATTTTATGCTATCATAAAAATGACATTAGAAACGACAAGTGTCTCGCTTCATACAAACACATTACTCTATGATTTATTTCTCCCTGAGATCGAGGCTTTCGGAGAGGTTGTCCGTACGCAGCATTTCACTGACAAACACCCAGTTCAGAGATTCCAAGCGAAATCTCCGAAAAGTAACTTAATCGATAAACGCGTCACATTACATATGACATAGTGGGGAGAGCCAGTGACAGACCCACAGATGTTTAATCCGTTTATTGCCCCCTTGATCATTGAGGTTGTATGATATAATTCTAGACACTACATTTTGTGTATGTTTTCATCGCAGGTCATATGCTGCCACCGTGTGGCTCATTGTTATTTAATCTAAAAAAATAAATAGTTTTCATATTTAAACATTTATCGCGTTAACCTCATGGTATGATGAAAGTTACAGGTTTTTGCCTTTTAAAAAAGTATCGTGCCCCACTAGTAGTAGCAGGCTTTAACTCAGAATTGGAAATAATACACGAAGGGGTTAAAATAACTTCACAGTGTCAGTTTACCACCCCAATATTTGCGTCCTCTGTCACAGCTAAGCTTTGCTGCCATTCCCTAGCGATTTCTATTTGTTCTCCTTTTGGATTCAAGGCTATTTTTTGAGCTCAGGAAAAAAGTGTCAAGATGATCAAAGAGCTTCTTCCTTATGTCAAAGGAAGAGTCATTGCTTCACAAACACACCATGGGGGCTTATTTACAAGGCCCTTGCGCCACTTTTGCGTCATTTTTAACATGGGAAAAGTGACGCAAAAGTGGCGCAAGGGGCTTGTAAATCTGCCCCCATATATCAGTGTACATTTAATAAGTTTTGGCGCAACGCAGCGCAGCAGCCAAAGTTCCTGCAATGTGTCAAAGGGTGAGAGAAAAACAACACCATACCTACCATATCTACTAACTTCTAGGATCTGGTGCTGTTTTACTTTACCCAGCACAGGTGCACGTTTGACTGTTTTATGTCTGCTGTACAGTGCAGCACACATGCAAAGTCGGAATAATGTGGGGGCATATCTACAAGGACGGCGATAAGTAAACGCAAAGTGCGCTTAGCGCTTTTCTACTTATCGCCGTCTATCACTGGATTATATCGCCCTGTTAGCGCGTTATTTACAACGCATTTCCCCAGGGCGATATAATTACCAGCGATAGCGGGGAAATTGCCGTTTTGCAGGGAACATCGCTGGTTTTCCAGCGATGTTCCCTACAAAACGGCGATAACTTTGCTGATACGACCCTGTGGTCGTATCAGCACAATCCACCCCCATATTAAGTATGCCTAAGTCTGCATTTTAGCAGACGTTCGTTTCGGCGAAAACAGCGGTTTTCGCCCAAAACTAACGTCTGCTAAAATGCGTTAGCAGCCTTGTAAATATCGCGATGTGCACATCAGCGATATTTACAAGGTTGTACTGCCCAGTGACGCCCACTTTGCATCTCATTAGAGATGCAAAGGGAGGCGTCGGGTAAAAGGGTGCTAACATGCGCTAATGCATGTTAGCACCCTTTTGTTAATAGGGCGATAGTTTTATCTCTGCTTTTTTGGCTTTAAAAGCCCTTGTAAATATGCCCCGTGGATACTTATAAAAGTTACTCAATTTTTACGCCTGCCTCGAGGAGGCATCATTTTTTTTGTGCAAATCCCTGTCTATAAATTTTAGTATATAGGGTTTTGCATCAAAACTCGTAAGTGTTGTCAAGGGAACACCAATGTACCACCCATGCAATGCCGGCTTGACATAAAGTAAGGCAAAGGGGTGCATAGCGCGTCTTCGCGTTACTTTAGGCAACTTTCCAGCGCAAATCATAATTTGCCTTGGAAAGTAAATCTCAGCACAACACTTTGTGCTGAGTTTACTTCACTTTTGTGATGCAAACCCGGCACAAAGTGTTAGTAAATCTGGGCCATCATATATATTGCATACTAGTGGATAGCAGCATTAGAAAACAGTTTGAAAGCAAAGCGGAAAAAGACTGATGCGGGCAATTCGAGATTCAGCAATACTAAACATGCAGGAAATAAACTGCAATGCAAGAACATGTCAAATGTTTTGGCCAACTCAACAAAAAAAACAATAATGTCCAAAACTTACAGCAAGAAATAGCATTAAAAATAATTTGCTCATACACATGCATTATAATACTAGAGCTGTTTTTCAATAAAGAGTGTTGCTTTAAGGAAAATAACATAAATAATGCTACTGAAAATGAATTCTATACAACATTCATTCCTGTCATTTTCTTCCTAGGGCTTTACATAAAAGATAGGTTGAAAATAATAGGATCCCATAAAAATATCACTATAAAGAAAACTGTGAACAAATCACGAATTGTAAACTTCATGTACATATTAAGGGGCAAATTTATTAACAATTTTACCAAGGTTTGCATCACAAAAGGGATGTAAGCCATTGCAAGCTGTTTATTTAAACTTTCCAATCCAGCATAACTTTATTTGTGCTGTAAAGTGGTACAAAAGTAACAGAAAGCAGTGCTATTGCTGGTTTGCGTAGCTTTGCATTAAGGGGGTGTGCCATGGGTGGTGCAGGACAAATGTGTTAGTGTAGTAATTGAGTCGCACACGAGATGAGTTGTGCCAGGATTTATTGAAGGACTACACAGCTCCAGGTCACACTTGCTGAGCCATCACAGGAACGACAGTTGCATATTCAACTTTAATCAATAACATTCCAACTCTGCACCTGACACTGTGACATCATACCACAGCATCAGGCAAAAAGGGCAACCATAGAAACACGATGACAGCCCTAGAATACAACATACCTTCCCTTCTCCTGCAAAACAAAACAATAAACAAAACAAAGTATAAAGAGACACAAAAGAAAGACAGAGTAAAGAAGAGAGAAAAGAATCTGAAGATTACTCACGAAATCTTTTAGGAGTAACGATAATTCTTGAACTTCTTCTGCGTGCAGAAGAATTGGGTAGAGTAGAACTCTTACAGATACTGTGGTCAACCCCCAGCGAGACTGGTCTCACTTTGACAACTTAGGCAAGATTCCACCAACGACCTCCCTTCACTTGAACAGCATTGTTCCCGATCCTTACAACCTTGACAGGTTCTCCATATTTACAATTTCCCTTCTTAACCTGCACAGACGCTTTGATGCGGACGAGATCACCAACAACCAAACAAACCATCTTGGTCCCTTTCTTTTCATCAAACCAGGTTTTCTGTTTACTCTGAGCAGATTCAGAATTTTCCCTGATGATTTCCATGAGGGAAGCCAGATTTGAATCAGTTTTAAACCATTTGTTCATCCATCCAGGCTTGAAACACGTATTGGCCCTCCTTCCCCTTAATATCTCAAAAGGTGAAACTTTAGTGGATGAATGAGGTGTGGTCCTGAAAAACCACAACATACTTTCCAAAGATTGAACAATATCATACTTCCCAGCCACAGCCCACCTGATGCACTCACCCAAAACCCGGTTCATCCTTTCCACTAAACCGTTAGTTTGTGGATGATAAAGAGAACTCTTTAAGTGCTTCACACCACTGGAGGTCAAAAACATTTCAAACATTTCACTTACAAATTGAGTCCCATTATCCGAGACAAGGAATTCGGGAAACCCTTCCCGTAGAAAAACCTCTTTCAAAAACTTGACAACACTGGCTGAACTAGCTTCTTTGACCAACTTTATCTCGGGCCACTTTGATGCATAATCCATGAGCACTAAAACATACTTGCATCCAAAAGGTAAAACATCACAAGGACCCATGATATCAATACCCACCTTGACCCATGGACCCGTCGGACATTCAACAGGAAGCAGTGGTGGAGTAAAAACTTTCAGTGCTTTTTCAGCAGAAGAACAAACAGAACAATTCTCGACCAAAACACCAATCTCAACATCCATGCTGGGCCACCAAAAGTGCTCACGAACACGACGCTTAGTGAGCGTAACACCTAGGTGCCCCTCGTGAGCTTTTTTGACAATGATAGGTCTAAGAGAGTGAGGTGGGATAAGTTTGTCACATCTCATGAGAATACCATCCTCTAAAGAAATTTCAGTTTCAACTTTCCAATAAGGCTGTAACAAAGAAGACAGTGTCTTTTCTCGAGGCCACCCCTCCTTGACTAAAACACAAACTTGTTGAAGAGTACTATCTTCAAGTAAGGCTGCTCTCCAATTTTCCTCAGAACCAACTACAAGATCAGGAATATCTATAGCAGCAACAAAACAGTCTTCAGCATCTTCCTCACTCAGTTCTCTAAAAGTTGTACCATCACAACCATCATTATGTTGAGGAAAACGCGACAAGAAATCTGCTCTCCCGTTCCTCCCACCAGGAATATGTGAGATATCAAACTGGTACTGTAACAGCTTACTAACCATTCTCGTAATCCTGGGTGTACAGCACTTACTAGGACCAGAACTAAGAATAGATACTAAAGGTATATGGTCAGTAATCAATTTGAAACGTCTTCCCCAAATGTATGGACGATATTTCTCAATGGCCCATACGCATGCAAGTAATTCCTTTTCGATAACGGAATACTGTACTTCAGCACTCCTCAAAACCCTTGACGCAAAGGCCACTGTGTTCTCTTTGTCCCCACACACTTGAGTAAGGATAGCCCCCAAACCGACTTGGCTGGCATCCACCGTTATACAACATGGCAAATCAGGATCAAATGGCGTGAGAGCACTGCTCTTACCTAAAGACAGTTTAACTTCATTAAACGCATGATCACAATCTTGAGACCATTCAAATTTGACTCCTATTTTAAGTAAATTGCTGATGGGCCGAACAATGGAAGCAAAATTAGGGACAAACCTTGAATAGTATTCTAACAACCCAAGTAAAGAATTAACACCAGACTTGTCTTTTGGTACAGCAGCATTGTATATGGCATCTAGGAGACCTTGCCTGGGTTTAATGCCTTCATGGGATAATAAGTGACCAAGATATTCAATTTCTTTACAAAGAAACTTGCACTTCTCAGTTTTGAGAACAACTCCATTACTTTTGAATATGCTAAGAACCTTCTTGAGAATAATGTCATGAGAAACATTATCTTTAGCGTAAATCAGCACATCGTCTTGAAACACAAGTACACCCTCAACCCCTTTCAACAAATTTTGCATGACTCTCTGGAACACTGATGCAGCGGAGGCTAACCCGAAGGGCATCCTACGATATTGAAATGTTCCCAGGGGAGACACGAAAGCAGTGAGAGACCGAGAATCAGGATGAAGTTCTATTTGGTGGTAGGCACTAGCTAGATCTAACTTCGAAAACACCTGAGCTCCTTTAACACACGCAAAAAGGTCATTGATTTTGGGCAATGGATGAGAGTCTATCCAAATCTCCTTGTTGAGTGACCTAAGGTCCACACACACGCGTAACTGCCCTCCCCTCTTGCGTGCGACGACCAAAGGGGACAACCATAAAGATGACTCTGTCGGTTCGATGATTCCCTTGTCACAAAGACTCTTGAGTTCTTTGTTGAGGTCATCCCGCACACTAAAAGGAACGCCTCGAAGTTTGTGCTTAACTGGGACAGCCCCATTTCTAACAATAATCTTGTGTTTGAATCCAGAAATTTTCCCAAGGGTGTCGCCAAAAACAGATGGAAATTCACTTTTCCATCTAGAGCCCTCTTCATCACAAGTAACCAACAAGACCTGCTCTTTGGTACCTGGTCCGAGAATCATTCCAAAGAGTCCCTGGTGGAACCACCCCAGTATATTCAAACCCTTGACAGCAATGTAGATTTTACCTCTGATTTTTCTTCCTTTGAACATCATGACATCTTCGATGAAACCCAACAATTCGATTTTACGTCCCTCATATGAAACAGGAGAGCGATCAGGAGGAAACAGTTCCCTGTCGCCCCATGTTTCATTGAAACGTTTCTGGGTAATCATTGTAATTCTAGCACCAGAATCTACCAAAAGATGAATAGTTTTATCACCAACTAGTAATTCAACAATAGGATCAACACATGAAGAAGGATCACCAGTTACTGGTTCACTATTAGTGTCATTTGAAAAGATATTTTCATCCATGACTACAGAAATGATCTCAGAATCTGAGTCGTCTTCAGATTCAGCAACACAAGCAATGGTCTTTTTTGAGTTTTCCTCTTAAGACAGACTTTGGCAAAATGGCCTATTTTTTTTACAGTAGTTACAAGTCACATTAATCGCAATGCACTTACTACCTTTGGAGTGTGGAGGATTACCACAACGAAGACAAACATTGCTAGGAATAAAAAAATCAGATTTATGTTTGGTAAAGTTACCAGGGTTCCTTTTGACTGTTTTCTGTTTAAATTTGGTGGCGACAATGGCATTCACACTTTCAGGAGGTTTTTCGTCGAGTTCCTTTAAGGAGACTTGTGAAATCTCGATGCTCTTGGCTACTTTAATAGTCTCGTCAAGAGATGGGTTTCCCAATGCAAGAAGCTTTTGTCTAATATGCTTGTCTTTGCATTGGCAGATGAATTGATCTCTGATGAGCTGATCGGTGAAGTTCTCGAATAGGCAGACTGACGCTAGTCTCCTGAGAATCGAAATATAAGCATCGACATCTTCACCATCTGATTGTTTTCTCTTGAAAAACTTGTGTCTCAAAACCATCAAGCCAGGTTGTTTATCAAATCTTAATTTGAGTTTTCGTATAGTTTGTTCGTATTCATCAATAATTTCTTCATCAGCTAGAAGTAAGTCGGGTAGATGTTTAAATATCGACCTACCTTCAAAACCTAGAGAGTGAAGTAATAAACACTTTTTCCTCTCTGCGCCAAATCTAACTGCACCAATGGCCCCTAAGTACGTTTCAAACGCATCAAACCAAACCTCCCATTTCACTGGAGGCTCACCTGGTGCATCCAGGAAAGAAGGAGGAGGTGTGACAGCTTGCATTGTACACATGTCTTAATGGTTATGGAAACAGAGAAGAAACTACCCCAAAATGCGCTGAGAAAAGAGAATTAACAGGAGAAAAACTATAACCCTGAAGAATCAAAATGGTAATGCACAAAAGGTTTTTAAAAGAGTTGAAAATTCTTTAAAATTGAGTACGAGTTTGTAGACGTATCCTTGCAGGTTGAACAGTGTGTGAATCACTGTGATCCACAGGTGAAATGGCACATGGCACAGAAACAGAAGAACAGCTGATATGACAATCAGGTAAACAGAAAAGGAAAGGTGTGCTAATCACCGTGATCAGCTTTGAAGGAAAAATCGAATGCCAGTATAGGTGTGCTGATCACCGTGATAAGCTCTGCGTGACTGGAAACAGATGACACAAAGGGTGACTAGCTGTGCAGATCACCGCGAAAGAATGTTATAGGAAAGTGTGCGAATCACTGGTGTTCGCAATACTCACAGGTAAATAGGATAATGCAGAACGCTGTGTTCCCTGAAGAGAAATTCTCCTCCGTGTTGAAGTACTCCGTATTGATTGAAGTTGAGGATGGTGCGCATGCACGAGCGCGAACCACCGGTAGAAAGCAGACGAAGAGTTGATGTTGTCATGGAGCTTTCAGCGTTCAAAGGTGAAGCCTGTGTGCATGCTCTAGCGCGAGCCACTGGACGCATGTGCGCGCATGCTCTAGCGCGAGCCGCTGGACGCACGCGCACAAAACGTACAGACCTCCTATCCAGGGGAAAATAAAGTAAAATGAAATTACAGTACCGCTCTGAAGATCCGGGTAAAGCGGGGCAAAAGAGGAGAGTTCAGACGGCTGTGCAGCCGCGGAGGACCAAATTCCAAGAAGGCGAGAGGCGGTGAAGGAGGGTTCGAGGTCTTGGAGGCAGCTGGATCGAAGACTTTCCCGGGTCGGCAAACACAGGAAAGGTAGGCGGAGAAGGGCAAGAGGCGGGGTAAGTTTTCTTGGTAATCCGATTTCGCAAATAGAGGCAGGCAGCAAAGCAAGACGTGGTCGAAGTGAAACCAGACTCCAAGTGAAGTAAAGCAAAGACGAAGAGTCAAGGTAGATGTGTACAACTGACCGTAGTGAAGTCAGGGTAGGAGTAAGTGTGACCTTGGTAAAGAGTAGGCTTGAGAGTTCGTTGAAGATGGCTTGATCCTTGAAAGAGAAGGCTGGAGATAGTTGATGCACGCTGGGTCCTGCTGTGTAGTTTAAACGTCGCCAAAAATTCTGTAGTAATTGAGTCGCACACGAGATGAGTTGTGCCAGGATTTATTGAAGGACTACACAGCTCCAGGTCACACTTGCTGAGCCATCACAGGAACGACAGTTGCATATTCAACTTTAATCAATAACATTCCAACTCTGGACCTGACACTGTGACATCATACCACAGCATCAGGCAAAAAGGGCAACCATAGAAACAAGATGACAGCCCTAGAATACAACAGTTAGGTACCGCAAACTTTTCCAACTTTGCCTCTGTCCTGCACTGCACAGCACTCATACAAAGTGGGAAATGTGTTAAACTATGTCCAAGCATAGTATTTTGTACTGAAATGGTATCCTTCCAGTACAAATCCTATTTTTAACAGAACACACTCAACCTCGCATTTTGGTGCAAGAATGTGAGCATTGATGCACAATAGCCTAAAGTGTACCTGTGCAGGGAAAGAGAAAAACAGCACTATATCTTACTAGAATGGTGGGGGAGATTCTGAGTGTGGGGAGGGACCAGAGCTGATGCAGGGTTTTCCAAGTGGACTGCCCGTGGATGGGGGTAATCCTTTTTTCAGGCAGCAGTGTGTTCTCCAGAAGTATGTCTTCTGAAGAGCTGGAGGACAGAAGGGAAAAAGGACACTTAAGTAAGTGCCTGCCAAGACTATCAAGGAGCAGGTCCTAGCCCTTGCCAAATTAGAAAAGGTGCAGACCCTTGCCGGATTGGAAACAGAGCAAGCCCTGGCAGAAAAAATACTGGCCAAGGAAGAGAAAAAGATGGCCCATGAGCTTAGCCTCAGGGAGTTGGACATTAGGGCCCTACAAATAGGGTTCAACAACAGTATTGGTGGCAGCGCACCTGCTGTTTCTCACAGCATGAGTAGAGGTCGCATCCCAAAGGATATGGTACCAAAATTCCTGATGGGGGAAATTAAGAAATGGCTGGCAGCTAGGAGGCGACTCTAACAGCACACGGGGTCCCAGAGGAAATCTGAGGTGGTAGTTTATGTCAGTTCTTGCCCAAGTTGGGGAGAGATGCCCCCCTTACACTGGCGGGGAAGGACAAGGTGAGCTATCTGGTCAAGAAAGCCATTCTGATCAAAACATTAGCGGGAAGTCCAAACTCTCCGTTCAGGTGAGGGTGGATTTTGTACTCTATGCTGGAAAGACATTTGGGAAGGGACCTCAGCTGGATGGGCTGGCTGCCTCCCCACCACAGATGGAGGAGATTCATGTTAGTGTAGGCAGTTTCCCTTGGAGCTGGGTGAAGAATGGGTCCCATGTTCTTTCTTAAAGTGAAGGAGGAGTCAGAGGAAGCAAAAATACAGGATGCCCTAAACCCAGCCCCTGGACCTGGTGTACTCCCATAGGGAGCGCCAGGTGGAGAAGCTGGTCTGTGCCAGGAGATCATCCACTGAGTGTGGTTTTCTCTGCCACATGCTTATAATAAACAAATATATTAATGAAAGAAAATGCTTGCTATAAGCTCTAAATTTCCATTTTCTAACCAGGACATGCTTGATATTAATGTTTCATATTCATAGAACAGACCATTGTTATACAATGGGATACTGAACAGCTGACAGAGCATGCTTGCTTAAGGTTCTCATGAGAACCTTCCTAGATGTATCTTCTGTAACATTTTGTAGCCACTTTAGAACAACAACATATCGACATGGACATTTACCGTGGGAACTGAGGAAGAAGATGACAGACCATTGGAAGATCCTTTCCCGTTGGCCAGGGATGAGTCAACAACTTGAGTTTGCAACATGCTTTGTGCTTTTCTATATAGTACGTGTTCCCAGTTAGAGAGTCAAATCATTCTATGTCCACCTTCCCAATTGTTCTACTGTTGCCGAGGACTGCTGTAAGCTACTGCTAACGGTGATTTTCCTTGATTTCCTTACCCTTTTGTGAGGAGACTTCCTATCTTTATGCTAATCATAGCTACTGCTGTCAGTATTTAGTTACCTAATTTTCCATTTGTTATGGCAGCTGTTAGGGAACTAGGGTGAGTTTCCAGAACTACTCTTTATGAGGAGTTCCACCCTTCATAGCTATTCACTTTTTCCTAAATTGACTTGCTCTTTTCCAAAGGAACACTTTCTGGGTACTCCTCAGGATAGGTGTGGTCCTTTTGATTAGGATAGGGACAAATTCCTTAATGGAACACACTGTTATTTCGTATGCTTTCTCTAATAACAATTTTTTACTATTTCTGTAAACTAATTTATTTGACCTGAATAACAGAACAAAAATACAAACTAATCTCTTTAATGAGGAATAAAGCTTTAAAACTTTATCAAACATCTCATCATTGACTGAACATTAAATGTTGTAAGTTGATGATTATTTTAGCTTTGTATTTAGGCTGTGTTCCATTCTAAATGGAGGCAAATATTTGTCTACCAAAAGAAGAAATGCGCATGGAAATTGGACTTTCATCTAGTAAGTCTTAAGGTGGAGCTAGATATAAAAAAAAAAGAGATTTCCACACTTGCACCCTCCCGTAGAAAATAGTGGCAGTAAGGACTTACACTAAAATCCCATAACACCCAATAGGAAATAATGTTAAATTAAACTAAATTATTTAAACCTGTTAAAAATATAAATAAATACATATAAAAATAGCACAAGCAAGCAGGAAGGCACTGGCCTAGCTGCAAGCCTTCACATTTGCTCACCTATGAGAAGTTGATCCATCAAAACAGGAAGAAATGGTATCCAAAAAGCAAACATCAATATTGACAGTTCAGCAGTCACAGCAGTTTGCACGGGAGGAGTTACTCAGTGGGCATGGTGTGGCTGAGTGTGCTGAATACACTAATATTTTTATTGGTTGGTCATACACAACCAGTGGTCCCAACTGATAAACTAGAAGGAAATGAATAGGGTGCACACTTCAAGTGCTCCAGCTGTGAGTCAATATTATGATGTGGGAGCCCTTTTACATGAGGGGTTCCCCTTCTAAATCCAAAGGAACACCAATGGACTGTTAGGGTATTCTGTCACGTAAGATGGGTGTGCATCAATGACAAGTAGTAGCCATCTTACATGATGTGATCCCCCTCACTGCCGAGTGGGCCCTGCCAGACGGGCAAAAATAATGCCCACCAAAGTAAAGCAGTGCATAATGCTACTTTGGAAAGGGATTAAATTGTGTTAAGCAATTTCACTTGTGGGAGAGAGCAGGAAGTAAGCTGTGGTATTTACAGTGTTATTTTGGAGACAGACTACTTTTTTGCCAATCACAACTTCAAAAGTAAGGGGCATATTTATGAATGGGGTTTGCTTTGCACTAGCACCACACAATGTGGTGCATGCACGATGCAAGCCCAAAATGCAATTTATCAAGCCACGCAAGGACACCTTGCATGGCCCTGAGTGGCTGGATAAATCTGAAGGTAACGCAACACAGCACAAATCACTGCGTTGCGTTACTCTGCCCCAGGGTGGATTTCCATGGGTGTTGCCTGGGTGTTCCGATGCAACATCCATGGATTTTGATGCATTCACAGATTTACCACTAGTGGAAGACCTGGGAATGCGCCAAACGCTATGCCATCCCTGGTGAGGTGGAACAAGGAGAAATATCTTTATTTCTACTTGTTACTTCCTCTTTTGTAAGAGTGCTGCATTCTGCAGCACACATAGAAAGAAGAAAATGCATCAGGGGATTGTTTTGTGAAGGAAGGTGCCCCTTTCTGCACAAAATCAATGCTACTTACAAAGCAGGCACCCTTGCACCATGGTGCTTCTAGGCAGGGGCTCTGAAGTGCAAGGAATTTCCTGTCTCCCCTGCTCTGGCAGAAGTGACAATGCAGGGTTGTTAGGCCTTTTGTGTGAAGGCAGAGCACAGACTATTCAGCTGAAGTGGTGCTGTGCTCATTTCCGCCAGCCCCCCCCCCCCAATTCTGCCAGCAAATGGCCCATCCAGGTACATCTAATCCCTCTCTCTATTGTGTGACTGTCTTGAAAGAATTCACAAAACCTGTCAGTTGGCCAGGCGTTAGGCTCAAAAGGGCTAAGAGGAGAAAAATGGCAATTTTCTAAAAGTGGCTTTTTTTTTTAATTGTGATCAAAACCTGACTTTACCATTGAATAGGACTCTTCATCACAATTCCAAAGATACCAAACATGACATAGCTCCAGCTCCTAAGTGAAAATTACAGCTTAATGAATGCAATAAGTAATCCCCAATGTTATCCTATGGGATGGGTAAGCCTCACAGTAGTGAAAAATAAATTAGGGAGTTTTTCACTACCAGGACATGGAAAACTTAAAAGAACATGTCCAACCTTTTAATTAGACAGCACCCTGCTCTATGGGCTACCTTAGGAATGACTAATATGTAATAAAAGGGGAGTTTACGGCTTGGCCAGGGGTTTTAATGCCAAGTCAACATGGTAGTTTAAAAACTGTATTCAGGCGCAATGGCAGGTCTGGGATTTGTTTTAAGGTGCTACGTAAGAAGGTGTCACAATCAGTGCTCCAGGCCCACTAGTAGCATTTAATGTACAGGCCCTGGGTACATGTAGTTCAACTCTACAAAGGACTTCTAAGTAAATTAAATATGCCAAATATGTATGAGCCAATTTAACCATATTAAGGGAGTCAGCACAAGCACTTTAGCACTGGTTAGCAGCAGCAAAGTGTGCAGAGTCCTAAGGCCAAAAAAAATAAGGTTGGCAAAAATGGAGAAGGTAAGGCAAAATGTTTGGGAAAAGATCACCCTAAGGCTGACAGGTCTAACAGTATCAAAAATAGTGCAACATGTAGCACCATCAATGTGAATATAGCCACAGGACTGTTCCCACTGGGTCATATAACACTACGGACCTCCGAATATTTGTAACAAATCTTTAATTAATGGCAGTTCATCATAATTCTTCATTATGTTTTCAAATTACAAAAATATAAAAAATGTAGTGTGTCAATTTCAATGTATATTGGGATTTAACTCATCACTTCATTAGGGAAAAGACTCAAGTCTGCTCCTCACATAGTTCATTATACCCATTGGTGGTGCTCTGATGGTGAAAGCCTGATTTCTCAATGTATACTTCACAATCTATTAGTTGAAGCATTGTGTGACTTTGAGGTGCATGCAGACTCCGCCTCTGACATTTTTTCCATAAATCAAGTGAAAAAAGATGCTAGAATATATGTGGTGTGTAGTATTTATCATTAAAACAATAAATAAAATCAGGCTTTTTACAAATATGCATAGCTTCCTTGTTCTTATTCATGTAACTCATTGCAATGATCATTTCCGTAGAAAGAGCAGTAGATGACAACCTCCATTTGCTCACATGTTCAGGTAACTAGTATGTTCAAGCTTTAGGTATTATGTGAAGCTCTGTATGTCAACCTGTGAACCTTTGAAAGTGACTACTAAAATGTCACATGCCTTCAGAGGTGGATATATTTCATCACAAGTTCAAATCACATTCATTCTCTGGAGCAAATCTCCTGACAGGTTAGAAAAATCAAATTGCATTCTGTCAGAAGTATTTTTTTCTACTTACATGATCATCAGCAATTTCTTTAAGTGAAGGCTGCCTGAGGATTTAAGGGCAGAAGGTTGCAGCTCACAGTTCTTGAAGGGAAATAATTTCCCTAGGTCCTATATACACCACACAAAGAATATAGTGCAATTTACACTTGATCTGTAATGGAGGAGGATTTGTTATACTGCCTTCATCGTGTGTAAATGTAACATATGTTTCCCGAAGGTAGAACAGGACCAGTGGTATAACACAAAAATATGCAACCCATCTGTCTCTCATATGTCACAGATATTCATTTGCCTTTGGCTGATTGTGTGCCCTCCAAAGGGTTGGGGTCCCTGAAGATTTGGAGCTCCCTGCAATGTGGAGGATGCAGGAGCCTGAGTAACTCTCCTCCATAGGCCACATTTCGACCATACAAGGTTTATTAATAACTATTTTAACCTATAATCGATGTGTTGTTTATTCTACTACTGAGCCATGCCTACAGAAAACTATGCACATCAAATGCATGCTGGCCAAAGCAGAATATACAGTCTCTTTGTAGACATCAATGATTATATTTAAATAATATTGTTGAAATTACTAAGGAGATCAACCAGTGATCCTGGCAGTGTGCTATAGGCTTCGAGAATGAGGAGTTTTTAACCCCTTCGCTGCTAAGTCTTTTCCCCCCTGTGCTAAGCCTTTTCTTGGCTATTTGGGATAGTTTGCGCTTAGGCCCCTGTAACTTTTTGACCACATAAGGTATCCACGCCAAATTTGCGTCCTTTTCTTCCAACATCATGGAAAATTTTAAAGGTACCCAGGGTTTCTTGATTCCCTTGGAGGGGACCCAGAAATAAGCCAAAATACAGCCAAATTTTGTTATTTTGGGGGAAAATTGGAAAAAGTGCTGAAGATGATAGCGTCTGGTTTTTTTCCCTGCAAATGGTATCACCAAAGGGTTTCAGGTGCTGAAATCACCATCTTCCCAGCTTTCAGGGACAGACTGACTTTTGTCAGAAAACCAACATTTTTTACACAGTTTTGGCATTTTACTGGGACATAGCCTATTTTTGCTATTTTGTGTGCTTTCAACCTCCTTCCAGTTAATGGTAGAAATGGGTATGAAAGCAATAATAGATCCTGGAAAGCTATACATTTAAAAAAGTAGACAACATTTTGAATTCAGCAAGGGGTCATTTGTGTAGATCCTTCAAGGATTTTTTATAGAAACTAAGGGGCAGATTTACGAGTTCTGGCGCATCACTGCAAATCAGCAGGGATGCGCCAGAACAGATGTGACACGCAATTCCTTTCCTGCGCCACCGTAAATGCGTTGCATTTACAATGCGGCGCACCGTGGCGCAAGGATAGGGCGATGCGTGTCGCATCCTGTGGCGTAAGGGCGGCGCATTGCTGGAGTCGTGTCGCAAGCACGACGCGGCTCCAGCAATGCTCAGGGGCACCCTATGCCTAACATGCTGTGTCAATCCTTACGCCTGCTTCAAGCAGGCGCAGGGTATTGACGCAGCATGGACGTAAAAGTGACTCAGTGAAATCTTGTAGATTTCACTGCGTCACTTTTACGAGGCGTTCCTGCGACGGAACACCCACCCTGCGCCGGAACGCCCACAGGAAACCTAACGCAGGTTTCATGTGGCGCAGGGCTTTACAACGTGACGCATCTCCCTAGATGCGTCACGTTGTAAATAAGGCGCAACGTGGCGCATGGTTTGCGCCACCGCTGTGTCACAGAAGTGACGCAACGGCGGCGTAAATGTGGCACATGGGGCTTGTAAATCTGCCCCTAACAGTTCAATATAGGAAAAATTGAAAATCAGTTGAAAAAAACAGCCATTTGTGCCAACGTTTTCACCTGTAACAACTTCTCAATATGACAGATTTTTCAAAGCAATACAACGTTACATCCGCTGGACCCTTCTGGTTATGGGGATATATAGGACTTGTAGGTTCACCAAGAACCCGACGAACCCGAAGCCAAAAACTGAGCAGTATCTTGCAATGGTTTTTTATTGTGTACCAGGTATAAAGCAATTCATTTGGGAAAATATAAACAGTGAAAAATCGGTATGAAAGACACCTATGTATTTCTGAAATGGGAACAAAATATAGACTTCAGAAACAGTAGCTATTTGCACATCTCTGAAATTGTGGGTACCCATACTAGCATGTGAATTATAGTACATTTTTCAAAGTGATTTCTTTTTTACACATTGTCTTACATTTGGAAGGCAGAAATGCATCAAAAGTCAATAGGTAATAACAGTTGCTCTGTGTTCCCCTAAGTCTCCCGATAAAAATGGTACCCCACTTGTGTGGGTAGGCCTAGGGTTCGCGACAGGAAATGGCCCAAAACACAACGTGGATACTCCACATTTTTACACTGAAAACTGATCCTTTTTTTGCAAAATGCCTAGCTGTAGATTTTGAACCCTAGCTCTGCCGCCACCTAGGGAAACCTAGCAAATCTATGCATTTTTGAATACTAGACACCCGGGGGAATCCAGGATGGGGTGACATGTGTGGCTCTCACCAGGTTCTCTTACCCAGAATCCCTTGCAAACCATAAACTTTGTCAAAAGAAACACATATTCCTCGCATTTATTTGATGAAAAGTTCTGGAATCTGAGTGGATCCACAAAATTCCACCCACCCTGCATTCCCCAAACTCTTCCGATAAAAATGATACCTCACTTGTGTGGGTAGGCCTGGTGCCCGCGACAGGAAACGGTGCAAAATGCAACAAGGACACACCACATTTTTACAGTGAAAACTGACACTTTTTTTGCAAAGTGCCTAGATGTAGATTTTGAACCCTAGCTCTGCCGCCACCTAGGGAAACCTAGCAACCCTATACATTTTTGAAAACTAGACACCCAGGGGAATCCAGGATGGGGTGACTTGTGTGGCTCTCACTAGGGTCTGTTAGCCAGAATCCCTTGCAAACCTCAAACTTTATTAAAAAAAAAACCTTTTCCTCACATTTCTGTGATGGAAAGTTCTGGAATCAGCGTGGATCGACGAAATTCCACCCACCCTGCATTCCCTTAAGTCTTCCGATAAAAATTATACCTCACTTGTGTGGGTAGGCCTGGTGCTCGTGACAGTAAACGGCGCAAAATGCAACAAGGACACACCACATTTTTACAGTGAAAACTGACCCTTTTTTTGCAAAGTGCCTAGCTGGAGATTTTGAACCCTAGCTCTGCCAGCACCTAGGGAAACCTAGCAAACCTATACATTTTTAAAAACTAGACACCCAGGGAAATCCAGTATGGGCTGACTTGTGTGGCTCTCAGCAGGTTCTCTTACTCCAGAATCCCTTGCAAACCTCAAACTTTGTGAAATAAATCACAAATTCCTCACATTTCTGTGATGGAAAGTTCTGGAATCTGCGTGGATCCACAAAATTTGACCCACCAAGCATTCCCCAAAGTCTTCCGATAAAAATGATACCTCACTTGTGTGGGTAGGCCTAGTGTCCGCAACAGGAAACGGCGCAAAACGCAACATGGACACACCGCATTTTTACAGTGAAAACTGACCCTTTTTTTGCAAAGTGCCTAGCTGTAGATTTTGAACCCTAGCTCTGCCGGCACCTAGGGAAACCTAGCAAACCTATACATTTTAAAAAACTAGACACGCAGGGTAATCCAGGATGGGGTGACTTGTGTGGCTCTCACTAGGTTTCTGTTATCCAGAATCCCTTGAAAACATAAAACATTGCCAAATAAAACAAATTTTCCTCCCATTTCTGTGATGGAAAGTTCTGGAATCTGCGTGGATCCACAAAATCCCACAAACCTCGCATTCCCCAAAGTCTTCCGATAAAAAATTATACCTCACTTTTGTGGGTAGGCCTAGTGGCCGTGACAGGAAACGACCCAAAACGCAACGTGGACACACCACATTTTTACAGTGAAAACTGACCCTTTCTTGGTTCTTGGCAAAGTGCCTAGCTGTAGATTTTGAACCCTAGTTCTGCCGGCACCTAAGGAAACCTAGCAAACCTATACATTTTTGAAAACTAGACACCCAGAGGAATCCAGGTTGGGGTGACTTGTGTGGCTCTCACCAGGTTCTCTTACCCAGAATCCCTTGCAAACTTCAAACTTTGTAAAATAAAACACATTTTCCTCACATTTCTGTGATGGAAAGTTCTGGAATATGCGTGGATCCACAAAATTCCATTCACCCCGCATTCCCCAAAGTCTTCAGATAAAAATGATACCTCACTTGTGTGGGTAGGCCTAGTGCCCGTGACAGGAAACGACCCAAAAAGCAATGTGGACAAACCACATTTTTACAGTAAAAACTGACCCTTTCTTGGCAAAGTTCCTAGCTGCAGATTTTGAACCCTAGCTCTGCCGGCACCTAGGGAAACCTAGCAAACCTATACATTTTTGAAAACTAGACACCCAGAGGAATCCAGGATGGAGTGACTAGTGTGGCTCTCACCAGGTTCTCTTACCCAGAATCCCTTGCAAACCTCAAACTTTGTAAAAAAAACATATTTTCCTCACATTTCTGTGATGGAAAGTTCTGGAATCTGCGTGGATCCACAAAATTCCACCCACCCCGCATTCCCCAAAGTCTTCCAATAAAAATGATACCTCACTCGTGAGGGTGGATCAAGTACCCGCGACAGGCAAGGGCCCAAAACATATTGTGGAGACATCAAAATCACCTATCACAAAACTACCTGGTTTTGCAGGGGGGGGGGCACCTGGTTTTTTGGCCCCGGGCTCAAGGCCATCTAGGGAAACCTACCAAACCCACACATTTCTGAAAACTAGAGACCCGGGGGTGTCCAGTGAGGTATGGCTTGCGTGATCCCCCAACGTTTCCCTACCTAAAATCCCCTGCAAACCTCAAATTTAGCTGAAAAAAATCACATTTTCCTCACTTTTCTGTGTGGGAATGTTGTGGGATCACCTGGCTGACACAAATTTCCTACCATCTAGCGTTCCCCCAGGTCTCCCGATAAAAACAGTACCTCACGTGTGTGGGTAGGCGTAGTGGCTGCAACAGGAAATGGCCCAAATCGTAGTGTGGAGACTTCAAAATTCCCTATCATAAAACTACCTGGTTTTGCAGGGGGAGCTCCTGGTTTTTTGGCCCTGGGCTCGCGGATATCTAGGGAAACCTACCAACCCTACACATTTCTGAAAACTAGACACCCTGGGGAGTTCAGCGAGGTATGGCTTGCGTGGATCCCCCAATGTTTTCTTACCCAGAATCCCCTGCAAACCTCAAATTTAGCTATAAAAATCACTTTTTCCATACATTTTTGTGTGGGATCACTGTGCCGGCACAAATGTCCTACCACCTAGCGTTCCCCTTGTTCTCAAGAGTAAAATGATACCTCAATTGTGTGGCTGTCCAATGCAGAATCCGCTTAAAACATAATTTTTAAAAATGTAGAGTTTAGAATTTGCGGTGTTATACTTTTAATCCCTATGTTTTTGGCTCTTCCCAGACACAGGCCTTTGGCCCACCCACACAAGTGAGGTATCATTTTACTCAGGAGAACAAGCGGAACGCTGGATGGTAGGACATTTGTGCTGGCACGGTGATCCCACGCAAAAATGTATGGAAAAGGTAATTTTTTCCTCTGAATTTGAGGTTTGCACGGGATTCTAGGTAGGGAAACGTTGGGGGATCCACGCAAGCCATACCTCACTGGACTCCCCAGAGTGTCTAGTTTTCATAAATGTGTGGGTTTGGTAGGTTTTCCTAGATGATTGCGAGCCCAGGGCCAAAAACCCAGGTGGCCCCCCTTCACAAAACCTGGTCGTTTTATGATAGGTAATTTTGAAGTCTCCACAATACGTTTTGGGCCCTTGCCTGTCGCGGGTACTTGACCCACCCACAAGATTGAGGTACCATTTTTATCGGGAGACCTGCGGGAACGCTGGGTGGTAGGAAATTTGTGCCAGTCCGGTAATCCTACAACTTTCCCACAGAGAAATTTGAGAAAAATTTGATTTTTTCATCAAAATTTGAGGTTTGCAGGGGATTCTGGGTAGGGAAACGTTAGGGGAATGCACGCAAGACATACCTCCCTGGACTCCACCGGGTCTCTAGTTTTCAGAAATGTGTGGGTTTGGTAGGTTTCCCTAGATGACCACCAAGCCCGGGACCAAAAACTCATGTGACCCATATTGCAAAAGCATATCGTTTTGTGATAGGTAATTTTGATGTGTCCACAATGTTTTGGGCCCTTGCCTGTTGCGGGTACTTGACCCACCCACAAGAGTGAGGTACCATTTTTATCGGGAGACATGGGGAAACGCTGGGTGGTAGGAAATTTGTGTCAGCCCGGTGGTTCTACAACTTTCCCACACAGAAATTTGAGACAAATTTGATTTTTTCAGCAAAATTTGAGGTTTGCAGGGGATTCTGGGAAGGGAAACGTTGGGGGATCCATGCAAGCCATACCTCCCTGGATTCCCCCGGGGTTCTAGTTTTCAGAAATGTGTGGGTTTGGTAGGTTTCCCTAGATGGCCGCCAAGCCCGGGACCAAAAACTAATGTGACTCCCCTTGCAAAAGCAGATTGTTTTGTGATAGGTAATTTTGATATCTCCTCAATACGTTTTGGGCCCTTGCCTGTCGCGGGTTCTTGACCCACCCATAAGAGCGAGGTACCATTTTTATCGGGAGACCTGGGGAACGATGGGTGATAGGAAATGTGTGTCAGCCCGGTGATCCTACAACTTTCCCACACAGACATTTGAGAAAAATTAGATTTTTTCATCAAAATTTGAGGGTCACCCCCACCCCTATTTATAAAAACATAATATTAATCCCTGGTGCCAAGTGTTGCATTTGTTTTGGGGGGGTGGGGGCATTGGCCTGCCCATCTTGGGCAGCCCCCACCCCTAGGTCAAATTTAAAAAAAATCCCTGGCTTCTAGTGGGCTTTCTTCCCCCCTGGGGGGGACAGATTGGGGACTACTGGCCCCATCTGCCCCCCAGGGGGTGCATAAAGACTGTAATTTTGTGGGGTGGGGGCATAGGCATACTCATATTGGGCTGCACCCACCCCTAATTATAATGAGGAAAAAAATCCCTGGTATCTAGTGGGCTTTATACCCCTTGGGGGGCGCAGACTGGGGGCTGCTGCCCCCATCCGTACCCCACGGGGAGCAGAAAGACTGAATTTATCCAATTCTTTATGGGGGGAGCAAAGTCCCTTGCCCAAGGGCCCCCCCTTACTGGTGTCTAGTGGGTCTTGGGGATCGACCTCCTGGGGCGATCCCCAAGCAGGGATCCACTAGGGAGGGGGACCTTTGGAAAGGAGGAATTCTCCCTTTTCCAATTATACCTCTCCTGACTTTCTACGTGCTTAGGGGGCTGAGATAGCCCCCTGAGCATGTAGAAAGTGAAACTGAAATGAGCCTATTGGCTCATTTTAGTTTCGGTTTCTGTGCAATGAGGTCAGCGCGACGTGCGCACTGATCTTCATTGCACAGAAACAACAGAGACAGCCTCGGGAGCTGGGGAAGGCCTTCCCCAGCTCCTGAGGCTGTCGGGGGGAAAAGGAAATCCCTCTTGTGCCCGCACCAGAGGGATTTCCCCTGCCAGGTGCGAAGACGGCCGGGAGCCATCCTGCGCACACGAGCACCATGGCGCAGGACGGCTCCCGGCCGTCCTGCGCGTGGAAGGGGTTAAATACGTTTACCTTAACAGGAGATTATCCCAAAAATTTGAAAGTTACAATTATAATTCCTAACTATGAAAATGATGATCAAACCAACCCAAAGAACTACCTCTTGATTAGCCTAACTGATGTAGGGGCAAAGGTTTATGCCAAAATACCTTTGCATTATAAAGAACAAAGGGGTCCCTTAGCAGAAGTATTGGTAGTATATAGAATACACTGGGAATCTAAATATAACCCAGGGAACGTTCAAATCAACTTTTAAAATGTACATTTATTAATATATAAAGTAAAACGTAAGGGTATGTGATAAGGTTAATTATATTGAGTTACTTTTCTCTCAAATGCTTATGATACCAGGCTAACATTTTATTGTCCTGATGATGATCCCGAGATTTAGGTGGATCAAAATGTCGTTGACCTAATAACTCTGACCCTTCTAACTATACGTAATTGATATATGGGTGCAGTAGTTCTGTGTTGTATAGAGCTGTGACTCTAATTTTGTATGTTTTTGTCACTTTTCTTTTGTCTTATTGCCTGTGTGGGTTACTTACCTGTATAAGGGTGTCCTGTAGGGGTACTACCCTTATGTTTTTCCTTATGTAAAAATGAATTTAAGTTTCATAAGACATTAAAAACAATAATTTTCTTGTCTGTATTTATTTTTTAAATGCAGATAAAAATGGAAATTGGGTTGCTTTTTGAGTAATTCTAAATACTGTCTGCCATGACTGCCAGGCCAATAGATGTGTGGATTGGTAGATAAGGGGGTTAAAAAAAAAGGGATTTTAGTAAAGAGGCTTTAACAGCAGTAGATATGCAAAGGTTGATACTGTAAGTTGCATATCGTCATATAAAGTGCACTGATTTATCTTCTGCGGTTGTTCACAGCACTGAAACCTAGCAAACATTCAAGCATGAGCGCATATTTATCGGTTAAATAAATGTGGAAATATAATAATTTCATCTTAATTTTTCCCCAGAACCGAAAATAAATATGGATAAATACAAATAAAATTAGCAAAAAATAAATATGAATAAATACAGAGGGAAATGGCAAAAAAATAAATACCATAAAACCGGGAGCCCTAATTAAGACTAATGTAACTGAAAGAACATCATCTCATGAACCATATTTGCAGATATGCATTGAGTAATATGTTATTTATTACCATTATTGTGGCAACAAATGGCCAGCATGACCCTTTTGTGTTTCACAAGTTGATTACTGGCAAGGAAAGGTTCAATTAGTTGTATTTTAAGTTGGCCCCTCTGGAAGGCTGGATGGGCTTGAGCGCAGCTTATTATATGCTAAGGGAAAGGCTCTGTAGGGCAGATGTTATGGGGCAAGGTCATTCATATATTAGGTGAATGCCTCAGAGAGGGTTGTGGAGTGTCAGGCAGGGATGTTGTAAACTGAGCATTTCTAAAGGTAGATAGAAAGTGGTTGCTAATCAAAATAAAATCAGAACATTCTAATTTAAATTAGGACCCTTGTTAGCTGACCGTTACAGGAAAAGCTTCAATTATCTCTGAGCTTAATCATTGCATAATATTTAGTTGCCATTTTTTTCTGAGAGCTAATTAAAACCTGAATATTTTAAAAGCAGTCAGAGTCCGTTGCTAGCTGAACATTCCAGGAATAACATTAACATTGTCTGTACAGACCGCCTGCATAACCAACAC
Organism: Calotriton arnoldi; assembly: GCA_963921515.1. Taxonomy (NCBI): domain Eukaryota; kingdom Metazoa; phylum Chordata; class Amphibia; order Caudata; family Salamandridae; genus Calotriton; species Calotriton arnoldi. The sequence continues at coordinate 428,814 of CAWUFW010003978.1, forward strand.
CCTTGTCATGAAAGCTGAACATTTTATTTATTTATTTATTTATTTGCAGAGTTTTATATATCGCTGGCTGGACCCGGAGGTATCAGAGCGCTTTTCATGAGGATCAGCGAGTTACAGGTTACAAAATGACATCAGTTACAGGAGCAAGTGTAAACATAGGAGAAAAACAGTGATTACACAATGACAAGAATTATTAGCGCATAGCATAGCAAATACACATGTCTAATGGGGAAAGGAAGGGAGAGGGGGAAAGGTAGAAAGGGGGTAAGGGATGTAGATAGTGTCAGGCAGACCGGCAAGGGGGAAGTTAATGAAAGGGGACAAAAACCGTAACCGCTAGATGGAGGACCCACGGGAGCCGACAGCAATGTCACAAAATGGTGGGATAAACAAAATCAATCCAAAAAAACCATAAAGGTAGCTGACTCCACGGCTCGATGCAGGGATGGAAAGGGGAGGCAATTACAGGATCACAGAGGGAGGATGCGGAGGAGGGAAGGAAAACATAACGGGGAGAACGAGGAAAAACTATGTCTAATGTCCGGCTGGGTAGGTGAACGGCAGAGGGGGTGAACCAGAGCCAAACTCCTCTATAGCTGCCTAAACAGCTTCACCGGGCATCGCCCATGTTGCTCGTGCTCCGCGGTAAGTACAATGTCACGGGGCGGGTGTGTGTCGGGACGGCCCGGATCGGTTGAGAGACTGGTGGGAGGCGCTGGACGTCACTGCACCTTTTATTTTATCGCCACAGGAGGACTGGGTTGGGTCATCCACGTCCGACACCGCTGAACGGGGATACGGTCCCTTTAACTGGGATCAGACATGGGACGCTCCCGCCCCGTTTGATGACGACATCGCCCTCCGTCCAACAAGAGAGGGCTGGACCAGGAAACCAGTGTGCGCCGACACCGGAGGTGAGAAAGGAGGAAGTGGAGTTGCGACGAGAGAAGACGGAGACAGCGAGCGACGGATCCCGAGAGAAGAGGCAGACCCAGGAGGAGCGGAGGAAGACCCCGAGAGAATCACAGAGCCAGGAGGCCAACGAACTTACGCTTCGCCCAGCCACGCTCCAGGAGGAGCGTGGCTAAAGCTAGGTGCGGGACCGTTTCACGGGCTGGGTGGGAAAGCGGGGAACGCCAGAGGCTTAGAGGCACGAGCGCAGCATCGCGCATTGAGAAATAGCCGATCCCCATCCACCGCACCTACACTCCCGTCAATTGAGCGTGTGTCACAGTATCTTGCTGGTTGTGGGCTGGTGTTACCTCACTCCCTCTCCCTGACAACGCACCGTTCCCTGTTCACCCTGACCCCGTGTTGTCCTCTTCCTTCCTTTGGGGTATCCGGAGAATCCGACGGTGGCCACCCGGGACAGAAAACCAGGAGGAGAAGGAGGCGATAGACGTCCGGAACAAGCCAGGAGGAAGACGACAGCGTACACCCCGGGACCTAAGGACAAGTCACACTCCATTACCCCTTGTACCCTGGACACTCATAGGAAACTTACAGTCAAAAGAATAAAACCTGCACTTTCACGACCCGGTCTCCCGCAACTCATTGCCGATAGTTCACATACAACATTTATGATTTCAGCCCGGGGGGCATCGTCATAGTTCCATCGGCAGCACCAGTCCCGGTGTTACTGGGAAGCGCCGTCCGCCTCACCCTCCAGCTCGCCCTCACCTCATTTCGGCCCTGTGCCGGTGCATCCGCCCATTTCCTCACGACCGTGACTTTTATTAGGTGGGGTATTGCAGCAGGGCAATCCTGAGTGCATAGAATAGGCATCTCGTAGAGGATGTGAAAAAAGGTTGCCGCAGGTGCTCACAAGCCCTAACGCTACACTCACCGTTCAGGATTCGGAGAGGCCGGTAGGACAAATCTCAGGTAGGCCCTCAGTGGCTTTGCTCATGTGTTGGGCCGGAGGTTCGAGCTCTCCACGCTTGCTCGTTTTCCCCATTTTCAGCTCCCAAAGTATAGGATCGACAAACCCAGCCAGACAGTCAAAGCAGTTGTTTTCACAATCGGTAGCCCAAGGCAAGCCTCCGGGGGGAGTCTCTTGCACCTCTCTTCTTGCCTCCCTGTATTCGCCCCGTTCTTAATATAACTCCTCTTCTCTCCTGATGAATCGCTCCCTTCCCCTTTTCTGCGTGGGTTAAGGTCCGGCCGGGCCTCAACGATAGGGGATCAAGCGCTCTTCTAATATCTTCTATCTGGGGCTCTGAGCTCTTCTTCTTAGGCCAGTCAGTTAACACACTTGACCTCGAGGCAATCAGAGGATTCTGTGACGTTCTATGGGAAACCCTGGGCTTTCCTGTGTGCCCACAGGTAGGTTGCAATGTCTCTCTTTAGGGTGCGCTCAGCGCCGCAGCCGCGCTCCTTCTCATAATCCCCCAGGGTCTCCACTGTGCCTGCCCACCCCCGAGTGCACTCCGCAATTTCCAGTGGTTCAGGCTTGCCCCTACCCTCCGATCTACCTCATGAGTGTAAGCTCAGACTCAGAGCCACGCCATTGCCCACCTTGGTGATCCATAGGCCTACCGGGCGAAATTTCAAATGTCCAGCATTCCAGGTCTCTCGTGGGGTTAGGGATCATAAGCTCCCCAGTGCCCAGCTCTTCACCTCTTCTTTTCCCAGTACTTGGGGCCTGTTATTTCTTATATGGTGCCAGCCTTTCCTTACTGCCCTGCATCAACGCCAGTCAGCCTCACTCCTGGGCATTCTAATCACAATCGGGGTCTATTGTCAACTCTCCATTGCTAGCAGCAGCATCAACATTTTCTGTTTCTTCATACCAAATGCTGAAAAATAAACATGTAATATAAGGAGTAAATAGGGGTAACTTGTGTAATATGAATCTGTATTGGCATCTCATGATCTGGTGACAATTACAAAGCACTCGACCTTTGACCTTGTGGTTTATAATGTCAGGATAATGCCTCCTTTACCAATGTAGATACATTTTACACTGTTACACGTCGTGCATCCCACAAGCCAATAACACAACTCAATACAGCAGAAAAATCTGAAGAAGCGACAGAAGAATCAGCATTGCTTATGGTAATGATGGGATATGACTGACCTGTCCATATATGGTGACACCACCTGATCTATAGCTCACAGTATCATAGCAGCACACAATCAGAGTTGCAAAATGGCAGAAGGAAACATTGAAATAAAATGTATCATTGCTCCTGCAATAATATCCCAGGTTTAATTCTGTCTTACTACGGATAGAGCGTGTGACCAGCGTGTATCTTTACTGCTTTTTTAATCTTAATGCCTTTGCCCTTTAAGATCTCAGAATTCCTTTCAGCCTATGACCTTGGTAAACGCTGCAAACAGCAGTCAAGCCTAAAAGAAACCTGTAGGGTCAAAGCGACTCCATCTTAGCTCATTGTTTCACATAGAGACATAATGTCAAATGAAACAGAAAATGCCCAGACATCTAATGTCAAGTCAAACAAACTACTGTAGAATAGACACAACATTGCAAGCACGAATCCAGTATACAAAAATGCAAAGTCAGAGCTTCTCATGTACAGAGAATTCGGTTCAGACTAGGCTCAATTTTCAAATCTGAACCTTTATTAGGTAAATGAACTCTGAAATGCTGGGTGTGTTCTCAAATAGTCATTTAAATACCAATAGATATATTGTCTTGCTGAGCAGCTGTTGACCATGTTTCCAACAAAGGCACAGGAGCGACAGCAATTTAAAGAGATCAGCCACATGCTACAAAAAGGTTCAACTATGCTTTCCAATTTATAATTATTTCGAAAGCGTAAGCATAACACTTTCTATACATATATATAGCCACATTTTGAGTGATGAAACATCACTATATTATATTTTACTTGTAGGAGGATCACCTCACGATTTAACAGTTTAAACTGTTTGAACTTATACCGTGTGTGTTGTCTGTGTGTTTATATTTCTGTGTGATGGTGCCTGTATGATTGTGCATATGAGTATGTAGCGCAATTGTGTTAACATGAGATGTAGGTATCTGATGATGTGGTGGTGGTGGTGTGATGAGACAGTGGGGTCGAGAGAGAGAAGGGTGACGTGGAGAGGAGAGATTACAGTGAAGTCACGGAGAGTGAGGCGATGTTAACAGTGAGGTAGTGTTTGGAGATGAAGATGTGGGTGTGGTGGAGACAACGGAAGTTGAGAGGTGTTGAGGGGGGAGGTGGAAAAGGGGATGAAAAGAGGGAATGAGGCAGAAAATGGAGGAGGCTATTGCAGGGAAAGGCACTGAAAGGAAAGTGAGAAAGGAGGGAGCAGCTGAGAAAAGAAAGTGTAGGTGGAAATTAATGTGAGGTGAAGTGAAGGAGCTGATATGAAGAAATGGGTGGGCATGGAAGTGAAAGACAGAGTGGTCGAGGGCATGGAGAATAGCAGAGGCAAAGGAGAGGTATCTGGAACCTTGGAAAGAAAAAAGAGAACAAACCACTCACTGAATGAAACTGTAGGTGCTTAAGCCAGGTTAAGGGCAGTGTGAAAATGAGGCTTGAAAGAAAAGCTGAACAATGACGTTGGTGCTGTCTTTCGCAACCCCATCTCAAGAGTATCATGACATTCTGTCTTCTGATTTCTGACTGACCACTCGCCTAACACATAAGAGAATTCTAGGAAAAGGTTTTTTGGGCAGTGTGAATACTGTGAGGAAGGCAAGCGCTAAGTCTCTCATGACTATGTCGCTGAAGATGGTATAGAAACAGCAGTTTATAAGGAGGTATGACTTCCCTCGAGAATATTTTCTGTTACGCGATGGCACAACTAAGGGGTCAGACAATCACAAATAGCATTGACACAGATAAACAAATATGACTGTAGCATCTTAAAATAAACAAATATAGGCTGTCTGTGCATGAAGGGAGGATGGGCATTTTCATAGCATGACAATGATACATTCTGGTAATATGTGGATTTTTCTTGACTTACTACCAGCGAAATGCTGAGTGCTACAAATGCCCATCAACTCACAGCTTTTGAGATGTGAAATCTGAGTCTGATATGTGAGCTCATTAAAGTCATCCGGTTCATCAACACTGAAAATATGGGATACGCATATGGATATTTTGCACAGAGCAAGATAGGTGGAAGTTTATATGTACACACATCCCAGAGATCAAATAAATGTTAATAGTTTAATGATGCCCATTTAGCATGAAGGTAGAATTCCAGCTTGAATGTTACACTGAAAAGGCTTGGTCTAGGTAATTATTTAGGAAATCACTTAGGAGAGACTTGAGAAGGACATGTAGCTTTCAAATGACGCCATACTATTAAGTTTACCTTCAACCAATCCTAGATTTGTAGCCAACATCATGTGCCTGCTGAAATCTATAGACAAATTTACTATAGAACAATTAAACAAAAGTAGCAGAAAAGTAGGTTCTATCGAATGCCAAGCCAGCACATATGAATGTGGAGCGCATGATATGGAGCAGGTATCATCCATGCTTCCAGAATTTCACTCTTTAGTGCATGCACAATTGTGTTACAAGGGCTTCCTAAAACAGCGTGATGAGGGACACATCTTTCATGCGGCTTGTGCCTTTTGGGACGTTAATTTTTACCTGGCAAAATAGGCTAGTTCTGCCCATTCACGTCCTATTCTTGAAAGGAGAGATCGACGAGGGAAGGGGACACAAAAGGAGCTAGAGACAGAAGTGATAGCTTGGAAGACATAAAGCACTCCACACCTCAGAACAGGCCATAGCACACTCTCAAGATGGAGGTTGTGGAAGAGGACCCTGCACACTCATGGAATGTTCTGCTGCGAATGCACAAAATCAGATACAAACAAGGCTGCGTACACTGACGCTTGGGGAAGGAGGATCTAAGTATATATGGGTATCTAACAACATGAACCTAATAGTGCTTCCAGTGGAAAGGTCCTTGTTGCAAGCCCCAGGATTAGACGAAGGATGAAGTGGATGGCTCAATAAGGGGAAGATCAAGCAAAGTCCAATTTCAGAGTGGACACATATGTGGGAGAGGATTCTTGTTAGCAAATCACACATTAGGTTGGTGTCCTGCAATCAACCACAGTTCCAGTGTACCCTATATTGTTAATGGGGTCCAACAGTTCACAGTCAGTGGATGTGCTGTACCTTTCTTGACACGTCAACTGCACTTCTAGCTGCTGCACTGAATCAATGTTTTATGGACCAACTGACCTGAAAAAACATCTATATGTTTAGCGAGACCAAGATGGGACAGTTCAGATGGTTAAACAGAGCTAGCTAGGTAGGAAGAACTCATGGGGAAACCATGGTGGGAATAGACTGGCAATAAGAAAGAACCTGGAGAAGGGGAAAGATTACAAAATGACTGTACAGTCACACTGGAGAAACTGATACAAGGATTTTCCATTATTGGGCAGGCCAAAGGATTATAGGCTGGGAAGGAGACACTAAATAAGAGATTCAACTCATGGTGAAGAACAGCAAGTGGAAAACAGGAAGCCATCATAGGGGAAACAGGAGACAATGGAGTGTTTTCGGTAGACAACACCAACAATTAAAATGGAAATATGTATGCACAGCAATTTAGCTAATAAAACGTTGGAGAATTAACCTGAATCAGCAGTGTCGGTGTCCAGTTTCTTCAAGGGACCCGGTGTTGGTTTTGGATATATATATGTATATATATATATATATATATATATATATATATATATATATATATATCACTCGCAACCTTGTTTTTGGAGTTCCCTTGCCACACGGAACAAAACAGGAACGGACTCCACTTCCTTAGTGCAATTTTTGTTTTATTTTCAAAATCATCTTGCCGCCATGACGCGTTTCGGCCTTCGCAGGCCTTGATCACATGACGCGTCTACGAACCCTCCTCATTTTAAAGTGACATGTGCATAAACAATATAGAAAACAGACTGCCGTCATGTTCCTATACCATGATGCAAATAGCAGCAATTTTACATTTATACATTTTTTATATCTGGCTAAACTCACAACCAGTGAGCATAAAACATGTAAATACAATTTCTGTATAAATACATTATAGTAAAAACACTTAAAACCAAATAAAACGCAATTGCAGTTTAATACATGCATTTTGCCATTCTAATTTCATCTCGGTTCCTGTGTTTTATACATGGATTTTTATTTCGTTAACTGCTCAACAGGAATTAGCTGTATGCCAGAATTAAAATGTTTAATTAATACAGCCCCAGTGGGCATATCTATTCTGCCAAAATTGTAAAGTGCATTGTGTAAAAGTGCAGAGTGCTAAGGTGCAAAACACCTGTATGGTGTTACCATAAAGTGCAAAATCACATCTTAGTGCCCATGTTCATTGCTGTCTCGAAAAAAACTTTTTTTTTTTTAAAAAGCAAAGAAGGTTATGTACAGGGATTGAATAATGCAGCTGTCTAGTATAAATTGTGCAAATATGCATGCAATCTGCTACGGGATTCTTACTTTTCATTGTTATTTTTTATTTTACCTGCTATGACATCACATATGGTAGCTATTATAAACATGTATAAAGGTCCTCAGTTGTGTTCAACCCTTGTGGGCTTTTACTGTCAAGCTCAAGGATATACCTGGTCTCCAACCTTCTAAGAACTGCCTCCCTATCACCACCTCGTCTCATATGTGGAACTGAGTCAACCACAAAGTACTTTAAATGCTCTAAATTATTGCTGTGGACTTCTCTGAAGTGGCGGGCCACCGGATATTTAGGATCCGAATTTGTAATGGCTCTTAAGTGCTGGAGAATCCTCACGGCTATTTTAAAAACAAGGGATCAGTGTAAAAATGACTTATTATTTAAAACATCTGATAGTGAGTCTAAAACAGCACAAAACATTTATACAACGCCAGAAACTAGTAATACAAGGCTAATCCTGACATACAGTAAACAGAGGAATAGCCTATGTAGTATAATTAGGAGAAACTTAGTTTCGTTTTTTGATTTTGAAAGCATTGATTTCAAAGGGAGTTATGTAAAATAATTAGCATTTCACAAATTAATTTTCAAAATGACATGGTATACAACTGTGATTGTTAATTATTATTTGCAAGTTCTATTTATACTTTTGAAAGTATTGATATATTAGTGAGCCCGCAGCACGTTTGTCTAGCTGTGCAAGTCTACCTAGTATCTTAACAAACATAACCACGTCATGTATGTTTTAAGGTGGATACACACGTTTTAGGGCAGGCGTTTCACAGCTTCTACGATACTGAAGACTGAAATAATGTCACGTTTCGGGGTGGGGCAGATCTGCTCTGCTCTCAGAGCACGGGGAGGAGTGGTGGGCACTATGTTAGTGCACATGAATGTTTGACCGGCCCTCTGGGGCTGGCCAAACATTCATGCGCACTTTGCATGTTCTCCATGCAGGGTGCATTACAGCCTGCTTGGAGAACATGCCCAGCCTCCCATTCTCTGGCTGAGCACCGATCCACGGCACTCAGACCAATTACAACGCACATTGCAGTGTTGCGATTGGCTATCGGGAGGTTGGGAGCTGAGTGTTTACTGCTTCCTCTGCAGAGAAGAAGCCAGGAAGAGGACGCAGGAGAGGTGGTGGTGGCCAGTCAGTAAACTGGCCAGCAGGTAAGTGTTTTTTTTACACCTCCTCTCCCTCTTCCCCCCTTCCCGCCCCACTGCTGCTTACCGGGAGCAGCAGCGCCTGCTTAGTTCCCCTGCAAAGTGACACAAAGCTGAGCAAAGTCTTGATAAAGTATCTTCTTTCCCACACCAAATTACTTTGCGCTGCAAAGTTGCCCTTAAAGTAGTGCAAATAGCCCTGTGCACTACTTTGCATCAAGGTAGCATTTAATGGGTGGATTTTGGGAGTTCCAAAGCTACCACCCATGGTTTTTGACACAAAGGATCTACAAATGTTATCAGACCTGGCTTTGCATCCAAAATTAGTGCCTCCGGTAGACAGGATTTAAGTAGGATATATATATGTATACCTCCTGAAACTGCAATGAGTGAAACGTTTTAAGTTTGTCTAAGCATAGGACTTAGTACTTGAAGGGTATCCTTCCAGTATAAAACCTAATATAGACTGCATGCACACACCTTTGCAGTGTGGTGCAAAGGTGTGTGTGTGGTGCTAGGCAGCCTGTTTGTGTGCCAGGGTAGGAGAGAAGAACCAGGCCATATTTAGCAACTATGGTTCTGTGCTACTCTCTTCCACTAGCACAATGCAGCGCAGCTACTTTGGTGGCTCCTCGGCATTGCACTATTTTTTAACTAATCTACCCCCAATTTAGCATCTGTGGATTGCACTACAAATATTACCATATTAATGAATAATTGCCAGGCAGGTTTTAGAAAGAGACTGGGAACCACACAACAGGCATCCCGTCTACACTTAATAGGTGACAAATATGTAAGAATAAAGACATTCTCAGTCTATCTGACTTTCATTGATCTATGGTCAGCTTTTCAACTATTATGTAGAGTTTAGCTATGGAGTTCATTTCCCCATGGGAGTGGATTTGCCTCTGGCGGCTGCTATTAGAGTTCTCCACTTCCTAAACACAGCGAGGATTTGCTTCTGGCAAAATGGGGAATGCAGTGCCCCTTTCTCTATACCATCAGGAGTACAACAAGGTTGCGTATTAGCCCCCCCTTTTATTCAGCTTATTTATTAACAATGATGCTGCCTGTGTGGAGAAGCTTTATGCAGATATACCTTGGTGCAAAAGTCTCTATCCTTCTGTATGAAAATGATGCTGTCTTACTGTCATTAACAGAAAATTCTATACATACTATTACATTCTCCACTTATTGTAAAAACAAAGACTTGTCCATCAATGTAAAAATTGCTTGATAAAACAGATTGTTAGGATAACCTGGGTATACATTTTCATTGCAGACGGTTACAGCTACATTTAAGGTGTGTTGTAATACTGTGCTGAGATTTGTTTAGATAGTAGTCTTTCAACCAATTACCGGCACCATGAAAGTCTACAGAGAGAAAGCGGTTGGGACAACACTCTACGGTGCTGAGATATGTGGGTTTTGTAAAGCCAGGGAACTCCAAGTAACAGAATACAATTTCCTCTGGAAATTGTCAAATATTAATAACAATATGAATAATACTAATACTAAAGCTCACAATAAAGCAATAAAAATACCATAACAACAAATAAAACAACAACAAAACAACAACAATAATAATAACATTAATAATAATACATTTTATTAAGTATTTTATATTGGCGATTATAATTTCTATTATTATTATTGTTATTATTATTACACAGTGTTTTCTGCCTTCAGGCTGACTTTGTAAGGAAACAGAGCATAAACATTCTGCGTTGGATGACTAACCATGTCCAGTGTGAGCAGTACATCCAGTCCTTGGAATTTCTTTACGTTCTGTGGCTTGTAGTTCTTCTTTTGAAAATGTAAAAACTAAACACCTAGGAGGGATATTCTCAAGGACCGGCGATACCTATCGCAAACGCCAGTTAGCGGCAGTTTTTTTATCGCCGCCTAACCCTGAAAACTATCGCCATGTTAGCGGTGTATTAACAAGCCGTCGCTACATGGTGATAGTATCAGGGAACGGCGGTGAAAACTGCCGTTAACATCAGCGCAATGGCGATAGGAAATCCGGCGTTAGTGGGCGAAAACTACTGATAGGCCCATTAGTGGCAAAAAAACTCACGTTAGTCAGCCCAACGTGAGTTTTTTTTGCCTCTAATGCAAAAAATAGCCTATCGGTCAACCTCCAATATAAAATAGGCATAAAAACCAATAAAATGCAGAATGGAGCAGCCAGGGCCAAGTGCAGCACACATCAACAACCCCTGCAAGCCACCCAGCATCCAGGATGAGCAGGATGAGAGCCTGGATGCCTTGCTGGAACTGCGCCTGGAGCCTGGATGCCTTGCTGGACCTGTGCCTGGAGCCTGGATGCCTCGCTGGACCTGCGCCTGGAGCCTGGATGCCTCGCTGGACCTGCGTCTGGAGCCTGGATGCCTCGCTGGACCTGCGCCTGGAGCCTGGATGCCTCGCTGGACCTGGCCTGGAGCCTGGATGCCTCGCTGGACCTGCGCCTGGAGCCTGAATGCCTCCTTCCTTTTCCTGGAAGCAGACGCAGGAGAGCAGGAGCTACGAAGACACGGGCCCGGCTTCGAGGTAAGACTTCCCTCATGACAGTTTTTACTACACCCGCTCACACACACATCCCTGTGCCCACGCCCCATCCAGTGTTCTTTCCAGCGTTTACCACCTCACAGCTGTCCAGCCCCCCCCAGCACTTCTCAATGGCGGACGCTGTGCGCCCATGCACAGCGGGCGTACCACTCGTGTGCCAAAGGCACATACGTAGTTGCGACGCATGCCATAACATCGCACTCCATTCCAATGCATACTAATACTAGGCACATTGCAACAGTAGAGTAGGTGTTGCATAGCAGAGACATTAATCTCACTATTCCCACTTCAGTGAGTGCAACCCAAAACTAACCTTTGTACCCCAAACCCAACTGTGAACCCTGGAATTCCTTTTTGAGCCCCCATAACACACCCAAAAATCAAATTTGACCCAAATGCACACCCCAAATTCCATATTTTACCCCAAAACACACCCCAATTTCCATATTTTACCCCAAAACACACCCCAATTTCCATATTTTACATCCGAAACCCATACCCACCCGAAAAACTTTAAATTACCCCATTACTGACCTCACAATGCGTTGTAATCAAATGCGATGTAAAGGCACCTGCGTTGTCGGAGTTGCGTTATTAACGATGTACTGCCTGCATTGTAATGGTCATCTCCCGTACCAAAGGCAACCCATAGGCTATGCCGTTTGCGTCCGTCTGCCCCTGGACCGCGCTCTGCACCAAGGAGCCTTCCTCTTCGACACTCCACTGCTACGACGCCAGCACCCTCCTCGCCATCAACCCTGGACGCCACCTCGCCTGCCAAGACCAACCTCTGCTCTGGACCGGACATCGCCATCGCCATCACTGACGGCTGCAGTATCACCCGCAAGGAGCACCCCGAGCATCAAGGAGGAGGCATTGCCATCACCTACAGAAGCACATTCCAACTGACCACGCACTCTAATGACCCATAGGTGATCATGGACCACCTCAACTCCCAGATCCGGACCAAGCCCAAGCACATCCTCTGCGGCACCCTCATGTATAGGCCCCCCGGGCCATGGCCCCCCATTCTCCAATACCATTGTAGACCTCATTGCACCCCAGGGTCTCCCATCCACCGACGACAACCTACTCGGTGAACTCATGTTGCACCTGGACAATCCCAGTGACCAGGACACCACCCCCTCCTGGGGAAGGTCCCCTACATCAGACGCAAGCAGCATGTCACCTCAACAAGCCACATAGCAGGACACACAGTCGAGCACGTCACCTCCGCCAGTGGGAACTTCAACTACAGCCACAACACCGGACTCTCCTGGACCGACCATCATTGGTAACATCACGTCTTCACCTTGCCCACCAGATGCCACCGCCATCATCACACCCACTCGCAGCTGGATCAAGGCCACCGAAGAACGTCTCATCAACTCCCTCCGCACCAACACTCCACCAATGCTTCCAAATGATGACACCTCAGGCACGCAACCACCACCGATGGATCTCCAACAACGCGACATTCGGGCACCCCTCATGAACGGCACTGCATCAGTACCTGCCTGATGGCAGGCGTGAGGGTGATGCAGTGCCACAGGGATAGGCTGGCCCCATGCATTGATGGAGTTGCGTCATGGTTGTGACACGACTGCAGCAATGCGTGACTTTAGTGCAGACAGATACGTCAGGATTCCTGCAGATCTGTTATTACTTGCGTCATGGAGCACTGTCCAGTGAATACAGCGCATCCATGCTGTCGCAAGAAGGGCGTAGTGAGTAGTGTTGCAACGCTGTCTTTTCGCAGCGCTGCAACACTTTTCATGACTGGGGCCCAGGAATGTGCACTATCTTATTGATGGTGCGCATTCCTGCACTGTAGTTTTGTCGCAGGGCAGCGCTGCAACATTGCTTGCAGCGCTGTCCAGCACCAAAACCTGCTGAGATGAGGCCCCAAGTGTTATCCCCATTTTTAAGACCAGCTATTTTCTGGTCTTAAGTAACTGGCTCTAACTACAGTTAGAGACAGTTTTTTTGGTCTTCAGAACTTCAGGGATCCTTTGTGAATATGGAGTAGTGGGGTTTGCGGCCGTTTTTGCACGGGAACGCCTCTCCTGCATATAAATATTGCTAACAGAAGTGGCGATCTTTACTACGTACGTTTTTGCCTAAAAACTGTCGCTAATGGCTGTTAGCGGAAGCTTGGTAATAGAGCGATAAAATTATCGCCGCATTAGCGGCAGAAAAGTGCAGCTAACGCGGCGATAACTCCTTGTGAATATGCCCCCCAGTCCAAGATTGCATAAAACTCAGGGTTGTGTGAGCTACTAAACCCTGACTTAGGACGACTTGTGAACTTTGTGGAAGGATGCAAACACCACTTTGGTACGTGAGGTAAAATATCCCCAACTGATCATTGATAAGGATATTCCAAGTCACCTCAGCGTTCTATGACTTCAAAAAGGCACTCACCCTGCAGCCTCATGCCTTTATGTTATCATACAAATCCTTGGTGATTTGCAGTTTTTCTTAATGTGTTGTTGAGGGTACATTATCTCACATATGCATAAGGTACAGTAAAAAATATAAAAGTAATTCATAATACCTCTGATTGTCCACGTATATTGAATTTAATTTGTAAAAAGACAGACAAAGCTTACTTTTTTTTATCTAACGGACTGTATAGAATATATATGGCTCAGAGGGGGTCAAACCCTTTCTGTTTTTCTGAAATGTTTCAGTCGTCCTAGAGAAGATTCGAAATCCTGCTATTATGTCACATGTACCAACGTTCCTTTTAAAAAGCAGCCACAAATCAAAGTTTTTTTTAGAGATCACATGAAAGTAGAATCAATGCACCTTTTCCTGACTCATGACATCATTCTTCGAGTGAGTTGGCCTGCTCATGACACTGCATTTTTCTACTGACTCAGACAAAATGTCAACAATTTCAAGCGTTCTTTACTCTTAGAAAATTCATTTTTGTAGATTATGAATCTTGAAATTCTACTATGCATCTTTCAGTTATAAATGCCTCATAACACAACGATCCTTGCAGAAACACCTACTTGAGCAGGGATGCCAATTTAGAAGTGGCATAATGTTTATCATGAGTGTGTGATTGCCGGATGCAATTAAAATACACCTTCAAATTATTTCTGTTTTAAAATTTGGCTTGAGGGAAACCGCCAAGTATCCAATTAAAACCAGGGTATGTAGATTTTGGAGGAAAAATCACCAAAATGTTATGCCACATTTTTGAGGGCTGAGCTCAGAACAAGTGATAATTATCACCCCTGATAAATCCTGAACCCCTGGTAATTAGATCTTCGAGGATGCGATAATTATCACCTTACTTGCCAGAGGTCCTAGAGTCAAGTATGGTCAAAAGAACTTCCTTTTATCTTTTTAATTGGATATCTATTTTCTGGTGCCCAAAAACCTGGACAGTAGGTACTCATCCTAATTGCCAATTTATGGAAATTTCTGTGTTTTTGTTTGTGGTTCCCTCTAAATGCAGTAGCAGCATTGCAGTTGTTGTGAAGGCTAGCTGAAATGTCTGAAGAACGGAACACTTCCATTCCATAAATGAAAGTCATCATTTTGCGTTAGCGGACAGGAAAGACTAGATGAGAATTGATGACAGTGTTGAGGCTTCACCCGGAGCTATTTGCTGAAACGTCCAATTGCATCCATCACTGAGAAAGGCTCTGTGTATTCAATAGTGCTGTCTATTCCCAAAAGGCTGCTAACACCATTAACTTGGGGATGTCATTATGGGATCCAAAGTGCTGAGCACACGCATCAGTAGAACTGAATGATCCCTCTAAAGATGTACGGCCAGTGATCAATACAGCGGGAGGAGGCCGAAAGGGCTAAAATCAGGCATTTTTTAAATTTAAGAGGCACAGCTGCATTTTTTTCCATAGCAACAGCAACAGTTGCATGTACATACTGTACAGTACTTTTCTTGGTCTTTAGAGAGTTTGTATGAAGCTTGAAGAAAGCTATTATTCTAGGCTGGCTTCCCATGATTAATTTTACATGGCTAAGAAACTGTGTCAAATAATCACAATTCAAACTAAATACCTTGGAGGTTGTACACCAAGTACATTAGTGTACTCAGCAACCATACTTGCATGTAAGCCAATCCTTGTCTTAATGCCTCAGCAACAAAATGGAGTAATCACCAATAAGAACACAGGGAAGGGTTGCCGGGAAGGGTCTTGCGTCACTATGGTAGCAGATGTCAGTTCTTTATTTCATAGGTGCAAAATTGCACATCAGAGTATAATGGTCCACCCAAGTAAAAGGGGCTATTTAATCCAAAAATAAGATTGTTATGCTCTCTTCTTTGCAATTGTCTTCAAACTGTTGCAAATATTTCTTGTTATATACAGTTGTGTGTATTTAGTTTTCAAAAATCCCAATCAGAGCATGATGGGCTAATCACGCTCATGATCTTGGTGAAAAAGTCTTTCATAATGCCTTAATGTAAACTATTCAATGCTGATGTTGAATATAATTACTTCCTACGATTCTCTTGCAAGTAAATCTTCATCTTGGAATAAAAGCTGCTAGATAAGTAAATAATTGGTATATCTCATTGCATTTAAAATGTGTCTTTTGAATGATGAATGTCCTGTTCCTGACAAACCAATCAAATGCAATAGCTTGTGAGAGGATGCTACCCTGCCCAATACTGCTTTTACCCCAAACAGTCTCTGTAGCTTTTGTGGTTTTGCCATTATGAGACACACAATCATGCCATCACACTGAGAGCCTCTGTGTTAAATTGAACTAAGACCGCAGAGTGGTGTCCTGAGGTCCAGCAGGTCCCAAAGTACACCCCTTTCATGTGGCTGAGATATATGTCGAAAGATATGTACACATAGCAGGTTTAGCCTGGGATCTGTGTGTACATGTTAATGAGAGTGCATGGTGGGTTTCATTTTTGAGTCGACATGTGTGAGGCAACCTGGAAAGGTGTAGTGCATTGTGCAAGACTGCCCACGAAACTTGAGACTTGGGAGCACTCCATTTGAACATTACTTCCATCCTGCATTACGCCGTAGTGGGGCAGAGCCTGCTTGTGGGTGGGGCTGCTAGTGCTGCCTGGGCCAAATACACATATTTACTTGGCCTAGTAAGAAGTAAGGATATGTCCCTGATGCCCAAGGTTTCCATTGTGCTGGCATTCACACATCATGCAGTGGCTGGATTTCGTTGGAGGAGAGCCACCGAATTTGAACAGTGCAGTACAGCTGATTGCTCTACTCTAAGGAATCACTGAGCTGCTTGACCAGTAGCTTATTTCATCCTCCCTCATGACCAATAAAGGAGCAGTGCACCAGCATGGTTGAGGAGGATTGAATCTGTTTGACTGTTGCTCCCTGCCAGACCAAATCAGGGACAAGACTCCTGGCTTATTGGTGAAACTGTTGGAGCCTTATCTTCAGTAAGAGGAGATGCTGCATTGAACCCTAAAGAGGGAAGCCTGCCTAAAAGAAGGAGTTTGTCAGCCCAGCTGAGTCTGAGGACAAGCAGAAGTTGTCATGTGGCCTGCCCATTCAAGGACATGAGACCTTCTGGCTGCTCTGCAGGATGAAAACCTAAGAAAGTATGTCTCAGGTTGGGCTCAGGGTAAGACTAATCTCATACATCTTTGCCAGTGAACCTGCTCTGCCCCTGATCGCATTTGTGTTGCACAGAAAACTGTGAGCCCCTGACTGTCTCTAGGAATCTTGAGGACTACCTCATTTCCATCATCTTGCCAAAGAAAGTCAGTGAGATAACTAGGTGAGTCTATGCTGATCCAGGACCACTAACTGCATTATAATATGACAAGTGGTTCTTGAGACATCAGCCCTTAAACCTGCAGTGCTTTTTGTCTCCAGTTTCTCTCAGACAGTAAACTCATTCATACCTCTAGATCTGTGGGTACCTCATAAAGGACCTCTGCACGCGTGGCAGTGGCCCTGAAGTCGTGACGAAGTCTCCACAATCGGGGTGAAATATTAGCAATGAGAATTCTCATTGTGCAGATTCCACCCCAAGTGTGGCGACTACCCCATGACTGAGGGTCCTCCGCCATGAGTGCAGAGGCCATTTGTGAATCAGGCCCTGTGTTCTTAGGGTCTCATTTATGAAAGCTGTTGCATCGCTGCCTGAAAACAGCGATGCACCAGTTTTCACTGCGCCTTCCTTGCGGCGTGATGGATGCCCCGTATTTAATGTACGGCGCTCCATGTCGCAAAGAGTTACAGATACGTCAGTATTTCTGACGTATCTGTAGGTGCAGTAATGACGCATTGCTGAAGTGTGTCGCAAAAGTG
Source organism: Calotriton arnoldi (assembly GCA_963921515.1). Classification (NCBI taxonomy): domain Eukaryota; kingdom Metazoa; phylum Chordata; class Amphibia; order Caudata; family Salamandridae; genus Calotriton; species Calotriton arnoldi. The sequence continues at coordinate 446,261 of CAWUFW010003978.1, forward strand.
ACGCAGCTCCAGGAATGTGTGATTACACATGGGCAAGTCCTATGTTAAATGTGCCTGCGTCAGTCTTACGACTGCTGTGAGGCAGGCGTAAGATTTTGACACAGTGGCATCCTAAAGTGGGGCAGTGAAATCTGATAGATTTCACTACGCCACTTCTACGAGGCTTTTTACGGGGAACGCCCACCCTACATACATTTTACCTGACGCAGGTATAATATAGCACAGGGCTTTACAAAGTGACGCTTCTGCTTAGATGTGTCACTTTGTAAATAGGGTGATCTATGGCGCATTTCTTACGCGGCTGGTGCGTCACACAAAATGATGCAACGGCGGCGCAAAAGTGTCGCAAGGCCTCATAAATAAGGCCCTTAGTGTCTAACACCCACCACCTCCTTGAGTAAGCCTCGGACTGCTCTGTCACTTTACCTTTGAGAATAAAGTGCTAAAAGAAGCATTTATTAATTTAATTTGGGTTTCCATAGTGCACCTCCAGCTGTTAAAAATGTGGCCTACTAACCTTTGATTGGCTTTGGGCCATTTGACCTACTTCTCACAAGGCACTTGAGAAGCAATAAGAATGGCACTATCATCATCTTTACATATTTCCAATGCTTCTCAGATTTCAGCCTTGTCATGTTCATCATTGTTACCCTTGCTCCCTCTCTACTAATGTTTCACAAAAAAAACCTTGTGCATAAAAATGTAATTGCTGTTTTTCCTTAGCATTTCATCTTGTAGTGATGTTTGTAAATTCAGCACCTTTGAAAGAAATAACAATTAACAAATTTTTTCCTCGAATGCTGAACAATGGTAACATATAACCCCTCAGTTATAATTGAGCAAAGTAGTTTACATGCATCTCAATAAATTACTTGTCATGAGAAACTTGAATGGTTGCATTGTTTTTAAAAACCTGTAGGACGCCCAAATACTCCAAGCAAGGGAGGGGAATTGGTGCCAGTGCCCCCATTTCAATTGTGACAACTTAACAAGTCCCGGCTCTTTAGCTAGCAGCACACTGCATAGAAGGGCTATTAGTTGTACTTTTATGACTGTTAGTGTGAGCTCCAAACTGCGTAGCAACAGCAAAGTGTTGTTGGGTAAAGAGCCAAGACAAGCCAAAGGCATCAAACATGACTTTGAAAGTGTATGTCTGTGATGTTTTGTATTAATCCTGTTTTTTCCTCCAAATAGGTTGAAGTGATTGCTTTCTGAATTCGAGTAAGACCAGGCACAATGTTTATTTTGCTGATGAAATTTCCGACATCTGTGACTTTTACCTGTTCTTGTGTCATTTTCTCCCCTGCAAAAGACTGCTTTGCACAATAGAATGCGTTTCCAAGAGACTTTGCTAGAGTTAGTTCACTACTGGAATCTCGTTTTACTTTTTTATATGAAGTTTACCTCCACATAAAAAATCCACATGCGATACCAGCAAGTTACATGTCACGCTGTATGCATAATTTTCTGTATTTTCACAAAATTGTCATGGAATTTACAAAAATGCACAATTTTTTATTCCCTCAATATAACCACCTATTAAATTGACCTGCTCATTTGAACTTGTAACTAAGACAAAAAAAATTGTCCTCTGTAACCTGTTTTATGATTCTTTTTGTAACGGTTACAATTGTCTGTACAAATAAAAACATTCATTCATTCATATAAAATTGTTCTGACCGTTTGCTTAAGATTTGTGAAACTCATTTGTTAAAAGAACTAGGTATGCAGACTTTGGGGGAGATTTTCATACCTTTTGCGCTGGTTTAGCGCCACAAAAGTGACGCAAACTAGCGCACTTTTTTTTTTCCTATATTCTTTCCAGCGCAAAACTTGTTTTGCACTGGAAAGCACCCTGTAAGTAGCGCAAAGCAGCGCAAAGCACTGCTTTGCGTTACTTTGCGCCGAGGGGGCGTTACATGGGTGGTACATGGGCGTACCCATGCAACCACCCATGCCTTTTGATGCAAAACCATATTTACAAAGATTTGTAAACATGGTTTTCCGCCAAAAGTTAACGCCCCTTCAAAGGAGGCGCTATTAGGAGAAATGCTTGTGCTTTTTCGACTTTCCATGCGTGCTGCACTGTGCAGCACGTATGCAAAGTGGGGAAAGCTTTGCATGGTGCCTAGCATAGTATTTTGTATAGGAAGGCTACTCTTCCTGTACAAAACCTATGCTACAGTCATGCACACACCCTAGCGCTGCCGCGCTACGGTGTGTGCATGGCGCACGGCAGCTGAAATCAGCGCTGGCACAAGGGAAAGGGAGGAGAGAGCCATATCTCTGAAGATATGGCGCTCTCCTGCTCCGTTCCAGTCATGCAACGCAGCGCAGCCTCGCGGGGGGCTGCGCTGCATTGTGCGACTTTAAAAAAAATCTCCCCCTATATCTTGTTGATGGTAGAACACTATGGGGGAGATTTTCAAACCTTTTTGCTGGTTTAGCATCACAAAAGTAACGCTAACCATCGCAAAAAATGTTTGGTGCTATTTTCTTTCCAGGGCAAAACTTGTTTTGCGCTGGAAAGCACCCTCTAAGTAGCGCAAAGCAGCGCAACGCACTGCTTTGCGTTACTTTGCGCCAAGGGGGCGTTACATGGGTGGTACATGGGTGTTCCCATGCAACCACTCATGCCTTTTGACGCAAAACCATATTTACAAAGATTTGCAAACATGGTTTTGCACCACAAGTTAACGCCCCTTCAAAGGAGGCGCTAACAGGAGAAATGCTTTCATTTCTCCGTGCTTTTCCGACTTTGTATGCTTGCTGCACTGTGCAGCACGCATGCAAAGTGGGAAAAGCTTTGCATTGTGCCTAGCATAGTATTTTCTACAGGAAGGGTGCCCTTCCTGTACAAAACCTATGCTACACTCATGCACACACCCTAGCGCTACGGTGCTAATGTGTGTGCATTGCGCACGGCAGCTGAAATCAGCGCCGACGCAAGGGAAAGGGGAGGAGAGAACCATATCTCTGAAGATATGGCGCTCTCCTGCTCCCTCCCTGTCGTGCAACGCGGCGCTGTCTCGCTGGAGTCTGCGCTGAGTTGCGTGACTTTTTGGAAAATCTCCCCCTTAGTATCATGCCTCTCTGTCTATAGTGCTTAATTTGATAAAGAATGAGTGCTGGGCACCAAATGTTTCTCAGAAGCCTGCTAAAAGTTGGGGTTGTCGAAGACCAAGGCTGTCTTTACCTGATTTTACTTCATACCTCTTTCATTTAACAACATACTCTCACTCCTCCTTTATCTCACTCTTACAGGTTCTGTTTAATCCCTGTTTTCATTAGTCACTGTTTTTCCCTCATTCGGTCCCTCCAACTTTCCGCTTTGCTGTAATTCTCTCTCTTGTTATTAGTCAAAGTCTGATGATCAAACGTAATCCCCAGTCCACAAAAAAGAGTGCTGTGTGCCCCACCTACAACCACAAGCTCAAATTAAGCATAGTCCGTCTAAATACAACACTACATATTTCCTTTAAATACATATGCCCTTTCTCTAAAGCAGAATAAGATGGCTGCACCTTGTTATTGCACGGTCCAAGTTAAGATTCTATTCCCATGCCACGCAAAGTAGCTTCACTTAGAAAACTGACGTTTGCTCCAAATTTAGCCACATATTTGTTTATAGACTTTTAGCAGAGGGAATTGAAGATACAGGTAACTGGGCTCCGTACAGGTAAAAGTGCCTCTTTGTTCATTTGTGCATCTTGTCTGCAGTCACAGCTCACTGCAAACCCATCCATGCCCCCAGATACTGATGCAGTGGCTCTCTCGGAAGACAATGACAGCTGCCAGGCAGTCTTTAGCAAACGCTGCTGGAAATGTGCCCGCTTGAAACTTGCTGAGAACTGCGTGTCACTTTGAAATGCTGCTTTCTCTCTGCATGCCTAATGGCATACGCCATATTTTGCAATCACTTGTGCCCTCCAACCTCCACAAACGTTCAAACAACTGAAAATCCATCCCCCTAGTTCATCTTAGACATGAAACAAAGAAGTCATTCGGCTGAGGGCAGTAAATCAAAACAATGCGGTCAACACGTACTTGGCTGTTGTAGAAACTTGCACGCATTTTCCCTCGGGTAATCAAAGGTTTGGAAAACCATGAAAAGAGTATTGACTACTAGCTCTTTCAGTTCTTTTATGTTCTTGGGGCAGATTTACAAGCCCCTTGCGCCGCCATTGCATCACTTTTTTTAATGCAACGGCGGCGCAAACAATGCGGCCAATTTACAATGTGACTCATCTAGGGAGAGGCGTCACGTTGCAAAGCCCTGCGTCACATTATACCTGCGCCAGGTATAATGTATGCAGGCTCGGTGATCCCACGCAAAAAGTCATGTAGAACTGACGAAGTGAAATTTACAACATTTCAATGAGTCACTCTACGCCTTCACTGCATCAAAATCCCTACGCCTGCTCAGACCAGGCGTAAGGAATGACGCAGGGCTTTCTGTATGGTACTCACTTATCTGTTGTGGCACATTGCTGGAGTTGCGTCACTTTCATGAGCAACTCCAGCAATGCGTCACTTTTGTGCCAACAGATGCGTCAGTATTTCTGACGTATCTGTTATTCCTTGCACCATGGAGCACTGTTTTGTAAATACAGCGCATCCATGGTGGCGCAAGGACATTTGGCACTGGCGCAAGGAAACTGACGCATCTATGCAGATGCGTCGGCTCCTTGTAAATCTGCCCCTTGGCGTCCAAAATGTTTATCTTAACCAGTGGTGTAACAAAACTTGAGGGGGGCCCCTTCACAGTTCACGGAGGGGGCCACCCACGCTCCGGACTCAGTCAGGAGCTTTAAGGCCAGGGGCCCCACTGCCCGTGCACAGTGCCTGGAGTTCAGGCCCCCCGTCATCGCTGGTGCTATGGGGTCTGTTGTTACGCCACTGATCCTAACTTGTTTTGTACCATACGAATATAGTACAGAAATATCTGAACATCATTCTACAAGGATCAAAATATCAACAAGGTAAGTATAGATTATAATACATGATTATATGTACCTTGACAATATGTATATCCTGAAGGTGTGTAGGTGAATTGTTAAGAAAAGTTAATGTATATTTACATATATTTGGACACACTGTGCCAATATGTAAGTTTTATATATTTTGGTACCATACTTTCATATCTTTTCACAGGTTTGAAGGTATGACCTTCATACACGCTAGTAAACACAAATGGGCATTAATTTCAATGGGGCTTGATTCAGAAAGGGTCGCTGCCACGAGTGTGGAGGCCCGGCAGCCGTGCGGGAGTCTCCGCACTCAGGCGGAATTGATACTGCTCGAGTACGGAGACTCCCGCACGACTCCTGGGCCTCCGCTATGAGTGTGGAGGCTCTTTGTGAATCAGGCCCAATGTTTTTACCAATTTATTTTGACCTTTTTTCATATTCAACTGATTCTACAAATGTAAGGATGACAAATGTAGGTAATTCAACTGCTTGAAAATAGGATAGAAACCTCAAAGTCTTAATGTGAGCTCCCACATTAAAAAACGTAAACAGGTTTTGCTAAGAGTAGCCGTTGGCTTTTTTCAATGCAGAATGGCCTTCCTCATAGAACATATGTTAGAACACTGGCATGTTAGAAGCTCCTATGAAGAGAACTGAAGTGCCTCAGGGCTAATAATGGCTGGTATAAGCCTTCTACTTCAGCATTCAAATGTTTGTCTTCCTGTTTCTCCTTTTTTAATTTAGAACATTCTACCCTCATTGCACAGAATGTTCTAATTGCCTTGTTGCACTTCTGCCTTGGGCTATACGGCTTGTCAAAGGCTCTCTCCCTTTTATAGGCCCTTGCCTGCGGCTGGGACCTATAATTCGTGTTCAGGGCCTCCAACAACTGGTATAGCCTGAGGCAGTGAGCTATAAGCCAATATGAGGTGATCTGTGTAACAAACTAACCAAACAACACTCTATTAAAAAATTTCCTTAAAGATCCTGTTAGAAATGGGGTTTCTGGTTGGCTAGGGAATGCACCTAAGCCAGGCAGAACCCACCACTCTAGTCAGGGCAAGAGAGTTACACACATAAGATAACCCCTGCTCACCCCCTTGGTAGCTTGGCAGAGCAATCAGTCTTATCCCAGAGGGAATGTGTAAAGCATTTGCGCAACACACACACACGCCAGTGATACACTAGGCACACCACACAAAAGAGACTCCACACAAGGTTATATAAAAATATCCTTTGTATTGCACATAAAACACGTTAGACCATAATCACATAAATCACTATGCCATAGGGCAATTGTCACAACACTGCAAGTTAGTGCAATCAAATAAACACTTACAGGTCGCACGTGTTACAAAAACACCATCACTGTACCTATAGGCGCACCCTGAAGTAATGCCTGTTATACTGACAAATGTAAGGCATATACAACATAAATCATCACATCAGGGAATGAAATGCAGTAGTAACGTCCATCAATCATCACCATGATTGGCAATATAGGCATGGATCACAAAAGATTTCCCATCCTAACCTAGGGTGCAGCGCACCTCTACTCATATTAGGTATAATATGGTAGTTAGGAATCTCATGACAAGAATTACATCCACCAGTGAAACTAAGGCACAGTAAAATCTGTGCACCTAATCCTAGTTTTAGGTAATGTAACAAAGATCCCGGGCGCTGAAATGTAGGCCGCAGGAACTCCTACATGCCTACCCGTGGCAATAGGTACCTCAATCGAGTGTTTCCCTCCCGTCCTGCCACCAAGAATAGTTTCCTCAAGGCCCTCCGGGGTATGGGCAGATTCAGTGGGGGTGAGCACACGCTGCCAAAATCAGCGGGGAGACTGCACTGCTTCCCCCACTTGGCATGTAGGATAGACAAATGCAGTTGCCCGCAAGCGTGGTGCAACTGCGAGACACCCATGTCAGCCTCTCAATTCATGGTGTCACAGCTCCTGTACTTATTGTCAGAAATTCTTTGTTCTGGGGGGCACTTCAAACTCTGTTTATAAGTGCACAACACCCCCATTCACATTTCAAGCCCTGGCTTCAGACACACCACAGGGGGGCAGAGACAGCATTGTAGAAGGCAGGCACAGCCCTATTCAGGTGCAGGTGCAACTTCTCCCACCACTCTAAATGAAGACCAGGCCTATTCAGGTGCAAGGGAAACTCCTCCCGCTACTCTAAATGCAACCAAGGTCTATTCAGTCTAGTGCTGAGTCACCCAGGAAAGGCAGGACACACCTCAACTCCCCCTTGTGACTGTCTAGAGTGAATGTACATCCCCTGTCTCCTGTCAGTCAAAACCAGACGGTGAATACAAATCCAGGCAGGGCACAAAGACATATAAGCACACAGAAATGCCCACTTCTAAAATAGGCATTTCTAAAATACGAATGACAAATCTGCTTTCACCAATAAGCAGGATTTATCATTACTATTTCAAACATACTAAACATGGTCACGCTACCCCTCTCATATCGTAAATTACCACTGAAGCACATATCAGGGAATCCCCAAGGCAAACCTATGAGAGGGCAGCCTCACAGCAGTGAGAAACCAAATAGGCTGTTTATCACTACCAGGACATGCCACACAGTTAAGGCACATGTCCTACCTTTTACCTACACAGCACCCTGTGCATAGGGCTAGCTAGGGCCTACCTTAGTGGTGACTTATATGTAGTAAAAGGGGTGTTTCAGATGCGGCAACCACTTTGCATGCCACGTCACTGTGGCAGTAAACTGCGCGCACAGGCCCTGCAGCAGCAGAGGCCTGAGACAGGTTTGAAAGGCTGTTTCGCTGGGTGGTGCAAGCAATGCTGCAAGCCCACTAAAAGCTTTTAATTTACAGGCCCAGGTTAAATGGGATAGCACTGTACAAGGGACTTACAGGTAAATTAAATATGCCAAACAGGTGTAGACTACTCTTACCTAGTTTACAAGAGAGAGCACATGCACTTTAGCATTGATCAGCAGTGGTAAAGTGCCCAGAGACATAAAACCAACAACAACAGGTCTGAAACAATACAGGGGGAAAGGCAAAAAGTTCTGGGATGACCCTGCAAAAAGGGCCAAGTCCAGCAGGTCCACACCAAGTTTGAGAAAAAAGAAAACTAAAACAAAAGTGAAAATAAATGCCTAAATGGCTTAAAATGTAGAACACATTTCATACTGCTCCATTCAAATTAAATGTAAAAGCTGTTAACTTAAAAGTCAGTTGAAAATAGCAAAAAAATATAAAGTATCCCACTGAGTTCCTTCCAAAACATATTCATCATATGTTTCTTAAGTCCTAAATATCTGCTGCCAGAGTTAAGCTAAGGGATGATGGCCAAAAACCTTATCCTCACAGCTGTATTAGGCCAGGTCTCCAGAAAATCATGTCATAGATTCAAGAGCACTCAGTCAAAAAATTGCTATTTGGTGCTAAAATTGCATACCAAACATTCGGCCTCATTAGCCCAAGCAAAATGTTCTCACTTTAGATCCACAAACTTTAAAATACACAAAATAGTTCAAAGGGATAGATTTGAAGGCTGTGCCTGACGAGAGCTCAAGGAGGTTGGCTAGGCTTTGCAGAAGTTTTCAGTGACCAAGTTTTGAGGATTTAAAAACGTTCAGAGCAAGGCAAGGTAATATGATTGTAATAATCCTTCTGGGTTTCACTGGCTCGTCTAGTTTTCATAAATACAAGCCATTTATCAGCCAAAAAGGCAAATTGTTGCACAAAATAACATTTCTTAGAGATAGTAGTGATTCTAAATGTGAATGAAAGGATAGGTACCTTATCATTATTGCAAGACATCTGTCTTGTACTTCTATACTAGGAGATTTGTGCCTACGTATCTATTATGCATGGGACAGCCCAAACCAATACTTCTAGGCAGCACTGACAGACTAGAAGATTATACAACTCTCACAAATGCCTACTCAATTTAAATATCAATTACAAGATCTTCTTTACTTTATCCATCACTATGATTACCAAAAAATACTGTCACAGAGATGTCTGATCAATCTTTTTTGGGTAATATGTTGCTGAAGTATCTTTCACCAAGAAAATGAAGACCATCTCCATCACTAAATGCCCCAACGCCCAAAAAGTCCAATAATTGATTCAAATAATTCATCAGGAAATGGCTTTTCTAGCTTGATTAATGCAATTCTGTAGGTGCACGCTGACACATGGGGGCCTCTTGGGGATTGTGCTGTAGCAAATGCTCGGTACATGATTGTGAAACTCTCTGCCCCTGAGCACTGAAGGTGCCCTTATCCCACACAGCTCCATCCATCTCTTTGGGGTATTCTGATTGACCTTGGTGCGAGTGAGTGACTGGGGTGAGATGACAGCTTGCGTTGCGCTGTGCCCAAGGAGCCACCCGATGGTCGTTATTGTGGCCACAGAAGCCCAGTGGTGGCAAGGGGTCATAGGGCACCCAAGGCAGGTTTATGATCACCCCTCTGGCACGATGGATAGATTCAATTGCCGATTCCTCTAGTATGCCTAACTACACCCTGATACCAGATGCCAATACAGGATTATACTTCTAACTATGATAAAGGAGTTCTGATCCAGACATAGAGGGCAAGCAGCATCTCATGGGAGGTGGCCACCTTTGTCCCTGATACACTCCTGGAAGTAGAATGTTGTTTTCAATCACAGATTTCCTTGCTCTCATGCGAAACACCCCAAGATCTGGCACCCATTTTTCGTGTGGGAGGATACCTTGTTTTCTTCAATAATTACACAATTAGTGCTTGTGAGACTTACTAAGACATCGAAACTGAACAATTCTTCCTTTCCCAATCTAGTATTAGTGATATAGTATCATTCAGTTATTGATCTCCTGATCAGTTTATATTTCTGTGTATTGATTGTTCTGTTGTAAAATGTTTTAAAACTGTGATTTTTGTTCTCATTTAAACTGTTTGAATGCAGATGGTAACGTTCTCTCTGATACCCATTGTACCTTCTTCCTTGCTAAGCCATATGTTGTCCAACATTTTGTGAGACCAGCTTGTATGCCTGATGGTTGATTATTAATAATTTTCTTCCACTATTGAAAGCCTTTTGTTGGGGCTATTACATGTTGGGGCCTTTTAGAAGCCCTCAAATATATTTGCGTATGTTTCCTTTTTATATACTTCCTATTATTTTGATTATCAGCAAAGTATAGTTTGAGGAGTCCATGGTTGTTATATTTAATTAATCTAATCAATTTTTACCAGCCTCCTCCTGGCTCACATAAGGGTAGCATGCCCACTGGAGAGACACCACATATATGTGCCATTTTTGAGATGTTCTCAATATTTTCTGCCATGTTGATTAATCATTAATGTAATATTTTCCTGTTTCTCCCTGGTTTCCATAATGGTACCTTGACACTGGAGATCATCACGTATTATTTCCATTGTCTTAGCATATTTTTTCGACATTGGGAAAGGTGGCAGATGGCTAACAGACAGCTGCTGAGCCCTATCACCTCCTGGCCCCCTACACAGGTTTGGGAGTCATCTACAGATTATTTTTCATGCTTTTTGTAAAGATTCTGAGATTCAGGTCATTGGCTGCAGTTTCTTCAAATTAAGAATAGTGACAACTGTGACAAACAAGACCTCTAAGCCAAAATGTAGGCCGCCAGCCACAAAAAGCTACCCACTGCTCAGACAATGGGAAAGACACAGTAAGCAATGACTGAATGGTTAGGCTCCTCTGTGCACAGGGCTAGAAACAAAAGAGAAATTAAATATGCTTACTGCAGAGAAGAACATTACTCAGTTAAGGCCCGGCATTAGGGCATCCCGGGCCGATACTGCTACAAGCACTGGATGACTCCAGGAAATGTACCTAATACCCTCAACTCTACTCATAGCACAGGCTCAAATTATATAGTGAATGCAGTAAAACAATAACTATGCTGTAAATGCTGCATCCATAGACTCACACAAATCAACTGTACATCACCATTGCTTTCTCAACAATTTATTTAAGACACAAACGTGCTTTATTATTATGTCCATGTGGCGACGCAGCTAACACCTAATTATTATAAGTCCAATTAGTATCCTTTTGCAGCTGCACTTTGAAGAAAAAATCTTTTTCAAGCTACCTACCCTGAAATAAATATTTAACCTAAAAAACACATAATGAGCAACATGTGTAATGTGGTCCTGTATAGCAATCTAGGGGTTCTGGTGACATTTATAAACCACTTGACCCTCAGCCTTGTGGTTTAAGATGTCATCAGAAACTCTTGATGGCAATATTAATCCATAATACACAGTTAAGTTAGGCTTACAGCCTGGCCAGTCGCCTGCCATTAACATGAGGGTACGGTACCGCAGCACATAAAATATTAGTTTCACTCGTTCCTCCTTAGCAAAAGTTTTGTAGCAGTCATATCTGAGCAGCGGTGGAGAGAGGAAACCCACAACCTGTGCCTGCCGTGACTGGGGTTGGGAGAAGTGACAAATAGAGCTGACAGGGAAATGAAAAATACAAGCACACAAATGTGAGATAAAAAGACAGAAAGTCAAACTAAAGTAAACAAAATGGGTTAGATAGGAAGAAAATGGTGAAAGTGGAGTAGAATAGTTGGTAGAAAAGGCACATTCTAGCCCAAAATGGCCATTGACATACATCATATGAAATGCAATCCAAAGCTATTCTTTTAGTGCAATATGCATCTTTGCAGACATGTGGTGCTGGTAAAGTATTTTGCGAAATTTCATGCAGTTTCAAGCTAATTTGGGGTAATTTTCAGAAACTTCCTTATAGTACAATAGTGCAAATTTGACCTAGGTTTAAATATGACCTTGTTTCCTGATATTGTAAGTGTGGTCTAAAACTGCTTTCATTTTAACTTGGGCTGCACCTCATTGATAAGGCCCAAAGGCCAGTAACTGGAATGGGGTTGCTTGGATCCCAACTGGAGGGGACCTGGACTAGACATTCAGGGAGGACTGTTACTGTTGGAGCAGGGCTAAGGCTTATTTGTATATGTCGAGACTCCATCTAGATTGGCATAGTGGCCCAAAAAATATAATAGACTGGAATGTGGGCCGAATAATTACCAGCATCCTAATTCAAGCATTCCACCTATCACTTTTTTGTTTTTCTTCTTTCAATCTGAAGTCCCCTGCATTCACTGCAGTAAAGACAGAAACGATTGGACAGGAAGTGGTGAACTAGTAACAAAAAGCAAGTATTGAGAAAGTGTCCATTGGCATTCTCCTAGTGCCGCACGTGATTACAGCAAGTGAGTCTGGAAATCGTCTGGAGAAAATATGAGGAGGCATGACATGTAGTTTCCATCTATCAGTCGGAACTGCACGTTTGGGGGCAACATAAACTTAGGATGGTGCCAGACGAATTCCATGCACCCCCGCAGGATATGTTGTCCCTTGGACCAGCTAACTCGCAGTGCCACCATTATCCCCCCAAACCTAAACAGGGAGCAAACAGTTCTTGCAACCACTGAACATGACAACTCTGTTCCCTCAGGAAAAGTGGTGACAGACTTCCAACTTTCGCTCAGCCGCTCGTGCTTTCTTTTGCTCATAGGGATATACAAAGAATACACAGAGGGGTGTTTTCAATATTTATTGAACTGTAGTGATTCTTGCATAGAATATATGGGCTGTGATGATTAATAGACAGAAGCAGACAAAAGTGATACTGAATGTAAGAATGGTGAACAAAATGAATAGTTCACCCATTTTGTTGACACAACTTATATATGCATACATATACAATAGTACAACTACGTAGTGCACTCCTAAAATATGAAACCCTAACCTACATGTCTAGGGTGCAGATGTATGTTTTGCCAAGAAGCCCACTTCTGGATGATCTAACCCTATTACCTGATGGGTAAGAGTGCAAAGGTCCCGTCTTGGTCACGAACTGGACACCCCTCATGGAGATGTTGGTCAGCTACTAGGCGAAAGCCTCAGCATGCAGGGACCCCTCGAAGTTGACAGAAGTGTCTCCTCTGATTATGTTAGGAAACAAAAGGTTATATATATAAAATGGTAATCTTGCCTCGGGCCGAGATCGTAATCGGCTTGCCATTGTTTGTATTTCACTGATAGCTGCGTCGCCACATGGACATAATAATAAAGCACATTTGTGCCACGCATGTGAGAGCCATGTCTAATATCAAGGCAGTGAGATAGTGTACTCGAGAAGTGTTCCATGTCAGCAAGGCTAGTGTTTCCAAGAAACGAGTTTAAGAGTCATGAATGCAAATGTGTGCCAAAGGTTGATGTGGCAAAGATAAGGCAATTTTAGGAATGGACAGTGAGCAAATAAAAATGGCACTAACTGCTACGGGGCATAACTCAGGGACATGACAGGCAATTAACATATGCATGTGCAAGAAAATTGTGTGCATTCCCATTTTGTCTGGCTACATAGTTGTTAATCTTCCATCTATCCACCCCCTAAAAAGAGCCCCCTGGTTTTCAGCCTACTCAAGTTTTTTCACTTTGTACTGCATTGGCAGTTAAGCCTTGAGGATAAAGAAACTGCCCCCATTTTAGAATGTGGTCCTAATTTTGAAAATGGTAGACAAGCAACTCCATCACAAACTTGACAGATATCCTGCCCTCCATATTACAAGAGCCATTGGATATATTAAATTTGTAATAAAGTGGATGGGATATCTGTCAAATGTGTGACGGGGTAGCCCTTCCGCAAACTCTAAACCAGGCCCTTTGTCTCAAAAGCCAACCACAAGCCCCTAAATAACATAACTGTGTAATGTATTGTTTGTGGCTAGTAGACAACTCAGTAAAATAGCAGTTTAAATGAACTCAATTGAAAGAAAAATGGTGGAATTGCGAGATGATCTATTTGAATTTTATATATGTACAGCTGTATTGACCAATGTAATCTCTGCATGCAACTAACAGCATCCATGGTTCTATTGTGATTTATAATAGGCAAAAATAATAACACACTTCCCAGCATGTGTCATACCTAGGAAATGAATGATGCATTTAGTAAACAAGGTGCTCGTCGTGATACGCCTGTGGTTTAGAAAATATGGCAGTGCATATTTCAGAAGTAACTGTTACTACAGTGAAAACTTGTGCTGAAGCGGGTCTGTCTGAAGCTGCTAAAGTAGGGCGGCTTGGATTGTAAAATCAAATAAATACCAATGCTCAGGTTTTCGATCCAATCTTCAAGAAATAACAAGGCTGTATGAGCTGTATGAATGCTTGTTATCCCTTGAGTGTCACAGAGTTTCTAAAGTGTCAATTACTAGAGTGTTCTTGGTGAAGCAAACTGGTGTGAACTCAGACATTGATCTTGAGTGAGCTGGCTACTCGTTAGAAGAGATCTTTTCAAACGTATCTCTGTCCTCCTGCGTGTAAAGAGCAATCTCTGAAGATATGAATGAAGAAATGTAGCAATGAGCGAAATGCTTTACTTAATAGCCTTCGTACGTAGCTGCGATCAGTTGTACCAGTATCTCTAAGCACCAATCAGTATGTGCAATGCTACACAGAGAAATTGAAGCTGTGGTTTGCCTAAAACTGGTAAGGGGTGGAAGGAGATCAGAGCATTAGAGAACATGTTCCTTCTTGGCCATGCTGTGTTGGTGAATAGCACCAAAAACGGTTTTTTTTGTGAGCTTTACAAATATTCATAACATAACATACTATAAATTAACATAACACAACCACACAACATATATAACATAACATAACAAAACATACTATGACATACCATGACATGAGATAACATAACATAACAACAAACGTATTTTAAGTTCTTCTTATCCTTAATCCTTGTATTAGCAATATTACTATAATTATTATTTTAATTTTTTTTCATTATTATCAATATCATTAGCAACAGTACAAGAGATTATTTTGGTAAAAGTCATTGTATTAGTCACTGCAGTAATTGTAGACTTATTAATAATGTTCGTATGTATTAGTAGTCTTAGTATTGTTATCAGTGATACAATTACTGTTATGATTAGTTATCTGCCACAGCGGTCGGTATAGTAAAGGGCACTAAAATAAGGGGAACAGCAAGTGAAAGCAGAAAGAAGGGTGCAGCATTACCAGTGAGCACATAGAAAAAAATAAAACAAAGCAGACTTCTTTATGGGCCATAATGCAAAAGTTAAAAAAAGCAGCAGGGGCTCAGTAACCAGGGCCGGACTGGCCTTAGCGGGCACCGGGCGTTTCCCCGGTAGGCCGCTAGGGTGGGGGCCGGTTTTGGGTCCCTGGGGGACCATTTTTGTTACCGGGGGTCGACAATATCGGCCCCCTGTAACAAAATCAGCCGAAACCAGCCCTCGCAAACTGCTCGGCTGCACTCCCCCTCACCCCAGGGGGGGGCCGGCTGAGCAGTTTGCCAGGGCCGGTTTCTGTTGCCAGTCCGGCCCTGCCAGTAACCCACTGGCACCACCCTTGCATCAACGATGCAGCTCTGGCCTCGATATGACATCGATATGGACATCGCTGGTTTTACATCTGCACATTGCCAGGAGGGACTGCTGCTCTTCTAACTGCTCTGCTGTGTTGGCCTGTTGCTTGCTGAGCCGCAGGAGGGACTGCCATTTTGCGACCTGCCTTGGTGTGCTGGCTTGCTACCATTTTGCTGTGTACCATCCAAAGAGCCCTCCGAGGACTTGTTGGCTTGCCCTCTTTTCCCCAAGTCTCACGGCCATCAAAGACTTTGAATTGTGCTGTAGGACTCTGCTCCACGAGCAGTCCAGCATTAGTCCTGCATCTACAACTCTCCTGCACCAGTCTGCCAGCTTGAGTGGCTCAGCTCCGAGCACTTCACTGGGATCTAGCGTCGACAACTCTGCTCTGACCCAGCGCAACTGAGAGATCAAGGGCATTGACAGCAATAACTCTTCCAGCATCTGTTACCCCTGATGCTGCAGCGCCATGAGAAGTCTTTGCTGTGCAGCCTCGCCGGGTGGCATGGACGATGCCAGTCAGCATGTCAGCACCGCCCACCACTGTGAGGAGCTTCAATGTGGTATGCCGACATCAACCAAAGCAACACGAGCCCCAGCAGCTCTAGAAAGGCACTGGGATTCCGACCTCAAGTGAGAGGTCCATACGCCTACCTGCACATTTGCAGTACACTTTATTTTCTGTATGCACTAATCCGTTGGACCCCTGCAGAACCAGCGATGAGTGCCGCTTTGGCACGACAGGTGCCCGTGTGCACTGAGTGATCCCCGGTTGATTTTGAAAACACTTTGAAATCCGCATTTGCACTACCGTAAAGAACAGAATAGTAACAACTGCATTTTTTTCCACTGTGATTCCCTTGTGCATTGAGTGTAATAACTTGAGACGTAGTCATAGGATATATAGTGTTTTGGTCTCATTTTGACGATAATACAATACCTATTTTTATAAACCTGTGTGGAGTGCTTTTGTGGTGTATGCATTGTGTTACTATGCGTGTGTATGTGTGTGTTGCACAAATACTTTACAAATTATGTCTCGTGATAAGCCTGCCTGCTCTGTGCCAAGCTACCAGAGGGTGAGCACAGGTTATCTCAGTTGTGTATCTAGTTTACCCTGACTAGACTGGTGGGTTCTGCCTGGCTTGGGTGTATGCCTTAGCCAACCAGAAACCTAATTTCTAACATTTATTGAGTGGTTCACTCCAGTTTTTGTGACAGAACTAATATGGTATATTCTGTTGCAGATATGTTTTTATTCATCCTATTACTTTTGACACAGGTACCGACATGGCTGACGCTAATATTAGTAGTATAGTAAATTTAATGTTGTGTCAACTGCTGCCTAAGGCAACTGCTATTTTTAAGAAGAAGACATAAACGTATTAGTTCATTGGACAACCTACAAG
Source organism: Calotriton arnoldi (assembly GCA_963921515.1). NCBI lineage: Eukaryota > Metazoa > Chordata > Amphibia > Caudata > Salamandridae > Calotriton > Calotriton arnoldi. The sequence goes on from CAWUFW010003978.1 coordinate 463,098, forward strand.
GTATTGTTAATCAAACTACAGCAATAAAGTTATAAACCTGCCCCCAAGACTACCTACATTCTTATCGTCCATATTGAAATGAAGAGAATGTATTTCTGTTTCTACAGTTTTTAACTTATGTGTAAGGGAAGCACCACTGACATGCTGCCTTGAGGTCATGACAGACTACTAAATCTGCCAATTGGGCATTGTAAATGACAGGGTTTTTGGAAGGGTTGTGCAAAATGTGCATAATTTGTGTTTGCATAATTGCTTTAAATTTCTGGAAGAATATACATAATTACACGAAATGGAAAACTCCCATTTAGTAGTATATTTTAGTGTGAAATATGGCCTCACTTCCATTTTGGATACAATGACGTATTTAATGCTCAAAGAAAAGAGTGAAAACACACAAGTGTTGCTTTGTATCACTGCACTTGTGCTAACTTTTTGCCATGAGTGGCACGTAATTACATGACATTGCAAATTAGCAAAATGTCTCGAATTTCACCTAATAAGACTAACGCACCATTATCAAAATAACGCAAGATTAGGCTAGCATAATGGAAATGTTCCCTGGGCCTAATTTTTGACATTTTCATCAGTCAGTCAGAGCAAAGTTGGTGTACTGGGGCACATTCATTACAAATAAACAAAAGAAAAATGGGGAATCCCATGGGATGTTTGAGTCTAAGCTAATCTGGCAGAGGGGTTGCCAAAATGTCTTGTGCTGTGTTATTTGGTCACAAGAGGCACTTAATATACTTAACTGGTAACAATCATCTTTGAATAACCAGTCTGCTAAAATAAATTTGTGTTAAGCAAAGAAACACAGAAATGACAAACCTTTGTTGGTCTTAATCTAAGACAAGTGTTTTGGCTGAATCTAAAGAAGGACCCCAAGCCCTTGAGTCATGTGATACTTATGTCTTTGTCTGATTAGGAGTCTTCATACATAGTTTTGGAATCTCTAGAGCTGGTTAGAGACTTTAGCAAAGCACCCATGTAAACACAATGCAATGGCACAACCTTTTGATTTTGGCTTTTCAATTTGCCCGTGGTAATTGATATTGCTAAGTCAAAAGCATCTCTAAAGGTCTTCCTCAGTTAATTGAGGCCCAATGAAACCCTTGTAGGTCTGGGCCCAGGACAAGTATTGCATTACATTGGTCTCTCCAGCACAATCTTTCGTTTGTTAAATGATATTTAACATGATTGCCTTATGAAACTTTGTTAAAATTCAATATTTGGTGCAGATAAGGCAATAAGTCACAAGCAAATTAGCAATTTATCTATCTCTTCTTCTTCTGCTTCTTCTTACTATTATTATTACTACCAGATTTCTATTTGTACTCATTTCCAAAGATAAATACAGAAAGAACCCCTAAAAATCAGGCTGACTCCCTCCACTGCATCATTCAATAAGGAAGTTAAAGTACTATTGATGAACACATTTCTGCCCTAGGACGCAGGAACTCTACTCTCCGGGGCCGACATGGCACGCTGATTACACCCATGTTTATTACTTGCCTGTTACGATCGTGTTTTTGATTTGTCGGCTTGGTCCTTGAGGTGGTCCCTCCCTCTACTGGGGAGCTACTACATCCGTACCGGTCTCGATTATGTTGTTGCTTGCTCTACATGTTTCTTCTTTCTGATCATTTGTAAAGCGCTCTGAGACCCTCATGGGTCATGTTCGTGCTATATAAAACTTTAAATAAATAAATAAAATTCTGTGTTTGTATTTATTTTAAATATGAAGAAAAACCGAAAATTGGTATTTTTGAGTGATAATCTGTAATATTAGTCCTGCTATTAGTCCTGACTGCCAGGCAAATAGAGGCCCTAATTGACATGCTAGGGAGTTTTCAAAGGGTATGAGGCTTGCTAAAAAAGTTAAAACAGCTGTAGATGTGCACGTCTTTGTACCACAATGCTCATGTTTTCAAAGAAGTGTATTTATTAGGCCTGGACGAAATTTAAATTTCACTGTTGTACCACTTGGTACATGAAATTCCCAAAATGATGCCACTACACTACATTGCAGAATTATGTACCGTTCACTACTAAATTTTATTTCAAGTAAGCAGGAATATTGCAAATTACCAGAACGCAAGTGGCTTAGTCATTTCACTTGTGTTTTTTATGCTATTTATTTACTGTGAAATGCGCTCACACATAAACAATTGATATGAGGATGCATTTTACCCTAAAATATAGAGCCAAATGATGGATTTGCATTTTGCATAGTTACACGGAATTTCACATAATTTACCCAATATTTTGCATTAGTACACAAAAGCAAATTAAGCACATTTGTCACAAACCTTGTATTTATGTGTTATGTATAGCTACTTCTAGCACTAAAACTCATCAGCCATTCAGGTCTGAGCAAATATGTATCACTTGCTTCTACAAATATATTTGTAGCACCTTCATTTTTTCAAAAAACAAAAAATAAATTTGGATAAAAATAGCAAAACAAATGAAAAAGAAAAATGAATAACTACAACCAGAAATATAACAAAAAACAAACAATAATAATGGTAACAATAATGATAATGATAATAATAATAATAATAATAGTAATAACATGGAATTGTCCTCATCATCATCTTCATAAGGCATAATTCACATTTTTCAATGCATAAACGTTTTAACAAATAAGATAAATAAGTAAACATACATTATACTACCAGATCTTGATAAAATGTAATGTAAAACTGTACAGAAACAAAGCTTGTCTGAATCAACATCAAAAAACGCACCACTAGTAGAACACTGGAAAGAAAAAGGTCACACTTGTGACCATCTCAGGTGGTGTGTTATTGAGACTATAGAGTTGACTGCCCGAGGTGGCGATATTAACATTAAAAGGAAAAAAAGAGAACAATTCTATATGTCAAAGTTTAAAACAGCAAAAGACGGACTTAATAGTAGGGAGGATTGGGAGAAACTGATTTAGTTACTCTGCCATTCTTTAATTCAAATAGGTTAGCCTCACAAAGAACAGATAGAAATGATGTGACCGGTAGAATTTATTTTTATGAGTATAATTATGTTCGAGTATTAGTAGTTGATATTCGTTTATGCCATATATGTAGGATTATTGTTGATACCTCCATTCATCTGATAGTTGTGTGTGAGGTTGGATAGGATCGGCCGTTACACCGTAGATATCATATAAATATGGATAATATTAAGTTTTTAACAGTGTAAGGATAGTGACTAATTTTTCTGCAACTACAATAATAGGTTTAGATTCTCATCGATTTTTGGTAAACAAAGATACAATGAGACTATACAACTATAGATATACGGAATGTTATATTATTTTACTTTACAAATATTGTTATCGGATGCCAGGATGATAAACACCGGGCTTTAATAAATATCAGTAGGATACCATTCTAAGATGGCCGATATGATAACTAGTCTAAACGGTAACATATGACACCACTGTAAGATGGCCGACATTAAGATCCGGTCGAATTTCAAATCTATGACAGTATCAATATAAAGATGTACGATTTTACTTGAAAATGATTATTATAAAAATGCCATCATTACAAATATGTCGTTACAATACTACTCTGAAATGGCCGACTCTAGAACTAGTCAAAAGAAGACACCACTGGAAGATGGCCGACACAACGATCGGACCGAGATTTTGCCCAAAAAACGTTAATATAAACGTTCCTAAAAGAATTTTAAATTAAATATCTGTTTAGATACCATTATAGTATTGATAAAACAGTATACAAATTCTTATGGTAACATAAAGTATCCTTATGGGTAAAGGATATAAACTGCCGAGCAGCAGTTTAAGATGGCCGCCACAGATAACATGTTAGTAACTGGTGTTTTAACTTAGCAAATTGACAATTAACAACAGGTGGAGACAGGAGTGAGTATTTAAGCAGACCACAGGCTGCAGTCTTTCAGCTTCTGAATCACGATCGAAGGGAGCAGGGAGGCCGGAGCTCTATGTTCAGGTAAGATATGAGATAACAAGAGGTTAGACGGAGGGAGATCCCTTTGAGTATGAGTCAGTTGGCAAATTTTTTTCTGTCTAAAAACTTGGTAAAATTGGACTGATAATTTTTGAGGGTCTGGATGACACTATCAAAAACATATAACAGTTTTTTAAAAGGTTTTGGTTGTTTCGGAAGCTGAATTTCTCGTAGTAGTAACATCCTATGCACGAAGATTTCAGCTACCGATTTCAAATATTAAAAATAGCAATAACAATTATTACAAATAGTAACTACAGATAGAATTATAACCAATTAAGTTAGTCCGTATTTGCAATAATAATAAGACAAAGGACAATAAAAAAAAGCCCTGACATTATCTTTATGTTTTAATCGTAGTTTCATATGCTTCATCATAAAAGCAACAGACAGTATTTCTCGATAAATTACAAAAAGAAAAGGAAGGAGGACACTAAAAAGCCTCATTGACGGCTACTCCAGAAGGGTCCATTGCTAGGTCCATTTTTCGGTAGGTTTCTGATTATGATTTAGTAAAAATTTAACAAAGAAACTCCACTCTATGAGTATAAAATATGTTTTTCTATTATTTTTAAAGGATATCTCGCCAGAATATAGATACATATCGGTGGCTCCCTTTGATCGTTTCTAAAGGTGTCACATTACACATCAAGGTGGGTTATGATCACCAATAAAATACCCTATAAATGCAAACCTAAAATGACGAGTTATATACCGGCTGTCATTTTTACTCCGCAGGAAATTCCGGTGTGAATATATAATCTTTATTTTTATCGTGGTGCTTAAAAACCAGCAAATCATATAAACTGAAGGCATTCCTTAATGACTTTAAGAAAAGGAAAGAAAACATGAACAGGAGTAAACCCATTAACCCAGCTGAGACCGGGTAAGTATTATAACAATAGAACAACGTCTCAACTGGTAAATCATGCAGAGGGACTATTCAAAAACGTGTATCAATCACATAGCACAGGAAGGGACAAGGGAGACCAAGTCAAGGTGAAAAGGTTGTTATTTACATATAAGAGCACAAAACACAACTAAATTGCAGTAACCAAAACAACCAAATGTGCACTAGAAGTGTTATAGTGAATAAACGGCGCAGTGACACAAGTGATAAAAGGACAACGTGAGGCGGCGAAGGACAGTAGGAGTCAAACAGAAATATTTACAATTACAAACATAATTTCATTATTTGTAAATGACCCTTTGGTTGCCGCAAATGGCGTTGTAGAGTCGACGGCGTTTCGACCTCTTTAAATTGAGGTCATCATCAGGACAATGGTTACACTATTCAAAATGTGCTCTATAGAGTTAGAAAAGAAGGAAAGTATGATCAATTAGAAAAAGGCCCAGAAAAAGGAAAATCAAAGGAAAAAGCTGATTAGATGGTAAAAAATTTACCTGGAGGCACTTAGAAGGAAAAGAGGAGAGAAAGGAGAATCCAGAGGGTAATTCCACTCATCTGGAACCGTAATGAAACGTCACTTAAGGGGAGGCAGCGTTGATTAGCTCAAAGGCAGTCTATGGAAAGGGAAGAGGACAATTGTAGCAGTAACTAACAGAAAAAATGGCCATGAAAAACGAAGACCGGTATGCAGAGACATCATGGTCTTACCGTTGGAAAGGTCCATCATCAAGTAAAGGAACCTGTGGAAATCAGGACTGCACTGTATAAGGAAGGGAAAGAAAAACGGGCATGATTACTACCCGAAGATAGCCAAATCATCTATCACGAGTACGAAATGGCTAAAATGCACCGTATTCTATCCTGAGAAAGAAATTAATTCTAAGTGGACAGAGTAATGAATCAGGTTTTAATTAGTGACCAACTAGGTAGTGTCTAACTAGCGGATCCAGAGGGTAATACCGCTCGTCTGGAACCGCAACGAAGCGTCACTCAGAGAAGGGCAGCATTAGTTAGCCCAATTACGGTCTATGAAAAGGGAAAGGGGACAAGTGTAGGGGTAACTAACCGGAAAATAACGTGAAAAAGAAAGCCAGTATGCGAGGACGCCGTGGTCTTACCGAAAAGGAAGCCACAACGTTTTGCACTTTTCATAGGTAAATCCTCTACTCTTGTTCATGTGTGATTAAGAAAAATGTTCCTTGTATTTGGTATATAACGATAATTTTTGTCACCATTTAGCATTTTGACATAGTAACAATAAAAAATAAACATTTTTAAAGGTTATGTGCATGATGTAATATATCTATTTCTTGAAAGATTTAAATGTCATAGGTACTCCAAACACTAATCTATTATATGTCTTATATGTTTTCCTGTTTTAATAAAAAGTTTACGTCCGCCGAAAACTGTGTCCTGAAGAAGGTGATAGAATACACAATACACCGAAACGCCGCGTTGACTGTTTTTCATTTTCGTATTTTTATATTTGATAAATTGCTATTTTTACTGTGTATAAATTGTGTATTTATTACACTTTTACTGTGTAGGTATTGTAGAGCTTTTTTGTACGAAAGATTGTATATGATGTTTATTGCAAAAAAATTGTAACCTTGGATGTTGAATAAAACTGACTAAGTCAAAATTTTAAGGAAATAGTTGTTTTTGGAGTATATTTTAATCTTTATGTATATATTTTAAACTGTGGAGTTATTGACAAATGTTTTAACAAAATAAATGTCTAATGTAAAATGTTTTGAATGCCTGAAATCACATATGAACTTAATAAGAGTGAGGATGAACAAATGAGCAGGGACTATATTTTTTTGTTTTACTGTGAATCAACATACTACAACCCTTTACGATCAAAGTCCATCATCAATCGAAATAGGACCACTCAAATAAATTGTGATCCCTCAGTTCATAAAATCAAATAGATCCTTCACATTCATTTACTCTTAATAAAATACATATGTCCTAATAAATAAAGAAAAAAACTAGATTTCATAACAGATCATGTTTAAAATATCTTTAAATGCCTGCATCGCATATCCTTTAGCAATCTCCTATGTTTTGATGCAGCCCACAAAAATTATGCTACCGCAAAGCACACATAATGGTCAACTAACTGTTGAATATAATAAAGTGCTGTAGGACATTGTATAAAATGATATTTTTGGAGCAGGGGCAAAATATATGTCAACTTACTGTTGAATATAATAAAGTGCTGGACAACATTGTATAAAATTATATTTTCGGAGCAGGGGCAAAATATATTTTTTCCTTTGAGGCAAATAAATAGTACAAAAAAATAAAAGATGCAAATTAGTCTGTGTCGACCCTCCGTCGCCGGGCAAGGGGGCAGAACACTTACTGTATGGGTATTAGCCGTATAACCAAGTATAAGGGGAATCATATTTAAATGAAACCGTATCAAGACGAAGCGATGTTGAGAATGTAATGCAAATATAAAAGTGTCAATATTTTAACATCCTTATACGTGCAATATTAGAATCATTATTATCATTTTGTAACTATTCGTTGTTCCTGTTCTACTTCACAGATCTCATCATATAAATATGAGGCTTGGGGATAATAGAATATTAGCACATTATGGTCTATTTGTATTTTTACTTTATGGAAGACCTTACCACTGAAGCAAAACAGATCAGTGTGTGAAGCACTTGTTGAATTTATCTGTTTATATTCCAAGGGTGAAAGGCTTGAAGAATAGCAGACAGGGTGTAACCACAAATGATCATGAATTTGTTACATATTCATTTCGAAGTACGACTCAATATATAGCTCTATGGGCCAGACGTACGACCCACCAATTTGCGAGTCGCAATTTGCGAGTCGCAAATTGGGATGTATAACAGTGTCTCAGACACTGTTTGTGATTCCTAATGGGGTTGCAAATTGCATGCCTCATGAATATTAATGAGGCAGGCGCAGTTTGCGACCCCATTAGGAATGGCTAGCACTTCCAGGGATGGTGGCCTGCTGGGGACAGCAGACCACCATGTCTGGGACTGCTTTTAAATAAAGCAGTCTTTTTTTTTTTTAAATGCAGCCCGTTTTTCTTGAAGGAAAATGGGATGCATTTAAAAAAGAAAAATTTAACTTTTCAGTTTCATTTTTTTAAGGGCAGGCAGTGGTCCCTGCGACCACTGCCTGCTCTTAAAAATATTTTCTCACATACTCACAAAGGGGAAGTGGTCCCCTGGGGACCCCTTCCCATTTGCGAGTGGTTTAACACCCACTTGAAGTAGGTGGTAAACTGCGAGTGTTTTGCGGCCACAAATGCAGTCGCAAAACAATTGTACATGGCATGGTGACTCGCTATTAGGAAGGGACGCCCCTTCCTAATAGCGGGAGTCGCAAATGCTATTTTGCGAGTCAGTGACTCGCAAAATAGCATTTGTACATGCCATTACCCTTTTTTGCATTCGCAAACGGGAGGATTGCATGTTTGCGGCCGCAAACAAGGGTAGTACATCTGGCCCTATATGTTCTAGCCACAATGTTTGCTAATGATGATGTAAGGTTGCAGTTAAGGTTACAGTGAGGTGTCTGTTAAAGAAGCAGAGCACATGTATATTGAAGGACTGCAGATTACAGTACAAAAGTACCATGTTGGTGCCAAATAAATCTGTGGGCAGTGAAACATGTTGTGTAAAGCTTTGTTTCCCACTATTACTCTCTACCTGTGTATGCCCAAATGCCTATGTGTATGTCCATCTCTGGCTCTCCAGTGACTTCCATTCAATTCAGTGTATTTCACTATAAACCAGGAATGCTTTATTGGTATGGTGAATTGGTTTACAAGTGTTGACAAAGTGTAGCCTATTTCCTATTAGGCCAGTTCGTGTTGTTGACAAGTCCAGTCTTTCGCAGTTTCCCAGTCAGTGACCAGTGACTTTGTATTTCGTCATTATTTTTTGGTGTCATCTAAGTCTAATGCAAATTACTTTTATTATAAGCTCTGAAAGGCTGTTAATTTTATATACTGAAAAATAGTAAAGAGAGTTTGATTCCCAAAAAGGTGCACAATTTGTAATAACATTACAGTGAAAACAATCTGATATGGGGATTTTGAAGGGTAGGTACTCATGAATGAAGAACAATCTTTCAAGATTATTAATTAGCATTTATCTTTAGGAAACCTGGTTTAAAACCACTGCTACCTTCTAGGTATTCTTTACAAACAGTGAGATCTACGCATTGTAGTTTCCAGGGGCGATTCCTCTTCTGGGATGTTTGAACGTTGCCCCCGAAGAGAAGGGACCTGCCGCATAATTAAAAAATGAGTCCTATCCAAGGACTATCTAGTGCCCACCATGGCTACTTTGTGCTGGGTTTGGTTTTGCCTGCAGGGGCAGGGCATCACTGGCCAATCTGGGTGACTGGCATGACATTGACAATGCTGCGGCAGCATGAAGTCCAGCGCACATGTCGGGTTGGACAGCTCTTTCGCTGTGGCCAACCCGACATGCACACATAATGCTCTTGGAACGAGTGTTCTGTTAGAAGACAGGAGAAACACAGAACAGTCCCTCTGGTCTCCTCGAGAGTGCTGGTTTAACCCGTCTGAAATAATCTAGGCTTTGTTCTAATGCAGCTTTAGGTATGAGAACAAAGCCTGGATTGGTTTGGGCAGACTGGCCCTGTACCAGTGACTTGTGCTTTCAAGGCAGCAATGGGGCGAGGTAATTAAAGAAATGAACTATAACTCTGTGACTTTATCATCAAGCCACAAAGCGATAGCTCATTTTTTTTAAAGGGGACGTAAAAGCACTGCTTTTCCCATCATGCACAGCGCCTGTGACAACATTGTGCACGAGGGAAGTAGTGGAGTGAGCAGTTGCCTTCTCGCGTCTTAGGCTCACAGATGCAGGCTCTCAGAGGACGTTCAGCTAAGCCTGCTGCACTTTAGATGTTGACACCATTTCCTGGCAATCGATATTCATCCAGACCAGTGGCGTTCAATCAGGTAAGTAGTGACAAATACATGTGAAATGCATGTGTTTCCAGAAATGTACTTTACTTGCTGAAGTTACTAGAACACATGATTTTAAGAAAGGTAGAAATTGTCAGCTCACTTGTGCATTTGTACGTTTCAGGATTTGACTCATTACACCTGGTATTTCTACTCTATCACTTGCTACATTCCTATTTTTTTAATGTAGGATTTCACCTCTATTAACAAGCTCCAAGCATCAACAAGCATCTCTTGGTTAAGGAGTTGGCACAAAATAATAAAAAACATAGATGCATTGGAAACAATGTACTGTCTTGCTTTTAAAGGCACTTGATCTGTCATGTCCTTTACTGTGGTTTTTCTCAGTGTTAATACTGGGCCTGTGCAGAATGATTTATCAGATCCTAGTCTCTTGCTTTCAGCATATGAACACTACACAGATCTGATGCATGTCGATTAATAAACAGTGATTCTGAAAGTATGCAGAATACAATCATTAATCGACATGGTAAAAAAGGCTTTAATTGCAGAGACTAAATTAATAAAATAGACTGGGGAACAAGCAAGGCATCTAAGATCAGGATGGATTTTTGAGTGTGAGAAATCTGTGTCAAGTGTCCCAAAGTTCTCCTTATTTCTAGCATTAAATATTCTGCTTCTCTCCTTTGCGGTTTTGCCTGGAAACACTAGCAGTCTGTTAATGTGTGTTTGTGTGTCTGAAGAGTGCCTGTGTTTGTCAAAGTGTGTGTATGTGTGCAGTGACGGCTCCTCCGCTAAGGCAGAGGAGCGTGGCACCACTGCTCAAAAGGAAAAATAAAATGATAATAAAGTATTGTTGTAATCGTTTTAGTTTTCCTATTGAGTCAGTGGCTCTCGGGCGGGGCTGGCCAGAGCAGGAGTAGGAGTGGTTTGCACTCCCTAAGTGCGCACAACTGCTTGGCTGGCCCCCTTGGGCCGGGAAAATAGTCATGCGCATTTTGCATCGTCCTCACCGGCTGTAATGCACAGCCTGGTGAGGAACTTGCCCAGCCTCCCATTCCCTGTCTGAGTGCCAATCCATGGGGCTCAGACCAATCACAACACTGCACTGCAGCGTTGTGATTGGCTCAGGGGAGCCTGGGAGGCCGGGTGCTTCCTGCTGCTTCATGCTGCCGGACCTGAGACAGGAAGAAGAGGACAGAGGAGAGGCAGCGGCCGCCCGTTTTCAGGTACGTGTTTTTTTTTTCTTTTTTTGTCCCATCCATCCCACCACCTGGGTCCGGTATCAGCCGCTACTATATGTGTGTGTTTTTTATTTACATGAGGGTGCATGTGTAAGTCCCTGTTTCTGCACACCTATAAGCATGCAGGCATGTTTGCGGTTGTATGTACACACCTATGTGCCTGTCCTGGCTCCTCTGTATGTGTGCTTTTGAATGTCTGTGGAGGCACATGAGTATGCTGGTGAGTCTGCACCCCATGTATGTCCCTGTTTTTTTGTGTGCATGTTGTAGTTCTGTACGCAGATGTGTGTGTCTGTATTAGTAAGATAGATACTGTATGTTCAACCCCTACACCTGTCCAGTCGATCTGTTTTCATTTTATTTTTTTTCGAGCGATGGTAGTGGGACCAGAGGGTGCAGTTTTATTGGGTCAGCTGAATTCCTGTGCCTGTCAGTTCCTTGTCAAGGAGTTGCAGATTTCAAAGTGTTCAGTGCACACCATGACTGTGCCAGTCAGTGTTAGAATAAAGGCTGGCTAGTAAAAGCAGATAGAGTTGAAAGTCCAGTAGGGGCAGTTTCTCCTCTAACTTCGCCTTACTGGAACAGAAATAGGAATCTGTGTAATGAGATTTTTTACACTAATCGGATCATTACAAATGATATCCAGATGCAACAAGCAGATATTTGGACAGTTGTTTTTTTGGTGAGGGAGGAGGTCCTAAGTGGTTGCAGGTGTAAGAGGGCTGGGGTTCAGAATGAAGAAGCATCACAGATCGCAGGAGCGAAGAGAAGTGCAACACAAAGTATGAGCTGTTGAGCTATTCTGGAGAGTTGGAAGAGGGAGTGAAGGAATGAGGATGAAATAGGGTTGAAGCAGGGCTTTAAGTAAGATGAAAAAAGTGGGGGTCTCTAAAAGGGTCATGGTCTACGTAAATAAGGGCATGGCTTAAACAGATGATCTAAATTTCTGTGATTCCACTAGTTTGTCACCCAACATGTATTTTGGCCCCTCTGTGTGCTTTCTATTGTTGTGTCTAGAAATTTAACACAGCAACTAGCATTTGCCTAAATCCAACCAGGACTAGCGGCTTTGCCAATGTGTTTTGATGTGTGTAAGATAAGGGTGTTACAACATTGATTTTGCTTAAAATAATGAATATTGAAGATCTTGAATTGTGAGGCTATGAATTAAATATTACTAAGGCATGTGGAACAGACAGTGGTTTTCATAGTGTCCCAATCAGTCCCATTATGTTAACTTTTCTCATGTGTTTAAATATTGCTTCATAAACCTTCAAGCCTTTTTATTAAATTATTTATTCAAATTTATTTTCCTTACAATGCAACATTTTTGCCACTATTTTCCAAACTTTTCTCTGGATGGGAAAACTCCTGAACCCTCCCTATGTAAGTAGGGTTTGCTCTCTTCGGTTTCTCACTACATAAAACTCAGCCTCAACTTTTACGCCCACCACTTTGAAATGTCACCAGCCACAACTGGTTGTTTCCTTCTTCCATTTGCATAGCTTTCCACGTCTAGGGGATTCACAAAAAATTCTATAACTGCTCCAGCCCTTTATCTTTTTTGTGATTGTCCACCGGAGGGAATGCTGCAAGAGTATGTACTGTAGAAATGTGCAAACATGAAAATGTTGCGGGTAGCTGTTTTTTTCAGTTGTTTTTTTCCGCCCAGAATATATATTTCTAGACAGAAAATCCTTGTGATTTTCATTTTTCTGACCACATTTACTCTGGAGGCTCAACCTTTTTTTGAGCTAAGGGCTTCATTAAAGCTGATCATTAAACGGACATCCGCCAATAAATGACAGCCATCCCATCAGCCCCTTCAGCTCTCTCCTGCCCCTGAGAGCAGGGAAAGGTGGATGACTTAATGGCAGAACCTCCATTGACTTCATCATTGGGCTTGCCATCAAGCATTGTAAACAGCACTAGAAATAGGGGCCTAGGGCTTCCTATTTTGAGTGGCAGCACCTCTGTATGCGGCAGCTATTGTTCAAATATATGACTTGTATGGAACACATTTCAATGAAGTCATGGGAAATGAATCCTCCACCCAATTTTGGGGGATACATTTCAAAGACCCATTTTCAAACAAGTTTGGAAGTGGTGGTCGCACTATGGGAGCACAAACATGGCTAGCCGGAGAAATAATCGGAGTCACAGGGCCATAGTTACTGGCCAGTAGGAAGACAGTAGAAAATGTCATCCAGAGTTTTTAGCCATGCATGGCAGCTCCCACCATTCAGGCAGGAGCTGTGTGTGTGAAATGCTGCTAGTAACTTGGTTATTACAAAAAACAGTGGTCCCTGAAATAGGGAGAATAAATAGTACAATGAAATATAGCCCCAATCAGTACTATATTTAAGCCAGTGTCCAGCCGGACAAGGGCGAATTTAATATGCAAATTAGTTACAATCGAGTACAGATGTGAGTAAAATAACAGTGGGATACAAGCCTGTATCCATGAACTCACATATTAGACAAACAAGGAAAGTAAAATAAAAAAAGGGAAAGTAAAAAAGGCTCAGGCAGTTTCAAGGGTTGTTTCTAAAAGATAATACATAGATGGGTTAACAACAATTATAGAGAGGTCACCTTTGCACAAATTATATACAGAAATCACTGTGTATAAGGTTGACAACTATGTCGACGGCGTTTCGATCCTTATCTGTAGGATATTGGATCATCATCAGGACTAAGAAATAAAGTGCCTGAAAACAATTGCCTGTAAATTACTGTATTTAAACATGGAAATAAAAAGAAGAAGGTAGAGAAAGAAAATAAACACGATAGGGTCTCCCGCGCTTCGATGTTAATTGGCCTCCGGGTGGCCCAAGTCCCGGGGGCATGGTGGGGGGGGTTAATTTTATGTGTGGGGGGCCACAAAGGGCCCCCCAAGCCCCGGGGACCGCCACCCCCCGGGGCTTTTTTTTTTTAAATGGTGCGGGAGAGCTCTGAGCCCTCCCGCAGCCCCGGGGACCACCACCTCCCCGGGGCTTTTTTTTAAATTAAAAACCTGTGTGGGGGCTCCAGCCCCCCACACGCCCGGGGACCGCCACCTCCCCGGGGCACTAAACATTTAAATATGGGGGTCCGTTACAGACCCCCAGAGCCCCGGGGACCACCACCTCCCGGGGCTGTGACCTGAATGGGAGGGGGCCGCGCGGCCCCCTCCTGGAGCCCTTGATGGCCCTGGGGACCACCACCCCCAGGGCCGGCTCCTGCAGTGTCCCGGGGTGCCTACCCCGGGACACTGTAGTTTGCTATGGCAGGACGGGAGCCTCGCGGCTCCCGTCCTGCCATAGCAAACTGCTTTGGATATTGGAAGAGAGAGCAGGAAACCTGCTCTCTCTTCCAATATCCAAAGCCGATTGCTTTTCCACATGGGGAGCTGCATCTTAGCAGCTCCCCATGTGTAAAAGCAATGCCGGCTCCCAAGGGACGCGGGGAGCCGGCGGGACTGTGGGGGCTTGGGGACCCCCACAGTCCCCAACGGAGAGGGCCAGCCCCGGGGATGGGGTCCCCGGGGCAAGTAGTGGCTCGGGAGGGGGCCACGCGGCCCCCTCCCCAAAGTTTAAAAATAATTAAATTTTAAAAAAACGGAAAGGCCAGCCCCGGGGGATGGGGTCCCCGGGGCCTTAAATGGCCTGAGGAGGGGGCCACGCAGCCCCCTCCAAAGAAAAAAAAAATCGAGGCCATGCCCCGGGGATGGGGTCCCGGGGCCAATACAGGCCCAAGGAAGGGGGCCCCGCGGCCCCTTCCCGTTTTTTTTTTAATATTTAATTTAAAAAGGGGTAAGGCCCTGGGGGATGGGGTCCCCAGGGCCCAAAAACATGAAAAAGGAAGGGGGCCACACAGCCCCCTTCAGGGGACAAAAAAAAAAAAAAAACGAATCGGGCCCGCAGGCCCCGCCCCTTCCTTCACCACTCTGCAAACGCGCCCCTGGCGCGTTTGCAGAGGGGAACAATTCCCCTTGAATACTGGGGGTCCCTGGGGGCCAACTAGCCCACCAGGAACCTCCAGTATGCGCCAGGGGCTGCCTTGCAGAGAGGTGTACAGAGGCCACGCCCCTTTTACACCTCTCTGCAACGCAGCTCTGTGGCGCTTTTGGAGGTATATGGTGGGCTAGTTGGACTCCGGGGACCCTCAGGATTCAAGGGGACTTAATCCCCCAACTTAAAACGCGCCACGGGCGCGTTTGCACAGTGGTGAAGGGAGGGGCGGGGATTCAGGTGACATGTGTGCAAACAGGCCCCGTGGTGCGTTTTAAGATGGGGAATTAAATCCCCTTCAATCCTGAGGGTCCCTGGGGGCCAACTAGCCCAACAGCCCCCTGGCGCATATTGGAGGTTCCTGGTGGGCTAGTTGGCCCTAGAGACCCTCAGGATTCAAGGGGACTTAATCCCCAACTTAAAACGCGCCACGGGGCGCGTTTGCACAGATGTCACCTCAGGCCCCGCCCCTCCCTTCACCATTGTGCAAATATTCTTCTAAAATCATCCGAAATACGAATTCCGATTTACTCACCTGTTATAAGGAGAGACCTCAGTGCTGCATCTTTCAGCCCAGTACTGGTCCTGAAAAGTAATTTTAACCGTACTTACCAGTAACTTGAATTTCCTTCCATAGGATATCATTGCCTGCTTTTTGCTGAAAAAGTTTCTAAGTGTTGATTTTTGAAACATACAAATATTCCTCTAAAATCAGCCGAAATACGAATTCTGATTTACTCACCTGTTATAAGGAGAGACCTCAGTGCTGTATCTTTCAGCCCAGTACTGGTCCTGAAAAGTAATTTTAACCATACTTACCAGTAACTTGAATTTCCTTCCATAGGATATCATTGCCTGCTTTTTGCTGAAAAAGTTTCTAAGTGTTGATTTTTGAAACATACAAATATTCCTCTAAAATCAGCCGAAATACGAATTCCGATTTACTCACCTGTTATCAGGAGAGACCTCAGTGCTGTATCTTTCAGCCCAGTACTGGTCCTAAAAAGTAATTTTAACCGTACTTACCAGTAACTTGAATTTCCTTCCATAGGCTAACATTGACTGGTTTCACTTGGAAATTCTTCTAAGTGTGGAGTTTTGGAACTTTAAAATATTCATCTAAAATCAGCCGAAATACGAATTCCGATTTACTCACCTGTTATAAGGAGAGACCTCAGTGCTGCATCTTTCAGCCCAGTACTGGTCCTGAAAAGTAATTTTAAGCGTACTTACCAGTAACTTGAATTTCCTTCCATAGGATATCATTGCCTGCTTTTTGCTGAAAAAGTTTCTAAGTGTTGATTTTTGAAACATACAAATATTCCTCTAAAATCAGCCGAAATACGAATTCCGATTTACTCACCTGTTATAAGGAGAGACCTCAGTGCTGTATCTTTCAGCCCAGTACTGGTCCTGAAAAGTAATTTTAACCGTACTTACCAGTAACTTGAATTTCCTTCCATAGGATATCATTGCCTGCTTTTTGCTGAAAAAGTTTCTAAGTGTTGATTTTTGAAACATACAAATATTCCTCTAAAATCAGCCGAAATACGAATTCCGATTTACTCACCTGTTATCAGGAGAGACCTCAGTGCTGTATCTTTCAGCCCAGTACTGGTCCTAAAAGTAATTTTAACCGTACTTACCAGTAACTTGAATTTCCTTCCATAGGCTAACATTGACTGGTTTCACTTGGAAATTCTTCTAAGTGTGGAGTTTTGGAACTTTAAAATATTCATCTAAAATCAGCCAAAATACGAATTCCGATTTACTCACCTGTTATCAGGAGAGACCTCAGTGCTGCATCTTTCAGCCCAGTACTAATCCTGAAAAGTAATTTTAACCGTACTTACCAGTAACTTGAATTTCCTTCCATGGGATATCATTGCCTGCTTTTTGCTGAAAAAGTTTCTAAGTGTTGATTTTTGAAACATACAAATATTCCTCTAAAATCAGCCGAAATCCGAATTCCGACTTACTCACCTGTTATCAGGAGAAAACCCAGTGCTGCACCTTTTAGCCCAGCACTGACCCTGAAAAGTAATTCTAACCGTACTTACCAGTAACTTGAATTTCCTTCCATAGGCTAACATTGACTGGTTTCACTTGGAAATTCTTCTAAGTGTGGAGTTTTGGAACTTTAAAATATTCCTCTAAAATCAGCCGAAATACGAATTCCGATTTACTCACCTGTTATCAGGAGAGAACCCAGTGCTGCATCTATTAGCCCAGCACTGACCCTGAAAAGTAATTTTAACCGTACTTACCAGTAACTTATATTTTCTTCCATAGGAATCCATTGTCTGGTTTTCAGCAAAAAGTTTCAAAGTGTTGATTTTTACAAACTACAAATATTCCTTAAAAATCACCTGTATGACTTAAACGCATTCTTTCAACTGTTTACAGGAGATGCACCAGTGCTGGATCCAGGATCCAACACTGAGTAAGAAAAAGTAACAATAACAGTTTTTACCTGCTAAGTGAATTTCCTTCCATAGGATAACATTGGTGACCATATGAGAAAAAGTTTCTAAGTGTCAACTTTTAAAATACAATAATATTCCTTAAAAATCAGTACTGTAACCAAAATGCTTTTACTCAACTGTTTACAGGAGATGTCCCAGGACTGAATCTAGGATCCAGTCCTGTGGTTAGAAAAGTAATCCATAAAGTAACTAATTGCATTTAACTAGAAATTCACATTGAGCTGAATGTTGCATTGTGTTTGAAAATGTGTTGCCCATTGCAACAACTGTAACTACTGTACTTAAAAGTCTATTGCCTATGTGCAAAGTATTTAAACTAAAGTAATTCATTCTGAGAAAGTATTTTTGTAATGTAATGTATAATGTAATTACAATGTAATTTAAAAATAAAATATGTAAAAAAAATTGTTTCTAAAAATGTAGTAAATCAGTATGAAAAAATTAATATAACAATTAATACATTTAAAAATTGTCATTTACAAAACCTTTGAAATTCACTGAAAAAACCATAGGTTTCAGGCACATTATAGTTAGAAATTAGCATTTAAAAAACCTTTGAAATTCACTGAAAAAACCATAGGTTTCAGACACGTTATAGTTAGAAATTAGCATTTAAAAAACCTTTGAAATTCACTGAAAAAACCATAGGTTTTAGGGACAGTTATAGTTACTTGGACATTGCACTCGTACAAAACCCGTGAAATTCCCCCGTTATAGTTAGTTCAGCTAACTATAACTCGCGCCCTGCAATGCACTGCTGATGACGTCACATATTACATCACTCATGACATGGTCAGTGACACCACTGATGACATCACTGATGACATCTCAAATGACATCACTGATGACATCATCCACGTGATAATCTGATGCACCTCCTCACACCCTAATATAACCTTTGATACACCCACTCTAAATTACAGACTGCCATTCGCAAAACCATAGACACTCCAACACCAATAACTACATACCCACTCACTGATTCTTAGGTCTACACACACACATCCACTCACTCACCCGTACAGTCACTCATACTTATGGTCACTCAGTACAGGACTATCATATGCACTCTTACTCCTATATAGACACTCAAACACCGCCACTCATCCATAGAGGTACTCACACACCTAGTCAGTCATGCAAATAATTAAACACACTGCCATTTACTCACCTATACAGTTATACACACACCAGCTCACTTAATCATACAAATACTAGCACATTGTTACGCTCTTATACAATCACTGATACAAGCACACACTCATCCATACAGCCACTCTCACAATAACACACTCTCACTTATAGCCATTTAAATACTCTAACACACATATATACTGCCTTTCACATATGTAGTTACTCACACATGTACCACTGGGACATACATTCACTCACTAACACACTGTTACACACACTTACCCACCCATACAGTCTATCACAGATGCACTCTTGAAACCATCCACCCAGTGAATCACCCACTCACACATCTATGCACAGTCGCACATACCCCATCCACACAAACACTCAGGCACCCATACAGATACTCAGACAACAAATCAATAACTCTTATAGACACTCATGTAGCTGTTCACAAACCCATGCAGCCACTTACACAGCAACAGACAGATACAGACATTCACCCAGTTTAGTCACTAACCCATGCATTCAGTAAGATACGTTTAATCACTCACTTATAGAATTAGTCACGCACCTACTAAATCATCCATACAGACACTTATACACCCACTCATTCTTCAAAACGCCTTTCCCTATATATATTAAAAATATTTAAACTTTACAGAAACACACAGTCACTGGATGATGTCAACAGTGATGTCATTTGAGATGTCATCAGTGATGTCATCAGTGATGTCACTGACCATGTCATGAGTGATGTAATATGTGACGTCATCAGCAGTGCATTGCGGGGGCGTGAGTTATAGTTAGCTGAACTAACTATAACGGGGGAATTTCACGGGTTTTGTACGAGTGCAATGTCCAAGTAACTATAACTGTCCCTAAAACCTATGGTTTTTTCAGTGAATACATATATATATATATATTATCTACTGGCGGTCGCCAGTAGATAGTTATAGTTACAACCTATTATCCATAGGAAATCCGCGACATTCTATTTGAAATAACGTTGGCGCCGGTTGACGAATCTTCGTGAAAGTTTCCAACTTGTTGGGGCGCTCCGCTCCGCTCCTACCCTGAAAGTCTCGGGGTGATACGTGAAGCGGGGGCCGAGAAAAAAGGGGGGTCCCAAAACGCGTTTTCCCCATTCATTTTTCCATAGGAACATTTAGTCGCAGCTACAGCCCGAACTGCTGAACGGAATTACCCCAAATTTGGCAAAGAGGTAGCCCTTGGTTCAGACTGGTGCCTTTTGCTAAAATGGTGTAAATCCGTTCAGTAGTTCCTGAGAAATTCACAATTAAAATCACATATATATCTATGGGCGCGTCGGATCCGCGTACCCTCCCGATCACGAGCTGCATGCTAATTGGCTGTCAACACTCCAAATCAAGAAGTGTTGGCAGCCATTTTGTCCCTTGGTAGAACCGAGGGACAGAAACAAGTGCGCAAAGCGCAAAGGGGGCAGGGTAGAAACACCCTGACCCCTAGGTCTGCTCAGGGGGTCCCACAAGGACCCCTGGGCAGAAAAAGATTTTTATTTTTTTAAATCAGCGGGATGCGCTTAGGGTGCGCGTATCCGCCGAGAAAAAAAAAGAAACAAGTGCGCAAAACGCACAAAGGGGGCAGGGTAGAAACACCCTAACCCCCTAGGCCTGCTCAGGGGGTCCCACAAGGACCCCTGGGCAAAAAACATTTTTTTAAAAAAAATCGGCAGGATGCGCTCAGGGTGCGCGAATCTTGCCGAAAAGAATCGAAGCGCGGTCTCCCGCGCTCGATGTTAATTGGCCCCGGGTGGCCCAAGTCCCGGGGGCATGGTGGGGGGATAATTTAATGTGTGGGGCCTCAAAGGGCCTCCCAAGCCCCGAGGACCGCCACCCCCGGGCTTTTTAAAAATGGTGCGGGAGGGCTCTGAGCCCTCCCGCAGCCCCGGGGACCACCACCTCCCCGGGGCTTTTTAAAATTAATTTAACAACCTGTGTGGGGGCTCCAGCCCCCACACGCCCGGAGACCGCCACCTCCCGGGGCACTAACAAATTAAAATGGGGGTCCGTTTTGGACCCCGAAGCCCGGGGACCACCACCTCCCGGGGCTGTGCTGATGTAGGGAGGGGGCCGCGCGGCCCCCCTCCTGGAGCCCTTGATGGCCCTGGGGACCACCACCCCCAGGGCCGGCTCCTGCAGTGTCCCGGGTGCCTACCCCGGGACACTGTAGTTTGCTATGGCAGGACGGAGCCTCGCGGCCCCGTCCTGCCATAGCAAACTGCTTTGGATATTGGAAGAGAGAGCAGGGAAACCTGCTCTCTCTTCCAATATCCAAAGCACATTGCTTTCCACATGGGGAGCAGCATGTCAGCTGCTCCCCATGTGGAAAGCAATGCCGGCTCCCAAGGGACGTGGGAGCCGGCGGGACTGTGGGGGATTGGGGACCCCCACAGTCCCCAACGGAGAGGGCCAGCCCCGGGGATGGGGTCCCGGGGCAAGTAGTGGCCCAGGAGGGGGCCACGCGGCCCCCTCCCCAAAAAAGAAAAATTTAAAAAATTTAAAAAAATGGAAAGGCCGGCCCGGGGGATGGGGTCCCCGGGGCCTTAAATGGCCAGAGGAGGGGGCCACGCAGCCCCCTCCAAAGAATAAAAATA
The DNA here is from genome assembly GCA_963921515.1 of Calotriton arnoldi. NCBI lineage: Eukaryota > Metazoa > Chordata > Amphibia > Caudata > Salamandridae > Calotriton > Calotriton arnoldi. The sequence continues at coordinate 484,454 of CAWUFW010003978.1, forward strand.
AAAGGCCATGCCCCGGGGGATGGGGTCCCCGGGGCCAATACAGGCCCAGGGAAGGGGGCCACGCGGCCCCTTCCTGTTTTTTTTTTAATTAAAAATTTTAAAAGGGTAAGGCCCTGGGGGATGGGGTCCCCAGGGCATAAAAACAGGAAAAAGGAAGGGGGCTACACAGCCCCCCTTCAGGGACAAAATTTTTTTTTTTTAAAAGGATCGGGCCCGCAGGCCCCGCCCCTTCCTTCACCACTCTGCAAACGCGCCCCTGGCGCGTTTGCAGAGGAGGAACGAATTCCCCTTGAATACTGGGGGTCCCTGGGGCCAACTAGTCCACCAGGAACCTCCAATATGCGCCAGGGGCTGCGTTGCAGAGACGTGTAGAGAGGCCACACCCCTTTTACACCTCTCTGCAACGCAGCTCTATGGCGCTTTTTGGAGGTATATGGTGGGCTAGTTGGACTCCGGGGACCCTCAGGATTCAAGGGGACTTAATCCCCCAACTTAAAACGCGCCACGGGCACGTTTGCACAGTGGTGAAGGGAGGGGCGGGGCTTCAGGTGACATGTGTGCAAACAGGCCCCATGGCGCGTTTTAAGATGGGAATTAAATCCCCTTCAATCCTGAGGGTCCTTGGGGGCCAACTAGCCCAACAGGTACATCCAGAAAGCGCCACAGAGCTGCGTTGCAGAGAGGTGTAAAAGGGGTGTGGCCTCTCTACACGTCTCTGCAACGCAGCCCCTGGCGCATATTGGAGGTTCCTGGTGGGCTAGTTGGCCCCTAGGGACCCTCAGGATTCAAGGGGACTTAATCCCCCAACTTAAAACGTGCAACGGGGCGCGTTTGCACAGATGTCACCTCAGGCCCCGCCCCCTCCCTTCACCATTGTGCAAATATTCCTGTAAAATCAGCCGAAATACGAATTCCGATTTACTCACCTGTTATAAGGAGAGACCTCAGTGCTGTATCTTTCAGCCCAGTACTGGTCCTGAAAAGTAATTTTAACCGTACTTACCGGTAACTTGAATTTCCTTCTTAGGCTAACATTGACTGGTTTCACTTGGAAATTCTTCTAAGTGTGGAGTTTTGGAACTTTAAAATATTCCTCTAAAATCAGCCGAAATACGAATTCCGATTTACTCACCTGTTATCAGGAGAGACCTCAGTGCTGCATCTTTCAGCCCAGTACTGATCCTGAAAAGTAATTTTAACCGTACTTACCGGTAACTTGAATTTCCTTCATAGGCTAACATTGACTGGTTTCACTTGGAAATTCTTCTAAGTGTGGAGTTTTGGAACTTTAAAATATTCCTCTAAAATCAGCCGAAATACGAATTCCGATTTACTCACCTGTTATCAGTAGAGACCTCAGTGCTGCATCTTTCAGCCCAGTACTGATCCTCAAAAGTAATTTTAACCGTACTTACCAGTAACTTGAATTTCCTTCCATAGGATATCATTGCCTGCTTTTTGCTGAAAAAGTTTCTAAGTGTTGATTTATGAAACATACAAATATTCCTCTAAAATCAGCCGAAATCCGAATTCTGATTTACTCACCTGTTATCAGGAGAGACCTCAGTGCTGCATCTTTCAGCCCAGTACTGGTCCTGAAAAGTAATTTTAACCGTACTTACCAGTAATTTGAATTTCCTTCCATAGGCTAACATTGACTGGTTTCACTTGGAAATTCTTCTAAGTGTGGAGTTTTGGAACTTTAAAATATTCCTCTAAAATCAGCCGAAATACGAATTCCGATTTACTCACCTGTTATCAGGAGAGACCTCAGTGCTGCATCTTTCAGCCCAGTACTGATCCTCAAAAGTAATTTTAACCGTACTTACCGGTAACTTGAATTTCCTTCATAGGCTAAGATTGACTGGTTTTCAGCAAAAAGTTTCAAAGTGTTGATTTTCACAAACTACAAATATTCCTTAAAAATCGCCTGTATGACTTAAACGCATTCTTTCAACTGTTTACAGGAGATGCACCAGTGCTGGATCCAGGATCCAACACTGAGTAAGAAAAAGTAACGATAACAGTTTTTACCTGCTAAGTGAATTTCCTTCCATAGGATAACATTGGTGATTCTATGAGAAAAAGTTTCTAAGTGTCAACTTTTAAAATACAATAATATTCCTTAAAAATCACGACTGTAACCAAAACGCTTTTACTCAACTGTTTACAGGAGATGTACCAGGACTGAATCTAGGATCCAGTCCTGTGATTACAAAAGTAATCCATAAAGTAACTAATTGCATTTAACTAGAAATTCACATTGAGCTGAATGTTGCATTGTGTTTGAAAATGCGTTGCCCATTGCAACAACTGTAACTACTGTACTTAAAAGTCTATTGCCTATCTGCAAAGTATTTAAACTAAAGTAATTCATTCTGAGAAAGTATTTTTTGTAATGTAATGTATAATGTAATTACAATGTAATTTAAAAAATAAAATATGTAAAAAAAAATTGTTTCTAAAAATGTAGTAAATCAGTATGAAAAAAATTAATATAACAATTAATACATTTAAAAATTGTCATTTACAAAACCTTTGAAATTCACTGAAAAACCGTAGGTTTCAGGCACGTTATAGTTAGAAATTAGCATTTAAAAAACCTTTGAAATTCACTGAAAAAACCATAGGTTTCAGACACGTTATAGTTACAAATTAGCATTTAAAAACCTTTGAAATTCACTGAAAAAACCATAGGTTTCAGACACGTTATAGTTACAAATTAGCATTTAAAAAACCTTTGAAATTCACTGAAAAAACCATAGGTTTTAGGGACAGTTATAGTTACTTGGACATTGCACTCGTACAAAACCCGTGAAATTCCCCGTTATAGTTAGTTCAGCTAACTATAACTCGCGCCCCGCAATGCACTGCTGATGATGTCACATATTACATCACTCATGACATGGTCAGTGACATCACTGATGACATCACTGATGACATCTCAAATGACATCACTGATGACATCATCCACGTGATAATCTGATGCACCTCCTCACACCCTAATATAACCTTTGATACACCCACTCTAAATTACAGACTGCCATTCGCAAAACCATAGACACTCCAACACCAATAACTACATACCCACTCACTGATTCTTAGGTCTACACACACACATCCACTCACTCACCCGTACAGTCACTCATACTTACGGTCACTCAGTACAGGACTATCATATGCACTCTTACTCCTATATAGACACTCAAACAACGCCACTCATCCATAGAGATACTCACACACCTAGTCAGTCATGCAAATAATTAAACACACTGCCATTTACTCACCTATACAGTTATACACACACCAGCTCACTTACTCATACAAATAGTAGCACATTGTTACGCTCTTATACAATCACTGATACAAGCACACACTCATCCATACAGCCACTATCACAATCACTCACTCTTGCTTATAGCTATTTATATACTCCAACACACATATATACTGCCTTTCACATATGTAGTTACTCACACATGTACCACTGGGACATACATTCACTCACTAACACACTCTTACACACACTTACCCACCCATACAGTCTATCACAGATGCACTCTTGAAACCATCCACCCAGTGAATCACCCACTCACACATCTATGCACAGAGTTGCACACACCCCTCCCACACAAACACTCAGGCACCCATACAGATACTCAGACAAGCATTCAATAACTCATATAGACACTCATGTAGCTATTCACAAACACATGCAGCCACTTACACAGCAACAGACAGACGGATACAGACATTCATCCAGTTTAGTCACTAACCCATGCATTCAGTAAGATACGTTAAATCACTCACTTATAGAGTCAGTCACGCACCTACTAAATCATCCATACAGACACTTACACACCCACTCATTCTTCAATACGTCTTTTCCTATATATATTAAAAATATTTAAACTTTACAGAAACACACAGTCACTGGATGATGTCATCAGTGATGTCATCAGTGATGTCATCAGTGATGTCATTTGAGATGTCATCAGTGATGTCATCAGTGATGTCACTGACCATGTCATGAGTGATGTAATATGTGACGTCATCAGCAGTGCATTGCGGGGGCGCGAGTTATAGTTAGCTGAACTAACTATAACGGGGAATTTCACGGGTTTTGTACGAGTGCAATGTCCAAGTAACTATAACTGTCCCTAAAACCTATGGTTTTTCAGTGAATATATATATATATATATATATATATATATATATATATATATATATATATTATCTACTGGCGGTCGCCAGTAGATAGTTATAGTTAGGACCTATTTTCCATAGGAAATCCGCGACATTCTATTTGAAATAACTCTTGCGTCGGTTGACGAATCTTCGCGAAATTTTCAAACTTTATGGCCCGCTCCGGTCCGCTCCTACCCTGAAAGTCTCAGGGTGATTCGTCAAGCGGGGAACGAGAAAAAGGGGGTCCCAAAACGTGTTTTCCCCATTCATTTTCCCATAGGAAACTTTAGACACGGCTACAGCTCGAACTGCTGAACGGAATTACACCAAATTTGGCAAAGAGGTAGTTCTTGGTTCAGAAAGAACCCTTTTGTTAAATGGTGTAAATCCGTTCAGTAGTTCCTGTGAAAATCAAAATGAAAATCACATATATATCTATGGCCGCGTCGGATTCGCGCACCCTGAGCGCACCCTGCGCGCATCGTCCCGATCACGAGCTGCATGTTAATTGGCTTTCAAGTGGCTGTCAACACTCCAAATCAGGAAGTGTTGGCAGTTATTTTGTCCTCGGTAGAACCGAGGGACAGAAACAAGTGCGCAAAGCGCAAAAGGGGGCAGGGTAGAAACACCCTGACCCCCTAGGTCTGCTCAGGGGTCCCACAAGGACCCCCTGGGCAGAAAAAAGCATTTTTTTTTTTTTAAATCAGCAGGATGCGCTCAGGGTGCGCGGATCCTGCCGATTAAAAAAAAAAACCAGAAGAAACAAGTGCGCAAAACGCACAAAGGGGTCAGGGTAGAAACACCCTGACCCCCGTGGTCTGCTCAGGGAGTCCCACAAGGACCCCTGGGTAGAAAAAGCATTTTTTTAAAAAAATCGGCAGGATGCGCTCAGGGTGCGCGGATCCTGCCAGAAAAATCGAAGCGCGGTCTCCCGCGCTTCGATAGCACTTGCCCCCGGGTGGGCCAAGTACCCGGGGGCATGGTGGGGGGTTTAAATTTAATGTGGGGGCCTCTAAGGCCCCCAAGCCCCGAGGACCGCCACCCCCGGGCTTTCAAAAGATAATGGTGCGGGAGGGCTCTTGGCCCTCCCGCAGCCCCGGAGACCGCCACCCCCCGGGGCTTCTTTTTTTAAAAATTATTTTGACCTGTGTGGGGGGGGCTCCAGCCCCCCCACACACCCCGGGGACCGCCACCTCCCCGGGGAACTAAAGATTTGAATATGGGGGTCCGTTACGGATCCCCAAAGCCCCGGGGACCACCACCTCCCCGGGGCTGAGAAATGGCTGGGAGGGGGCCGCGCGGCCCCCTCCTGGAGCCCTTGATGGCCCTGGGGACCGCCACCCCCAGGGCCGGCTCCTGCAGTGTCCCGGGGTGCCTACCCCGGGACACTGTAGTTTGCAATGGCAGGACGGGAGCCTCGCGGCTCCCGTCCTGCCATTACAAACTGCTTTGCTTCATTGAAGGGAGAGCAGGAAACCTGCTCTCGCTTCAATGAAGCAAGCAGATTGCTTTCCACACGGGGAGCTGCATGTCAGCAGCTCCCCATGTGGAAAAGCAATGCCGGGACCGTGGGGGATTGGGGACCCCCACGGTCCCCAACAGAAGGGCCAGCCCCGGGGAATGGGGTCCCTGGGGCAAGTAGTGGCTAGGAGGGAGGGCCACGTGGCCCCCTCCCCAAAAAAAAATAATAATAAAAAAAAAAGAAAAATTAAGGCCTGCCCCGGGGTATGGGGTCCCCGGGGCAAAAGGAGGCCTGAGGAGGGGGGCCACGCAGCCCCCCTTCTTAAAAAAATAATAAAAAGAGTGGCCATGCCCCGGGGATGGGGTCCCCGGGGCCGGAATCGGCCACGGGAGGGGGCCACGCGGCCCTCTTCCCCGTTTTTAAAAAAAAAATGAAAAAAAAGGGGTAAGGCCCTGGGGGATGGGGTCCCCAGGGCCCAAAAAAGGAAAGGAAGGGGGGCCACACAGCCCCCTTCGAGGAAAAAACAAAAAACGATTGTGCCGCAGGCCCCGCCCCCTTCCTTTACCACTCTGCAAACGCGGCCCCTGGCGCGTTTGCAGAGGGGGAACGAATCCCCTTCAATACTGGGGGTCCCTGGGGGCCAACTAGCCCACCAGGAACCTCCAGTATGCGCCAGGGGCTGCGTTGCAGAGAGGTGTACAGAGGCCACGCCCCTTTTACACCTCTCTGCAACGCAGCTCTGTGGCGCTTACTGGAGGTACCTGGTGGGATAGTTGGACCCCAGGGACCCTCAGGATTCAAGGGGACTTAATCCCCAACTTAAAACGCGCCACGGGGCGCGTTTGCACAGTGGTGAAGGGAGGGGGCGGGGCTTCAGGTGACATGTGTGCAAACAGGCCCCATGGCGCGTTTTAAGATGGGGAATTAAATCCCCTTCAATCCTGAGGGTCCCTGGGGCCAACTAGCCCACCAGGTACCTCCAGTAAGCGCCACGGAGCTGCGTTGCAGAGTGTTGTAAAAAGGGCGTGGCCTCTGAACACCTCTCTGCAACGCAGCTCTCTGGCGCATACTGGAGGTATCTGGTGGGCCAGTTGGCCCCTAGGGACCCTCAGGATTGAGGAGGAATTAATTCTCCAACTTAAAACGCGCCACAGTGCGTGTTTGCAGACATGTCACCTCAGGCCCCACCCCTTCCTTCACCATTGTGCAAATATTCCTCTAAAATCAGCCGAACTCACGAATTCCGATTTACTCACCTGTTATCAGGAGAGACCTCAGTGCTGCATCTTTGAGCCCAGTACTGATCCTGAAAAGTAATTTTAACCGCATTTCTACCAGTAACTTGAATTTCCCTCCATAGGCTAACATTGACTGGTTTCACTTGGAAATTCTTCTAAGTGTGGAGTTTTGGAACTTTATAATATTCCTCTAAAATCAGCCGAAATACGAATTCCGATTTACTCACCTGTTATCAGGAGAGACCTCAGTGCTGCATCTTTCAGCCCAGTACTGATCCTGAAAAGTAATTTTAACCGTACTTACCAGTAACTTGAATTTCCTTCCATAGGATATCATAGCCTGCTTTTTGCTGAAAAGTTTCTAAGTGTCGATTTTTGAAACATACAAATATTCCTCTAAAATCAGCCGAAATACGAATTCCGATTTACTCACCTGTTATCAGGAGAGACCTCAGTGCTGCATCTTTCAGCCCAGTACTGATCCTGAAAAGTAATTCTAACCGTACTTTACCAGCAACTTGAATTTCCTTCCATAGGCTAACATTGACTGGTTTCACTTGGAAATTCTTTTAAGTGTGGAGTTTTGGAACTTTATAATATTCCTCTAAAATCAACCGAACTACTTGAAAACCGATTTACTCACCTGTTATCAGGAGAGAACCCAGTGCTGCATCTTTTAGCCCAGCACTGACCCTGAAAAGTAATTCTAACCGTACTTACCAGTAACTTATATTTCCTTCCATAGGAATCCATTGTCTGGTTTTCAGCAGAAAAGTTTCAGTGTCGATTTTCACAAACTACAAATATTCCTTAAAAATCGCCTGTATGACTTAAATGCATTCTTTCAACTGTTTACAGGAGATGCACCAGTGCTGGATCCAGGATCCAACACTGAGTAAGAAAAAGTAACGATAACACTACTTACCTGCTAAGTAAATTTCCTCCCATAGGATAACATTGGTGATTCTATGTGAAAAAGTTTCTAAGTGTCAACTTTTAAAATACAATAATATTCCTTAAAAATCACCACTGTAACCAAAACGCTTTTACTCAACTGTTTACAGGAGATGTCCCAGGACTGAATCTAGGATCCAGTCCTGTGGTTAGAAAAGTAATCCATAAAGTAACTAATTGCATTTAACTAGAAATTCACATTGAGCTCAATGTTGCATTGTGTTTGAAATTGTATTGCCCATTGCAACAACTGTAACTACTGTACTTAAAACTCTATTGCCTATTTGCAAACTATTTAAACTAAAGTAATTCATTCTGAGAAAGTATATTTTGTAATGTAATGTATAATGTAATTACAATGTAATTTAATAAATAAAATATCTAAAAATAAATAGTTTTAAAAAATGTAGTAAATCAGTATCAAAAAATAAATATAACAATTAATACATTTAAAAATTGTCATTTACAAAACCTTTGAAATTCACTGAAAAAACCATAGGTTTTAGGGGCGTTATAGTTAGAAATTAGCATTTAAAAAACCTTTGAAATTCACTGAAAAAACCATAGGTTTCAGGCACGTTATAGTAAGAAATTAGCATTTAAAAACCTTTGAAATTCACTGAAAAAACCATAGGTTTCAGACACGTTATAGTTAGAAATTAGCATTTAAAAACCTTTGAAATTCACTGAAAAACCATAGGTTTTAGGGACAGTTATAGTTAGTTGGACATTTCACTCGTACAAAACCCGTGAAATTCCCCCGTTATAGTTAGTTCAGCTAACTATAACTCGCGCCCCGCAATGCACTGCTGATGACGTCACATATTACATCACTCATGACATGGTCAGTGACATCACTGATGACATCACTGATGACATCTCAAATGACATCACTGATGACATCATCCACGTGATAATCTGATGCACCTCCTCACACCCTAATATAACCTTTGATACACCCACTCTAAATTACAGACTGCCATTCGCAAAACCATAGACACTCCAACACCAATAACTACATACCCACTCACTGATTCTTAGGTCTACACACACACATCCACTCACTCACCCGTACAGTCACTCATACTTATGGTCACTCAGTACAGGACTATCATATGCACTCTTACTCCTATATAGACACTCAAACACCGCCACTCATCCATAGAGGTACTCACACACCTAGTCAGTCATGCAAATAATTAAACACACTGCCATTTACTCACCTATACAGTTATACACACACCAGCTCACTTAATCATACAAATACTAGCACATTGTTACGCTCTTATACAATCACTGATACAAGCACACACTCATCCATACAGCCACTATCACAATCACTCACTCTCGCTATAGCTATTTATATACTCCAACACACATATATACTGCCTTTCACATATGTAGTTACTCACACATGTACCACTGGGACATACATTCACTCACTAACACACTCTTACACACACTTACCCACCCATACAGTCTATCACAGATGCACTCTTGAAACCATCCACCCAGTGAATCACCCACTCACACATCTAGGCACAGAGTCGCACACACCCCTCCCACACAAACACTCAGGCACCCATACAGCCAAGACCTGGAACTCCCTCCCCACTCACCTTCGGCGAACCCAGGACCATCTCTCCTTCAGGAAGCAGCTCAAGACCTGGCTGTTCGAGCAGTAACTTACCCCCTCCCCCAGCGCCTTGAGACCCTCCCGGGTGAGTAGCGCGCTCTATAAATGCCGTGATTGATTGATTGATTGATACTCAGACAACCATTCAATAACTCATATAGACACTCATGTAGCTATTCACAAACACATGCAGCCACTTACACAGCAACAGACAGACGGATACAGACATTCACCCAGTTTAGTCACTAACCCATGCATTCAGTAAGATACGTTAAATCACTCACTTATAGAGTCAGTCACGCACCTACTAAATCATCCATACAGACACTTATACACCCACTCATTCTTCAATACGTCTTTTCCTATATATATTAAAAATATTTAAACTTTACAGAAACACAGTCACTGCATGATGTCATCAGTGATGTAATTTGAGATGTCATCAGTGATGTCATCAGTGATGTCACTGACCATGTCATGAGTGATGTAATATGTGACAACATCAGCAGTGCATTGCTGGAGCGCGAGTTATAGTTAGCTGAACTAACTATAACGGGGAATTTCACGGGTTTTGTACTGAGTGAAATGTCCAACTAACTATAACTGTCCCTAAAACCTATGGTTTTTTCAGTGAATATATATATATATATATATATATATATATATATATATATATATATATATATATATATATATATAAGTCACCCTTAGGGTAGGCCCTGGACAGCTCCAGGGGCAGGGTACAGTGTATGTAAAAAGTTGGACATGTACTTTTGGGTTTTACATGACCTAGTAGTGTAAAACTTTCACATTCGTTTTTAACTACTGCATAACCTATATCTCTCATAGGATAATTATTAAGCTGTAATTTCCAAATGGGAACAAGTAATCAGATCATGTTTGGTGTCTTTGGAATTGTAATGAAAGATCCTCATTCATGGTGAAGTTGGATTTTAAATTAACATTTTGAAAATGCCACTTTTGGAAAGTTGGCATTCTCCTGCCTTAGTCATTAAGCGTCTGTAGCCTGTCTCTGGGTCACATGACTGGGTGTAGCTGGCTGCTGGGCTTTGTGTACTCCTTCAAGACAACCGCACAAAATAGAGAGCCTAGATGGGCCATCACTGGCAGAATGGGAGGGCGGAGCTGGACACAGCCCTACTTACACATGAATAGGCTGTGCGCTGCCTCCACACACATGGCTGCATACCCCCTGTAGTCAGTCTGGAGTCAGGACAGGGAAGGCAGGATGCCTGTGGACTTCAAAGGGAAACCTCTAGAAGCTTTCCTCACTTTAAAGACAGAACTGGGTATAAATATTGGACCTCAGACTCCAACTCTTCAGTGCACTTCTGGACCTGTGGATACTCTGCCAGGAAGAAGGAATGCTGTGCTGCTGAAAGGACTGCCACTCTACTGGACTGCTGCTGTGAAGGACAGTTGCCCTGCTGTGCTAACCTGCTGCCTGCTGTGCGGACCTGCTGTGCTGATCTGCTGCCCTCTTGCCTGGGTGAGGAGGACTGGAGCTGCATCTGCTGAACCCAGGACCTCAAAGTGACTCCAAGGGCTAGTTGGCTGGTCTCCTGCCTACAGCCTCAGGGACAGAAGGCTCCAAAAACCTTGATATCAGCACCTGGACTCTGCCATCTGTGAGTCCTACCCTGCCAAGTGGTGCCACCCCAGTTCTGGACCCCTTGAAATGGGCCTAAAGGTGCTCTGCCAGTCCATCTGTGGACCCAGCAGAACCGAAGCATCTCCTCTACTGCGCTGAGCAATCCCGAGCAAACCGGCCCATCACCTCTGTTGCGAGGGTTCTCTTGAGGCAAAGGACTCCCCATCTACCCTGCAGCCAACATCGGAGCCACCGCATATATGAAGCATTCCCGATGCAGGCCTTCACATCAGAAATCCCTCATCAACGGCAGCCTCGACAGCAAGTTCTCACAGTGCAGCCTCACAGCTATTCGGAACTGAAGTATTGCCTCAAATGTGCAACGTATCCACTGATTGGATATTCGAAGACAATGCAGGACCTCACATTGCAGCTTCATAGCTCCTCGGAATCGATGCATCGCCTTGGCTGCGTCATTGCATCAGAACTGTTGGAAAAAGACAACTTAGCATGAATCTGTGTATTTTTTTATTCTGCAATGTAGACAAAATTAAAATTCTCCTGTTTGGCAAGTGAAAGAACAATGGTTCTTTCTGCTGCTGGCTGATGAACCCCCCCACACCTACTCCTGCCTTACCTGCCAGCAATCTGGGAGTAGAACTTGTTGACAAGCTCTCCTTTCATTTTTAGATACTCTCCATAACTGGGAGCTGCTTTGCCTTCCTCCGTGCCATCAGAAAGTTACTGGACCTCTTCCTCTTGTCAGCTGGTAGGACAGTTGTCCATGTTCTGATTACATCTGGACTGGACTATGGTAACATCTAATACCTAGGCCTCCCCAGGGAAAGATCATAAAACGTCAGGTAGTACAGAATGCTGCTGCCTGCCTCATTTTAAGCATTTCCAAGAGGGAGAGTGTTTCTAATCATCTAGGCTATCATCATTGGCACCCCGTCAACAACAGGATTATCTTCAAATTCCTTAAGTTTATCCATCTGGTCTTTTATAAGTGCGGTCTGCAATACTTGATAGATAGGCTTGCAAACTATCATCCACTTTAATCTCTACGCTCTGCTCCGGCCTTGTTTTGTTGAGTGAGAAGTGGTAGGCATTCTTTCTCAGTCTTTGCGAGCGAAGAATGGAATCAAATCCCTCAATCTCTTTAAGCCATCTCCATCTTTGTTTCGGAAGGCCCTCAAAACTCATCTCTTTGCTTTGCATTAGAGTGTCAGGAAGTGCAGCAAGTGCAGCGTCGGAACACTCTTTGGAGAAGCCACGCCCTTTACAATTTTTTCATTCATTCAATATTTTATTTAGAAAAAATAAAAGATTTTGAGTTTGCCGAAGAGAAGTTTTTCTCAGAGTGAGCCATTGTAACATTATTGAAAGCCCCTTTTAGTAAAACTTTCCTTAACCATCAATTTCATCATATAGCCCTTGCTGCTTTAGAGAAAGAACAACAGTTTGTATTGGATAGAGTGTTTGTTAGCAGCGATGAAGATACTGCATCCTTTTCACACATTCCACACATTTTACCTGCAGGCTCTCCTTGTTTATGTTATTCCCTGTAGAAAGAGCAAATGAAATTACATGACAACCAAGTGTCAAATTAAGTCACTTGCTCTTCTTTGAATTAATTGGTAACTGTGCATTATAGTGGGCTCTCCAGGAATTAACAATTTCCTCATACAAACTTTGCACCAGTTGTTTTTTGAAAAGTCCTTACAATAACAGTCGAAAAGCATCAATTGGGTTACACATTTATTCCAATTAAAATCTACACCACAAATACATCATATTTTGGTAGCTTTTCCTCTCGAGGGAATCGTCTTTGATATAGAATATAGGGCCTCTAACACTTCCATTATATGGTCGGCAGTTCTCTCCCCTACTAAGAATGCCTCATTTTTGTCCTCATTATGAGGTGAAAGCCAGTGCACAAAACCGCTTTCAGAATTACTGATACCACATATAGTGTGAAAATGATCGGGTGATGTATTATCACACCATATCCAGTTTCACACTATTGAATGTGGAATATTCACAGACACCAAGGTTTGCACATCAATTTCATGTATTCCCCACATTCTGAGCAATTTCCAGTTGCAGCTAGTAGGGAATGGGGGTGGCAGGGGTCCTCGAGGGGAGGTGACGGGTGGGGGATTTGAAATGATATTTTTTTTTAAACGCATTTAGCTTTTCTGCCGGCCGCATCTCTCCTCTGCTTCTCTGCTCTTCCTGACTCCAGTCCGGAAGAAGATGCAGGAAGCGTCCGGGCACACAGGCTCCCCTGATCCAATCACAATGCTGCAATGCAGCCTTGTGATTGGTCTGAGCTCCGTGGATCAGCTATGATCGGGACAGGGAGCTTGTGCATATTCCCTACCAGGCTGTCCATTACATCCGGGTGGGGAATATGCAAAGTGCGCATTACTGCTTGGCCAGCCAAAACTGCTGGCCAAGCAGTAATGCGCACTTTGGGGCATATTTACAAGCCCCTTGCGCCACTTTTGCGCCGCCGTTGCGTCACGCAAGTGACGCAGCGGCGACGCAAACCATGCGCCGCGTTGCGCTATATTTACAACGTGACACATCTAGGGAGATGCGTCACGTAGTAAACCCCTGCGCCACATGAAACCTGCGTCAGGTTTCATGTGGGCGTACCGGCGCAGGTACGCCTCGGAAAAGTGACGTAGTGAAATCTACAAGATTTCACACAGTCACTTTTCCGACGCTGGTGCGCCAAATCCTTACGCCTGCTTCAAGCAGGCGTAAGGATTGACGCACCATGTTAGGGATAGGAAAGGTTGGAACAGTGCTGGAGTTGCGTCGCGCTTGCGACACGACTTCAGCACTGCGCCAACCTTCCGCCGGCAGATGCGTCACGCATCTGCTTATCCTTGCGCCACGATGCGCCGCATTGTAAATGCGTAAACTTGCGTGACGCATTTTCCCTGAGCGCATCCCTGCTGATAAGCAGGGATGCGCCAGGGAACGTAAATATGCCCCTTAGTGTGCATAGTCCACTCCTCCTCCCTGAGACAGCAGCCCGCCCCACCCTAACCCTGCCCCGCTGCAACCAAAAATAAAATGATAATAACGTTCAGTTATTATTATTATATGTTCCCCTCTTTCACTGCTCTAAGAGCCGTTGGGCGACGCTCCTCCACCCTAGCGGAGGAGCCACCACTGGCAATTTCTCCTGGATATAGCCAGTCTGGTTTTCACTGGTGAAAGGAGCCTGTAGAAGCAAACAAAAGTGCAGGATTTGTCTCGCTCGTGGTGAGGGCCTGGGTATAAACTAGAGGTGGGCAATCCATTGAAGGCTTGAGTCTGGCTCGAACCCTATCCTGGCTCTGTCTGAGCTCGAGTCCTCTTGGATCTTCCAGTCCAAAACGAGCCGAGCATTCATGTGGCTTCTGACTGCCTCCAATGCTCTAAGCTCCTGCAACAAGAATTAAAGCCAAAGGGGCTTATTTACAAGCCCCTTGTGCCGCCTGTACGTCACTTTTTCCCATATTAAAAGTGACGCACCGGCGGCGCAAGGGGCTTGTAAATAAGCCCCAAAGCATCTGTCCAAATTGTGTGATCCTAGTCAAATATTTCATTTCAACAGGCTTCCTATTTCTTCATTCTTGTTTATGAGAGCACATTGAAATAGTAAGCTCAGAATTTCTGTGGAACAAAAGTTCAGATTTAAAACCATCACTTCTCACAAATGTCCCTCACTGTAGTGATGCAATCATATGTACTAAAGTGAAACGCTCCTGCATGTGCTAGAAATGCACTTTTTTTTTTATTTTGAAGAGACTTACTCATATTGTTGCATGATCAGTGTTGCACAATTTACATGCCAAACATTTTCAGTGCTCGGCTCAATAGCTTGCTCCTAGAGCCAAGCCAGACACTTGGCTCGGCTCTTGCCAGGCGCATGGGGCTCAAAGGGCTTCAGCCCCCCCCCCCCCCCTCCCCTGTGTGTCAGCCCGGGCTGAGACAGCTTCCCAGGCACACACAAAGACAGTTTTTGAGCTTATTGCAAGCCGACCCTGCGTACTTCACAGGTCTTTAAAAGACCATTTACGTGTTAACGAGGCTTTGTTGTTATTTCACCCCTTCATCTCCACTCTGCCTATTGCTGGAAGATTTAGCCCCCCGAAATTTTTAGTAGCCCCCTCCCTTCCGCCCCCGAAATTTGGCTCTAGTTGCGCCTCTGGCTCTTGCTGTTATAGTATAAACAGTAACTCTTCTTTGGAACAGCTATCAGTGCTAGTCCTGAGCTTGTGAAACAGAAGTTTAGGGTCTGATAGTGCAAGCATACGTTGGAAATCATAAGCATTCAGTGAATGTTATGTTTATTTGTAAAACGCACTATCACCGCGAGGGTCATGGACCTGTTTTTATTTCCGCTTTTCTGCCTATTGCCCGGAACAAAGAGCCTTCTAAAAGGAATAAAGTGACTTTCTGGACTTTCCTGTATTTTTTTTTTATTATGGATGCAGCATTCCATCCTTGTCAAGCGGTAGTTCTTAGACAGTGCGGTTTTGCTGTTTGTTTACAAACTACAGTTAAATATAAAATCAATGCCGTTTTATTTATGTACCCTCCGAGCAAGCCGCTCCAGAAAGGCGATTTGCTGAAATCAGCAGATTTTGTGGCCCATGATGGATTCGGAGGCGGATGTGTTATTTTCACAGGATTTGCTGCGGCTGCAGAATCACAGTATTTATGGAGCTCTGACAACTACCAAAGCCACAACATCATAATATTCATCTGAAGAGTCTGTCTTTTCAATCATCCCTGTCGTCATACACTACGCTTGACAATGTGTGATTGATAACTTACATTTTTAATGGCATATATCATCAACCTATATTTTGTTGTTGTTCTTGAGTTCAGTTGGTGTGGGAAGTGTACTCGCAAACGTGCTGTCGAATATTAAAATAACCACGCTAGAAAGCTATGTAGAACTGAATGCAACTGTAATTTTTTTCGTTATTTTTTTTCAGATGGGTTCTTGCGCACATATACAGGTTCTTGAAGATACGGCAAGAAAGAACAAACAAGCAGTCGATTTGCTTATCGTTTGTTTGTGCTTCATTGCTGTGCTTCCGTTTTGCTGATATACATGAAAACCCACCTATGCTACTGCAGCAAGTGACTATGAAAATGACAGGGCATTTATAGTGCTCTCGTTCACCGAGACATGTAGGCGCTAGAGCTGCCTGCCTCATTAGAACCTACTAAAGCCGGAGCTCAAAATAGATACGTTTTCGCGCGGTTGATGCAAGATGTCAGAGGTGAGTGCCTGACTAAGGAATGTTGCCAGCTTAATTAAATGGTGCAGACAGAAAGTGGCACGCTGTTGTAGACCTTCTATTAATGGACCTAAATACTGTCACACCTCGCACCGCCATACCAGTACCATATCATCTCCATGGAACTAGCAGCAAGAGTACAGGGAGGCTAGGAACATCGAATAGGAACTGGTGACTGCCCACCGGTGCCAGGCACACCAGCTCCATGCCAGCCTGCAGAAGACCTACAGGAGCAGCCTACAGAGGCATCTCTCACTGGAGAGCAAGGACAACACGTACAGGGCAAGGAAAGCATGCCCATCTATGAACCTGAGACACCTAAACCAGGGACGTAACACAGGCCCCCGCAGCCCCCGCGGTGCAAGGGCCCCCAAGCTCCAGGGGGCCCCCTCAGCACAGCACTCTGGCTGCAGAGCTCCTGATTGAGCCTGGAGGTGGGCCTTCCACGTGCCTTGCAGGGAGGCCCCCTCAAGTTTCGTTACGCCAGTGACTAAACAGCTGAGGGCCTGATTCACAAAGGTACACTTACACTTTTGTGTAAGTTTACGACTGTTTGCTATTCACAAATGTATTTTACTAATAGTGTTATTCAAGACTGCGGAGTCTCACCACATAAAAAGATAGAATTGCCCGATCTTTTTATATGCCGAGTCATTAAGATACTACTATTAAAATACATCATAAACTGACACAAAAGTGTAGGTTTATCCTTGTAAATTAGGCTCTGCATGTCTTGAGGGCTCAGACATGCTGTCAGCCAAGGACTTTATGAGGAGGCCTGAGTCGGCCTTTCAGGATGAAGACCCCACTTAGAAAAATACCGTTGTTGGCTATAAGGAGACGAAGTGCCTACAGAGCCTGCAGCAAGAGTTGTAGTACCTGGTGGTACACATCGCATACGACGTACCTTTGAAGAGGATCAGCTCCCTCCCTTCATGCTCCCTCTCCTAGGACAGCATCAACATGAAATCCTTCCTCCATGCTGCAGAGATTAAATTATGCTGGTCTGGGAGGCCAGTCCCCAGGGGATGTTGGATACTGAGGCTGGAGCCCACAGTCCCTGTTGCGGGCCACAATTGTTACAAAGCAGGAGAATCACCCTTCCTGCACATCTCCCACAACTCCACATTAGCAGTGACCCAACACACCTCACATCCCTAATGCAGTAAGTATCCAATTCAGTGTCACTCTCCACCATATCTACTCAACCTTTCTTCCCTCAGGCACCAAACCCATGGCTGCTCTACTAGTCTCACCCAAGGCCTTCTCTCCTCACTCTTGTTTCCTCAGTAAAGCTCAATGGCTATCTCCCTACTGCCCCGGCCCCACTCATGGGCCCTATCATGGTCATCCTCCGTACTCTCACCATGACTCTGGGTCTGTCCCAGGACCTGCAGGAGGTGAAATACTCTCAAGGCAGGCCTACAGGGCCTCCAGCTGGAACAGAGACATCAATATGATGGTGTATGCACTGCCATGTTTATGTCCATCACCACCCAACCTTTGTTCCGCTACAGCCCGCCCACGCTATAATTCATGACAATTACCGCCAATGGGTATGGTGGATGCTTCAGGGCATCCTAAGTAAAGGTATCTATATAAATACCCAACATTTGGGGATGTGCTGTGCTTGGCTGAAGAGCTTTTCCCTTATAACCACGGTCGCCAAGACATACCGATAGCACACAGAAAATCCTTCAGTGAGCACAGACCTCCACAGTCTGTATTAACCTCCATGAGCCGCTCAACCGGATGTGAGGTTTTCCAGGCCAGATAGCAGTTCACACAGACTTGCTTTTTCAGCACCATGACTTTCTGTTACAGTAAGGCAATTCCTCCGCAGTAGTTCCCTTTCTATACTGGAATGTACTGCAGACGATTTTGAGAAGAAATAGACACCAGAGCATCAGAAAGCTATGGAACATCTAAATCATCACTTTTGCTTTTTAACACACAAATATGTAATTTGTGCCATTTTAGAGCAGCATGCAAACAAGCGTTCCAAAAAATAATTAGTTGAGGAACTCGTTCAGGGTATGATGTTCTCAATATTCACGTGAGTGTAGTCTGAGAACTGAGGGCCAGATGTACGTAGGTGAGGGGTTGCGATGACCAAACAGCAAATTTTTGTGATCCGCTATTTGGTAATCGCAAACACCTATGTACAAAAGTGTGCTTTACACTTTCTGCGATACCCAGTGGGTCGCAAATAGACCTACCTTATTAATATTCATGAGGTAGGTCTTGGTTTGTGACCTATTTGGGAATTGCAAAAATCACAGGAATGGTGACCTGCTGGAGTCAGCAGACTACAATTTCTCTGATAATAAAGCAATGTTTTTTTTTTTTTTAAATGCAGCACGTTTTCCTCAAAGGCAAATGGGATGGGTTTCAAAAATGAAAAGTTTTCTTTTCATTTTTTAAGAGTAGGCAGTGGTCCGTGGCACCATTGCCTGCTCTAAAAAATATTCAGGACCCCTTCCCATTTACAAATGGGTTATCATCTAGTTGAAGTAGGTGGTGAAATGTGAATTATTTGCTACCGCATTTCTGTTGCAAAACATTCACACATACCACTGTGATTTGATATTAGGAAAGGATGCCCTTAACAAGCCCCTTCCTAATACCAAATTGCAAACCCAATTTCCGAATTGGTAATAGGTTACTGAATCGCAAAATAGAACTTTGCACATAAAAAAATTTTCTTCTGCAATTCGGGCTGTTTGTGACCTCAAAAAGGTTTGTACATCTGGTCCTCAGTGAACAGGGCTGAAACACTGGAAGCTGTTTAGGGCTGGGCAAAATCTTAATTACGCTGGTAAAATGTGCAAAAATTTGAATTTCTTGTTACAATAAACTGGGAAAAATCTTTAAATTTTTCATTATTCAAATTTGCATTTTCATTTAAATCAGGACAAACAAAGCACTAAAGGCAGACTCACTACTTGTCCAACAGGATAGATGAAACACATCAGAAATTCTGTCTGGTTTAAAATTGTCCAATCATATTGGCCCACATTCATTCGTAAACTAATAGGCTGCCCCTTAAACAATCAGAATTGACCATAATTTGAATGCATTTCTGTTTGCCCAATAGGCAGGATAATCAGCATGTCTTAGGCACCTTCCTAGAGGGGCTTTTCAGTTCAGGAAGAAACAAATAACCAAGGGGTGCTTCAGAGTGCCCAATGTCAATGAGGTGATAATGAATTCCTGCACTAAGCAAGCCCATCATAAAAAAGTAAATATTTAATACACCACAATGGGGTTTTGGACCATTTGGAGTTCATTTTTGCAATGATTATCCCTTTTGGGGAAAATATGGCACCATAAATCCCAGAGCAGTCAATGCCCCACAGCAAAATGTTGTTTGCCACTTCCCTTACTGCGGATGTAGGTTCTATTCCACAACAATGAGATAACTCTCGCTAATTGCAAACATTTAAACTTTGACAATTAATTACTAGTTACCTTAACTAAGAAGTCCCATGAGATTGCATTAGCCTCACCCATCAGCTGTCCCCATTTCTCTATCCCTGCTTCCATTATTTGGGTGGCTAATGAGTCTAGTAAATACGGAGGAGTTCCGGGGGATTTCCAAATTGGGGCCATTTGACTATAATAGGGAATTCCGAGGATCCTTCTGACAAGGATCCATATCTTACAGGCCGCGATCAGGATTCTTAATCGTACCTTTTGAAAAATTTGGGGTGACCAAATTTAAAAAGAAAATAACTTGCTTGTTCTGTCAAGTCATTAGTTATAGCCCCATAGCAAGGCAGCCCCTGTTGGTAGTTCTTCGTTAACAATGTTCTGAAGTTTTTCAATTGGAAGGCCCAAAAATATAACTGAAAATCAGGGAAGGCGACTCCACCATCCATTTTTGTTTACGTAGCTTCTTCCAGGTTATTCTGATGCCCTTATTAGCCCATATAAAATTACCCATCTCCCCCTGTATTTTCCTGAACCAATTGGCCTCAAAGTGCAGAGGTAGCGCATTAAACAGAAATGTAAATTTTGGGAGGATTATCATCTTGATGAGGTTAGTTCTACCTATAATGGATAGGGGGAGGTGGGAACTACGTTTTAGCAGCCTATTAGTTTCCTTTATGAGTTTTGAGCAATTTATCTGAACCACGTTTCCCAGACTTTTCAGCACCTGGACTCCTAAGTACCTGATTTCATTTTTCTCTCTTTTTTTTTAGTGTTGTCTAATGGTGCATTCCAGGCCATAATCTCAGTTTTCTCCTCATTGATCAGGTATCCTGATACTCTCCCAAAGTCCTTTAAAATATACAAAATGGTAGGGTAGGCTCCGATAAGATCTTTTGTGTGGATCAATAAATCATCAGCATAAAGGACCTCTTTCTTCACCCATTCTCGATATTGGAAAGGCAGAATTCGCTGTTCTCCCCTAATTCTCCTAGCCAGAAGCTCAATATATAAATTGAACAATAACGAAGATAGGCGGCAGCCTTGCCGAGTGCCTCTACCGATCTTCAGTTCAGGAGTAAGGGATCCGTTTACCAAGATCCTTGCTGATGGAGATCTATATATATTTTGAATTGTGTGCTGGAACTTATTTCCTAACCCATTAAGTCTTAAGACTGTGTGTAAAAAGGGCCAACTCACCCTATCGAACGCCTTGGCGGCGTCCACCCTCATAATGGCTAAGGGAAGATCTTTTTTCTGTAGCCAAGTCAATAGCACACACCAGATCGTGTACAAGGTCGTGTAGATGTCTATTCGTCATGAACCCTTTTTGAGATGTGTTGATTTGTTCTCCCATTACCCTATCCAATCTGTTGGCTAGAATATTTGTAAACAACTTATAGTCATTATTAAGTAAGGAAATCGGCCTATAGTATTCACATTTTTTAGGGTTTTGATTAGTTTTAAAATTAAGGTGATTGTTGCCTCATTCCAGGTGTCGGGAATAAGGGCTTTATCTATATATATGGTATTAAATAAAGAGGTCAATACTGGGGTGATTTCCTCCACTAAGACTTTATGTATCTCACACGGGATGCCATCTGGCCCTGGAGCTTTCCCCCTTTTTAAACGCTTTATTTGCTTGTTAAGGTATTCTTCTTTACCTGGTGCGAGTTTTAGAGGAGGATCAAGTCTCAGCCAGTTGTTAATCTGCGCTTCTGTCGCTAAACAATCTTCCCTGTATAGATTTTGAAAAAAACACGTTAAAGTCCTCCCAATGTCCTGATCATTCTGACAACTTTCCCCAGTTCCTTCCACTACTACTTCTTTGATTGAGTTTCTAAGCATGGCACCCCTTGTCTTCCATGCCAGTAATTTCCCGCAGCCTTCCCCATATTTGTAGTGTGCAAGTTGGCTAGCATTCCATTTTTTTTGTTTGACCTCCTCCAGGAGCTCTGTAAGCCCCCTTTTGGCTTCATCCAACTGCGTTTGAATTCCTGTTTTCATATCAAGGTCAACTGCTTCATGTAGCTCTATGTACCCGGCTGCAATTTTCCTTTCTAGCGCCATTATTTTGTGATTATCTTCCCTCGGCCTATGCGCAGCATAATTGATTAATCTCCCTGGAATAAAGGCCTTATAGGTGTCCCAGATTATTCTTGGGTGGGCAGAATTCTTATTCAGTTCAAAAAATTCTAGCGTGTCCTGTTTCAGGCTAGTTACTATCTTCTGTTCTTCTAAAAGGGATCTGTCCAGGGTCCACCTGGGAATGATTGCACAGCAATCCAGGGTTAACTCTAGTTTCACTGCGGAGTGGTCTGATAAGGGCTCTGGTTGATGGGTGACTGCTGTTACTTTATTCATTAACCTAGTATCAATCAGGAAGTAGTCTATGAAAGAGGCATGACCATATTTTTTATTATGGTATGTGTAGCCTTTATTTCTACCCACCTTGTACCTCCAGGGGTCAATCAAGCCCAAGTTCTTCATTAGATTCTGAATAAAATCTCTAATTTTGGGTGTATTGACTGTTGGCCTAGGTGAGGATTTATCTAGAACCGGATCAAGTAATGCATTAAAATGGCCCACCATTATAATGATATTTTCAAGAGTTGTTGAAGAAGTTCCTGAAGCGGGGATGGGTCATCTGTATTTGGCCCATAATAAGTTATCAAAGAGTATTTTATGTTGTTAATTTTGACAACAGCGATTAACCATCTCCCTTTGGGGTCTGCAGTAACGTTTATTAATTTAGCATGGGCTGAGTTTTTTATCAAGATTGCAACCCTATGGTCCTGGGAAACTATCTCAGCTGTGGTACCTGTTTTTGTAGGATATGAACTATATATATGATATACAGTATCATCTTCATTCCGTCGAGCGTTGCTTGTAAGGCCTGACCCAAAGAGCATGCAGCATGCTGCGTCCCCCACCACCATCCGGCCTTCTACCCCTATGGACATCTCCACCTCCACCTCGGGGATCCCTCCAGACCCAAGACCACCACCCTTGAGTGCAACACCACCTGAACACCTGGCTGAACGATGGCAAGAATTTCTTGCTTTGTAAATATGTAATATATAATTGTCCAAGCCTAATCGCTGTTAAAATGTAATCCTGAGTGAATGTGCAATTTGTATATATATAACTCTAACCACTAGTATATGTAGTAGACCTTTATACTTACTACCATTCCTACGTGATTTTAGAGTTTAGCTGTTTGTATCTCTTCCTTGAGTGACTTTACAACTTGTACATTTGCAATTTTTTTCTGTTTGTATCTCTTATGTCATTCATGTAATCCAAAGTCCTTATGTAACGCAACTGGTTCTTTTGTAAAGTGCTCTGACACCTTCGGGTAATGTTCGCGCTATATAAAATCGCATTAAATAAATAAATAAATAAAAAATTGTAAAAACCTTTCACGTTACAATTTTGATTTGTGCATGCACACTGGTTGATCCATCTATGACCCTTGATGATTCCTTCCCACTCTGCCTGACTCAAATGTGTCTCTTGTAACATTAAAATATCATTATTCGATTCTTTTAAAAATTGGAGAATTCTCCTTCTTCTGCTTGGCGCCCTTAGACCATTTATATTCCAGCTTAGTACTCTCAGGCTGTGGATGTTTTTGGAAGCGGCTATCTTCTGAGGTCCCACTTTACTCCCAGGCTCCTTATTCTTATTTTGGCTGTCACATATGAGAACCTTATTTTTTTATTTTCTCCCACTGCTCCCCACCCAGTGTGTTATTTACATTAATTATAAAGTGCTTACCCCCCCCCCCCCAGAGGAACCCTCCCTTTGACCAAACTGGGCATTTTCATCATGCCCTCAGCCCTCACCTCTCCGGATTAAATACGTGGCTCTATCGTAACTGTGGACCAGTACCCTAGCAGTAGGTTTTAATTCGCGTAATTAGATTCTGTACTTCGGCTGGCTCTTTTATATTATACATCTTGTTCCACATTATCCTTAATGTGGCTGGGAATTTTAATTGAGCCGTGGCACCTAAAGATTTGAGCTCTTGTATGTATTTGCCTAGCTCCCACTGTCGGTTTTGTGTCTCCTTAGCTATAGCTGAGCGTATGCGGAAGGCCCACTCATCCTTAGTGTATGAGCCTGCTTTTAACGACTCAGTGAGAATCATTTCTTTAATCAGGTAGGTGTTGAAATTTACAAGTATCTTCCTAAGCTTGTGTATGTTGGGATTCTTCCTAAAAGGATCCCTATGTACTCGTTGTATGTCCTGAGGAAGATCTAGCGCCATGACTGTTGGTGTGAATTATTTTATCAGATTTACAACAAATTCCTTCAGATTCCCTCCTTCTCTTCCCTCAGAAATATTGAGGATTCTTAGATTGTTCCTTCCAGAATTGTTTTCTAATACTTCAATCTTTTCCTGAAGTGATTTCTCGCTCAACTTTAGATTTTTGGGCTCTTTGCTGTTCCCTGCTACTTCTTCTCTCACAGTCTCCAAAACTATTTCCAGATTCCCGATTCTTTCAGACAAGTCAGGTAGTTTGTTTTCAAGACTTTCACAAGCGTCACAACCTTTTGCTTGGTTTGCTTCAGACATTGTGAATCTATTTTTAATCTCCTCTGAGAGTGTGCGCAGCAGTCCCCCAATGTTCTCCTGAGTCGTGGGGGGAATAGATGTGTGTCCTCCTCTACTGTAGGTAAATTCACCTCAATTTCTGTTACAGTTATGGTTTCAGGGGATACTGCATCATCTGCCAAAGCCTGGAACCTATTTGTTAAAGGCAGCACATTTGACCTTCCTGTTTTTTGAGGCTCCATCCTAACAAGACTATATGTATCAGGCGAGTCACTAATTTGAGTGGTGAGGGTACTTTTCTCACTCCCTTGTACCTTAAAGAAGACCTCAGAGAGGGGGTGATTTTAATTTTCCCTCCCAAAGGATTTAGTGTATTCACAGACTTGCCACCTCTCTTTTTCTTAAGTATGTGCTCGGGGAGGGGATCTTTAATAAACAGACTTGTCACTGTAATGGGGTGTGTACCATTGATGTAATTACTGGGGGGGATCCACTCAAGTCCTCCCCCCTATGCTGTACAGGGGCAAAATCTATTCAGGCATTCCTGTGTGTATATCAGGAAATAACTTGTAATCTTGCCTCTGCAGGTGGTGCAACTCCAGTATTTTCTGCCTTACTCAGCGTTTTTCTGGAATTCTGGGGGAGCTTCCCCTGCACTTTCGCTTTCCCACCTGGCGTGGGGGTCTTTTTTGGGCACATGTGTTGTTGGAGGCGGTGGTCCTCTGGCGTTTTTGATTGTAGCGCAGACCGTGGCCGCACACTTGTGCTGACACCGCCCCCTGCACCCCAGAGGTGAATCTGAGCTGCAGCCTGCCTATCCCGGCGTAGCTTTAGAGCGGCCAAGAACAACGAACTTCCGTGAGTAGCTGGCCGTGATCCGGGGGCCTCCAGGCTATGCCGCTTCGGTGACATTCTGGCCCCTCTTTGCTTCAAGGGGCTCACAAAACCGGCATTCAATTTTCACCGATATCAGCGTGGTCCAACAAGGCTTGTGCACCGGAGAGGTGAGTAGCTTACGGCCCGCTTGTTAGCAGGTCGCAATTAGCAAGCTGGGTTCGAGATCATTTGAATGTAGGACTTTCCACGGACTGGGAGGAAAACATTTGCAGCACCAACTTGCAAAGAAAAGAAGTGTCTTTGTGGTACTGGATGTTGGTCCAAGCAGAAGATGGCCCTAACAAGCTGCCAGAACAAAAGTGGAAAGAAGTCCTACCTGCAGCTGATCTACTATCCCTTTGGCAAGTATCAATTACTATACTCTGGTCTTTTGTTAGATATGCACCTTTAAGAAGAAATCATCTTTTTACTTCACACAGGGCGTATTGGTCTCCCAAGAAACTATCTAAAATAGGAGAAAAAAATTAAGCGTTGTCCGAAGTGGGAACTGGAGAAAGCAGATGACGTGCATATGTTTTGGCAATGCCCAGCAGTACAAGTTTATTGGCAAGAAGTAGGTAAAGTTTTAACAGTCCTTATGAAAAAGGGAATAGAGGTAAGTCTATCTTTGATTATGTTTGGGGTGCTAGAGGGGGGCGGCTTCAAGGGAAGGGATAGGAAATTGCAAGAGCAACTCTTATTTATTTTGATAATTATAGCCCGCAGGGAAATCTGCATTAATTGGGTCTCTTCCACACCACCGTCTTGTGCAGGGTGGCTAAAATCAGCAAGACATATAGGTAGATTGGACTGCATAAGTGGGTCCAAAAAGAGAGTCAACACATGGGAACCGCTGGTAGCATACACTTTAAACCACCAATCAGTTTTGACATAAAGGTCCAAGGGTTAAGACACCCTCATCCATGGAGAGTCTGGGTGGTGCAACCCCACAATTTCTCTAATTGGATGTAGAAAGGTGTATCAGGGGAGAAAATGCCCAGCAGGCTGTGGGCACGTGACTCCAGAAGCAGATTATACCTGATCATATACCTTTGCAGGTTTGTCACATATGAGGACCAAAAAAAACCAAAAAACAATGAGATAACTCTCCATAGATATCTGCACACAACTTTTTCAGCCTTTTTCCATGTCTACAAAATAAGACTCTTGACCTCAGTCATTCCCTCCTCAGATTAAGCACAAAATGCAGATATTTAGCACACACACATATGTGCGCACACATGCACACAAACGCACACACACACCTTTGAAGTAGATTTCTGACATTCTTTGCTTTTGCGCCATTTACATCTGCCAAATCTTCGCCTACACCATGGGATATCTTTCAGACCACGGGCAAAAGTCCCCTTAGATGCCATGTTTCAGATGGCTGATTCAATAATTGGTCCTTCTTTTTTAAATCTGCTATCACTCGATTCGAAAACAGTCTCTGGGTTCAAGGTATATTTTCAACCACTCCTCTAAAGGAATGTACTTTGAATAAGGTGCCACCATGACACTACACAACACACACTCATTTGTTCTCCATCAGCACGAGGTCTTAGAATTCTTAGTTTACATGCAGATCTATTTTGGGTAAATAAATATTCCACAGGCCTACGAAAAGGTAATAGGTACACACCATATCACACCATCCTAAATTTTAATTCAAAACACATCTCCTATTTATACAGAAAAGGTTGCATTGAACATCTTAGCTCATCATTACTCCTGTCCTATTCACAGCGTACCGCTAGGCGTTACTGACCTACTTATATGCATATGTATAATGTATCCATGTACTGCACCACTGGCGGTCTTCTTTCAGCATATTATCTTTGTGTCCATCTTGCTGCAACATTTCTTAAATGTCCACTTTTTATAATATACATCACCTCTAATACAATGGTTCCCAAATAAATACATATGAACTGATTGCACATAAAACCAGACATTTAAAACAATCATTCCTTTCTTTGCAATGGTCACTTTTAACAAAACATGATAATTTATTGCATGTGAAATCTCCAAAAATGTTTATGTAATTAACAAAGGGAAGAAACCAAGCAAAAAATCTCAGCTTGAAACAAATATTTGGAACTTCTTAGATTGCTTTACTATAATTGTATAAATACAGAAATGTAAACACAATTGAAAAATGATGTGAAAAAGAACGTGAGGTGATTGAATACTGTTTCGCTATAGACTAATGAATCCCAAAGAACAACACTTTAAAAATGTAACAGATAGGATAATCAATTGTTGTAAATTAAAGAGATAAGTAAGCAATTTTCTTTTTGTGGCATAAGAACTTGTACTTTACATATTGCACTCCTTTTCAATTTTTTGAGGAGTCATGGGAAATGTACACCAAATGTGTTTAATGATTTAATATTGGGATTTCGATAAGTAACTCAGTCTTGCACAACAAAGCAAAACGTATGCTTTTCTCTTTTTGCAAGTTTTGTTTTTGTCATCACTTGATCTGTGTACGAAATAGAGTTACTGGTTGAGGGGGGTGAAACCCACCAACAGTAGTAACCACAATCCTTGTCAGGGTGAACTCTCACAAGCAAACACCAAATGAACCTGTGCCCAACCCTCTGGTGGCATGGCACAGAGAAGTCAGGCTTAACTTGGAGGCAATGTGTGAAGTACTTGTGCAACACTTCAAAGTGTAATAATGTGAAAACACCACACAGAAAGGATCCCACACTAAATTAGAAAAATATGGGATTTTTTTAATTAATGATACAAGACTAAAGCAACAAAAATCGAATGAGTAGAACCTGAGGTATGCAGGTTTAAAGATTTCAGTGAAAATAGTGCCCAAAAGCTCAAAGCGCCAACTATGGATATCTGGTTGTGCCAGACCGGGACAGTCAGGTTCAGGCCGACTGCAATGGAGCGTGGGCTGGTTACAGGGACCCAGCTAAGCCTGCTGAGCAAGAGTACCTTAAATTCTAGTCGCAGAGCATTGCGAGGTCCCATGCCGAGGATGCGGTGCACAGCTGAAGTGATGCATCCATTCCGAGGAGCTGCAAGGCTGTGATGTGAGGTCCTGCATCACAGTCGAGGAGGCCATCGATGAGGGAAGCTTCTGATGCAAAGTCCTGCATTGAGGATGCATCATGCGCCGGCTGGTTTCAAAGAGACTGATGGGCTCCTGATGCGAAGTCCTGCGTAGTTGTTGAGGCTGGCATTAACAAGAGATTTGCAATGCAAGGGCTTGCGTAGGAGATGTGTTGCGCAGCAGCAAATCCAATGAGGCTGTGGGCTATGAAGTCAATATGGAATCCTTGCACTAGAAGAATCCTCGCAGCAGAGGCGATGCATTGGTTCTGTTGGGGCTTGGGCAGCACAGCGGAGGTGAAGTGTTGATTTTCTGCTGGATCCAGAGATGGGCTGGCAGAGCACCTTGAGGCCCACTTTCAAGGATCCAGGACCTGAGTGGCACCACTTGGCAGGGAAGGACTCACAGTTGCAGAGTCCGGATGCTGTTCTGTCCCTCAGGCATCTGATTAGGAGGCCAGTCAGCAAGCTCTTGGAGTCACTCTGATGGTCCTGGGTTCAGGTTAAAGGTCCTGTCATTCTCATCCAGACAATCGTGCAGCAGGCAGCACAGCAGGCAGCAGTCCTTCAGAGCATTAGTCCCACAGAGTGGCAGTTCTTTCAGCAGCACAGCAGTCCTTCTTACTGGCAGAGTCTTCCACAAGTCCAGAAATGTACTAAAGAGTTGGTGTCTGACGTCCAATATTTATACCTGATGCCTCCTTTGAAGTGGGAGAAGCTTCTATAGGTTTTCCTATGAAGCACACAGGTTTCCTTCCTCACCTGCTCTGGCCTCTAGCTAACTACAGAGGATATTCCCTCCTTTGTGTGGCGGCAGGGCATAGCCTGTTCAGGCGTTAGTGGGGATGTGCGTAATTCCGCCCTCCCATCCAGTCACACCTAAGCTCTCTATTGTGTGTGACTGTCTAGGAGGAATACACAAAGACTGACTGCCATTTGGAAGATATCCTTATCAAGATTAATAAAGTAACTCCAATATTATCCTATGGGAAAGGTAGGCCTTGCAATAATGAAAAACAAATTTAAGCGTTGTTCACTAAAATGTACATGCCCTACTTTTTAAATATATTGCACCCTGCCCTGTGGCTGTTTGGGGCCTAACCTTGGGGTGACTTATATGTATTAAAAAGGAAGGTTTGGGCCTGGCAAAAGGTTCATTTTGCCAGGTTGAAATGGCAGTTTAAAATTGCGAACACAGGCTGATGTGGCAAGTTTGAGACAGGTCTGCAAGACTACTTAAAAGGGTGGCACAGCAACCGCTGCAGGCCCATTAGTAGCATTTAATTTACAGACCCTGAGTACAAGTAGTACCACTTAACTCGGGATTTATACGTAAATTAAGTATGCCATGTGGGTACAAGCCAATTTTACCATGTTTTAAGGATGAAGCACATGCACTTTAGGACTGGTTAGCAGTGGTAAAGTACACAGATTCCTAAGGCCAACACAAACGAGATCTCAAAAATATGAAGGAGTAAGGCAAAAGGTTTGGGGGAAGACCACCCTAAGACTGACAGGCCTAACATTTGGGGCACTAAGTCAGTGTGAAAAAGATGCTGGACGCCTGTGAGCCTAGCTGTAGAAAATGGGATCTGCCATTTAGCTGCCCTGTTTTTTTCATATTGAACTACCCGGTTTATGGACTTTTTTCTGTGGGTGAGCCTCACCATCTGAGTCTCACTCACAGTAAAACTATGGTAAATGAACTGAGAGTGCTAACAGCCAGTGTCCACCTTTAAAAATAATACCACTGCTGTGCAGCTAGAGTAAGAGATGCTGGACTGGTTACATGTTGAAACATGAGTACACGATTTTGCACACTTGGGCGGGCTGTGCATGTGAGGCTAGCATCTTGCCCAGCCCGGTATCTGCACACAGGTAGCCTGTAGCATAAACAACTCTTCAGGGATTTGGACAGACATGGAGTAGGCCTTATAATGTGAGTGGGTATTCATAGTGTAAATCTGTAGTGATTACTACAGATATGTGGTGGTTACACTGTATTACTAATTATAATTGAAATCTGCAGTAAGGTAATGTTTTGGTGGGAAGGGATTAGGCAGCTGTGTCAGCTAGGGCTGGAGCTGAGATTTCCAGCTCTTACCACAGACAACTTAAAGTCATCATAATAGATTGTCCCAGAATGCTTTGTAGGAGGGTTGGGATGGTGTGGGGTGATGATGTGGCACCCTATTATTGGCCAGTGGTACCTTGCTAGTAGATTTTTCTAAGCCCCACCCTGCACGTGGGAGAAATAGATGAGAAGGCACTGGATCTGGGAGCGGCACAGGAATGTCTGGCTGGAAGGAGAAGCCACCTGATGCCCATCCAAGGATGGACATTTGGACTTTAATTTCCCCTGACCACCAAGATTAGGATGGGTCTTTCCAGGGCCAGTGGGGCTGCTCCCCTTTTGCCCCCTGAGGAAGAGTTGGAGAATGGACCTGCGCGGGAACCCTCTAATGTTCCCTTGGTGTTTCTGTGGACTGGCACTTGACTCTGCTGAGACACATTTGCCATGAAAATAGCCAGGAAGATGTGGGACCTGGAGAGTGTGGCAGGTAGCATATGCTGCTTGTTGGCTGTGGAGGGTCTGTGAAAGATGCCCCCACAAGCAGGAGAAGGGCGCCAGGAGCTGGATAGAGGACAGGTCTGGTGTAGGGAACCCAAATCCTAAATCTCTCAAAAAGGTACCCTTATAGAGGTACGAAGCCAGAAGGAAAGGAGCCCAATATTACACCAAGAAATACAAGTTCTCTCCTGTGGGACCGAGCGCAAGCAGAAGCGAGTAGCACTCCAGTGCTAACTTTTAAAATTAAAGTAAATCTTTGAAATCCCTCAGGGAGGGTCAAGCCCCCGGGGGGCAAAGCAACCTCCGTAAATACACTTTTATGGGGAGGGGTGTGTATGGGGTCCCCTCCCCAAACTGCTCCTGGTCTCGCAAAGCACATCTCCAAAGACCCGCTGCAAGATTGTTGCAAGATTGCACTGTCCAAGGGACCACATTCCACAGGACATAAGTGGAAACTGGCAGGGTGTGTTGCCTGCTCTTGATGTAGAGATTCAAGGCCCGACTCCATTTCCAGTAGACCACAACTCTATTTTTTAATAGGCCTTCCCATTACTCCACAGCGGGTACCATTTAGTCCCCTGCTAAATTCGGCAAGTTCCACGTGTTCAATTATTTCTTGGAATATCTCAGGGCTACGCTCCAAGCTACAAAATCCACTCTGGTGTGAAGTCGTTTCGAATATTGATATTTTATGTCTGCAGGAAACTTGGGCAATAGACCCACTTCACATTAATGGTTTTAAGACCTTTAATACCCAGGCGGTGAAGGGCGCAGGGGGAAGACCAAAGGGTGGTATCTGCACTTACATCTCAAATAAGCTGACGTTAGATAAAATAGATTTCCATACAGGGGATTGTTATTATCATATAATTGAACTGACACTAAATGCAACTTATCGTATTGTCTTGATAAATTTTTATAACAATGCTCCCCCTGGTGAGCTTGGAATGGTGGTAAAAAATCTAAGTGGGACGTTGAATGTTATTTGCAGTGGGAGCGTAAAGGACACAATGATAATTCTGATGGGGGATTTTAATTGCGCCTCATGTAACTATGAGGATAATAGAATGTGTGGTCTGACCAACGAAGGAGAGCATAATACCCATTTCTGCCATACAAGGGTGGGAGATGTGTTTAATGAGCTCATATTTGCCAGTGAACTTGGTTTTGCGAACGATATGTTAGCCACCCCAGTATCTATGCCCCATACTTTTAATGGGAGAGGGTTGGCTTCTACCATAGACTTCATTTTAGCTTCACGTATGTACTCACATAGGGTGCGTTCCTTTAAGGTTGGGGATAATAGTCTGAGTGATCATTTTCCATTGTGTCAATTGATTAATTTGCCTACGTATAGACGTAAAAAGATCAACACGACTAACCAGGCTTTGGGGAACATTACTCTGAATAAAACTAATGGTTACACCATACGGTGGGCTAATGTGGACCCCGATGTATTGACCAAACAGGTGATTAAGAAATGTAAACCTGCCTTTGATATTTGCTTGAGCGATTCTGCATCTGATGTTGGTATCATGCACTCCTTTCTCAATATATTAAGGGAGGTTAAGAATCTATTAACGGCTCAACACCGCAATAAAATTAAAGATCCGGGGTGGTTTGATAAGAAATGCACGGAGGCTTACTCCAATTTGAAAAATGAATTGCATAAACAGCCCAGATCCCTAATAAAGTCAGACAGGCCAGATTGGCATATAGACGGGCAATTAAAGAGAGGAAGTGCTCATTGAGAAATGAAGCATGGGATTCCCTACATAGTGCGGCCCAGCTGAAAGATAGCACTGCATTTTAGAAGGCATTGAGGGCCCCTTTTTTATCACCCAGTGAGGACCCCTCTATCGAGATAGCTATCTCGGAAGATACCTGGACCAAACATTTTTCCAAGGTGTACAAAGATCAGGGAAACCCCGGGTTGCAACTGGCTGATACCTCCCTAAACAACAATGACTTGGACGTTCTGCAAATCACTTTGGAAGAGGTGAACAGAGCCTTAACACTTAGTCTGGGCGGCAAGGCCCCTGGACACGACGGCGTTCCAGTGGACTTGTATAAATCTAACGCCCTTTTATGGGGGCCCTTATTAACCCAAGTCATTAATGCCAGTGTTAAGTCAACACTGCCTAAGACTTGGGTGGAATCAATCATCATTCCTATTTTAAAAAAGGGGGATCCCCACGATCCGGGGTGCTATAGACCGATTTCCCTGCTTGATTCCCTGGTTAAAGTGGCTGGGCGGGTAATCCTAGAACGCCTACAAGACTGGGCAGAGGATACTCAGGTATTATCTGACTTACAGAATGGCTTTCGTGCTGGATTAGGCACAATAGAACAAAGCCTAAATTTAGCAATTCTGGTAGGCAAATATCTAAGAGCAAAAAAAGGTAGTTTGTTCCTGGCGTTTGTGGATCTCACTGCGGCCTTTGATTCCGTAACGCTCGATAGGCTGTGGGAGGTCCTTGAGGCAGTGGGGGTTGATCCCCGTATAATTGCCTTTCTACGACGTTGTACAGTGGTGCCACTGCAAGTGTGCGGTATGGCTTGGGGGGGAGTGCACCAAGGCCTTTCCCATCAGGAGAGGGGTCAGGCAAGGCTGCGTGCTGGCCCCTTTCCTTTTTAATCTCTACATTAATGGACTAGGAGAAGCGTTACTCTCGAAGGGTAAAGATTTTCCGCAGGCTGGTGGTCGTTCCATACCGGCTCTTTTATATGCGGACGATGCCGTTTTAATGGCACGTACACAAAATGGTCCCCAGAGGGTCCTGGAGAGTTTTTGTGATTTATGAGGGATCTGGATCTTAACATAAACATCTCTAAGACCTTTGTCATGAGATGTGGTCAAGGGACACAGAGGACACGCAAAATGTTTGTTGATGGGAAGAAGTTAGCCTCAACTAAAAAATTTCCTACTTAGGTATTTTATTTAATCAGCAGTATTCATGGGCTCAAACCATCTCCGCCAAGAAATTGGCGTTTATTAGGTCAACTACAGCCCTTATAACTTTTGCAAAAAAACTAGGTAGGAAACCATCCACAGAGCTCCTGCAGATATACACGGCCAAGTGTATCACCATGGCGATATACGGGGCAGGGGTGTACGGCTTTGTAAATACCCTCCCACTACAAATTGTAGAAAATTCTTTTCTGAGGTATATCTTATCTGTACCACCTAGTACCTCCTCTTACGTTTGTCATGAGGAGCTGGGTCTCCCATATATAGCTGATCTTATTAAATTAGAGCCAATACTTTTGTGGCACAGGATTTGGTGTAAAGACCAAACTAAGCTAAACAGGGAAATCATCCAAGACAGTTTAAGGCTGGAAGGGGCTTTTAAGATTCCCTGGATTAGATTTGTACGTGATTTTATGAATGATCTGGGACACCCGGAATATTTTTTAAACCCAAGCTCTATGCTGGCGACTCCTAGAAAGATTTTAAAGAAAGAGGGCCTCCAACTACTGATTCTATTCGAATGGCGGGGGAAATTTCAAAAACAAGTGTGAGGCAACACCAGTTACTACGTACTACTTCAGGGATGGAGCCTTATTTATCTTTCATGCCTGGTGGTTTTGATAGGTTGCTCCTAACTAGATTCAGATTGTGCAATGTCCATAGATTAGTGTCACTACCAAAATTGAATGACTGGTCTCGTGTGTTACCACTGTGTCCTTGCGACAAAAGTTCGGAACAATCTACTTTTCATTTAGTCCTGTTTTGTAAATTTTATCATAAACTAAGGAAAGTGTGGATAATTCCATGTAAAAAAAATCTAGGGTTGAGGCAATGTCGCCCAGCCTTTATGTTACTTCAGCTATTGGAAAATGAGCACATAGCATGGAGATTAGCAATGTTTTTAAAGAAGGTGCTTCTATACAGGAAATGTATTATAATTGATGAGCTATAATTATTACCTCAATCTGTAAATCCGGAGAAGTGTTTACCATTTTAAAATTTTGTAATTTAATATGAAATGTGATAGGTTTTTTATTTTTTATGTGCTTTTATGTCTGTTTAAATAGGCAGCTGAATAGAGCTTTCTTGAATTTGAATTTGAATAGGCCGGACTTTATTTTTTGTATTTTTGCAAAACCATCAACATGTCTGCCTTTGACACAGATTTTGTCTGTCCTTATCTTTCCAAGGAACTGTGAAATTTTCAAGTGATTTCGTTATAGACATAAACAAAACACTTAATGCTATATAAGTCTGGAACAAGCGCTCAATTTCAAGGTCAAACAAAGAACAATAGCCAAAATAGTGTAGTCTGAATTGTTGTATTTTCACCTTATATGTATGAAGGGATATGTCCTAAACTAGCATCTGGGTGCTTATTGGTTACATCAAACATTCCAAAGATGACATTGTAGATTCCATCTCAGACAAGACACAGTATATAAGGACTGCCACTTGACCACCTGTCCTGTGCACAAGATTATGGCGAGCAAGATACTGTCAGACCAGTAGACGATCCTGCATGCCAGGGATGCTGCTGCCATATCACACTTTCTACTGAAAGCTGATATCAAGCCTGGGCCCCGGAGGAGTTGATGCTGATGCTGAACCCATGTTTGCCCTTCGCAAGGAACATGGACTTCGTGTAATTACAGTATATAGCTGGAAATCAGGTATGCAGTGAACTCATTCTCGCTAAGAAAATCTACATGCAAGTTTATCTACTTTCCATGCTCTCTTAGCATAGAGCATAAAAGTAAGATTTAGGGTGTTAGGTTTTTAGATTACATTTTAAACATGTTAGAAATGTTCATTTTATTCTTCTTGTTATTTCGTGTGGTTATTTTAGATGGGTTGAGCAATAGGGTTCACCTGTTGAAATAAACTCGCTTTTTAGTTAACGTGTATTTTTCTTAGCACATCTTGTGTGTGTATGATTGGAGAGAATGAAAAAGGTTTGTTTCTGATCAACAGTGTCCCTGAAACTGTTAGTAACATAAAATCATTGACCCCACTTCAACTATGTAAGGAGTTATTAGACCTGTCATCCTTAGAATGGTCTGCCCCAAATGTTTTGCCTGCTCACCTCCTCTTTTGCTGTATCTTTTTGTTGGCCTTAGGACTCTTAGCATTTTACCACTGCTAACCAGTTCTAAAGTGCATGCGTCTCTCCTATAAACATGGTAACATTGATGTATACACAATTAGCATATTAAGTTTACTTTTAGGTCTCTTGTAAAGTGGTATACCATATACCTAGGACCTGTAATCTAAATGCGTTTAATTTTAGAAACCGCAAACTCGACCCGAGGTTATCAGAGTGCTTTACATGAGCACTAGTTGCGTTGCAGATGGATACATTCATTTTTGTTAGGCATGGGAGATTAATTGATTGCCCAGAATCACAGGACGTTGAGCATCCCTCCCGAGACATGAACCCAGTTCCCCAGCTTCAAGGTCGACCTCTCTGGCCGTTAGGCCACATGCTCTCCCATACTTACTTACTACCACATCAACGTGGCATTAATAACTCTTAAGACAAAGAGTATGCTGTTCCTAGGAGGTTGATGGGGGGGCGGCGGGGGTGGCAAGGTGTCAGACCACGTCAGTAAATGATAGGTGCTTGGAAGGGCAAGGTAGTTAGTACTCGTCCAGGGATAGCTCCAATAAGGAGCAAGGGCCCTCACACACCCCAAGGGGTGTCATGCTTCATCATAGGACAGCTTCTCGTTGGGCCGGCGCTTCAATGCC
Source organism: Calotriton arnoldi (assembly GCA_963921515.1). Taxonomy (NCBI): domain Eukaryota; kingdom Metazoa; phylum Chordata; class Amphibia; order Caudata; family Salamandridae; genus Calotriton; species Calotriton arnoldi. The sequence goes on from CAWUFW010003978.1 coordinate 521,094, forward strand.
CAATGGGCCCCTCAGGGGGGCTCATTGCCGGAGGTCTTCTCGGTTTTGCCGTTGTGAAGCTAGATGGTTTATGTGAGGGCGACCTATGTGAAGTGAGTAGAAGTGGGATTATGTGAATGTGATTTAAAAATTACTCCTGGATTCTCCGAAAGAAGTTTATTAGAGGAGTACCTGGGCCATGAATAAAAACAGACTAAAAAATGCGTGAACTGAATGGGGAAAATTAGACCCGTATCAGTTCAAGTGAGTTGTGCAAAGGGTCAACATGTTTCTTGCCTTCAATAATGTTCAAAAGGATCTCGGCAATTCTTCAGGACCTGTAATCCTCATCTACTCTCAGGGGGCAGCAAATTGTGTGAGGAAAAAAAGTCAAAGTCACGTCCCCTTTTATTAGGATTCTGTAGTAGTCCTAGGTGTGTAAAAAAACACTCATGTGTGAGGTAAAGAAACTATACCTTCCGGAAACAAGTAGCACTGGAAGGTTGAGGTAAATGAGCCCCAGCAGGGACAGGCCGGTGTACTCGCTAAATTTGCGAGGGGAACCAATGCGGTCCACGAGGTACCCGGTATGGGACGTACCCTAGGCCGGCTGTCTCTTGCCAAGCCTTAAACTCCCCCTTTTTTGCACATAAGTCACCTCTATGGTAGACTCTAGTTAGCCCTAAGGGCAGGGTGCTGTGCAATTAAAATGTAGGACATTTCCTGTTAGTCACAAACACCCAAAGTCGTTTCTCACTACTGAGGCTAGCACTGGGAGTTCCTTAGTACACTTTTAAGCTGTAATTCATGGGACCAGTCCAGCCCGAACTGCCAAGCCATGTCTTCCCTGGACCGGAAACAAGCATCTTGGGACCGGTTTTGGGCTCACAGCCCTCATCAGCCAGGCTATCTTGAATCCAGTGGCAAAGTGAGCAAGGGACCCACGTCTGGGCATACCCTGCCAACTTAGGGCGAACAAAGCAAAACCAAAGGGGATGATGGACGGAGTGTTGACAATACAAGCACTCACCCCCAGTCAACTGATCTGGGTTTAATCCATCATCATTCTTTAGCTCACTCCGCCACCCCAGTTCAGACATGGCCATATGCAAATCAGTCTGACCCTGTGCCTCATGGGAACAGTCCAGCCCGAACTGCCAAGCCATGTCTTCCCTGGACCGGAAACAAGCATCCTGGGACCGGTTTCGGGCTCATAGCCCTCATCAGCCAGGCTATCTTGAATCCAGTGGCAAAGTGAGCAAGGGACCCACGTCTGGGCATACCCTGCCAACTTAGGGTGAAGTATGGCTTGGCAGTCGGGCTGGACTGTTCCCATGAGGCACAGGGTCAGACTGATTTGCATATGGCCATGTCTGAACTGGGGTGGCGGAGTGAGCTAAAGAATGATGATGGATTAAACCCAGATCAGTTGACTGGGGGTGAGTGCTTGCAATGTTCAACACTCCGTCCATCATCCCCTTTGGTTTTGCACTTGTAGAAAGTGGACATTTCTCTGCTCTTACATCTCTGTGTGCATTACAGCCTGTCTCCAATACCTGTCTGGGGTGGGTGACAGCTACACTTTGTGCAATCCTTCCAGACAGCCACAAACAAGGGAAGGATGAGTGTGACAGAGAACTTATCTGCATTCTGATAGCTCTTCCTGGGCGGGAAGAGAGAGGGGTAGCTGACACACCTGAATATGCAGTGTTGGGTTTGGCACAGAAAAGGCTGATTATCCCCTACTGATAGTCTGGAGCCAGGACTGGGAAGAAAGGGGGACCTGTGCGCTTCAAGGGCCTGCTTTGAATTCACTCCCATTTCAAAGGCACAACTGAGTATAAGTACTGAACTCTGACCCTAATAAGACAGTACACTACTGAACCTTTTAAGAACTCTGCCAGGAGTAAAGACTGCTGTGCTAGAAGGATTGCCACCCTGCTTGACTGCTACTCTGGAAGATCTGCTTTTCTACTTTGCTGTGCTTCCCTGCTGTCTGCTGATCTCTGCCCTGCTGAGGACAAGTACTGGACCCATCTCTCTTGAACCCATAGTGACCCCAAGGGCCTGCTTGCACCCTGTTTTGAAGTCTCAGGGCCATAAGAGACTTCCTGCAACCCTGCAACAGCACCTGGACTCTGCCCTCTGTGAGCCCTGCCCTGCCAAGTGGTGACAATCCAGCCGTGGGCCCTTGAAAGGTGATTACTGTTGTCCAGAACCATCAAAATCGATGCAGTGACGACTTTACGCCAATCAGAACCAATGCATTGCTGTTCGATGGTGACTGAGGAGCCGATCAAAGCCATTGCTTCGACGGACTGCGCGGCTCGATGACAATGGACAACATGGCTCGAGGACGACACAGTGCCTGCATCGCAAAGGGGTCCATTGGCAAATCCTTCGTCGCCTGGATGGATCAGAACTGACACATTGAGTCTTCGAAGCTTGCTCCATCCAAGGTACTTTTTCAGTGGGACCTGGATTTACTCTGGTCCAGCAGAACCTCAAGTAACCACTGAGCGCTATTTGACACTAAGCACTAGGTTTTGATTTAATCTTTAAAAAATCATAACCCCGGTTCTACTCATTGGATTTTTGTAATTGTGGTCTTGTTTTACTCATAAAAATATAATCTATTTTTCTAACCCAGTTTGGAGTATTTTTGAGGTGTTGTCATTGTGTTATTGTGTGTGTTGCACAAATTCTTTACACATTGCATCTCTAGATAAGCCTGACTGCTCTGTACCAAGCTACCAGAGGGTGAGCACAGGCTATCTTTTAGTGTGTATCTGGCTTACCCTGACTAAAGTGGTGGTTCCTGCTTGTACAGGGCGCATACTCTGACAACCAGAAACCCCATTTCTAACATGGGTGGAGTCCGGCAGGGCAAAACAAAATCTGTCTTTCACATTCAGCATTGGTGCATTGAACTAAGTTTCGCTAGGGTCACTAGTAGGTGTGAAAGCAAACCTTGTAGATCTCAGTCGGAGAATCAGTTCATGCAACACCCTGTGCCCATGTCTGAGTTGGGCAAGGCACACCAGCTTTCTGCCTCCCTGCCCTCCGCCAGTGGCAAGTGAGGGCTGGTTGCAGTGGGAGAAAAGGGATCCTGTTGCCGTCTCCTGTGCTCTGCACAGTACGCAGCTCATGGCCAAACTGAAAGATAAATTATTTGCAAGCCCCAGGGCATACAAGTGCCCTATAGGCCCCGATGCTGGGCTAATATACATATTGTTCTCCATTTGTGGTGCCCATTGGAGCACAGGGACACCACAAGCAGTTTTTAAGAGTGTTTGTGAGTCTGCAGAAGGTGCAGCAGCACCCACAAAAATGTTTTAAAAACTCACACTAAGTCTCTCAGGGAGTTATAATCATGAAGCTGAGAGAGTTTTTGCCTATTTTTCAGCCCTCCCTGAGTCCATGCTATTTTACATGGGCTGAGGAATGCCTGAATCGCTAGTAATTAGTCCTGTCTCTTCATTAGCATTCTAATAAAAGGAGAAGACAGACTGTAGGACACATGTTTTCAGTTCAGTACTTGATTAATATTGCAGGTATTTGACAATGTGAGGTTTACATTATAATAAATGCTTATGAATATTGGTTCCACTCCCATTTACTTTATTTGAGAGTTATAGCATGTAACATATATTGGTAATGTCGTCATTAGTTAGTAATAACTTTCCCCGTTAATTTAATTTAGTTTAAATTAATGGTGTTATATTAGTGAATTATATCAAGTGGCTACTTTTACAGATGTGGTGGCACCCTGATGCATCTAGTATATGTGGGAGGTATTATGATTAAATGGTTTGGGACCCACTAGGGCTGTACCATGATATAATGGTATCACCAAAGGTATTTCAATCTACCTGATTGTACATATTTGCAATTTAATACATAGTCTTTAGTCATGCATGTAATAAGTGTATGTTTCATTTTTACAAGAAAAAGCACTGACTGGACAGTGATTTATTGAGTGTTGTTGCATATTAGTGAGCTGTAGTTGGTAGCACATCTCACCTCCCCCAAGTAGGCGTTGGACTGCTCTGCTTTGCTACCCTGAGAGAGTGAAGTGCTACAATTGGGGACTTGGATCCCGGCAAAAAGACAATTGTGGGTTTAGTACTTGCGTAGTACTCATATCCTTCGCAGCTAATAGCCCAATTTCTTATACATGCCATAACACATCTTCTTTTGTTTTACAGTAAGACAGAATGCTTAAACAAAAACACAAAAATATACAATAAACTGAAGCAGATAAAATATAAACTGCAATTCAAGAAGAACTACGTTCTGGCCCTTTTCAGATGAGGATTGTTTACTATTTTACAATATGAATATTTTCTTTAGAATGATAGCAAATTAAAAGCACTTAAAATATAAGTAGTCGTCCAGTTATAAGCTATAATGAAATGTTCATTCAATATTTATATATCTTGCTGTAGAAGATGTAAACCACTTACCTAAAACCCCTAGCCTGTAGTTAACGGTTATAACAATGACATTTCCATGACTTGATAAAATGCTTCCATCGATCATGTTCCCAGTCCCTTCCATGTAGGATCCTCCATGAATGTATACCATGACTGGCTTCTTGCTGTTCTGGTCATGAATGTCTGCAAATAAATGCAAAAAATCAAAATGATATAATGTTCCTTTATGCTTTCATATATCTAATTTTTTTTAAAAGCGAATTGATGGGACTTTAAGCATATGATACAATATGTAAAAGTCCTTAGATTTCTCAGTTAATGAAACAGACAGCTATACAATATGTAAAAGTCTTTACAATTGTCAATTAATGAAATACACAACTTTAGTTCCACCATTTCACTGCATGACAAAACTGATGATATAAACATGGCATAATTGATGACAACAAAGACAATATAATCTGTGTAGCACTGATGGCACCCACGCATTCTGATTCTTACACTTGTTCCCTGTGTCCTCTTTAATCTGACCCAGACACCCGCTAACAGGTTTTTAAAATGTGTTCTTTACAGATACTATTTGGCTAGAAATTGTGGGGCATATTTCGGAGCCCCTTTGCGTTCCTCTTGCACTATGTAACGTGGGGCAAGAGCGATGCAAATTAAAAATGAGATCTATGAAACAACGCAAGGCCACCTTGTGTGGCCCTGAGTGGCTTAATAATTCTCAAATAATGCAATGCAGCACAAATCGCTGTGTTGCATTACCATGCACCAAGGAGGCGTTTCCATGGGTGTTGTGTGGGTGTTCCCATGCAAACATCCATGGATTTTAATGCATTCCCAGATTTGCCAGAAGTGGTAGACCTGGGAATGCACTAAAAACCTACACCTCCCAGGTGAGGCATAACGAGGAGAAATATGTTTATTTGTCCTCGTTTTTTCCTCTTTCTGTGTGCTGCATTCTGCAGCATTTTTAGAAAGAGCAGAAAATTCTCAGGGAATTATTTTTGTGCAGGAAGTGGCACCTTCCTGCACTAAAACAATCCTCCGTCCATCGCAGGCACCCTTGCACCATGGTGCAAGTGCGCCTGCATTGGCTCTAGGCAGCCAAAAGGGCGCCAGCTCGGGGGAAAAGGCAGGAATGTGCCGTAAATACGGTGCATTCCTGCCCTTTCCGCCCAGTGCAGGTGCAGCAAGTTGACCTGCTGCACTGCGTGACTTGCCCATAAATATGGCCCTGATTTAGTACTTGGGAGAAACATGTGAATGCATACGCAATGCAGGTTCTGAGTCATTCCCAGTGTTTATAACTCAAGTAACCCATGCAGGGGCCGTAGTCTTTGGTGGGAGTAGATGATTCGACCATGGGCATGGATGCACAGTTCCTAACCTGTGACTGAACACTGTTTGCTTCATTCTGAAATACCAAACACATCTGCAGTCTTTGGTTGTGGACATTGTTTATTTTATTTGCATTGTTCACACAGTACAGTTGCTGCAGCACTGCAATGCATGTAGCACTCTGGTACACCAGACATGGATCCAATCCACATATTTTATTTGTCTGTCTAAGAGGCATTACTTGCAGCATTCTGCTAACTGCTGAATTTTTTTAAAATAATTTATACATTTTATTGTCAATGTGTGCTGAAAAAAACTTGAGGAGTAAGACTCAAAGTATATCATATATGAGCATTCCAAATGAATTACTAAGGGTCTTTGTTACAAGAATGCCTTTCACTGTCAATTTCTTTAGACACCTTCTTCAAATTAATCTGAGAGATATCATCAAGATCCTTAACTATAGTAATCCCAAGGTATCTAAATTCCTTGCTCATCCTCCCAACCCAATTGTTGACATTCCAGCACATTACCTCCGTCTTAGAAGGATTAACCAGATACCCTGAGTACTGACCAAATTCCTTCAAGAGGGATTCCACCCTTGGAAGTACCTCAATTGGATTATTAGTGTAAATCAGCAAATCGTCCGCATATAGAGCTAACTTACTACTATAATGGTGGACTTGAAATGGAGTGATTGAATCTTCCAATCTGATAGCTTGAGCGAGGGGCTCAATGTAGATATCAAATAATAAGGGCGAGATGGGACAGCCCTGCCTAGTTCCCCTTGTTATATTAAAGCTTGATGTTAAAAGACCGTTCAACAAGATGACTGCGGAGGCACCCTCGTAACATCTAATCAGAGTCTGTATAAAAGTTAGACCAAATCCCATTGTCTTGAGGGTTTCCCAAAGAAAAACCCAACAGACCCGGTCGAATGCCTTGGCTGCATCATATGCTGCCACCGCCAAAGGCTCTGACCGCGCTACTGCTAGGTCAATACTACTGATCAACTGCAACGTATGATCTTGTATAAACCTCCCAGGAATAAAACCCTTTTGGTCAACGTTAACCAGCTGCGGAACTAATTTGACCAGTCTCCCCGCTAAGATACTCATAAAGAGCTTATAATCAGCATTTAGCAGGGAGATTGGTCTATACGAATCCGCTTTAAGGGATCTTTCCCTGGCTTCAAAATAAGCACGATCGTAGCACCCTTCCAGGAACTAGGGACTTTACCTTCCGAGCTGTAAACATAATTGAATAACTCACAGAGTCTGGATACTAACTCATCCTGAAAGACTTTATAAATCTCCCCAGGAAGAGCGTCGGTCCCTGCAGCCTTGTTGCTCTTGATCTTATTTATATAAAGTTTTATCTCGATCTCAGTAATGGGAGCATCCAATGCAGTTCGGCTATCCTCTGATAGCACCGGTAATGCCTTACTTAAAAGCCAGTTTTGAATGCTCCCAGGACTAGGTGTTATCTCTTCTCTATATAAATCAGAGAACATAGCAAGGAGGCATTTTTGCATATCCTCCTGTTTACAAGAAGTTACCCCACTCTCATCTATGACCAGTTCACTTATATTGTTTTTGACGCGATCCCCCCTCACCTTCCAAGCCAAAAGGGCACCCGCCTTTTCCCCATACTCATAATTTTGCATATTACAGGCTGACCACTGAGCCTTGATCTTTTGGTCCAACCTCCCCCAATATTCCTGACGCAGACATTCGAGATCTTTAAGAACTTGCGTCAGATTTGTCTGGGGACAACTCATTCTTTCTCCTTCCAACCTGGAGATTTCCCTTTCCAGATTCTGGAATTCTAAAGCCTCTTCCCTATTCTTGGAACAAATCAGACTATGCGACTGTCCACGGAAGTGCGCTTTAAATGCGTCCCAGACAAAGTCTAGTGATGTCGAACCCATATTTATTGCAAAATAGTCCGTTATAGAGACTTTAAGGGCACTAATTATTTCGATGTTAGACAGCATTGCCCTTTTGAATGTCCATCTAGGATTTAGACTTTGCTTTTTCCTGCATATAGGAAAGAAATGGGGGCGTGGTCCGAAAGAATACTTGGAAGAATAGAGATATCTATCAGATTCTCTAAACCAAGCCTATCAGTGAGGATGTAGTCAATTCTAGAGGCATGACCACATTTCTTACTGAAGAAGGTGAAGCCTGATGCTACACCCCTTTTTGCCCTCCACACGTCGACAAGCCCAAGATCGTGAATCATGTCTATCATTGCCCGGCGAATACGAGGGGCACCTACATAGTTACTATGATTAGATCTATCCTGTAGGGGGTTAAGAAGGACATTAAAATCACCTCCAATTATCATTGGAGTTGTGATTCCTATCAATTTGGCCTGTATTTTATAGATGAAAGCTGGATCGTCAACATTAGGGCCATAGAATGAAACTACAGTCAACTCAGTCCCCCAACTTCCAACTGGGCTATTAGCCATCTCCCAGATTGGTCTGACAAAACTGATTTAATGATACCTCTGGCACCTGACCTGATCAATATCGCTACCCCCTTATTGTGAACTGTTTGATCAGATGTACAAGATGTAATTTGAAGAAGGTGTCTAAAGAAATTGACCACCTTTTAGCGAGATGGCAGAATCTGCCTTTGACTATCTATGGTCGGGTCAATCTTATAAAGATGGTCGTCTTGCCAAAATTAACATACTTGTTTAGCACTATTCCCCTTGATTTTCCTAGTAAGACTATAAGTAGAATACAAGGCAAAATAGGAAGTTTTATTTGGTCTAATAAGAATGCCAGGATATCCTGGAAGAAGGTAAGACGTAAGCTTCTGAAGGGAGGTTTAGCTCTCCCGGATTTGCTTTGGTATTCTTTTGCTTTCCAGTTTAAAAATATACGCTCATTGCTTATTACCACTCTTGAAACCAACTGGGGGAAGATCTTGGGCGAGATGGTCACGCTGGAAGGGGGAGGACTGGGTTTTCTATATAAGTTTGGGGCTCCAAGGTTTTTTAAAAGGTTCGTCTAAAAGTCTTAAAAACAGCTCTTAAAGTCTGGTATGAGATCAGAAGGAAATTGGGGATTGGTTATTATTCTGATTTTGCTCCCATATGGGATTCCCCTGGGTTACCTACATGGTTGGAGAGATAGCCTTGCGTTGCCTATTAAAAACGCTGGTATAGTGATCTGGTCCGATCTTATTTCATCAGATGGAGTACACCCATGGGAGGTTTTAAGATCAAAAATAGGAAGTTCTTTTTCAAAATTTAAATATCTACAACTGTCCTCCTGGTATACAGCTGAAAAAGAAAATATAGTGGGAAATTGGGAAATCGAGCTTCGTCTTCAAAACCCAAAACCCATTAAGAAGGAGGTCGGGTATTGGTATAGAAACCTAGTAGACACAGATGTCGCAGATCTTCCTCCACATTATCATGTTTGGAATATGTCAGCTCTGGACGATATTGCTGTTGATCTGTATGGTCTTTCCCTACAGATACTATATAAGTACGTTAAGCCAGCATCTCTTAAAAAAACCACTTCTACGTTATAAACAGACTTTATTATACCCCCATGAAAATAGCAAAATTTGCTCCTCTCTCTTCCCGAAGTGCCCAAGATGCGATTTTATCGCGGCGGATGATATCCACATATTTTTTGAGTGTGCTATCTTAAGTGGTTTTTGGAAGAATGTGGAGTGTGCTTTACGAGCAATTTTTAAAGTTAAGTTGAATTTGAATCTCCCATTAGTTATATTTGGCTTGGATAATGACCTGACCAATATGTTGTCAGTAACGCAAAAGGCCTGTTACTCCTCCTGATTCTCATCGCTCGGAGGGAGATATGTAAACTTTGGAAAGATTCCAGGCCTCCTCTATATGAGAACTGGTTGAATGCTGCATTTGGCATGGCTCGTTTGGATCAAGACAGTAATTCTAACATTTGGGCATTGTTATTATCATGGGGTAATGAAATGCGATTAGTCCAATGCCCCTTGGTCCGATGATTACACCAAGCTTTATACAAAGAAGCTGGCCTGGCCAGGCCTGAAGCCTATGCAGTAGCAGAAGACCGGGGTGCCCAGGTCGGATGGTGGTTATTTTTGCTTTACTCTGCAGACGCTTTGGTGAGATGAGGACAAAAAAAAAAAAAAAAAAGAATGCCTTTCACTGTGTACATGTCCACCTAAAATACCTGGAGAATAAATATGTTTATTTCTCTATAACCTTTCGCTGTTGATATTTTCTATCTTGTAGCAGTATTCAACTACTATTTGAAATGAGTTTACAGCTTCCTGCCAAATGCCATTCAAGTCAACTTCAATGGTGGAAGGCTTTTGAGTAAGTGGTGAAACAAAACCCATCAAATCACAGACAGCAATAATTCAATGTAACAACAATGGGCGGCTTCCCTTTCAGCAGTGCTGCATAACACTTTCTCCAAAAAATAGAGGACTCTCCATTCCACACTTTGTAAAGCTTATGTCAAGCTCAATTGTATGTCTACAATTTACAGAAATCTTTGACTTAAAATGTGGCCATTAAAAGCTGGGGACGAGGGGGACGGTTCACAGAACATTTTTGGGTATTGCTATTACCCCCAGGTCCCTTATGTCCTCGTCCCATTCAGTAACAAAGTGGAGATAACCATCTCCAGACAGAAAAAAAGACAAGAGGAATGCTGGGACCCTAATACTGCCCCTCCCACCGGGAGTATATAAGCAGTACTTACCCAGCATCCCGCCTGTTCTTTTTTTCTGTCTGTCGACAGAATGGAAGTGGTGGTGCTGGTGCTGCTCCTGCTGGGCTGGAGTGGCGGTGCTTCTTTACTCCCCTCGCCCGGCTGCCTGGCTGTGCGGGTGCGGGGTTTCCTGGGTTGTCTCCTGGCCTGCCGGGCTTGCTGGGAGTCAGCCACTATTGGAGCCGGTTTCCTGCCTGACCTTCCGGCCCTTTGCGGCTGGGGCTTGGTCTCCCGGTTTCTTCCGGGTCGCAAGCTCGTCTTCCCGAGCCTGGCCGGGTGGGACGTGCCGCGCTTGGAGTGTTCCTGCCGGTCTCCTGGAGTGTGGGCGATGGGGGTGGGGGCCTTGTTCCTGGGGTTGGCCCCCACTCCGGGTGAGTGCCGCTTGCTGGTTTTTGCTTATTTCCCCACCTTCTGCTGTTGCTTTGTGTTGCTGCTGTCGGTTGGCGTCTGGGTGCTGTGTCCGTGGTTTCCCTTTCAGTGCCTCTGATGCAGTTTGCAGCCGTTTCCTGGCTGTTTCTTCCGGCACAGCTCCGCAGCTCCTCCAGGCAGTGCTCTGCCTCTGTCCTGCTCGGACCATGGTTCGGGGGCCCAGGACTGTTCTTGCTTTATGACTCTGGCGGGCCATGGTATGTGGGCTTGGTGTCTGCAGCTGTTTCCTTTGGGGCCGGCCGTCCCGGGTTCGACTCCTGGCCTGTACGCTTGGCTCTGTGTGCTTCTGCCCACGGCTCGCTGGCATGCGTGCTTGTCTCTTCCTACGTCTGTGGGGCTGCTACTGTTGGATTGCTGTGGGGTTGTGAGACCTGTGCTCTCTACTTCGCGGCTGGCCAGTGTTGCACCTGATTTGCTCCAGGGCAGGATTTGGGCTCACTTCCCTTGCTGTTCCAGTGTTCGTGCTGGAGGCTCTGTCTTCGCACGCACCCTCGATGTGACGTGATGGACCAGGATGGGTCGTGCTTGTATCGGGTTGTACATTTGCTGCATGGCCCCAGTCCACCAGCCCCTGTCCCACTGCGGGGCGGCGGTTCTTTCTCTTTTTCCCGCCCTTGGGGGTGTTCCGGGGGGTAGCGCTGCCTGGTGCGTTCCTTTGAGGGCATGGTCCTGGTAGTTGGTTCGCTGGCCTCCCTGCTGCAGGGGTTCGCGTGCCACCTCATTGTATGTGCCTGACGTCCTTTGGGTGCTGTTTGTGCCTCTGTTTTTGGCGCTGGGTCCACCGCACTGGTGGGCTGCCTATGTGTTCCTATGTGCTGCTTCTTGCCTCCCTCCCCGTCCTCCTGGGTTTGGTTCCCGGGCTTGGTGCCGGTTTTTCCGGGGTGTGGCCCCCGGGTGGTGCGGCTGGGTCCTTGGTCCTCTTGGCCCTGGCCGGTGCTCCTCGCGCTTTGTCTTGTGTGGGGGTTGTTCTTCTGCAGCTGCTGTGCCTCTCCCCCGCGCTGGTGCTTGCCCTCTCCGGGGCTTCAGGTGTTCCCGGGGTCTGCCCTGCTCTTTTTGGCTGGTCCGGCGCAGTCCTGCTCCTCTGGTTGTTGCTGGTGTAGTTGCTGTGGTCTGGTCTTGGGTGGGCTGGGTCCGCAGTGGGGTGCGGTTCCTCTCCTGGTTCCCATGTGCCGCGCCTGGTTCCTCTCGGGGCTTCCGGGTGTCGGGCCTGGGGCTCTGTGCTGCGATCTGGGCCCGCTGCCTTCGGTCCAGTTTGGGGCTCGGGGCTGCTGTTGTCTCGTTCTGGGGGCTGGCCTCCCTGTGTTTCTGGGGTTGGCGCTTCGTCTTTCCCTGGTGCTGCCTCCTTTGCGGCTGTCCTGTTCTCCTTCCGCCGGTCTGGGGCTGCCGTTGTTGTCCCGGTTCCTCCTGTGTGGTTGGTGGGTTCGCAGTGCTGGTTGCTGTTGTCTCTGGTTGCTCCCGGCTCTGGGGCTCTCTTTGAGCTGTTCCTGGCTTCTGGGGTTTCCTTGGGGTCGTCCTTGGGTTTCCCTGCTTCTGCTGCGTCCCTGCTGGTTTTCCGGTGCTGGCCTGCGGGCTTGCTTCGGTGGGTCCTGGCCGCCCCTCCTCATTCTGCTCGGTCTGGTTGGGTGTCTGGCGGGCCTGTGGGGTTCTGTGGCTTGCTTGTTTTTCTGGCCTGCGGCCTGCCCCTCCCTGGGGTTGGGCTGGTGTGGTTGGGCTCCTGCTCTTCCTTTCCTTGCTTTCCCTCCTAGGGTTGTGCTCCCTGGGGCGGTTCGCATGTTTGGCCCTGGGGTTCTTGCCGCTGCTGCCGTGGTCTTGGCTCCTGTTTTCCCCTCTTCTGGCCTGCGATTCTCTCTTTTGGAGGTCCGTCTGGGCTCTGGGTGCTGTTGCTCCCTGTGGGGTCCTGGTCTTGTTTGTTCCCCGTGGTGGGTGCCTGGCTGGGGGTCCGCTGGGGCTTTCCGGCTCCTGCGGTTTTCGGCCCCTGTGGGTTGCCTTCTTTTGGGCCTGTGGGCTTGCCTGCGCTCTTCTTGAGTGTTATGGCTTGGGGCTCGGTTGGTCTCGGGCTGTGTCCTGCTGTGTCCTTCTGGGCCTGCTCCTGCCGGCGGGTCTTCCTGGACCTGGTTGTTTGTCCGTGTTCTGCCTGGTCCTGGGGTTTCTGTTGGGTGCTGTTGTGCTTCGGGTTCCTCCGTTGCCCCGGGGCTCCTTCTTTGTTGGCCCTCTTCCCTGTTTCCCCTGGGCGGTGGCTGCCTTGTTCGGGTCCGTACGGGGTCCGGGTGTTGGGTGCTTTTGGGTTGGCGTGTCCGGCCTGTTGCTCCTGGTCTGCCGGTTTCCGGGGGGTTTGGTGTGGCCTCTGGTAGTGCCTCCTTGGTTTGCTGGCTCTGCTGTGGCTTCTCTGCCGGCTCTGCGGTGTGTTTGGCGGGGCCTTTCCGGTTCTTTGCTGGTTCCGCTGCCCCGGTTCGCTCTTGCCTTGCTCCCCGGGCTCTGCTTCCGGTGGGTGTCTGTTTGGTGTGCCCCCTCCCCTCTCTGGTTGGGGTGCAGTTGGTGGGTTCGTTTTGCCTCTGTGGGGTCTGCCCTCCTGGCTGTCGGTTGTCCGGGGTCTGCTGTTGCCTGGCCCTTGGCCTTCTCTGATGCCTCCGGTTTCCGCTTTAGCAGTTTCCTCTGTTGTGTTTCCTCTTCCGGCCTCCTGTGTGGCCCGGCGGTGGTGTGCTGGGGGTCTCGGTCGGGCTCCCTGTCCTTGGCTTCGGCCTGGGCTCTGTGTGGGCTCCTTCTGGGGCTGGTTGCCTGGGGGGTCCTCCTGCGTTGGCGGGTTGCTTGGCTTCTGTCCTGGCTCCTGGTTGCCTTTTGCTGTGTTGCCCTGGTTCTGGCCGTTTTCTTGTCTCCTTTCCGGCATTGGCTGGGGTCTGGCCTGGTGGGTTCTGGTCGGGGTGCTGTGCGCCCTGGGGCCTTTCCTCTGCTCCTGCCCTTGCTGCGTGCTGGGCCTGGGTGTTGGGTGCCTGTGCAGTCCTTTGGCTTCTGCCCCGGCTTTGGTCCTCTCTGGTCCTCCGCCCTGTTGGCTCCTGTTCTTGTCTGCCCTGTGGGGTTCGGCGGGTTCGTGCCTGGTTGGTTCCGGGTTTGGGGTCTGCCGGGGGTTCCCAGTTGGCGTGGGATTGTGCACTGCCTTGTTTTTTTTTCCTTCCCTTTGGGGTTGGGGTTTGGGGTTGTGGCCGTTGGCCCTATCCCCCGTCCTTGCGGTGCTGGTTCGGTTCCGGGTTGTTTCCTGGCATTTGCTGGCCTCGGTTGTTTGGTCGGCTGTCTGTGGGGTCTTTTCTGGGGGCGTCTCTGGCCTGTGGTCTTTGGGTTGGCCTCCGGTACCCCTGTTGCTGTGCCCTGGTTCGTTTTTCGGCCTCCCTCCCTGTGGGTGCTTTTGGCCTCCTGGGGTTGCTGGTCTTTGGCTCCTTTCCAGTCCTTTTGTGTTGGTTGGGGTCTGGCTCCTGGTCGGTTTCTGGCCTCTTGCTGTGGCTCCTCCCTCTGGCCTGTGGTGGTCTTTGGCGGTCCTGTTGGTGCTGTCCTTCTTTCCTGGGGCCTGGGCCTCCTCTGCGGGGCTGGGTTTGTCCTCTGGTCATTCTGGGGGTCTGTTCGTTTGGTTGGTGCGGTGGCCCTGTGTCTGGTCTGGGCTTCCTTCCTTCCTTGTGGTTCTCTCCTTGTGTCTGGGCCCTGTTGTCCGGCCTTGGCTTCTTTCTTTGGCCTCCTCCGGGTTGGTTGGGGTTGCTCGGTGTCTGTGCGGATACCGGGTCCTGGGTGCCTTCCTGGTGGTTCCGGGCTGGCCCTCCTTGTCCGGTGGTTTCCCTTGGCCGTGTCCTTTGTGTTTTGACCTGGTTGCTCTGTCTCCGGTTTTTCTGGTTGGCGGCCTCCTTGTTGTGGCTCTGGCCTTCTGTTTTTTCTTGGTGGTTTCCGGTCCTTGTTTGTGTCCCTGCGGTCCTGTTCTGGGGTGCTGGCCGGTTGCTTCCTGCGGTTCTCCCCCTTTCTGTGCTCCCTTGGGTTGCTGCGTTTGGTGTGGTTTCCTGGGTGCGCTTGTGGGCTTGGATGGCCGGGTTTCTGCTTTGGTATTCTCCACTTTGTTACTGAATGGGACAAGGACATAAGGGACCTGGGGGTAATGCTCTATTACTTACCAGTAATCTTCATTACTCCGGGTCCCGTTGTCCTCGTCCCATTCATACGCCCCTCCCTCCCTCCCTCCCGGGCGGCCGGCCTTTCTCTGGGGGCTTGGTTGTACAGGCGGGATGCTGGGTAAGTACTGCTTATGTACTCCCGGTGGGAGGGGCAGTATTAGGGTCCCAGCATTCCTCTTGTCTTTTTTTCTGTCGGGAGATGGTTATCTCCACTTTGTTACTGAATGGGACGAGGACAACGGGACCCAGAGTAATGAAGATTACCGGTAAGTAATAAAGCATTACATGTCATAGGTGGTATGTGAAGGCAGTGAGTGCTCGATGCAAACACCTTTTAACGTCGTACTTCGAAAGCAGAATTGTGGAGCTGAAAATGTGTGGGGTGAATGTTAGAGCATATTTATTATGTTGCATTTTATTATTATGGCGAAATGTGTTGGTTTTGGGCTGCTGCGTTTTGTGCTGCGTCATTGCATTATATCGTTGTTGGATTGAGTTCTGCGTTAACTTTTTTATTGTGGTGTGCCCTGCTATGTATTTGTTGAGATGTTGTTTTGCTTTATGTTATATTATTGTGTTGTGTTATATTGTACTCCGCAGTTTACTCCAGAGATGTCAACAATTATTTTCAGCCAAATGCAGCATATACAGTGGTTAATTTGTAAAAAAATAAGGGCCAGAGGCAGCTTGCACCAGCCCATTTCTCCTGTTAGCGCCACCTAAAACAGAACCAACTACTAACCATGAAAGTGGGAAGAGGATGTGGCATAATGGCCAGATCTGCCCACTTCGGAGCTAGGGAACCAGGTTAGTGTCTCGGTGTTGGCTCAACATCTTTTGATTCTTTGCAAATCACTTAATATCCCCGTAAATAAATGTGTCCTTAGCTGGTGCTCGTGAAACCGCTGGTGTTGATGATTAAATGCCTGTGCTGCGCACCGGAAACCACGGCTTAAATTAAGCACTGAGCATATACTTTTAAAGCACAACCGATAAACAGCAATTTAGCGCTCTATAATGCTGTAAGTTACCACTGTTCCAAGTCTTCAACTATTGAAGACACCAGTCAGCCCAAATCTGTGGCAGAGGACATACCTTAAATTAGCAATTATAGTTGTTGCTCTATGTGATGCGGCCCTAACACTATTACATTACCAGTGTATTGTATTTTTGACCTATAACAGTCTGTGAATATTAATAGAGGGAGGCGGGGTATACTGATTGTGTTCCAGTCAGTGCATCTTCTGACATCCTCTTATCCCCTGCACCCGCATAGATAATACGGCATGGGGCATGGGTCAAAGTGTGCCCATCATTTGCATGGTCCATGGCCCAATGCAATGAGGCATGCCCCCTTAGGATTGCGCTGTTGCTATATGTGCGTCAGCACAATTTGTATTACAGAAGGTGCCATGCAAGCGTCTGAGGCCCCTTATGTAATGCCAAAGCTCACTGGGGACACAGAAAGCAGGCTCACATGGCTGTTGCGCCCCCTGGGATTTTTATGTAATTCAGTTTGAGGTGTTTAGGAATGTATTTTATAATAGTTTTAATCTTTGCAAGCACAGACCCTCAACCTTATGGGCAACAGTAATCTGCACACAATTTAAAATAAAATAACTAAAAGAATGTAAAAAAAACATAAACCACTTTTGGGGCAAAAAGAAATACAGAAAGGTTATAGATTTGATATATTAAATAATTCAGTTGAAAGACTTAAGCAACCTAATTTTGTTGACAGCCTACTCTAAAACTCTACATATAAAGGTGGTAAGGAAGCACTAGAACAAATCTGGGCAGGAATAGGACTGCAAAGGTGACGTGCCATCAAAGAAAAGTCCTATTAATAGAATTTTACATGACACAAAGTTGGAATGTCAAAACGAAGCAGATTTCCTCTTCTCATTAACATAAATGCATCCGACCCTCTGCACCTTTACTGCCAGCTTCACCAGGTGAAAATCAACAAGAGAATTGAAGGTGGTGCAGCCTAACCTGAATTGAATGATATATTGAAGACATGGCTGGTGCTTCTATCACCAACTGTGCCACAGAATGAAATAATATTGGCAATTGTGAAAGGGTGGACTGAGGAACATTAATCAGTAAAGCATTTGCACTGGTCAGTCTTTATTATGTCGTGGGTCAAAAATAAGTTACAAAAATAAAGCTCTTAATTGCTCTGTGAAAAGAAAATTAAAGGAATAATATGGAAGGAACTTGGAAACATAAGAATGAAAAAAGGTAAATACATTGAAAAGAAAAAACAAATTTGGAAGAGTTGGCGGGATAAATAAGAATAAAGTCAGGCATAATTTATAAAGCTGGGAGGCATGTGTAAGTGAACAAAAAAACACTTGGTTGCAAAATTTGGAAAAATATTGGAACATCTAGGGGAACATTTAGTAAGAACTCACAAAATGCAGCTCAGCAACCAAAGTTGCTGCACTGCATTGCATGAAAGGGAGAAGGCAGGACAGTGCCACAACTACCAAGTTATTGCGCTGTTGCTCTTGCCACTTTTGGCTGCCTTATGCTACACTTTCACCTTTGCACCTCAGTGCAAGAGTTTGTGCCTGATGTCTAGCATAGGTTTTGTACTGAAAGGATACCGTTCTAGTACAAAATACTCTGCTTAGACATAGTTTAAAACTTTTCTAACTTTGCCTGTGTATTGTACAATATAGCCCACATGCAGTTAGAAATGTTTTCAGAAAGGAAAACGTTTCTCAAATGTTATACCTGCCTTGAGGAGATATACATTTATGCTGCAAAGCCCGGTCTCGCACCTGCGGAAAGCCGAGATAACTCTGGCCCAATATCTCTAGTGCGACTGAAGCAGTACAATAAATGGTGCATTTAATCTAGGAATGTCACATATAAATTGAGTACTGTGTCTTAGAGGTACTTGTGGATACAAATACCAATAGCCAGCACCACATTTTCCAGTCGCTTCACATAAACATTAAATACAATTGTTGTAGGACAAATTCCCTAAGCCCTCAAACAGATTGGGTTGGTGACTATATCCAGAAGCCCATACCTGCACAAAACTGAGTATGTCCTTATAAAAATAAAGCAATGATTGAAGAACCTTAGGCAACACATAAAATTGTTTAAAAAGTGTCTCATTATTCACTGCAACAAGAGTGGCTGAGAGATCAAGGAGCACAAGCAAGCACACACCTCCGCATTGGCATAATTGTCACCAAGTTAGTGCTTATCTCAGTGAAAGGAAGAGATAGTTATTGACCAAGTACTACTGCAGCTGTGCTAGCACACAATCTTCAGGGTTTGTACCATGAAAATATAACCTCGGTTTTAGGTGGTGTTGAGTCTTGCATCATGGCCGAGAGTAGAATTCATGATTATGGGCCAAATTTATCTGTCCTTCTTTATAAATAACTGAACATGCGTACTGAGTTAAGAAATCAAAAACCAAAAGAACTCTGGATGGGTTAAATGCTTAAAAATTCTTTTTGATTACCTAAGAGGGAATGCGTTTTCTGGACATTGTACTGGGTTGGGTTTAAGAAAGTTTAAACAAGGCTAACAAATTAAAAACATTTAAGACATTCATTTAGGTTTGTGATAGAGACATAAACATTCTGCTTTCGTGTGGTACAGTGAAACAAGGTCAGAGGTTTTTGTTGTTGTTAGGACTATGAATCTGTACATTACAGTGGTGTTCGTTAGACAAGTACTTACACATGTGCCAGCGGATGCAACAAATGTGAGGGTTGCATTGTATCACTATGGCCGATGTAGAATGATAGAGTTGTGTGATGTGATGTTGACGGTGACTGTCCTAACCAGTTGCTGGTAAGAGTGAGATACTTTTTAGCAGCTGCTCTGCATGCACACACACAATCTGAATGGTCTTTAATTAAACTCTGCTCAATTTGTCTAATGCTGTAATGTCTCTTAGATGTCTCCTTAGTTCTGACCCTTGTTCATGTAATCAGGTAATCGATTGTGTATGTTCAGTAGAGCGCAGGTGCATTCCTCTTTCCTCTGTGGGGCATTGATTCATAAAAGCTTATTGTGTGTTTATCATGCAGCCAACAGTGTGGTATAAGTAGTCCTAATGTTGGGCAGCTGTCTGAACAATTTGTGCACTTCTTCTCCTGACAAATCCGGCAGCAATGACTGTCTTTCTTTATCCTCTGCCTTTTCTCTGGACTATAATTAGTTCTCAAGTCGATCTCCCAGATTCCCCACTTCAGTGCTAGTGCTGGGTGCGCTCTAGGCCTGTCGAAGTCCTTAATTTGCTTAACCACTGTCATGCCTCTTAGTCTGTTCCTTTTTATTCGTGCTTATTGGATTAGCTATTCCATTTTGTATGTTGTGTGCAACAGTTGTGCAGTATATTTTTCAGTGTGGGAATTGCTTAATAACTGCTTATGCTTTTTCCTTGTCTTTTCTTCATTTTGATTCTCCCAGCAGCTCTCTCATTCAGGGTTCTATGTGGTGCAGCATGTGGTAGTGTTTGAGGCTAAAGCCGACTCAATAGAGTGCTTTATGGTTCCTAGTCACAAGACTTCTGGTACCTTTTGTTTTCATATGATGGAGTGTGAGACAGCTCTCTCAACGCCATCTTATGCTGCTCTACTTATTGCTCAGGCACTAGTCATGTTTAGGGTGACTGCAAATGTGGTTGTCGGCAAGAGCAACATCAGTGCACACACTGATACTGGTTAACTGCTGTGCTACACACGAGTGTTCGGCAAGATTTTTTATATAAACTCTGCAATAATTTAAAGAGCTACCATCGTCCCAAGTGAAAGAGGATAGTCTCTTCTGGTAATACTAGTTAATGCAGTCCTGCCCAAGCCAGACATAATAGGTGTGTAGATCCTGGGAGTGCAACAACACATAAGAGCAAAAATCGCTTTCCAAATGTTCACACTGCAAGTCTTATTTCAAGTCAACTGACTTTTATTCTGTCCGTTTGAGGAGTGGATGGAGGACCATCAGGGGCACATTACAGTATACGAAATGTATACTAAATCCACTGTGTAGACTGGTGCGGTGGGGTATTTCCATTTATGGCCTTGGTCTAAATTTCTTGTAACTGGTGCAGTACCTTCTCGCTATGCAGTTCTCTTTACTGCAAGTAATGCAGTGCTGTAGCCAGTGGGCCTAGAGCAAGGAAGGAAATGGGCCTCGTGACCACTGTTTAAACTGTGAAATACAGCAATTATCAGGGTTCAGTGGGCCCCTAAGGGCTCTGGGCCCCGGTGCCACTGCCCCTGCTACACCAATGGAAGCTACGCCCCTGAAGGTATGCACTATTCTGTCATGGTGCGAAATAATACAGCACCACTTGAGATGCCCTTTGTCTCTCCATACATTTATTCATTCAATTGTTTCATAAAGTGCTGCTCTGCCAAAGTCATGTGCCTGTGTGCTTTACAAGTAAAACAGCATTGAAGACACAGATCTTTTTTCAATAAAGGGTGAAAAAGCAAGTTACAGTAAACCTGGAATATAATAATGAAATATGTCTAAAGTAGGGCTGCGCCTACGGCTGAAAAAAGCACTATCTTGCTGTTCGGTTTGGAACGTGATTGTGTTCTGGTCTGTTATGATGCAGGTGTTTTAGTGAAAGGTGCAACGCAGTTCTCATGAAACATATATTTCCAACAGCATAATGCGGCAACTATAACAATACCAGCCACCTTAGTGACTGTTGCTAGGCAACTGAAGAGGTATTTTATCACTCTAACGCGATGCAGTGCGAATGAGTCAATATTGCATAACTTTACTGTGAACCATTAACAGTAAAGAAGGAGAGTATTGCATGGCTATGTTTCTTGTAAACACTAGATTTAACAAAATCATTACAAATTTGTCTTTGCTGCGGTGTGAGCTCAGTGATGCACAACTGCAGCAGCATTGTAAGACCGGGAATTAAGATAATAACCATAAGATCTTTGATTACCATGTTTTCCATGCTCATTACATTTTAGTCATCAGTTTTCTATCTGGTACAGCAGCAAAAATAATTAATTTTAAATTGTAACACATTTTTTTCTATTATTAAGCAAATGTGCTTGTGAGGATTCCGCTTGTGAATACAAATGCTTTAGAAAGTGTGCCAGTGAATGCGGATCAGGTGAAACTGCAGAACTTTAACACTACAAATCTTTTTTTAAAGTACCTTGGGGCTTATTTACAAGCCCCTTGCGCCTCCGGTGCGTCACTTTTTCCCATTTTAAAAGTGACGAACTGGTGGCGCAAGGGGCTTGTAAATAAGTCCCCTTGAGTCTGAAAATTGTTTTGTTTAATTAGCTATTCAGTTTGACTCGGGTCAGCATCAGGCACACTCGTGAGGACAATCTAAAGCTATCTGAATTTGTACATTAATCTGTGCATTTCATTTGACTGGGTGTCGAGGGCGGCGATTAGACTAAAGGTAGCTTTAAATGCTTGTGTGCACTTTTCTTTTTTCAACTGTATTTATAAAGGCTAACACTAGCCATTTTGACTACACTATTCGTAATCGAATATGTGCTGCCTTATTCTTAAGGGAATATAAAGTCACATGCTTATTCCATAGAATTACAGATGATTTACTATAACCGTAAAGGCCAGCATCAAAAGGTAAAAGAGAAGTTTTGATTAACCTCATGTATTCTGGAAACCAACAAAGGGTGAAGCATTGTGGTTTCAAAACACTTTGCTACGGAAGAGTGCGGGCACTAAGAAAAGGTTGCCAGTTTCAAAGCCAGTTTAAGATCAGTGATTCATGAGACTTCAAGACACATTTGGTTCAATAACAAATATATATTAATAAAATATGTCACTTGTAAGAGGGTAGGTCGAAGGTAAGTGCCTGTCATGATAGTAACATGCATAAAGAAGATTAAGAGTGTCAGGATTGCCGGAAAATCTTAATCAGACATCAGCTTATATTTAAAAAAAGCTACGTGGGTGAGTGAGGTAAATCAGGCGCACACAGGCATTGAACCCACGTGTACTTAATCACAACTATCCGTAGTGCTCCAAGGATAGGGATGTCAACCCTTCATCCTCAGAAATACGCAAAGAGAACTGATGCCCTGAGCACATACACCGTTAGTGTCCAAAAAAAAGGAAAGTTATCAAGTTGTTGTCCTCTTGTCATCAAATCTTCATTTTAATCGGATATATAGTTCAGCCTCACACCAGCCAACATGTGTTTTGTCTTCGGGTATAGTCACCCTACGACTTCTTCAGGGCTGTAGTATTTGGGCGTTTGCTTAGGTGGTATGTTGTCGTGTCCACAATATCCAAATCTTGTGGTTAGTCTCGACAGGAGTACCGCCTCCGAGTGCAGTCAGGCGTCCGTCGTCGGCTCAGCGTCTTCGTGTCCATTGCTACTACATGAAGACGCTGAACCGACAGACGCCTGACTGCACTCGGGAGGCAGTACTCCGCTTGGGATAACGGGATCCTTCACACTCTTACAACTTTATCTCCTGTCGAGACTAACCACAAGATTTGAATATTGTGGACACGACAACATACCACCTAAGCAAACGCACAAATACGACAGCCCTGAAGAAGTCGTAGGGTGACTATACCCGAAGACAAAACACGTGTTGGCTGGTGTGAGGCTGAAGTATATATCTGATTAAAATGAAGATTTGATGACAAGAGGACTAAGCCTGGGCAAAGCACTACGCTACGCTCGCGTAGTTTGCGAAGTTTGCGCTACTTCGCACTACGCGAATTGCACGTAGCACAGTGCAAACACGCGTAGCGTAGCGGTCATTTTTTGCTTGCTCGCGGTCCTCAACATCAAGTTGGCGACCGCGAGCAAGCAAAATGACATCCCGGCGAGACTTTTTCCACGTTCGCGATCAGCAACATCAAGTTGTTGATCGCGAGCGTGGAAAATAAACCTCCCGGCGAGATTCTCAACGCGGGGAGGTCAGGTTTCTCATTGCGAGTGGTTGCGCATGCTCGTGACCGCTCGCGATGAGAAACTACCAGTCCGCGTTGAGAAAGCTGCTGCTCGAGTAAAAATCTACTCGAGCGGCAGTAAAAGACAGCTCGCACTGTGCAAGATGCCGTTTTCAATGATTGCACAGTGCGGACAAGCATCCGGCACTGTGCAATCAGTGCGAACAGCATTTTGCACAGTGCACTACGCTGTTCGCGTAGCTACGCGTAGCTCGCGAGGTGCACTTCGCGTAGCTTCGCGTAGCGCTACTTCGCGAACTATGCCCAGGGTTAAAGAGGACAACAACTTGATTACTTTCCTTTTTTTTGGACACTAACGGTGTAGGTGCTCAGGGCATCAGTTCACATCAGCTAATATGTGAATTTAACAAAGTTCTTTAGAAAAGGTATTTATAGGCCTACTCCATAGTTGCCCTAATTAACTCGTTCAGTGCTTAATTTGTGCCAGAGGTTGCCTGTGGTGGGTACCCAGAGCAAGACAGAGAAAGGCAGAAAAGGGATAAATGTGGAGGAAGATAAAAGTAAGAAAATGAATGACAAACGGAAGAAATCGTGAATAACAGAACCCACAAGAGTGAGAAATTGAGACAAGAAATGTATTGGAAAGTCCGACATTCAGCTTCACCCGCAGTGGGTTCTTAAGGGATTAAGAAACACTGGGCCAATGCACCTATTTTTTTCACAAGAGAAGTACTGATCCGAACTTAACTACCTAAATAAAGTGTGAATAACATTAACTTTTTTGGACAAATTAACTTTTTTATTGAAAGCTCTGTCCTTTATTTTTTGTTGGAACCGCGGTGCTTAACATTGAACGTGTAAAAAAAAAATGTATACATTAAATTTAGAAATCACTTGTAAGCAATACTTTGGTAAACTTTTTTTTCCTGAATTTATAATGTTATTAATGAACTCAACAACGATCTTTAGCAAGCGACACTTTTTGCAATATTTTGTCTGTAAAGTTTCTGTGGTTAGGTTTTATTTGCACTTAGGGGCATATCATCAAGGCCCCGCGATAAAATTATAGCCGCTTTAGCGTCCGTTTTCGGGCGAAAAGCGGCGATAATTTTATCGCAAGGTCACACTATCGCGTGAATCCTTGCCTTAGCGCCCTTTCCCTCAATGCCCAGCTTTGCATCTCTAATGATATGCAAAGTGGGCGTTCCGCACTAAAATAACGTGAGAAATGTCGCTAAGTGACATTTCTCCTATCAACAAACTTCCCGCTAACATGCATGGCGATAAGAAAAGTAGCGCTAACCGCGCTTATCGCTACTTTTCTTACGCCTGCTCTCAATCTGACTTAGCCATTGTATCCAATGGAAGGTGGATACTATGGCTGAGTCCACCCTGCCCTATCAGCAAGGTATCGCCTGTCGCTGTGCGATTATCGCTGGTTTTCCAGTGATAATCGCACATTTTGTAGCTATCACTGGTATTTTTTATCGCTTTTGAGATAAGCGTCGCTGATAGCGCGCTATCTCAGCGATAACATCCAGCGATAGTCGGCGATAATTATCCTAGCGCTAAGTGCGCTTAGCGATAATTATCGCCGGTTGTTGCTGATATGCCCCCAAGTTTCTAAAGCTAAGATATTGATGATAGGTGACAGTGATAAGAACAGGAGCGGTACTATTATTTTGTTTAGGGGAGTGAAAGCCTTAAGGGGCCTATATATTTCCCCACTTATATTTAAAAATTAGATCCCTACACCAGCTATGCTGTAATTGTTTTCAGAATTATCAAAAAATAATATATAAAACCTCTCTTCAGAATATATTTTCAAAACCAAGACTGTCTCCTTGCAATTCCTTGGCAAACTCCTACTGATGACAGTAGAGGTTTGAATCATCAGGGGACTGTGTTGATTTCATGAAGCTTACATGACTGAGATAAACTAAGTCTTCCTAACAACTCCATCATACTTATGTGTGTCTAATCACATATTTCCGTGCCTGGTAAAGCAACAATCTATACCTGTCATCCAGAGCCAGCTGATAATATTTCCGTGACTTACGGGTGGATATTATTACAGACTTCGTTATTGCTCCTTGCAATAACACCAGTAGAGGGAAATTAACTTAAAAGTGCCTTGGAAGTCAGTTTAAAATAAATAACCAATTAAACCTTTGAAAGAAGCTGTAAACTGGCCTTGCAGCCCAGATATTTTTACTAAGTTTGAAATTGTTGATCGCTTCCAATGCCCCAAGAATTAAAACATGGATGTTAAACGTATTCTGAGGTGAGAGTGCAAATGACGGACATACATAGGGGAATATTTACAAGCCCCTTGAACCACCGGAATGTCACTTTTTGGAGTGGCGCACAGTGCAGGCCTATATCTACGAGACCATGCAACCCTGCGTGGCTTTTCATGGCCTTGTAGATAAGGTGAAAGGCCATGCAGCACAAGTCGCTGCGTTGCCTTACATTGCAGCAGGGAGGCGTGCCGTGGGTGTTGCTGTGGGTGTTCCCACGCAACACCTATGGATTTGGACACGGCCCCAGATTTACAACATAGCGTGAATCTGGGGCAGGGCCAAAAAATTATGTCTCACCAGAGCAGGTGTAATGAGGAAAAATGTTTTAGTTTCTCCTCCTTTTTACCTCTTTCAATGTGTGCTGCGTTCTGCAGCACACACAGAATGAGGAAAATGCCTCTTGTGATTGTTTTTGAGCGGGAAGGTGCCCCTGCCTGCACAAAAACAACCATGCCAACAACGCAGACACCCTTGCACCATGGTGCAATGGTGCCTGCGTTGGCGCACAACTGCAAATTTTGCGCCGGCTGAAAGGACAGGAATGCACCGTATCTTGTACATTTCTGTCCTTTCGAAGTGGCGTAGGGCAGCCCAGCAAAATGACTTGCGGTGCTGCCCAACGCCAATTCTTTGTAAATATGCCCCATGGTTTTCCACAAAAGCCTGACCTCTCTCAGTTGGCTCTAGAACTTCAAATAAATGGGGGTAGAACTGAATAAAAGGAGTTGGTCCTCACCCAGCAGGTTAGTAATAAAGGACTTACTCTTTTTTTATAGCATAACGTCTAGATGTGCTGTTTGGTTTTAAAAAAATGGTACTGATGCCATTGTTTCATTTGCACCCTTAAGCAAATTATTATTTTTATTGCAAGTATCACAGCATTTCCAGAAATCTGCGCATTTACTGACCAGCTACTCAGGTAATGACGAGATACCCAAAAGATATAGAGTATCTCCAACTTCACCATCTTCTCCTCAAGAACTGTTAAAGTAGAAGTCATCTATTCGTTTTCCTGTGCTAATGATGCTGATCGCTGTACTGTTAAAAGTGACTTTAAAGGTACCCTGCATAATTTGTGGTTGCCTAATCTCTCTATCAATTACTGTCAAACAGGTTTATCTAAGCAGTTTCTGTTATCATATCTGCCTTTGTAGCAATGAATGATTCATTGTCTGAATATAAACAGTAGGACCCCTAAAGAAGTTTTCTCATGTACTTACAAGGTTTGGCATCAAAATAGTGTTGTTAGAACATTGACTGACATGAACATGGTGTCCTTGATATTGTTTACGAAAAAATCACCCCATTTGAGCTACTAATAGAAAATCTATGCACAATGGAATGATAATATTGTAAATGAGGTTTAATACACAATATTTATATCAAATATTAGTGTATTCAATATTCTGATGCACAACCCATTGAAAATGTCAGCCAGATGCCACACTAAAGGGGACATTAAGAGTTTCGTTGGATTGGAGAACCACGAGAAATCGATGGGACACCCCCTTGAGAAACACATGGTTAATCTACCCCATTTAGAGTGGGGAGGGGGCGCTAATTAACCCACCAAAGGTTGCCAACATTTATATCATCAGGAAATCCTTATTTAGTGCAGCCATTGTGTCTGCTCTGCTCGGCATTCAGTTACGTCAGAAGTACGTTTGACGCACAGGCAAAATACAAGTAAGGGAAATATGGCAGGACGTCATCTGACAGGTGAGTGTAGGCCAAAGCTTCAACTGACCTGGTGGGTTGTCAGTTTGACTGCCAAGGTCTAAATAACCCTGCAAGGGTGGGCTATGTTTGAGCTGTGAACCTTAACAAGCAGAATGCATAACAATAGCAAGTAATTTAATATCAAATGTGACAAGATATAGCATAGCCCTCTGGGCCATAAATGAGTAAAACATTAACTCTTTATACTCTATGGATGCAAGTGGTTGCACGGCAAGGAAACATGTACCACAGTGCCTTCGTTTGACTTTAACATCCCTGTTTATTTTGCCACAAATGCTCAATAACTAGTGAGAAAGCAAAAGACACATCATCTGATGGACGGAATGCAGAGCAAATCAAACTTCCACCCCCATTCAAGAGATCTGGGTTAAATTAATTGTTCTTTTGTTCACCATACCACCCCAGTTTAGACCCAGCCATATGCAAATTAGTCTTGATCCTGGTTCTCATGGGAACAGTCCAGCCCGAACTGCCAAGTCAGGTCCTCCCTGGACCAGAAACAAGCATCCTGGGACCGGTTTCGTGGCATCACCCCTCATCAGCCAGGCTAGTTTCAATCCAGTGACACAGTTAGCCCAGGACCCATGTCTGGGCATACCCGGCAGACTTAGGGCGAGAAAGCAAAAGACACACAGGTGATGGACAGAAAGCAGAGCAAATCAAACATTCACCCCCAGTCAGGAGATCTGGGTTAAATCTATTGTTCTTTTGCTGTTCACCATGCCACCCCAGTTTAGAACCAGTCTGCTCTATTGACAGTCATGAATGAACTTAGAATGCGAGCAGACAAAGGCCACAGGGTTATATTGATTTTACTGGATCTGTCTGCCGCATTCGATACGGTCAACCGTGATATTCTCCTGGCTAGGCTCGCCTCAATTGGAGTGAGAGGCACTGTGGCAAAATGGCTGCAATCCTACCTGTCTAATAGACAGCAGGCCGTAGCCCTCCCACCCTAGCAATCTTAAACATGGCATCCCTCAGGGATCCACAATTAGTCCCATACTATTCAACATATACATGAGCCCACTGATCTCAATCATTAAGTCACACAAAATTAATCTAGTCAACTATGCTGATGATACCCAACTTATCCTGTCCCTGGAAGGAGATCAATCACTGCCACTCGATAACTTTCATGACTGCATGCAAAGAACTACCACATGGCTTAAAGACAATACATTACAGTTTAATGGCGACAAGACAGACATTCTATGCTACTCAGCGGCAAATATTCAATTTTCCCTTCTGTCTAACTTCTGGCCCATTCAATCAGATAAGCCCCCGGTACCTTCGGAGACAGTTCGAAATCTGAGCATAATCTTTTGTTATAAGCTCAGCCTAGAAACTCAAGTAAATAAAATGATTGGAATCTGTTTCTCCTTCATCAGAGTTTTACACAAGATACTCCCAATGCTCCCAACCTCATCCAGAGCTCTAGTGGTTAGAAGTGTAATCCTGAGCCAGTTGGAATATTGCAACGCCCTGCTACTAGGAGGTCCGAACTTCCTAATCAATAGATTACAGAGAGTACAAATGGTGGCAGCCAAGCTGGCCCTAAACATACCACACAGGTCATCTGCATCTCAATCCCAAAAGGAACTTCATTGGCTCCCTTTGGTACAGAGAATATGATTTAAATCGCTCAGTATTGTATCTAAGGCACTTCATGGCCTCGGGCCAGCCCCCTTACAAAATAGGTTTAACTGGCATGCCCCCAAAGGAAATTTATGCTCCTCGTCAGCTCATCTGGCAAGCAGGTCCAGGTTAAACAAATATAGATTTGGAGGAAGAGCATTCATGACCTAGGGAGCTCGGCTCTGGAACGAACTTCTGCTAACCCTGAGACAGGCAGGGAAATTATCACACTGCAGGAAGTAACTTAACACATGGCTCTTCCCAAAAGAGTAGAACTCGCCTAAAAACACTTCCCTGACCATGTTGCTGAAAATCACTAACACACCTTTCCTTCAGGACTACGTGCCTGTAGTTGCGTGATACAGCGCCAGGATACCCGTGGGGTGACAGTGCGCTTTATAAATGACCCAAATAAATAAATAAATGAGTCTTGACCCTGTTCCTCACGAGAACAGTCCAGCCCGAACTGCCAAGCCAGGTCCTCCTTGGACCAGAAACAAGCATCCTGTGACCAGTTGCAGGGCATCACCCCTCATAGCCAGGCTAGCTTGAATCCAGTGACACAGTGAGCCCGGGACCAATGTCTGGGCATACCTGGCACACTTACGGCGAGAAAGCAAAAGATACACAGATTAAGGACAGGGTCAAGACTGATTTGCATATGGCTGGGTCCAAACTGGGGTGGTGCAGTGAGCAAAAGAACAATGAATTTAACCCAGATCTCTTGACTGGGGGTGAATGTATGATTTATTCAGCATTCCATCCATCATTTGTTTGCGTAGCAATAATTAGTGAGTTCACTAAGGCTGCTTCATGTTTTTGAGATTTTACAAGAAGAGCACAAAGCACTGCTAATTAGGAATACACCCAAAATGAACCTCATTTGTGATGTAAGGTGCTATACGTGTGCTGACATATCATGCAACAGAACACCGCCTGAAAGACCATCTTTAGTGTGGTAAGGAAGGTGGACATCAATGACGTCAGCCAGCATAGTGTGGCTCATATGAAGATGGAGAGGACTGGAGCCTGGATATTTCTGAAGCCGACGTCCAAAAGGAAGGGCTTAACTGTATGAAATAGTGATAGGTGATTCCAGACAATCTTTATTTTGTGTGCAGTTCAAGACTTGATCGTGGTGTTAAATTCAT
This sequence comes from Calotriton arnoldi, assembly GCA_963921515.1. Classification (NCBI taxonomy): domain Eukaryota; kingdom Metazoa; phylum Chordata; class Amphibia; order Caudata; family Salamandridae; genus Calotriton; species Calotriton arnoldi. The sequence continues at coordinate 550,908 of CAWUFW010003978.1, forward strand.
TGTAAAAGTAAGGGAACTTGGCTTCTTCAAACTGGAGAAATTAAGACACTAGAATTCACCTTAGTGTGTATGCCACCTAAATAGTGACTCAAAGATCTGAACACAATATTGTGGTCAAATATGGACCAAAATATTAAAATATAAACATGTTTTGTTTACTGTTTAACTATGATATTGAAGAATAAATATCATTTATTAAAATTTTGTTTTTTATTATGGAGTTTTTTTATAACAGCATTTTTATTAGTTTTTTTAATCCACCAGGAAAAGTACAATTACAGCCACATCTCACCTTCACATTATAACCAACCATTAGACAAATCACATCCCCAAATCATAGATTGCCCCCCACCTCCCCCATATCTTATTGTGCTTCAGTGGACAGCCTTGTGCATTATAAATAGGCTTTTCGAGATGAGCGCACCAGTCCACTTCTGCTCTCCATTTCTCCAAGAACAGGTTGCTGGGAAAGTTCCATCTCCAGGCAATGTCCAGCTTAGCAACCTCTGTGGCAACACCCACAAGAATACAGTCATCCTGGGAGCCACAAATCTCATCAACCATGCCCAGCAGGGCCACCCTGGGGCTTAGGCCAAGGTCCCACTCCAAGACCTCAGAAAACTTACTCCGTATTCGCTGCCAATATTTGGAGATAACTGGGCAGGCCCAGACCATGTGGTGAAAGTGAGCTGGAGCTTTGGAACAGCAGAAGCAGGCAATTTGGGGGATCCTGCTGGCACGGTGTAAGCATATCAGCGTGACGTACTTCTTGTGTAGGTCATTTAATTGAATCAGCCAAAGGTGTGTTGGGATGGCCAATGTGTGTGGAGCCAGCCTGGCCTCCCTCCAATTTTATTCATCGAGCTCACCGACCCAGCCTTTCCAGGGGAGTCTGAGTGTGTCAAATCTATGTGGGGCATTCACAAAAAGCGATCAATAAATTCTGGAGATTGCACCTTTACCAATGTGGCCCATCAGCGGTTTGGCCTCCAAGAGGCTACATTCCAGGACTCAGTGTCAGGTGGGATGTTAGCTAAGAGTGTGTGGCGTAGTTGCAGAAATTTATGGAATTGCGTTCGATTAAGATTACAGTGATACTGTGGGTCTCGAAAGGGCAAACTGTGTTTCCCCACCCAGACATCTATGTAGCAACCTGTATTGGAATTATCTTGTTACTTTCTCCCTAGCTGCTCAGCCAGTGTGAATGTGATGCAGGGAATGTTGGTGTGATGGACATGAATGGAACGCTTGGTTGCCTGGGAACTGAAGGGTGACAGTTGGAGTATGGGCTGAGCAGCAGGCGGACTACTCCTGGTGGCGCTGCTGCACAAGAACTTAACAACTTGTATCTACAACTTAATAAATCTACTTAAAGTACATCTCGGCTACTGGTCTTAATTACTACACATTCTTGGCGATGAGGATGGGATTCGAACCCACGCGTGCAAAGCGCATCTCCTATATGCTTCTTTATTCCTTATTCATATTTTCTTGTGCATTTCTTTGTCTTCATCTTGTACTTCCTTCTATTCCATCTACTTCACTTTCTCTTGTATTTCCTTCTTGCATTTTCTGTACTTTTGCATATTACTCTTTCTTGGGTGTTCCTTGTTAGAACCTTTTTTTAATTTGCGATTTCATTTTTGTGTTGTGGAAGGAGGGAGGATATGTATGACCCTGTATTGGAATTATCTTGTAACTTTCTCCCTAGCTGCTCAGCCAGTGTGAATGTGATGCATGGAATGTTGGTGTGATGGACATGAATGGAATGTTTGGGTGCCTGGGAACTGAAGTGTGACAATTGGAGTACGGGCTGAGCAGCAGGCAGACTGCTCCTGGTGGGGCTGCTTCACATATTTTTGGCGATGATTTGGAGCTTGAGAAACTACGTGAGCAAAGAAATCATTCAAAGTACCACTCAGGAGTAACTATCTGAAATGCTAAAGGTCAAAAACAGTTCTGTCACACTGAAGTATTATGCCTGGAAGCCCCACAGGTGTCCTTCACATCGGATGGCCCAAGCAAAAGGCATCTTTCAGTGTCCTTCAAATCCAAAGGCCCAATCCAGGGCGTTCATCAAGTCTACTTTGCTGCAGCTATGCCTATGTTTTGGCAACCTGTTGGTTCTACAAGCCTATTTTGGCTTCTGTTAAAGTATTTCCACAGTCTATGGTTAGGACTTTACAGTAATATTAATGTGGTCTTCATGGTGTTGTACAGATTGGTGTGTCTCTACAATTTGTAATGTATATCCTGACTTGCTGCTGTGGCTGTCTATGATCGATATTGAGTTTATTGGATCTTACTGAACATGAGTACCACTGAACTGGCGGCAAGTTGGGCATCTGTACTGAGGTTTCGGTAGCTATTTTAGGGTCGGTGTACTGATCACGGACTGTTTTGCGCCAAGCTGTTATTCGTGAATATCTATTGCGTTCTCTTGTGCAACTATGTGGAGAAAGTGAACTGTGAGTAAATCAGAAATGTTCCATTTAATATATAAGTTGTCCTTAACTCTTAGCATCAAAACAAACCATTATTTTCTGCGCGAGCCATGCATGAGGATTTTCTGTTCCACTAATGCCTGCGAGGACGTCTCCTGGCATCGTAAAGTTGCATGATGCGTGGTTGTCCCGACGAGCATACCTTGAGGAATCTGAGTCTTTGTTCAGGGTGTGACATCTCCTGTAGCCTGCCTGGAATGCTTGCTGTACATTTACGTTTAGTGCACAAGCACGCTTCAAGCCACTCAGCACTGTTCTCTTGTACATACCACCATCTTCGTTTCAGTGTCCCATCTACCCCGGTGTGCAACCAGCAGTGTTATCAGAGTGAGCCAGGATGTTACTGCGGGTGTTGTCGGGGTTATGCGGCCAGCTTCTGGTTATAGAAATTTTACACTAAAAGACTCAAGGCAACTGCGGGTAAGCCGTGATGAATGTTACACTTCCTTTTGCGTGCCGCTGTCTTAGCTGAGGTACTAGCTGCCAAGTTTGAGGCTGCACATTATATAGTTGCGCATTCTGTTCTGCCCAGCCTTTTCAGCCAGCCCGCATGCAGCATAGGATTGGGGAGCAGTTGTCACGTTCTGAGATTTGCCGTTCTAGTGCCCCGGAGTGCTGTGGTCCAGCTAATCAGTGGTTTGGAATATCGATGCTGTTCATACAAGTGAACTGCTGCCGGAGATCCTGTTTCCAGCCATGGGATAGCTATGTCTGATGTTCACATATGTTGCATCTCAACGGAAAATTGTAGTCTCCATGCTTAAGAAGTTCATCGTGTACCAGGACACTCTACGTTTCCATGTTGACCTGCGTTCAAAGTATATTCTTGTTAATTGTTTTGTTCATGCAGTAACTTATATTTCTGCAAATGCTGTGTGCTTTCACACTCTGTTTTATTTATTGTGTCCATACTGCAGAGTTGTTCTGTGTTGTTGCATGCTGGGTGGATAAATTATCGCTTGTGGGGGCTCCTTTGTTTCTTGTCTTATGCTCAGTGCATTTCTACAAGTCAGTGCAAATGTATTTTTGCGGTTGTGGTGCAACAGTCATACTGTTGTTACACATTTATTTGCGCGTGAAACCAGATTTCTGTGTCTTAAGTTTTATTTTAATGTCACGTTGGGTGTAAGTCGCTCACCACTACTTCTCATGGGTACTAGTCCGATGTGTACATTTCGTGTAGCATAACCTTTCTTGAGGGATAAATGGGTGGTGTTAAAGTCATCCTGCTACATATTTGTTATTTGGTGTGTAAGTCACCCTGTGCTGCATGTTTGTTGTATGATGTGTAAGTCACCCTGTGCTACACGTTGTCATTTCTTTGTTAAATGTTGTGTAAGTCACCCTGTGCTGCACGTTGTTTTATGGTGTGTAAGTCACTCTGTGCTACACGTTTGTTATTCAGTGTGTAAGTCACCCCGTGCTACAACAATACATTTATTTGTTAAATGGTGTGTAAGTCACGTTGTGCTGCACGTTTGTTGTATGGTGTGTAAGTCACCCTGTGTTACACATAATCTTTTGGTCATTAAATGATGTGTATGTCACCCTGTTCTGCAAGTTTGTTGTATGGTGTGCACGTCACTTTGTGCCACACGTGTTGTTTTCTGCCCCTAGGTCATAACGGCTGTAGGGGTAGCAGTCAATCTTCTTTTAATTTTCCCTTAAACTCTTATACATAGGATGTTGTTGGGTGTGGGTGTCCCCTTTTGTTTCACGTTTATCCACTCACCCGTGGTTTTGGGGACGTTCTTTAGGGTGTCCATCACCCATTTCTACTATGTTTTATTAAATTTATAGAGAAGGAGGATGTGTGAAATATTATATTATCTTGTATATTTTTCTAGGCATCTCCTCTATGCTTCTTTATTCCTTATTCATATTTTCTTATGCATTTCTTTGTCTTCATCTTGCACTTCCTTCTATTCCATCTACTTCACTTTCTCTTGTATTTCCTTCTTGCATTTTCTGTACTGTTGCATATTTCTCTTTCTTGGGTTTTCCTTGTTAGAACCTTTTTCTAATTTGCGGTTTAATTTTTGTGTTGTGGAAGAAGGGAGGATATGTACTAACCTGTTTTGGAATTATATTGTTACTTTCTCCCTAGCTGCTCAGCCAGTGTGAATGTGATGCATGGAATGTTGGTGTGATGGACATGAATGGAATGTTTGGGTGCCTGGGAACTGAAGTGTGACAGTTGGAGTATGTGCTGAGCAGCAGGCAGACTGCCCCTGTTGGGGCTGCTTCGCAAGAACTTAACAACTTGCATCTACAACTTAATAAATCTACTTAAAGTACATCTCAGCTACTGGATTTAATTACTACAATCCCCAAGGACTGTGATGCAGATCATATCTTATTTGTGGAAGCCCCTAACCAGGCCGAGTGGTGGAGCCAGCGTCCCCTCCACAAAGGGCTCATTCCCATCAATTAATCATTCCATCCTAGGAACATCAACTTGGAATCCAGCAAAGGAAGATAACACAAGTGATGTTAGGCAGGCTGTAAGGTGCTGGAGCACAATACAGCATTTCTAGGATGCGGTCAAATTACAGGGATTATTCCACACACCGCTGAGCCAGTCGTTAACAATAATTAGTTGGGAGGCCGGTTAAAAGCATTGGAGGTCCATCATCCCCAATGCACAATCTTACGGAGATTGTCTACCATTGTAAAATGCGATTCAGGAATGACCAACTGGCCAGAGAAAGGAGCAGAGAGTGGAATTGAGTGTGTAGAACCAGCATGGGGGAATTGGGAGTGGAAAGTGTTGGAATATGTATAAAAGTGAGGGAGAATCATCATTTTGAAGAAGGTGATATGGCCCATCACAAGCAGGGGAAGCTGTGACCACTTCTGGATGTCACTTTTCATTTGGACATTAAAGTGATCAAGTTGAACTATCTTGTGAAGTCAGGGAGATGTGAATCCCAAGGTACTTGAAGGAGAGGTGCCTCACATGGATATCGGACTGCCAGAAGTGGGTGCTAGCGTCACCTCTGATCGGGACCAGTAGAGGATTGAATGTGTTCACCCGAAGGCCTCACCAAATAATGTGAGAATTTCGAGACATCGAGGCCCCAAAGTCTGGGGTTCAGACAAAAACAGTAAGACGCCATCCGCATAGAGAGAAATCCTCTCCTGTGGTCCCCCATCCCATGACCACCCACTGAGTTGGTCATTGAAGCAGATAAGCCATGGTAGGGATTCAATCGAAAGAGCAAATAGTAATGGGGACAGCCCTGCCGTATGCACCTCCATATAGGGAAACAATCCGACAATGAACCATTGACCTGGACCTGTGCAAGGGGCTGGTGGTAGAGGGTGCTGATAATGTACCCCATGTACTTTCCAGACCAGCATGATTGAGGACAGCCTCAAGAAAGGACCAGTCCACTGTGTCAAACACCTTTTCAAAGTCTATCTCATTCCCCAGCTCTGCTGGTCACAAAGCCACATTGATCCCAGGGAATTAAGTATGGTAAATCAGTTTGCAGCCGATTGACCAGGATTTTAGACCAAAGATTAATTTTGGTATTGATTAAGAAATAGGTCTACATGAGGAGCACTTCTCATGAGGGTGTCCCGGTTTAGGTAAAATTGATATCAAAGCTAGGTCCAATCCAGGTGGGAATGCACCCCGCTTAGCCACTTCGGTATAAAGTTTGAGGAGGAATTGGGTCAACCCAGTGCAGAAGCTCTGGTAGTACTCAACAGGAGAGTCGTCAGGTCCAGGTGTCTTGCCAGATGGCATATCAGAAAGAACAGAGATAATCTTGTCTTTAGTGATGGGCTCATCCACCTCATGGGCCAGTATGGGGGATAGTAGGTAGCGGAATGTCGTGTACTAGTGGTTGTTCTACCTATGGGGGTCAATCTCTGCAGGTGTAGAGTTCTTGGTTGAAGGCCGCTAAAGTCCATATGATATCAGGGGGTTGGGACAGGTGCTGACCATCTGCATCCGTCAGTTGGTATATGATTTGTGAGACTGTGTCATGGGTGCTGAGCCAGTAGAGAAATGTCCCTGATTTGGTGCCGTGTTAATAAATGTTACGGGTTCTTACTCACCAGCACTGACAGGCATTCTTGAGGGTGAGTTGCTGCAGCTGGCACCTGGCCACCGAGAACCGATGCGTATAATCAGGGGTACGGTGGCCAGTGGCCTGACGCTCCAGGGTGTGAACCTGGGTTGTGAGGGCTGTAATTTGTGCTACTGCCTCCCTTTCCCCCATGCACAAACCCCATTCCCACCCCATGGATCACTGCTTTACCGTCCTCCCACAGGGTGGCCACTGAATCAACTGATCCCTGGTTAGTTTCAAAGTGGCCCAGGTCTCGGGTGCCACGGAAGCCTCAATTTGCGGGTCTGTGAGGTACCAAGCGTTAAGGAACTGGGTTATCGACACCAATTGTCATGGTAATGGGATCAAGGTCTGATATTCCCTTCTGGAGGATGGCTACACAGTCTACCTTGCATGCATCCATAGCCTGCAACAAGAGAAGATCAATTCAAGATTCAGTTTTTTTTGCACTGCTGAGGTGTGGGTATATACCCATTCTCGAGGGAGCCAAAGTCTATGTTCTATGTGTGAGTGGGAAACTGCCAGAGGAAATTCCCCATGGAACAGGATGACCACCCCTCGGGAGCCCCGACTGAACCCCGCATGGAGCACTCAGTCATACCCATATCTTGAAAGAAAGGGACATTGGTTTCCTAGCAAATGAGTTTCCTGAAGCACGAGAACTACAGGCTGGAAGCATTTGGCAAATCGCTGGACAGCAGTGTGTTTAATGTGGTCCAGGATGCCATCCACATTCCAGGGCATCAATTTAAGTGAGAGCATGTCAGATGTCTGTGGTATTGCAGGACAGTACCAAGGTGAAACCTGACTCCGAGCACGGGCAGCAAAGCCTTGGAGGGGGTGGTGCTTTGTGGTTCACATGTGAGGTGTAGTGCAGGCATGGAAAAACCCAGTGGCGGATGGATTAAAACCAAAACAAAAACCAGAACAACAAAACATTCCTTGTGTTCCGCTCAAATATCCCCTCCCCATCTTTCCACCCCTGTAGCATCTGTCACCCAAACTGGACCTCAACAGAGGTAGAGAAAACAAAAACAAAAAAATGGGAAGAGGGAAGCATGTACTGAGAGCAGGAAGCCTAGAGGACCCCCTTCAATTAGTACAATGTACCAGAGAAAGTCAGGGTAAGCGTGACATATAGTTAGTAAGGAGTAAGATCAGTCTCCATGGGACACAACTGCCAACTTTTTTATTGCCAGAACAATGGAAACAGGCCTAGACAGGGTCAAGCTGGGGAGTCTCTCCTTGAGGGTCTGCGTCAATGAGACCTCACTCAGTCATCCATCAGTCCCCGCCGTCCTAGGAGTAGGGAGCTCTGAGTCTGAGCCCCAAGAACCTCTCTGGCCATCATCACAGTTGCGGTGTTTATAGGAATGGGTACACTGTTTCTTCTGAGGCCTTGGGGGACAATTGTCAGCGCCTCTGTGTTGCCCACCACTTGGGTCTGGCCAGTCTGAATGGGCACGTGGGTCTCTTCTCACCTCAACCCACTCCCAGGCCTGATCAGGAGACTTGAAAATGAAGGACTTAGATTTAAAGAAGACTTTGAGTTTTGCTGGGAAGAGGAGCATATATTGGCCCTCATTTATGGGATTTGGCATAGGGCAGTTCAGCAAGTCACTTTTCTACACTGCCCTACGCAAAAGCGAAAGGGCAGGAATGCAGCATATTTATGCAATATGGTGCCTTCCTGTCCCTTCCCCTTTTGCTTGCACCATTTCAGCAGCCTAGTGCCAATGCAGGCACCCTTGCACCATGGTGAAAGGTTGCCTGTGTTGTCGTAAGGATTGTTTTTGTGCAGGAAGGGGCATCTTCCTGCAAAAAATCAATCCTAAGCGGTGTTATCCTCTGTGCAGAATGCAGCACACATAGGAAAAAATGGGGAGAAATAAAGATATTTCTCTTTGTTATGCCTCACCGTTCCATACATAAGGATTTGGCACTTTCCCAGGTTGTAAATCTGGAGCAGTGTCAAAATCTATGGGTGTTGCCTGGGAAAAGCCACCGCAACACCCATGGAAAGCCTCCCGAGCGCAGAGTAAGGATGCAGTGATTTGTACTGCCTTGCCTTACTCCATATCTATGAGGTCATTAAAACCCACACATAGTGGCTTTGCATAGCCTCATAGATATGAATTTGTAATTAGCACAGTTGGAGCGTCACAAAAAGTGATGTTCCAGCCCCACAAGGGATTTCTAAATAAGCCCCTAAGTGCCTAGAGTTTTTGCTTGACCTCAGTGAAGGAGCAGCAGTGCTGCTGGACAGCTCTGGTATTGTCAGGAAATGGCATAATGAGCATGGTCTGGAAACAGCACACAGCCTGCCCATGGGCCTCTCGGAAGTTTGTACCTCTGTATCAAAATTTGTAGATGTAGGCGATCGAGGGACATGCCAGATCCCCAGGTAGGGGGCATTGGACTAGGGATCTGTGGGCCCATTCCACTGCAAACAAAGACGAGAGGGCAGACTATGGGACCCAAGAGCGAAACCAGTCCTCCAGGAATTTTGCGGCATCCAGCATCTTCAAGCCCTTCGGGAATCCCACTAGTCGCAAGTTATTGTACCTGGAGCAGTTCTTGGTATCTTCCACCCCCTCCTCCCGGGCAACCATCGAGGTCAGAAGTCGGGCCACCTGCTGTTTTAGGATGGAAACATTGTCTTCCACTGAAGACACTGTGTGCTCAGCCTCGTTGAATCGGGTGACAACATTTTGGAGATCCCGTTGAAGCAGCTCCATGTCCATCTGGACTTTGCCCACCCTGTTTTCTAGGGCCATTTTTTAGTCTTGCATGGCCTTGAGGATGGTGGCCAGATCAGATTGGGCATGTCCTAAGGAGTCTGCCAGGCCAGAGGACCCCTCGGAGGCCTCCGGGTCTCGTTGGTTCCATAGTAAAGCGGTCCATTTAGGTCTAGTCTGGGGCAGATGGTGGGGCTCTGTCCTTTCCCACGGCGAGCAGTAGGAGGCCAAGCTCAGAGGGGGGATGCAGAGAAGATTTTCACCTGGCCTGCTTACTGTTAGGTAGCACGAGCAGCCAGGTCATCCCCCAGAATAGGACAGCCCCAAGCTGGACCAGTCGCCTGGGATGCCAAACCAGGCGAGATAAGATTCCTAGCTGTGGTGTGGGCTCCACAATGGTACAAACATTCTGGGGCCAGGGACGCCACTCACCAGGGTCCACCCACAAAACCAGACTAAGAAAGTGGCCATTTCACAGGTGAGTCAACTAGGCCCAGTCACCCTGCCAGGTGGTTCGATGCAGGCAGGAGCTTAGCAGCCCCGAGGTGTGGAAAGACCCAAGTACCGCATCATGGGTTGGCCAGGGCCGGGCAGCAAGGGACAGCATGTCACTCACTGCAGTCCTAAGGCAGCAACAGAGGAGACATCCTGTGAAACAGGGGGTAAGGGTGTGACCCTTTGACCACAACTCCTTCTTAGCAGGAAGCAGGCCACAATTCCAAGGGTGGTGCCATACCAGTCCACAAGCATCAACACTCCTAGGGGGGTCCCAACCCCATCCGCAGTCCCAGTAGTGGTCAGGACTTCCCTGGGGCCAGCCCAGGTCCCTCAAAGGCCCCACATGCAGCTGCGGGCTCAGCAAGGCACAGAGAAGGTGTCTCGGCTCAGGACCAGGAAAGGCCTGATCGCAGCTGCGTGGCACCTCTGCCGGCCAGACGAACAGTTAATCATGCCCTGGTGCCCATGCAAAGCAGAGTGGCCTTTGGGTCTCTACTGGGAAATGGGTGGGTAAAGTTGTTTAAAATAATAATTTACTAGTTACTAAAAATGTAAAAATGTAAACAAATGTTAAAAATTATTTTTTATTTGTGTGTTTTATGTGTGTTTGAGGGTTTATTTTTAATGTAATAATAGTTGCATTTTTAACAATCCTGTTACATTTTTACATTTTTGAAATATAACTTAGCTGTGACTGATTTAAGATAGCTTGACAATTCTTTTTAAGTTAACTCCTTAAAGAATTTTGTAATGGTCACTTACATTATTTGGGTAGTGAATCTGACTCATAATATACACAAAGCCCTTGATGAGATGCTCACATCGAAAACTTTTGTATAGGTTTACAGGGTCCACTTCATCTATGTCAGAGATCGTGTTATCCCTAGTATCCATCTAGATCGACATCCCTGCGTGTGAGTACTCTAAAAACAAAAATCAGGTCCGATGCCACAGGGGATACAATTTGCAACAGTAAACCACCCTTACTAAAGAAACATAGGGAGTGCCTAATGTGGGGTCGCTCTGAACTATGAGACGCTGACACCGGCTGTGCAAGAGGGTCTGACATATATAGTTTTAAAAAGCTGTTCTTAAAACATCACAGTTGCTCTTCCTGTGGTTCACTGGTAGGCATTCACCCTGTGGCCATGGGGTCCGGTGCACATATAGGTGATATGAGGTCCTCCTGCCCTGAAGAAATTACCAGGACATATGTAATGGTAATTAAACATGTCGGCCATTCAATTTAATATGATCTAAGCATGATAATGTGTTTTTAACCATGACTGCGGGGTTTTTGATAGTTAAAGAAGAAAGCCCAGTGCCTTGCAACTCATTTTAATGTGTTTTTTTCTTGTGAGGAAGAAGCTTCTCCTCTCCCTGTGGGGACCTCTAAGGGAGGCATTAGGCTGTGTGGTTTACACATATAAGAAGATAGGCTTTAACACACATTCAACATTCTTCTTCGCTTGTTGGGGTGTTGGTTCCGTCCACTGCATAGGAGTGCTGTCAATGATGATATAGTGAGAAAAGTTGTGAATACCTGCCAATCGCTCCATGGTGGATGCTTACTTGAGGCACTCCTTATACTTCTTTTGTAAGGGTAGTTGATTGATGCACATATTTATCCTCTGTGGCACCGGACCTGGTTTTTGTTTTAGAGTACTCACACACATGGATGTCCCTCTAAATGGATACTAGGGATAACAATATCTCAGACATGGATGAAGTGGACCCTGTAAACCTATACATAAGGATTCGATGTGACCATCTCACCAAGGGCTTTGTGTATATTATGACTGTTAAGTGGAGGGCGCCCTTGGTATGTTTCCCTCTTTTGCTCATCTGTGTAGGTAACAGTGAATCTGACTTCCCAAATATATGCACTTCCCCCAGTGTTTGCTTGACTGGAGTTAGATTAGCAAATATCCACTACAACAGCCTTGTATTCACTTCTCCAGTATTTATTGCATTGAAGTTAATATCATAAATTCTACACTCCCACCCAACCAATGTGTGCACTTTCCTCAACGTTTGTTTGACTGTAGTTTAAGTTGCCCTACCCAATGAATGCACTTTCCCCAATGTTAGTTAAACTGGAGTTACAATAGTAGATCTGACTCTTCCCATGTGTGCACTTTCTCCAGTGTTTCTTAGACTGAAGTTAGAATATTTAATCTGACACCCTAATATATGCACCTTCACCACTGATTATTGGACTAGAGTTAGAATAGTAAAATTAAACCCCCACTCCAAATGTATGCACGTTCCCCAATATGTGGGAAACTGGAAATCTGACACCACCCCATGTATGCAGTCTCCCAATGTTTCTTAAACAGGTATTAGAACAATAAATCTGACCTTCCCTAATGTATGCACTTTCCCCAACTTTTGTTTAACAGAAGTTAGATTAATAAATCAGAACCCCAATAAATGCATGTTCTGCATTGTTTATTAGACTGGAATTAGAATAGAAAATCTGACCTCCTTCCCATGCCAGATGTATGTCTTTTGTCCAATGTTTGTAGGATTGTAGTGAAATTAGTGAATTCGAGTTGTTTTTTTTCATTTGTTTATTTTTGAATGTTTTTAGATTGGCATTACAGTAGTGGTTTTTACTTCAGTCTGGGTTTTTATAGGACATTTTGAGCTTTTTTTATTTAGAAGTATATGGGTCCAACTCAGAAAAGTAAACTTAGACGTTTGATCTAAACTTAGACCAAATGTCTAAGTTTATATCTTTGGGAATTCACAAAGGGCATTTACGAGTAGTATCTTCTGAGTCGTAATCTTAGATGTTTGGTTTAAGTTTAGATCAAACAACTAAGTTTACCTTTGTGAATCAGACCCATTATTTTTGAAATTATTTTATTTCTTTAAATTACTTTTCAATGTGATTTATTTTGAAAACTCATTTCCTATTATTTGTTATGTATTTAAAAATTATTAGTTTGTGTTACATATTTAAACAATTTATTTTTAATATAATATTTTAATAAATAGTTTGTAATAGTTCGATACCTATAAAATACATTTTAATAAGTTTGAAGTGTTTTTAAGAATTTTTATAATTAATATTTTATTTTTATATTAATTTTAATGCATTATGTTTTACAAATCAGTTTGTAAAGTTTAATAAACTGCTGTTTATTGTTTATCTAATGTATTTTTAAAGGTTTTACCTTTTTTTAAATGTAACTTTTTTAAATTACAATAAATGTAATTATATTTAAATACGTATACTAAGCCAATAAAATGTCAAGCCAATAAAATGTCAGAAAAGTTTGCTCCTTTGAATCATGGTACATGCAGTGCACAATTTGCGTTCCCCTCAGTGTTGACTGCAGTGTCAACACTACAATCAGCACAAACGGGAGCGCCCTTAGTGTTGACTGTGGTGTTGACATTACAGTCAACACTGAGGGGAGAGCAAATTGTACCATGATACGAAGGTGCAAACATTTCTGGGTTATGATGCAGTGTCTGGCCATACACTTTTCCCTGCACAAACTGTTTTTCATGACCTCCTCTACCATTTATCACACATTCCTAATGTTCCTTTTTGTAAAAATTGCATTCCAGCCCATTGATTACACTTTATCCGGCCCGAGCTGGAGATTACGGCTCGAGCCGGAGAGTACGGCCCTAGCCGGAGAGTACGGTCCGGGTGTGGAGAGTACGGTCCGGGTGCGGAGATTCCGGCCCGACTGCGGACGTAAAGATAGGAGTCGTGAATTATTTCTGTGAATACCAAAAATCGTAAGTGCCTTCTGTGAATACCAAAAGTCGTAAATTTAGACTTTTGTCTCAGATTACTTTTGTGAATCGGGCCCTGATTGTGCCACTCAATAAATAACCCTTTAAACATGTCTCAGGCCTGCCATTGCAGCCTGTGTGTGCAGTTTCTAAACTGCCATGCTGATGTGGAAAAATAAAGCTTTTGTCAGGCCCAAGCCTTCCTTTTTAAAACATATACATCATCCATAGAGTAGGCCCTGAAAAGCCCGGATTGCAGGCTGCAGTGCATTTAAAATGTAAGACATGTTTTGGTAGTGATAAACTCTTAAGTTCATCTCTCACTACTGCAAGGCCTGTCTCTCCCGTAGGATAACATTGGAGTTACCTTTTTATATCTAATAAGCTGTAACTTTCAATTGGGAGCAGAAAGACGGGTGTAGTTTTGGTCTAAAGAATTGTAATTAAAAGCCCTCTTTAACAGTAAAGTTGGATTTTTAGTCACAATTCTGAAAACGCTACTTTTAGAAAGTTCCCATTTTCTTGTCCTAGACATTTGGGGGCTGATTACAATGGTGGTCGGTCGGACCGCCGCCTCTATTGCGGCGATCAGTAGACTGCCCAACAAGCAGGCAGCGGTCCAACTGTCGCATTATGATGCAACCGCTGTGGTGGCGGTCGAAAAGTGCTCCTTATCACTGCGGCTTGTGCTGTGGCCAAGGAAAAGGGCAGCAGCACATGCAGCCATGATAAGGAGCAACTCCTGCACTTGCATGCACTGTGTGCCATGCACCATGTGGTACATGGGACACGGTGTATACAGGTGAGTGGGGACACCACATGTGCCCCCAGAGACACTTTAATGTGTTCCATGATGGATGGGGGCCCTGTTTGGGACTCCTAAATTCCATTTCCGAAAGCTTTCTTATTGCAGTCTTCCCACCATGAAAAGGTTGTCAGAAAGGGATATTGTAGTCCCGATGGAGGAGCTTGCTTCGGGACCGCCACCATTCAGGACTATGAATCCAACCGCCGCCCCGTAGGGATCACTGATCTTGGCGGAGGCATTTGTCTTTTCCCTGACCGTTGTGGGTATGACAGCCGATATTATAATACAGCAGTTGGACCGAGGGGCTGTCGGTGGGCGAACCGTAACTGACGGCCTGTCTGTGGTGGTCCACCCACCATCATAATCAAGCCCTTGGTGACAGGAAGAAGGATGGCTGTGCTGCTGAAAGGACTGTCACTCTGCTGGACTGCTGCTTTGAAGGACTGCTGAACTGCTGACCTGCTTCTTTTCTGCCCTCTTGCCTGGGTGAGAAAGACTGGACATTCATCTTTAGCCCCAGTAACCCAGTATGAGCTGGGGGGGTGAGAAACCACCGCAAATATTAATCACTGTCCTTGTCAGGGTGAACCACCAAAGTCCCTGAAGAATCCTGTACTCAAACTCCTGCTAACTATGGGGCAGAGCAGCCAGGCTTAACTTGGAAGTAATATGTAAAGTATTTATACAATACTCAAAGAGTAATAAAATGAGAACATAATACAAGAAGAGTCAAAAGTTAAGACTGATGGCGATAGATTGCGAGTTGGACACCGGGACCAGGATCATCACCATGGAAAGTTTAGCTTCAGACATAGAAACCTTTATGGAGAAAAAGTAGTCATGAATGAGTAGTTGGCAGGGCAAGCTGGATCCGAGGCAGGGTTTGATGATGGCAGACTGCTGAAGAGTGAGATCCCCGTGCTTTTGCCGATGAAGGCAGGAAAGTTCAACACTCTCCAACACCACCAACAGTATAAATCGTCTCTCACCTCAAATGTCTGTTTACCTAGCAGTGGTATTGTGGAGTGTTCCTTATTATGGAGCTGCTCTCCACCTGAATCTTGGGAACTGCCTAGGGTTTCAGAGAGAAACAAATGTCTCAGGGGTTGCTTTTATTCCATATTGGTTTGGATGATATTTTACCAATCCAAAGCTGTAATACTGTGTTTGGACTGGTAATAAGGCTTTTGCCATTTTTCAGCTCAGCGTGGATGGCAGTCTGCTAATATTAGGCTTACAGACTTTGCTTTAAAAATGGCAAAAGGCTTTGTTACTTTCTAGCTCAGCCTGGATTGCACTGTGCTAATCCTATGCTTAAAAACTCTGCTAGAAAAACAGACATTTGAGGTAAGCAGATGCAGAGTGCCGATGGTGTTGTAAGGTTAGCCATATAAAGAAGCTGCTCTCTGCATAAACTTGGGAGCTACCCTGAGTCACCCTGCTTTCTTTTTTGCATAATTTATGCAGCATTCTAAGCCTGAAAGGGTATTGTCTTGACTTATACTGGGTGTTCCCTTGTGACTGGGCAAAACTATACCTCTCTGAAGGACTCTAACTAGATCGAAACATATGTGTCAGGGGTTGCTTTTATTCATTGTATGTTGATTTGGATGGTATTTTATCTATCCAAAGCAGTAATACTGTGCCTAACTATAACTCGCGCCCCCGCCATGCACACTTTTCTCATCAATAATATCACTGCAACATTTGCAGTGATATTATCAATGATGTCACAGAATATGTCATGAGTGATGCAATATGTGGGGTAATTAGCAGTGCATGTCTAGGGCACAAGTTATAGTTACCATAGGGCATGAGCTATACTTACTTGAGATAACTATAACTGGTGAATTTCAGCAGTTTTTAGAGATTAAAACGTTACATTGTTACTGAACACATCACCTAACTACAATGTTACTTTAAACTTTGTATTTTTCAGTGAATTTCTAGGGTTAGCAATATTAAATTACCATATGTATATCTATACGTTAATAATAACAACAAAAGAAGGAGTTATTCCAAATAAAACAAGAGCTAATCGAATGAAAAGAGAATTACGAAAGAAAGATATTTCTTTAAAAGAACCCTCACACACCAACCTAGTTGGTGACATGCTTCATCATAGGGTCCCCACCCGAGCGGCCGAATGCTTCTCGGGTGTGCTACAACGCCTGATTACAGCGGAGCAGGTTTGGTAGTGCAAGGTGAATAGTAGTGAAAAAAAAAGTGGATTAAGATTGCCTTTATTATTACCTAAAACTTTATAGTGGAGTAATATGGCAAGATTAAAAGCAAGGAAGGATGTCCTGTAAGGTTCAATTGGCCCGTGACATCCACAAGTGTACTAAGTGACAGAATCGAGGTCTACATGTTTCAGCCTCTGTGTGCGAAATCGCGAGGCTTTCTTCAGGACCAGAGGTGACACGAGGGGTATGCACACGCTAAGGTGCACCCGTCACTGTGTCACAGAATCAACCGCAAACTTATGGTTTTAATCTCAGCAATCTCTGAAAGGTAATGGTTTGTAATATGGGTCACCAATACGTCCTACCCCATGGATCCCGTCGGGGGGCGTTGGCTATTGTCACACTTTCGTCAAGCTCAATCGCCCGCGCAGGGCACACTGTAGGTGCGATAGGAGGGCGATTGAGCTTGACGAAAAATATCGAACGCTGGACACAAATTGGTGTACTTTACGACCGCCGGATACTGTTGCAGTCTACATTAGACAACAGTAGTGGTTATTTACCTAAAAATGTGGTACGTAGCTTTTCACTTATCACGTTGTGTAGATAGCGTTTGTTCTGGTCCCGAAGAAGTGCCTAGATCCTCCTGACACCCAGGGCACGAAACATGTTGACTGACCGAGAGTAGGGCGTATATAGCTAGATACATAGCCTCTAGTTCACCGCCACTCTCATATTTTTTAATCAGGCAGTTTACCTACTTGAATAAATATTTGTTAGGAGTAACTGACCTGTTTTAACTCACTCCCCTTTCACATCTACACATACCAGGCCCCTTACCTCCACTGCACCCAGCTGCAGGAATAAAA
Organism: Calotriton arnoldi; assembly: GCA_963921515.1. Taxonomy (NCBI): domain Eukaryota; kingdom Metazoa; phylum Chordata; class Amphibia; order Caudata; family Salamandridae; genus Calotriton; species Calotriton arnoldi. The sequence goes on from CAWUFW010003978.1 coordinate 568,349, forward strand.
AAAGATCCCCGCCAAAGAGCCCCGTACTGGGTGCCCGTCGGGTATTGCAGCGCCGACCTGACGAGGGGCAGGCTCATATGATGAAGCATGACACCTAGCTTGCTAGGTGTGTGAGAGCCCTAGTTCCGAAAAGGGGAATTCCCCCTTCGTCTCAGTGTGGGATTATTCCTGTTTAATCCCACTTTCTGTATCTCCCTGTTCTTACACTTTACTCAGAGGAACTCCATACCCTTCTTGCATTCAATGTTCTAAAAGTCACATTCAAGAAAAAGTGCCACTGCTGATTATCATTTAGCAAAACCAGTGTTGTTTTGATTTCGTGCACGCGCAAATCAAGTACTGCGGTCACCATTTAATACATATTGTATTCAGAAAAATAAACTGTTGGGCCTACACTCGCTGACGGACACGTGCCCAACCCCTGATTTCTTTATGACATTTTCTAAAAGTGACACTTTCAAAATGGCAATTTAAAATCCAACTTTACCTTAAGTTGTGATATAAAATTTTGATTCCAGAGACACCAAAGGTGGAAAGTCGATCTCTTCACAATTGGGAATTACACTTAAAGAATGTAATAAGGTAATCCCAATAGTATCCTATGGAATAGATAGGCCTTGCAGTAGTGAAACATGGATTTGAGAGTTTTTCACTATCAGGACATGCAAAACTTAAAAGTACATGCCCTGCCTTTTAAATACATTGCACCCTGCCCTCTGGGTTTTCCAGGGCCAACCTTAGGGGTGACATATATATAAAAGGGGAAGGATTGAGCCTGGGAATAGGTTTATCTTGCCAGGTCGAAATGGCAGTTTAAACTGCACACCCAGGCTCTGCAATAGCAGGCCTGAGCCATGGTTGGAGGGCTATTTAAGTGGGTGGCAGAATACGAATGCAGGCCCATTGGTAGCATTTAATTTACAGGCCCTGGGCACATGTAGTGCAGTTTATTAGGGACTTATAAGTAAATTAAATATACCAATTGGGGATGAGCCGATATTACTATGTTGAGAGAAAAGAAAGCACAAGCCCTTTAGCACTGGTTAGCAGTGTTAAAGTGCACAGAGTCTTAAAGCGAGCAAAAACGAGGTCAGAAAAGTAGAGGAGGTAAACAAAGCATTGGAGAAGACCACCCTAAGGCTGTCAGATTTAAAGGAACTCATTCCCAGGGCTGTTTTATTTTAATTAAAGGGGAGGGGGCATGTGCATGTGCCCCTCTCCCCCAACCCTTATCCGCCCTCAATAAAGGTCAGTGCCCTGATGCCCACCCGCCACACATTTGTTGATGCCCGCGGAGAGCTTCAAGGACCCTGCAGCCCCAGCCGGCTCTCCGCATACAGGGGCCTTGGTGACCCCATCTGCCAAGGCCACTCCTTAAAATGTAAGAAAAGGGGCCACATGCCCCCCTCCCCAACCTTGTTATGCCACGAGGATCCCATGCCCCAGGGCCAGTCTTTAAAATAAAGAGGAAGGAGGCCACATGGCCTGCCTCCCCAAGTTCTTATCGGCCCGGTGACCTCATCCCCCGAGCCCCCATCAGTAAGGGTGCCCTGGTACCCAACCAGGGCACCTACCATACATTCGTTTGAGGCCACAGAGGGAGCCCTGAGGCCCCCACAGCCCCAGCAAGCTCCCTGCATGCAGTGGGAGCCAGCATTGCTCCCGCCCAGAGGGAGCAGCTACTGATGATGCTCCCTCAGTGCGGGAGCAATATTTTGATCTGTTTCCCTGCCTGCTTCAGTGTAGACAGGGTAACAGATCAAAAGCCTTCTCACTGCTGGCGGGAGCATTTTCAAAGCTCCCGCTGGCTGGGAGCAGGCTTTATGTTTGCTCCCGCTTGGTGGGAGTTTTGAAAATGCTTCCACCAAGTAGGAGCAAACACAGGATTTCTTGCCTGTGCTAGTGTGGGCAGGAAAACTACTGTTTCCTAGGGGTGGGATCACCGGGACAAAACATGCAAGCCAGCCCTGGGGGATGGGGTTCCCATTGCCATTAATGGCTCATGTGTGGGGTCCACAAGCCCCCCTCACCTTAACGTATGTTAGTGGGCCCAGGGATGGGGTTCCCAGGGCTTTTAGAGGCTCAGGGAGGGGGCTGTGTGGCCCCCTCCCCTAAAAAACACATTGGCCCTGGGTGATGGGGTCCCTAGTGCCGCAAACGGATCAGGGAGGGGGCGAGTGCCGCCTTCTGCATAAAAACAAACATCGGACCCTGGAACATGAGCTCCCTGGGGCTGAAAGCGGCTGTGGGAGGGAGACACTGTGCCCCCTCCCCTTCCAAACATATCAGGCCCCAGGGATTGGGTACCACAGTGCTGAAAATGGCCTGGGGAGGGGCTGTGTGCCTCACTCCCCTCAAAAAATACATTGGCCCTGGGGGATGTGATCCACGGGTCCAAAAAGGCCTGGGGAGGGGGGCAGCATGACCTGTCCCCACTAATAAGACATTGGGCCCTGAGTGTTGGGGTCCATCAGGGCCTGGAGGGGGGTCATGTGCGCTCCCTCCCCCAACAAAATAAAAACCATCATCCTACCAGGCCCTGAATTACACCAGGGGGGGTTTATAAGCAAGCAAAGAATCCTGTGCTTGTTTTCTTCTTTTATCTTCCCACAGATTCGTGGATACTCTGCAAATTCACTGCAAAATTAATTTAAAAAATAAACGTTTTTAGCCCCAGGCGGGGTCTCTGACTGTTCATGTCTTTTTTTAACTTGTTTTAAGGACTTGGGACTGAGTCCCATGTCCTAAGATGGCAGCCACCAAGCAATCAGATCTCAACTCGAGATCTGTCGGGAACCGCTGAAGCTCCGCATCCCTAGATATGCAAAGTATTTGGGCATTAACTGCTTAAAACTACTGAAAGGGTTTACACCGAATCACAAAAGGCACTCTTTCTTGACTAAGATCTAGCTTTCTGTCAAATTTGGTGTAAATCCGTTCAGCGGTTTAGGCTGTAGCTGTGTCTAAATTTCCTATGCAAAAATAAATAGGGAAAATGTATTTTGGGACCCCCTTTTTCTCTGCCCCCGCTTGACTGATCACTCTAAAACTTTCCATGTGCAAACTAATCAAAAAGTAGCATGCTTTTGGTAGGTTTCGTGGTGATTAATTTGTTAAACAACGCCAAAGTTATTAGCAACACAAAAATGCATTTCCTGTGGAAACACAATCCTAACTTTATATATATATTACCTACTGGCTGTCATCAATAGGTAGTTATAGTTAGGATCTAGTTTCCATAGGAAAAGTGTTTTTTGACTTGCTTATAACTTTAGCGCCGTTTGACGAATCTTCACAAACGTTTCCCAAAAAGGGGGCACGGTATGTCTAGGGCTGCATGGAAAGTTTTGGAGTGATCCATCAAGTGGGGGCTGAGAAAACGGAGGTTAATAAATATGTGTTTCTCATGCAATTTCCCATAGGAATTTTGAGCACAACTACAGCTTGAACAACTGGAGGGAATTACACCAAATTTGGCAGAGAGGTAGCTCTTAGTCCAGAAAGAGCCCTTTTTGTGATTTGGTGTAAATCCGATCAGTAGTTGCAAAGTTATCAAAGGAAAATCAAAGTTGTATATCTAGGGACGCAGACCCTCCACGGATCCCCCGCAATGGATCCATGAAGCCACGCTCCTCCAGCAATGCTGTGATTGTCTGAGCACAACCTGACCGGGAGGTTGCGGCTGCCATTTTAAGTATTGGGAACCGGTCCCGGGGACTTAACATTTTTCTTGAAAATGATTAAAGGGGTCAGGGTAGAGATACCCTGACCACATGGGTGTGTTTGAGAAGTGTGAGATGGACCTCTGTTGGGTACAAAATTGACTTATATAATTGTTTCTTCCACTTTGGGAAACCCACGAATCCCCTGTGAGGCTCGCGTGGCCCCCCACATGGAAATCTGCGTTGGGTCCACCAATCTTGACTCACTTTGAAAAAGACACTTTCAGACCCACTTAAACATGCACACAGGTACTCTCACACCCATTTACATACCTGCACAGGCAGTCATTCACCTCACTCACAGATCTACACAGGCATTTACGCACCCACTCACAGAGCCATGCAGGAACTCTGATACCCACTCACAGACCCACATAGGCACTCACACACCCACTCACAGACCCATGCAAGCACTCACAGACCCACTCACATACACACATAGGCACTCATACAGCCACATATAGACTCATACACCAACTTACACACCCACTCATAGACCCACACAGACACTTGCACACCCACTTACAGACCAACACAGACATCCACTCACAGACCCACTCAGACACTCATACACCCACTCACAGACCCACACAAACACTCACATACCCATTTACAGACCCACTCACAGACCCACACTCACACTCACACACTCACAGATACACACAGGCACTCATACAGCCACTCACAGAATCACACAGGCACTCCCACAGCCACTCTTAGACAACACAGAGTAACTCACACATCCACTCACAGACCACACAGACACTCACACACCCACATAGACACTTACACACCCACTCACAGATCTATTCAGTCACTCATACACTCACTCGCAAACCCGCATAGGTACTCACACACCCACTCTCAGACCTAGGCAGGCATTGATACACTGACTCACAGACCCATACAGGCACTCACATGCCCATTTACAGACCCATGCAGCTCCTCACACCCCCACTCACAGACCCATACAGCCACTCACACACCCACTCACCAACCTATACAGCCACTTACACACACACTCTCAAAGCTTACAGGTTGCAGTTAAGAAATACAATGAAAAAACATAGAAATTTGCTAACAAAACAACGGTTACAGGGGCGTTAAAGTTAGGAAATAACATTAAAAAACCATATAAACCATAGAAATTTACTGAAAAATTATTGCTCCTTCTGATAAAAGAGCCAATGGCTGATCCAAAGGATCTCAGCAACTTTAGCCCATTTCTCTTCTCTCTACAATTGCCAAACTCTTAGCGAAAAGGGTCAAAAGCAGCTATCACTCTCCTTAGAATCCAATTCTTGTTTGCATGACTCCCAATCAGGTTCTGCGTGGTTTTTAGTACCTAGTCCAGCATACTGGATGTTTCCAAATTTATCAAGAAAAATCTTGACCAGAGCTCTTCTGTGTTGCTTATGCTCTTGGATTAGTCTCGACCTTTGATTCTGTCTCTCATGTCATTTTACTTGACAGAATCAAAGGTATTTGTGTCAGAGGCTGGGCTCTGTGCTGGCTGAAATCCTTCCTGTCTGATCGTTCCCAAGCAGTTTTTCTTCCCTCTTTTACCTCCTCTTCTAAACCTCTGTCTGTGGTGTCCCCCAGGGCTTGGCACTTAGCCCCACTCTTTAATATCTATCTATCACCTCTGGCTAAACTGGTGGCGTCCTGGGATTGCAAGTGGTCTCCTACGTGCATGACACTCAGCTTTTCTTGGCCTTCCAGGAAAATACACCTGCTACCCTGAGCTCCTTCAAGTTGTGCCTAAAAGGTGTGGTGGAATAGATGGAGGGAAACCATCTTAAGCTGAACTCAGAAAAAATTGAGATTCTTTATTTTGGCACTAAGTCCTTCCCCGATGCCAGTTTTTAGTTGACACCTGAACTGGGGGCTGCCCCGCCCCCTACTTTAATGGCCAGAAACCTTGGGGGGAAATTTGACACTCATCTTACCTTAGAGCCCTAGATTAGGTCCCTTTACGCTACTTGTGTTGCCACTCTCAGATCTCTTAGAAGGATGCTCCACCTCATTCCGGTGGATTCCCGAAAAACTGTTGTTCACACTCTGGTTACGGCTAAATGGGACTATGCTAATAGTCTTTACCTGGGCCTGCTGACTATCCTTATCTTAGGGCTCCAAATTATCTAGAATTCTGCTGCACACCTCATCTTGAAGATCCCCCACGTTCACCAGTTCCTCCTCACTTGCGGCATCTTCACTGGCCTCCTGTCCTTAAGTGATTGCAATTTAAGAACCTTACTCTGGTCTACAGAGCCAACACTCATAAAGGCCCTCTATATCTTAGGAGAAGATTTAGGCCCTACTTACAGTCCAGAGCTCCGAGGTCCAACAGTTTCAAGTTACTGCATGTTCCCCTCATAAAACAAGCAAGACCAGGCAGGCGTCCCTTCTAGTACCTCTCTTCCAAATTGTGGAATACATTGCCACTCAGTTTCCACTGCTGCCCCTTGGAATCTACCTTCAGACTCATTCTTAAACCTTTTTTGTTTGATTCCTCTCTTGTGGTTAGGTAATTGCTATTTCTCGCCGTACTCTCATGAGCTTCCGCTAGCACCTGAACAACTCTTCGGAGGTAGCTGTGCTCTCTATAATTGCCATGAATTGAATTGAATTGAAAAAAAACAAAGGTTACAGAGACTTTATAGTTAGGAAATAGAATTTTAAAAAAGCTTTGAAATTCACTTAAAAAACAAAGGTTACAGGGACACTATAATTAGGAAACAGAATTTAAAAAACTTAGAAATTCATTGAGAAAAAAAGGTTACTGGGATGTTATAGATTATACATGCACAAAACCATAGAAATTCAGCTGTTATTGTTACCTGAGCTAACTATAACGTACGTCCCCGCAATGCACTGCTTGTGACCTCACATATTACATCACTCATGACATGGTCAGTGACATCACTGATGACATCATCCATAAAACCATTCACACACCCACACAACCACTCATACACCCACTCACACACACATACAACCACTCACACACCCATGCAACCACTCACACACCCATACTACCACTGACATTTTAAAAAAAAATTCTCACCATAGTCCTCCTCAAACCCAACAACCTGCTACTAAATTAACAATTTAAAATTACATTTAAAAAATGTAAAGTTCATATAAAAATGTGTAAACTATACTAAAACAAATTCAAGCATGTTATAACACTAATAACCTATAATACTGAAATAACGAATAATTATCAAACTAATAAAAGACTTTATTTTATACAGCTATAGTAACTATTTTATTTTATTTTTGTTTTTTTGTTTTATTTTTTGTCCTCATATTGCTACAGGTAGCGATTGCCATCCTGATTGCTCAATGCAACCCACTGATTCAGCAGGCGCACTTCAACCTGAGCACGACCTTTTCCAACGCTTGCTCTTTGGACCAAATGGCCCGATGACTTCAATACGTTGGTCAACCAGTCTTAATCAGCAGACAACCCTGACTTCCTTGTCTGCCCTTGCCAAATTCCACCTCTCCCAACATTGGTCTAAGGGCAACCACATCCCTAGGTTTATCCAATCTGTAAAATCTGGGGGGGGGGGGGGTGCAGGGATACCCTTTTCATACACAGCTCCCTTCGCACCAGCAAAATTAAGTAAAATAAAAGTAAACTCAATTTCCCAGGTAGTTTGACCATGGACCCTATTTCCTCCGGGATGCCAAAAATCACCAACGCAAGGCTCACGTTAATTTCTCTATCCATTTTCTCGGACAGAGCCTTTCCCACTTCCTGCCAGAAGGGCTGAATAAAGGGACACTGCATGAACATGCCCACATTTATGGCACCTCTTAATCACCTCGACAACCTTTTTGGGGTCCAGTATGCTCTGTGCAACGTGAACAAATGATTCTTCTTTAAAGCTGCAGATTTCATTGTTTCATACAAAGTACACATTGATACTTGCCAGTGGTTCATTCGTTCCAGCGTCGTCAAGTACCTTCCCCAGATCTCCTCTGGCAGTATGAATCATAGACCTAATACAAGATTTTCTTTCCTTTGATATTTGGTTCCAGGGTATTTTTAACATCACAATATTCTGGCCACGATATTTTTGAGTCGATGTTTTGGTAAACTACCATTGAGTTCTTGCTAATAGTGAGGGAAATACTTAATAAGGGTTTATGTTTTGAAGTGCCTCGCTGCTCATAGTATAGCAAAGGACACATGAGCACCAGGGGGCTTATTTATGAGCCCCTGCGTCACTTTTACGCCGCCGGTGCGTCACTTTTTGTGACGCACCAGCAGTGTAAAAAATGCGCCATGGTGCGTCATATTTACAAAGTGACGCATCTAGGTAGATGCGTCACTTTGTAAACCCCTGCGCCACATTATACCTGCGCCAGGTATAATGTATGCAAGAGGGGCGTTTTGACGCAACAAAGAGTCGTAGAAGTGACGCAGTGAAATCTATAAGATTTCACTGCGCCATTTCTTGGACGCTAATGTGTCAATATCTTACGCCTGCCTCATGGCAGGCGTAAGACTGGCGCAGGCCCTTTCACATGGGGCTTGCCCCATGTGAAAGGACACATTGCTGGAGTTGCGTCACTTTTGTGACACACTTCAGCAATGCGTCATTTTTGCGCCTACAGATACGTCAGAAATACTGACGTATCTGTAACTCCTTGCGACATGATGCGTCATACTGTAAATATGACGCATCATTGGGGTCGCAAGGAGGGCGCAATGAAAAGTGACGCATCGCTGTTTTCACGCAGCGATGCGTCACTTTTCATAAATAAGCCCCCAGGTGCTTACCTGAATACTTCAATATGGCGGCCCTTCGGATGCTACAGAAAAAAACGCCAGCAATATAACAGATTGAATTGAATTTAGATGTTATGTTTTAATATAGGATATTTAGCTATGATTCAATGTTTTGCCAACTACGTCATCTCCGAGACCTTTATGCAAGAAGAAAGCACAATTAATTAACATTTCTAAACGCGAGGGCATTATCCACTATACTCTTTGCAAATAATTCCATGTAAATAACATAAAATGTTTCCAATCTAAACTTTAAATTAATTATTTCTAAATAGCGACGAGTTTAGAACACAGATATTAGTCTTTTGTTGCATTTTTCTTCTGGTGAAGGAGAGAAGTGTCATTAAATTGCAAATTATAAGTCTTAAATTGCTCAGTTCACAAGTACTTAGAGACAGAGATTTCACTTAGCACGCAGGGGAATTGCAGTCATCTATATGCTAATGCTGGTTACCAAAAAACAGGGAACTCTTCATGAAAAGCAAGAAAAAATCAAAGGCAAGGCAAAGTGTGCTGTTTAAAGATGGGTAAAAAAGCATGTTAAAAATACGGGGGGGGGGGAGTGTCAGATTTTTCATGCATCAGGTTTGAGCTTCGAAAACAAAAGCACATCACTACCTTCGTCTTCCCCACGATCATTACTGCTTATATCATCTGCTTGGCTCTTTGTGTTGGCTCCTGGGAGCAGTTGGATCACAATAGGAAAAACAAAAGAAGAAGAGAATTCAAGAAGAGCACAAGACAAAAAAGAACCAAGATTAAAAATATACCGGTCAAAAAAGGGTGACACAAAAATGAAAAGACCGATGCATTTGGAATGCCCAAATTAGAAATGCAAAGTGGGTCATGAAGAATTCAAGAATATTGTAAAATTATGTAAAATGGTAAATCGTGGCTACGTAAAATATTGTCTGTAAACAACTGTTGAAAATCGATCTTCAAAAAACAAAAGAATGAAAAAATGAAGCAACGTGTTAGGTACCAAAATGGGACCAAGATACAAAAAAAATGACATGTACTTTGAAATCTTAATTCATATTTCAGGACAATTCAAAGTTGACCATAAAAACTGAAAATGTTGACTATTTGTTGATTTATCAGTCCATAATGCTGCATATTAAATAGCCGTGTTTTTAAGCAGATCAGCTTTATAGTGTGCTCACTATACATATTCACCAATAATCTGACTTTTTGGCAGAAAAGGGGAATGGTCTTAAGGGTGGTGAAGTGATATGCCAAGGATCATACATTGTGCTCCATTGTGAAAAGCCATTATCAGAAATATGGAACCTAAGTCATAAAAATGCAGTTGGACACCTGCAATATATGTTTTGCTGCAGGTGTGTGAATGCAGTTTACTCACAGACAGGTCTGAACCACAAATTGTACCTGCAAGACAGTGATTAATTTGTAACTAAATAAGTGCCATGGGCCTTGCTATGAGACCACTGCAGATTGTACCCTTCATTGTCCTTACCAGTTTTGCCAAAGACAGTACCAACACAACTGCTAACCATCATACATCTACAAGTGTGACATGTTAGACTATTCCAGGCCCCCAAAGCCATAAGAATGACTTGGGCGACAGTTATTAGTCATTTTTAAAATGTACTGAATTAATAAGCAACCGATGTTGAGATGATCTCTAAATTAGACCAACAGTGCCACCATGTGGCAGACTTTATGAGTACCAAGCACCAGAAACCACTGTCTCTAGTTAAGCACTGCTGCATGGTGGGGGAGGGCCGTGCAGGTAGTGCTCGAGCAGCTCAAGCGCCATGTAGTCAGTGATTTGGACTGCACTGGCTTTCATGAGCCATCTAGGCAGCAGGAAAGTGGCCTGCTGATCATTGTATGTTGAAATATTGACTACAGAAACTTTGTGTTCCCAAAATATCATAGCCAAAATATTGAGAACCAAACATAGAGAAGGTAAGTTATAGTTTGGTGGAAATGACAGTTAGAACATACCATTTTAAACTAACAAAGTCACTGAAATTCACCAGTTAGAGTTATCTCAAGTAACTCTAACTCGTGCCCTTAAGTAACTATAATTCACGTCTACATCCTTTTAGATGTTGCCTTGATGTTATCAATGATGGCATAAGCAGTGGATGGCGAAGGCGCAGGTTTTAGTTAATTTAGGGCATGATTTGAATTATGCTCTAGTGAGGCCTACTAGGTGCATGTTGGATTCAGTTGAGAAGTTGTTTATTTTCTATGTATACTTCATGGACGATTGAGTGTTATTGAGTCCAATTGCAATAAGTAAGCTCTGTGACTATGTCTTAAGAAGACATGTTGGTGTTGCTTGTGACCGTCAACTGCTGGATGGTTGTGAAATGGCGGTGCTTTGGCTGGGTAAGTGTCTGTCACATAAGTGGAGGGATTAGGGGAGAGGATGTAGCCTTACAGCTAGAGCGGTCGACCTCGAAGCTGGGGAAGCGGGTTCGAGTCTTGGCAGGGACTCTCAACATCCTGTGATTCTGGGCAAATCACTTAATCTCCTCACGCCTAACAAAAATGAATGTGTCCATCTGTAACCAAACTGGTGCTCATGTAAAGCGCTCTGATACCTGATATCTTTGGGTCTTCGAGCTATATAAAACTCTAAAAAAAATAGTATGCTGTGGTAACGAGTAAGGAGGATTTGTGGTTTTGAAAATGTTCTGTTTTAGCTTCAGGAGTTAGAAGATACTTTTGAAGGACAGGAAGGTTGCTGTTGGTGGCCTTAACCACGATGTTATCCTTGATGTACACGTTGACATTGAGTTTTCTCAGATGGATTTGGGGTAAATAACACTGAGACTATGAAGGCCGCCTTGGATTTCAGATGTTTTTAATGGAATGCAAGTTATGTTCTGGTTTTCATAGCAATCAACTCGCCACCCAAAACATTTCTCTCTTCCTAACTTGATAATTGAAAAAAATATTTGTTTCGATTGGAGAAATCATCATGGGGAAAGAAATAAGTATCGGCACAAACTAATGATATCAAAGACGGCTAATATTTAATCCATCAATGTATCCTTTGCAGACTTAAAATGAAAGCATCGCCAGAAAAAATGCACACATGCAACTTGCTTGGTAGAGTTTTTCAGGATCAAACGTTTCAAGGAAAGGTCAGAGATAACAGATGTTGAAGCAAGGTCAGACATTTTAGTTATAAAAATCTGCATGTAGTACTATATCGCATATTTTTGACCAATATGAAAACAGGATTTTTTTATAATCATCACTAAAATAATGTACAATAAATCTGAGTTCAAAGAAGTAATCTTATGTTAACACTAACGGCGACAGGAGAGTTTTATATGCTGCATCTCTACCTCAACAAAGGAATGTATGCCTTTGAATTTTTAAAGCTAACCCAGCTATTATTGTGTTGACGTTTTTTGCTTGCAATTGCCAGAATGTGTTTCTTTTCTATACTCCAGCTCTTCTATGTTTCCTGGGCTACAGTGGTATACATTAATTTAAATGTTAATGGTTTGCTAAGAAACCATATTATCAAGCTGTCACTATGTAAATAAGCATATTGTGTAACATAACTTCTGTTCCATTTGGTATTTCCCTTCAGGAAGTTTTTGAAATCCAAGAGGCTCTGACGTGCTAGGGCTTCTATACTTGACTATTTAAGCACTATGGAAATGAAAAAAAAGCATAAAAACATTGCAAGCCTTCCTTGAGACGCGATTTGATTTCAGGGGTCTCCAACCTTTTCTATATCTAGAGCTACTCACGTTCAATGAAAGTGATCCAGAGCTACTAATATTATTAGTGTTGTAATAGTGACCACGTAAGATAAGACTACTTTAGTAGCCACCCCATGTAAGATTACCAGCAGTGATCACCTCAGGGCATCATGCAGAGTTGCCAGCACTAATTTAAAAACGTTTTATCAATTTGGAATTCATCTACATGGGTAATACTGGGCAGTAATAGTTGCAATGCTCCAGTCACCAGGGTAAAATTAGTAATATTGCATGATTTATCACACAAATATAAGCTTTAAATATATTTTTGGAAAACCATTTTTCTCTAAATGTCAGCTTATGAATTCTGAAAACACACACATTTTCATCAGAAAGACACGCCTTTCAGCTGTGGGATACATATATTAATTCAACCCAACAAAAGTTTCTAATTTAGTATGCTGGCTGAAGACAGGAGAGGTACTTCCATGTAGCTGGAGAGCTACCAGTAGCTCACGAGCTATTTGTTGGAGAAGCCTGGATTAGATGGTAAAATGCAGATATTAATGTGTGACATGGGCATACAGCGCATATCTCTTGGTAATATTTGTGTGATGTTCAGGTACATATCCAACAACAATAGAGGAAACGGGAGACCTTTGAATACAGGTATATGGTGCAGTGTTTGACACAACGTTTGTCTCTTTTGACAAGCACTTGAGAAGAAACAAAGCAAAGATTTGCAAAGAGATCTCTTGCAACCTACTTCAGCCACTCCAAAAGAGTCATACAGAGTAAGAACTGAGATAGGGCACAGCACTGTACCTTAACGTATGTGATAGACACTGCCTCTTTTTGTTACTTGACCGTTTTTTAAAGATTATTTTATGAGCGTTGCAGAGGAAACTAGTAACGACCAAGTTACAAAAAAGCATGACATCTCCATAGGCGTAGGCTATACTCATTATCTGTGAAGATGAAGGACGTTAACCCAATTCACCAGTCCCCCAGTGATTACACGGGTCAAAATAATGACTGCTGACATCAACTTGGCATAATCCTGTTTTTGTGGATTGTCTGAATTGTGGAAAATCTGCAGTGTTAGGTATATGGTTACTGTGAAATTTCAATTACATCTTTTTTTTTTTTAATGCTCCATGGAAAACACAGTTGCATGTAAAGAGTACCTTTCTGCTACAAGAGATCCAAAACGGAAGTGTACCATTCAGTGTTCCTCCCTTACTGAACCTTCTACACCTGCTTAATTTAGGTTTAAGTTCAGAAGTTCTGATGAATGTATAGATGTAATCAGAAGATTGTGATTACCCAGAAAGTGAAGGCATGTGAGTGTTGACACCATTTCCATTTCCCCCTCCCCTGATAGACACTTTCCCACCTGTAAGTGTGAAGAATGCAGAAAAATTCATGCACCCGGCAGACGTTCAACAGTTGTAAGTAACATCTGTGCACACCACTAATCACTGACGTTGACAATGTGAATCAGGTTCAAATTGTGCATGCGCATTCACCAATTTTACTATGTAAGATCGGCGTATGCTTAGAAAGCAATTTTGGGGCAGATTTACAAGCCCCTTGCATCTCCTTGCGCCGCCATTGCGTCACTTTTTTTGATGCAACGGCAGTGCAAACAATGCGGCTAATTCACAAAGTGATGCATCTAGGGAGATGCGTCACATTGTAAAGCCCTGCATCACATTATACCTGCGCCAGGTATAATGTAAGCAGGCTAGGCGTTCCCACGTAAAAAGCCATGTAGAACTGACGCAGTGAAATTTACAACATTTCACTGTGTCACTCTATGCCTTCACTGCATCAAAATCCCTACGCCTCCTCAGACCAGGCGTAAGGAATGACACATGGCTTTTTGTATGGGACTCACCTATCTGTTGTGGCACATTGTTTGAGTTGCATCACTTTCATGAGCAACTCCAGCAATGCGTCACTTTTGTGCCAACAGATGCGTCATTATTTCTGACGCATCTGTTAATCCTTGCGCCACGGAGGACTGTATTGTAAATACAGCGCATCCATGGTGGCGCAAGGACATTTGGCACTGGCGCAAGAAAACTGACGCATCTATGCAGATGCGTCAGTTCCTTGTAAATCTGCCCCACAGTGTATAGGTGTATGAGGTGATATCATACGGAGCCAAGTCGGTGCTGACTTAAGGCGGACCTTTGTCTAGAGTGGTGTAGTGGGCAAAAACGATGGACTGGAATGCGGCCCTAAGTGACTGCCCATAGTTGATACTACTTCAATCACTGCAAACCTTCACACACATCATTGTAAATTGATCAAAATCAAAAGTCTGGATTCATTGATTCATAATCATTTTGATGACGGCCAGCTCATAGGTTAAAAGTTTTGGATCGGTTTCAATCATTTTTGAGTTGTTCAAAAGATCATTTCAAGTATATTTTGAACTATTCGTACAGCCCCTGGGGAAGAAGCACTTGGAATTTGAGAATATATTAAAGTTTTAGGAGTGATTCATGCCTTCATTTATGTGCTCTCTTAACTGCTTGTTTAGGGATTTCGGTCATCTCAAAGTTGAACCTACTCTGCAGAAATCATATTTAGGAGCATGGTAAATTATTGTTAAAGGGGTCATTTAGTTTGGGGAAATTTCAGTCTTTACAGGGGTACAATAATGTTGGTAGCAGTCATCAAAATGAACCAATACAAGGGGACATAATATCTTGTTTTTTGTCTCAATCAAAATTGGTCTCAGCCTATCTTTGGTTTTGAATACTTTACCACAAATAGTATATTGATATTATCAGCCTACTAAAAATTATTCCTATGGCTATCAAATTAGAACAATGTTATGACCCCTTATAATATGATGACCAGAATCTTACCTGAAACATATGTGCCTCCTGCAATCAATTACTTTAGACCTAATGGTCTGAGTTCTAATAAGCAGTGTGTCACTGTGGTGGATGCTGATAAATTCACACATACATTAATGCCTCCTTAGATCAATAATTAATTAACTTTCAAGGGCCAGGCTGATCTCATATTTAACACAATGTTCCTTACACTGATGGGGTGTTATGCTGGAGGAGAAAAAGCACAATAACACAGTGACAGTTCGTGCAGGATTAGCTGAAACTTGCGTATTAACTATTTCCACAGTTTTTATGGACTTGTGTTGATCGATTTGTGTTATGTGCAGCTGTGATTTGCACAGGACAGCAGATCTTCAATCTCTCTCAATAGGGTAAAATTACCTTACTATTGAAGTGTACCTACTTTAAAGGCGAGTGAGCAATTAAGGGGCCAGCAAATTGCCTTGTGATCAATTAGCAACTTGTACTTTATTGCAATATATCGTTTCCCAATTGGTCATAATTATTGCTTCTGCAATAATATGAGTAGGTAGCAATGAACATTATAAATCTCTGGGCTTGCTGTATTCCCCATCATTTCACACAATAAGGTCTTCACATTTTCGTCTGCTAGGGCTCACATTTCTTTTGTTTGCAGTTTGAATAATTTCAGCAGATTTTAGGTCACTATTTCGCCGGCCTGAATTGCTCGCTCTTGCCACTAATTCTTTTGGAGATTCACATGTCTGTTCGACTTGTTCGAGAACATTTTCCCATTTTTAGGTGAGCGTCATTTAATTACTACATCTGGAATTAGGAAAATAATAAATTGGCTACATTCCTCCCAACCCAGGCTAGGATGCATATTTGCATAAAAATCAAGAGGAAGATAGGTACTTGCTTTAGTGTGACTCACATTATGTTGGCATGGCAACATCTGTTTTCTGTTTTAAAAATCTGGAAGGATTCTTATTTCAGCACTTCCAGAAAGCACAGTGGAATATCTGTATTTCTGGGATATACTAGCATTTTTTGGTACCAATTATATGTATTTCTGGGGTAAACACAAAGGATTCAGAAAGGTAAACTGAGACTTAAAGTCTAACTTTACGACTTTCGGTACTCACACAGGGCATTTACGAGTAGTAAAGTTAGACTTTTGTCTCAGTTAAACTTAAGTTTTGGTCTTAGGTTTAACTGAGACCAAAACTGAGATAAAAGTCTAACTTTACTACTCGTAAATGCCCTTTGTGAATACCGAAAGTCATAAAGTTGGACTCTTGTCTCAGTTTACCTTTGTGAATCAGGCCCTAAATTTCTAAATAATTCTACATTTTTATTTACCGAGTCTTTCATCTTCATGAGATTAATTGAATAGATATTTAAAATTTCTGTACATATGATAGTGCATTTCTGCCTGATTTAAGGTTTCCACACTGGAAGAAATAATTTTGTAGACAACTAGGTCACAGGAGCTGAGAAGAAGAATGGAATGGAAGGATGGGTACTTGGAAATTATCATTATAAGAGTAAGATAGTGTGAAAAAACGATACCTAAAGGAAACTATTGATTATCTACATCGGCTTTCTGATTGTTACGTCTGATACTTCGGTCCGGCCATTCATGTTATGTTATGTTATGTTATGTTATGTTAGCCCAATTTGTATAGCGCAACAGCTGCCTCAGCAAAGAGGCGTCCCGGCGCTAACTGCAGCGAGACTGAAAACTAGAGCCTAGGCCGAAGGGAAGAGATGAGTTTTGATTGCCTTCCTAAACGTCAGATAGTTATCCAGACCACGGATATGGAGAGGGAGGGAATTCCAGAGCCGAGCCGCTAGGCTGCGGAAGGATCGTCCACCGGCTCGTAGACGTTTTACTCACGGGATAAGAGCCAGGCATTGCCCCATAGAGCGCAGATGGCGCGTGGGCGTGTATGGAACCAATAGATTGTCAGAATACATGGGGAAGAGAGCTTCAGAATTTTGAAGGCCAGGCAGAGAGCTTTGAATTCAATGCGCTTGGCCATGGGCAGCCAGTGTAGCCGTCGAATCACACCCGAAGTGGGGCACCTTCTAGGGAGTCCAAGAAGAACTCTGGCAGCCGCATTTTGGACCCTTTGCAAGCGCATGACCTCTGCCTTATTTGCCCCCAGATAGAGCGAACTGGCATAGTCAAGCCTTGACAGTATGGCTGCCTGAACAATCCGTTGTCGGGTGGGCGGATCGAAATAACCCAAAAGGGGTTTCAATCCCCGGAGTAGGCCAAAACACGTGCCTGCTACTTTCTTGGTATGGTCCCGAAAGCTGAGGGTTGAGTCCATTCAAACCCCTAGGTTTTTCACCACCGACTTAGGGGTGGGTGCACTCCCCAGGGTGTGCGGCCACCAATTTTCACTCCATAGCTCGGTGTCTTTACCCACCAACAACACCTCCGATTTATTAGCATTGAGCTGGAGGCAGTTGGCGGTCATCCACTCCGCGATCGCCGCCAGCCCGCTCCTAAATTTAGGGGCGTCCTGCGCAGAATCATCGGAGAGAACCACCACCAACTGTGTGTCATCGGCATAAGAGACAATGGAGAGACCCCTGTCCCTGGCTATTACTGCCAGAGGTTGTACGTACAAATTGAAAAGTACGGGACTCAGGGCAGAGCCCTGTGGCACACCCTGGCCAATGGACTGGACAAGTGAGAGGAAAGGTGGGGCAGACACCTGGAAAGTTCTCTCAGAAAGGAAAGATCTAAACCATTCCAGAGCAGAACCACCGATTCCGGCCTCCTCCAGATGGTTTAGAAGAATCTGGTGGGAGACGGCGTCGAACGCGGCACTGAGATCTAACAGGATCAGTGCCGCTGTGTTTCCAGCATCTAGAACGGTCCGCAGGTGTTTGGTCACAGCAAGGAGCGCTGTCTCTGTACTGTGACCTGGGCGGAAGCCGTTCTGCGTAGGATCCAGAATACCATTGGTGTTCAAAAAAGCTGTAAGGATGGTGTTAATGTGTGCCTCAGCAATTTTGGCTGCCCAAGGTAGAAGAGATATTGGATGGAAGTTTTCTAATTTCGCTGGGTCCAATGAAGGTTTTTTGAGAAGGGGGACTACTATTGCCTGTTTCCATTTCCTAGGAACCGTAGATGTGGAGAGGGAGGTATTGATCACCTGGCACAAAGGCGCTAGGACCACAGGCAGGGCTTTTAAAAACTGGTCAGGCTTGAGAGGATCTACAGGAGAGCCGGATTTAACTTTGCTGCAGAGCAGACGGAGCTCATCCTGAGAAACGTGGGGAAAATCCGTAAGAGTATGAGTGGTAGGGGAACTAGGTATGGGGCTGAGACAGGCAGGGCCCAAAGGGAAGTACTTGTATATAGTATCCACTTTTTTAACAAAGAAAGTGGCATGGTCCTCGCAATGCTGCGCAGACGTGATCACAGAGGCCGTGGGGGCTGTCCTGAGTTTAAAATCATTAAGTATTTTAAAAATGCACTTGGTCGGGTTGCTACTTAACTCAATTTCTTTAGCGAAGTAAGCAGCTCACTCACATTGTATAGCCCGATGATAACTCTTAATGGCGGTCTGATAGCAACTCTTAGCCGACAGGTCATAGTCCCTTCTCCAGACCCGCTCCAATTTTTTACAAGCATCAGACATTTACATGTTCAAGAGAGGTTTTAGATGTCTACCAGTCCTCCTCTTGCCTGTGAATGACCACATGTTGGCAGGTCTGTTATTTCACTATGGTGAATACGTTTCGTGCAGCACTCACACAATGAAACATGATACAACAATTAGCGCCTATTTGCTCACCATTGTAAACGTCTGCCTGCACGCTGCTAAATAACGCTCAGTCTTGTTAACGCCTGTGCAAACTTTAGCAAATTTGGCCCTTTACGTCATACTTGTTGCCTGGTTCTCCATGCCTCCTGATTGAAAGTCACAACCTTTTATCGGACTTCTTTGGTTGGAGGTTGAGGAGGACTACGGTCATGCTTCTACAATCACAAATAGCTATTTTATTTTATTGTTCTGAACTGTTTCCTGATTTGTGGCACCTTGCATCAAGGCCAGAAATAAGAGCAGGTGACTTAGGGATACTTATTGATTGAAAATATGCCCTTAAATGCCTTCTTTCCCGTTGGCTCATTAATAGGGCTAGAAAAGGCTGATAACAAGATGAACCTTCCCAGAAGATTCTTCACTTTTATGAGTGCTGATGGGCATTCTGGTTTGCTGTCACCTCCATAAACATCAAAGGCTGCACAAGAATCTGGCAAAAACAAGAGTTTATGACAGATTTGAGTTTACTCATGTAGTAGAAAACCCCACACCTTGGAGTTTGTACCCATTCACAATGAAAACAACTGGAAATATGGGAATAGGAACATTGCTTGGGATGAGGTTAAACATTTGCAAATATGTGCGTGTAAATCTGATGTCTCAGGTTATCTCTCATTCCTAGCACCAAAACTCGTATTCTGGAGTGCATCGTGCACCTGGTAATTGTGTCTCATGGAGGGGGTAATTAATAATGTTATATGTGGATCCAATATGGTCCATAGCTGGTGCTTCTGGAAGCTAATTTGGATGTTCACTGTGACCTTAAAGTCTGTTGACCAGGGGAAAAGCTTGGGCTCCCTTTACAAATCTACTGGAAAAAGACATTTTGCACTTGTATTGGAGGTGTTTCGTGCAAAAATCCCTGCTTCGCTGTTGTATGGTATTGAATTGCTCGATGTAGAGAAATGGGGTTTCTTAAATACAACGGAAGGCCGAATTTTAAGGAGCCTAGCCTCAGTTAACTCTGCTTGTCCTGTGGCTGCCCTCAGGTTAGAATTTGGGTTAAGAAGTAGTTGGGTACAGGGTCTTGCGGGGATAGTGCACTGGGTTGTAAGCCTGGTAAAGGGTGATCCTGGTACATTAAGATTTTTAATTCAGAAAGAAATATTAGAACGTTTAAAAGAACAGTCATTAATTTTTAGAAATTTTAGGGCTGCGGTTGATTTGCTGCAATTTAATGAGTCTCTGCTCTTCACCCTATCGTCGTATCAATTAAGGGCCACCTTGAAACAGGCCACCTGGGAATTAAGTTTCACAAGGGATAGGGAAGCTTGCATTTCAAAGAGGGGTATCCATCCGGCCATTAACTCCTGTGTGATAAATAAAGTACAGGCCTATATTTCCTGGAACCTGCCCCATGGAGTGTGCCGCTTTTGGCTATTATTGAGGCAGGGTATGCTCCCTTTAAATCCTGTACTGTTTAAATGGCATGGTTCTTCCCCGATCTGTAATTTGTGTAATAATGCCATTCAGGATGTTAATCATGTGTTATTTATTTGCCCTGCTTTATTATTGTGTCGGCGTAAATGGATGAGACCAATTTGTTTACAATTATCCATTCTTTCGGCCTCTGCACTAATTAATTCTATTTATGAGCCGCCAAATGAAATGTTCTGTCATAGGATTTTTAACTTTTTTAAGTGTTTTTTAAATTTGTATTAAGGCTCATTAGATGAAGGGAGCAATTGCTAATTCCGGATTTTTAACCCGTCGTTATATTGCACTAACAGGCACATGCATCAACCTTTTTTGCGAGCGCAAACGGTGCGATTCGCAAAAATCAGCCGTTTGCGCCCGCAAAAAGGGCCTCTGCGATGCATGAAACTGTAAGGCTCTCGCAATTTAAGAAATCGCAATTTAATGCGATTTCTTAAATTGCGATTGCATTTAAGGAATCGCAAATTGCGATTCCTTAAATGAAATGCATGATGCAATCGCAAATAGCGATTTTGCTAATAGGGGGCGCAAATTACCATCAATTTGAACTTGATGGTAATTTGCAAAACTTTGAAAAATGCACTAAAGTGCATTTTTCAAAGTTGTAGGTTACACACACACATGCCCTTGGGGCATGTCTGTGCGCAACATGTGTGCACAGTTCAATTTCAGGGTGCAACAGGGTGTCCTTTTGACACCCTTGCACCCTTGAAATTGCATGCGCAATTTGCGAGTGCCTATTGGTACTCGCAAATTGCGCATGCAATCTCCCATTCATTCCTATGGGCCTGTAGGCCCATAGGAATGAATGGGAAGGCATTCCCTAATTGCGAGTTGTTGGTTTTTCAGTTTAGGTGGATCTCTATGGAGTTCCGAGATCATAAATAAATAAACTTGAACTTAAACTTGAGAGGGTAATCAATAATGTTATATGTGGAACCAATATGGTCCATAGCTCGTGCTTCTGGAAGCTAATTTGGATGTTCACTGTGACCTTAAAGTCTGTTGACCAGAAGCATCCTTTAAAAGACATTAATTTGATAAAAACAAAAAATGTTCTTAAGAAATTATTTTCAATTGTGATGATTTTAGCTTATGCTTTAGGCCAAATGTTTAAGGTAGTGAGAATGCTAAAATGGTGTGACATAGGCATTCACATTACAAATCGGTCAGGTTACTGGTTTGGATAGACAACTACCTAAGTAGAAACCACAAGTAACACATTAAAGAATACAGGACATGAGGCCATGGTCAGATGTGCATCATTTGTTTTTATTATTTGACAGATCTGTGTACCTTTATCAATTCAACTTGTTTAACTAAATCTGCATCTGGAGCTATTGGACCTCCACATGTGACTCTTCACTGCACTGTCATGACTGAGGACCAGGGAGCACTGCAGCAGTGTTAACCCACGTTTTCTGAATGCTCAGGGTGTATCATGACATGAAGTAAACAGTGCCATGGCTGCAATTCACACTGCAGAATTGGCTTCCTGTGGAGCAACACAGCGTCATCTTTAATTCCAGAGTGTATGGAATTCTGTGGTGCATATAATCCATGATAAAAATCCCCATGCAAAACCATGAACATTTGACTAATTTCTCATGGTTTCTGATAGTCCTGCTGTGGAGTAACACACTTGTGGAAAAGAGTGTATTGTTTATTTGTCACTCTTGTAGGGGGATTACATAAAGATCATTGCTTGCTGAGCTATTAAATATGGGTTCTTGGAAGAGGTTAATGTTTAATGTTCAATCTACAGTCTATTCCAGCCTTTGAGAAGAGGTAGGTCTATTTGAACATCAGTTTAATCCACTTGGGTTGGATCTGGCTGGACAGGAACACAGTCTAGAAGTAATCCACAGATCAAAGTCACTTCTAAAATCACCTGACTTTATGACTGTTTTGTGTTTTCCCCTGATTATTGTGGTCATACCCAGTCGAAACCTTAAGCCCCAAGAACCAAATGCCACCTTTTTGCGGAAAAGTAGAACTGGTAGGTGCCTCTAACTCCATCTCCACTGAGTTAGGCTTGCGTCAAATTGAGTGCTAGGAGACAGATAAATCTGTCAGAAATTTTCATACACATGTATTTTACTTGGAGCCCAGGCCTGTTCCCCAAATTCAGTATTCACAAAATGTTTTGGCATTTCACTATATGATTATTTATTATAAGTTATTTGTTCACAAATCATCTCCATTCGAATGATTGTAAGTGTTATAAACAGCTCAGTCATGAGTATGAAAATTAGGACAAAGTTTAAATATGCCACAATCATATTTCATCACACTTCCTATCCTACTAGTTTTACCTAAATTATAGCCAGCCATTTAATGGAATGTTTGGGAAAGTCCTAAATAACATGTTAATATGCCAAGTTATGCAATGCCTCCCACATACCTTTTTGTGCTTTTAGGACTGATGTTGAAACTCCATGGTTCAACACGTCATCCAGCAGCTGCTCCTTGTGCCTAACCCTACCCATGCACCAATACCTTGTACCTTTTCCAGGCATGATGTTCAAGGGAGTGAGGAGGGGGTCAGCTCATGCTCTGCTCCTGTGTCATTAACAGGATATTTGAACAATGCTCCTGCTCATGATTGTATTGTAATTGCATTTATATAGCGCTTACTACCCCTGACGAGGCGTCAAAGCACTTTTTCAGCGAGTAGCACGCTACTCCGGGTTCCATAGAGGATTAGTGTTGAATTAGTATAGTGAAACATGCAAGTAAATTTTAAGTGGTGGATAGGTTAGTCAGTTATTTGGATTTGGAAGGATAGCAGAAGGATATAGCAGAAGGATAGAAGAGGGGGAAAAAAAAGCTTTGTATTTATATAGCGCTTGTTACCCCTGATGGGTTCTTGAAGCACGCTACTCCGGAAACCCATAAAGGATTAGTGCTGAATTAGTATGGTGAAATATGAAAGTAATTTGAGTGGTGGGTATTAGTCAGTTATTTGGAGTGAGAAGGGTAGGGGAGGGATAAAAGGGAAGAAAGGTTTGCATTCATGTAGCACCTGTTACCCCTGATGGGTGTTGAAGTGCTTTTCTGGCGAGTAGGACGCTACTCCGGAACCCATAAAGGATTAGTGTTGAAAATTAGTATAGTGAAGTATGAAGTAATTTGAGTGGTGGATATGTTATTCAGTTATTTGGATAGAGAAGGGTAGGTTGCGGGATAGAAGAGGGAAAGAGGTTTGTATTTATATAGCGCTTGCTACCCCTTGATGGGGTTTTGAAGCGCTTTATTGGCGAGTAGCACGCTACTCTGGAACCCATAAGGATTACTGTTGAATTAGTATGGCGAAACATGAAAGTAATTTGAGTGGTGGATATGTTAGTCAGTTATTTGGATTGAGAAGGGTTGGGGAGGGGTAGAAAAGGGAAAAAGGTTTGTGTTTATATAGCGCTATGATAGAGCATGCAGAAACCTACAGCTACTTTCCTTCCTTCGTCCAACAGGACAGAACTCACAAGGTCATCTTCTATGTAACTATCCTTTATTCACCATGTTCACAAAATATGTATTCACCAGAGAATGGAAAGTTTCCTCAAGGAATAACTTATAATTTTAAAAGCACCTGCTGCAGAGGTCCTCCTGTGTCCAGCAGTTTTCAGGCAACAATAAAAATGTCAAGATAACCCTGTGATTAATGTTCCTGCTGGAGAGAGATCAGAGTTTTGTCTAGTGACAGTTTTGACTCATCATAAAGTAGCAAAGAGGGTTAATGTGCCTACTGCAAAGAACGCATACCATGCAGATCACAGAAAGGAGTGTGGGTGAACCATGCTTAGCGCTATAAAAAAATTAAATGTATGTCAGAGAGAGACTATGAAGAAATGAGGGGCATTGTTGAAGGGTGGTAGTGAGGGAATTTGTGGAGAAGGAGGTTCTGGTTAGCTGGGGCACCCAAAAAGATTGTTGCACTGGACTCCGCCAGCGCTAAAGTCAGTCCTGAGTTTCCTTTTTGGTCCTTTCAGCATGAGTAAAGAAAAATAATGGCAATTCAAGCATGCCTTTATTAGTTGGAAAATAAACAAGTTAGCCTGCTTTCTGGGCCTTCTACTTGCACCATGCGTGCACTGCAAATGAATGCACAGGCAAGGTTTTTCCATGTTACATGCAACATGGCTTGAATTGCATGCATGGCATAAAATCTTTACTACACTAATTGGCATAAATATTGTAAGCTTAATTCATGCCTTGTTAATTGTGCATTCTTTCTATTTGCACATATATCCATCTTTTCTCTTGGCAAACATTTTCTTCAAGGCTTCACCTGCAATGTTTACCTAATTCCAGTAAGTTTATCATTAATATATCTATTAGTCTTTAGCTAATACTCTGATTTCATAATCTATTTTCTGTAATTGAATATCAAACCCAAATATTGTTTAGCAATCAGCTTGCACAGTGACTCAATGGCCTAAACGCTCACTGCTGACATATGCAGGGATGCTGACACAGTGACGTTATGCTGCACTGCTTCTGGTTCCAGTTTCATGGAGCTCGGGGAGGAGCAGGAGCATCGCGTATCAAGCATCGTGCTCGGAGCCCAGTGCCCGGCAGCACTCTTGGCCTGGGCGAAGGCAGGGAGACCAGTCACCTGCTACCCACCCCTATGGCCGAGGTATGCCGCGAGGCTGCAGGGGGCCACAGGGGGCTACACAGGACGCTAGGAGCTGGGGGCTGCCCCTGCACAGCACCCTGCTGAATCTACCTACAGGGGCCCCTGCGCAGTGAGGAGAGAGCTTGGAGGATGTAGCCAGCCAACACCAAGCGTGAGTCCGGCAGCCCTGTAAAAGTGGCCCAGCTAGGTCTCTGTGAAGCTTGCAGGACAGGCCGTGTGCTCCTGCTCAGCTCTTTCACCCACCCCTGGCTTTCTTCCCTTAAACCTCCTCTTTGGCTGAGAAGGCCTCAGCCCATCGGGCACTGTGGTCCCAAAAGCGACGTCACACGGAGGTGCATCGAGACGAGTGAGACTATGGGGTGAGGGCACAAGACTCCCTGCAGCTTCTAGCAGTTTCCAGATGAGCCTGCACCGCAGGGTATCGGGCCCCAGTTCTGGGCTATAGCCGGCCCCTCCTGACCTTCCTCATGGTCCCATTTAGTGCGGTGTGGTGGAGCCGCAACTGGAGCCGGAGCTGAGTGGACCATACCAGAGTGGATCAGATCAGAGCAGATTGCAGCGATGTCGGAGGCCTCAGTGGGTGAGGTAAGAGCTGCAGCTCCCCCCCGTTTGGAGCGGAAGCTACCGGCATTAGGTCGGTGTGGCTTGTCCCATGAGAGGGTCTGCAATCAAAAAACTATTTCTCGCTGCTCTCCGCTTCTGCCCCCCCATTGCAATCCTCTGCAAATCCACTGTCACCTCTCATTTGCAGTACGAGTCATAGCACTAAATACTGCTTAATAGCTATATAGCATTACATCGTGCTGTATGATGCATTATCACCAACAATGCCAGAATACTACAAGGATGCATGAATTACCCTTTAGAGCAACCCTTGGAGTCTACCTACGTGCCGTTTCACAACTATAGCGTAGAACAATAGAGCAATAGGTCCCACACCTATTTAAGCTCCCACGTGTTTCCGGATGTCTCCAGCTGAGTCTAGGCCCATTTCATGGAGCCGACTGACACAAAGGATAACCAAAGGTCCACTAAAAGACATCAGTAAGCATATGAGTCCTTTTCTTCTGGGGTGGAAACTGTCACACAGACTAGTCTATCAATGGCACACCTACGCAATGGTAAAAAGGAGAGGCCCCCAGGCTAACACATGGTGAGCTACAGCAGCTAGGACGACACTGATGAAGGTACAAGCAGAAGCACCAATCCCCCAAACAGCTAGTGCGGCTGGCACTGAGAGCATCAAGAGTTCCTCCCCCACTGAGGAGGTCACTGGCGGCATGGCAAGCTCTCCTACACTTACATCTTCAGTGACATGCAGCAATAAAGTAAGGATCATTTATAAGGGCGGTACTCAGCACCTGGGAAGCAAATCTTGATAGAGGACTTTTTCAAGAAGAAACCACCTTAGCCCCATACCCCTGACCTAAGCCAATAATGGGACCCTATGAACCTTACAGAGGACCTTGCAGCCATGTCAAGCCCATTGAAAGACACAATATAACTTATAACGCCCATCCCTAAACAAAACTGCGAATACAACTCAGTTATTCCCTGGTGGAGGAGAGACAATACAATTATTGAAATTTCCTCAGACAGCCCCTCCGACAGTATGCTGGCGGAGATCAACATCACAACTAAGGCTCAGATGGGCCAGAGCGCTATTAATACTGTTATCAACAATGCCAGCACTCTTGCTAGCACCCCTCACATGCAAAACTTCTGCCCTCTCAACACTGAATCTCAGCCCACCGTGACAACTATTCCTCTGATAATGCCCAATACCATAACTTTGGCTGCTCAGAGTCATTTCTACGAAGTGCAAAACAGTGGCTTTCAATTGCATGGCACCAGTGGAGGTAACCTAAAGTCAGCAGAGACAGCTGGCACTGTTTGAGTAGAGTGGGACCTGGCCTCACTTTGTGCTCCCCACAGAGCCACACTTTGTATTGAGGGCCACAACAGTGCAACAACCAATGCAGACACAGATATCCAGCAACAAAATCCCCAACAGCTGCCATCACAGGACCAAATTTTCATAGGGAGCCCAAACGAACAGGAAAATTCAATCCTGTTTACCATTCAAACTTAGTGAGCAAAGTGATCTACTGGCTTCAATTAACACCACCTTAGTTGCTACAATAAACACTCTAACTTGGCAGTCAGATAAACTGGAATTGCAGCTTGACCTAATACAAGCCCTAGCTACATCATTAGCCAAAATGGAGGCCAAACTCAGCTCTCTGGAAAAGGGGGCAGAAGGAACTAGCTCAATTGGAAAAGACAACATTCTGTGTTCTTTGTGCGCATGCCATCTGATAGCAGAAAAAGTATGCTCCCAGCCGGAGGTCCTAAACTCAATGGTACTGGACCTGAAACTTGCTTTTCACTCTGTAGCAAAAGGTAGCTCGTAATCACTTCAGCACACATTATTAGATATTGGGAAATGGGTCCTTAGAGACAAGAGCCAACTGTAAAAGGGATCAAGAAGGCAAAGCAGCAGCAACAACAGCATTGCAATCCAACGAGGCTGTACTACAGCTGGACCAACTAACTAACTCTCCTGTTATTCCAGTGGGAGATGGTAGCAAGGTAGCCCTCCAAGCTTCCACAGCATCTGAACCATACTCCAAGGAAACTATTACTCCAGGAACCACACAGAGAACCGATGGAACACAGTTCTCTCAAAGAGAAAAAAAGAGGCAGAAAAAGGCCAAAACAAAGCAGCAAAAGATCGATCAGAACTCAACGCTCAAATGATCAAAAGGCATCTGACAACAATTCACTAGTGTATATCTAGGCTGTCCGGAAATCGGTTAAAACCGACTCTACCCGACAGTACCCTACCGGATGAAAATCAGCTGACCCGGTTTAAACCGAGTGTCACTGATTTTCATAGTTGATGTGGGGGGAGAGGAGCTGTTGTGGTCTGCCGTCTGTCTTACTGCGGCCGCACCCGAGTACTTCACAGGTCTTTAAAAAGACCATTTACTTAACGAGGCTCAGTTGTTCTTTCACCCCTTCTCAGAGCCCCTGGGGGCGGGGCTGAGAGCAGAAACAGTCTTCGTTGCTTGCGGTTTTGGCACATGTCTGGCAGCCGGCCCTGCACCAGGGAGCTTGGAAGCTGACACCGGCGCTAGGCGGCTTTACTGCTTGCACTTTAAAACACAAGAGAGCGGCAAATGATGCACCAGTGCTGTTCCCGACACCGCGCCACACAACTTGATTAGACTCACACTGACGTCAGGAGTGGCTGTGTGGCGAGGTGCAATTCTGTTTACGGACCGCCTAGTGGCTAGCCGCACCCGAGCATGAATATTCAGACTATCAGCTGCAGCACAGTGGTGGGCTCTCTGGGTCAGTAGCTGCTGTGGTCTATGGGGTTGGGTCCAAGTCCGTCCAGTCGCGGGGATTAACATTGTTGATTTTAAAAGTTTACCGCGCAGCCTCCCACACAACTTCTCATTATGAACTGCACTGCAGTCACCTGCTCGCGCCGCCGTGGGAGGCAGAAGGACGTCCGCATTTGAAGTCTCTGTGTCACAAAACTGTCCATTGACCAGGCACTTGGCTGATGTCACGGTTGTGTAACCATTGGCCACTCGCAAGTTGTGACATGCACGTATTACATCCCATGGCTTGTGGCCTCGTGGACAGCAGCTTTCTAATTGTAACAGAACTGTCTGCCTTTGGATTTGGTTTTGGTTTAATTGATGGCTGGAGGTCAGGTCCCGGTCAGCGCAGGCCATGGGCAGGATCAGATGTTAAATTTCAATTTCCTGCTTAGGCCCCCAGGAGTTGCAGCTACCGCCCGCACCGGAGTGACAGGACAATGTTCAAACTCGTGACCTACACGCCTGTGTCGTCTCAGTCCCCTGTGGTTGTGTGCCCCAGGGAATCCCCAAATTGTGAGAGCAGGTGCTGTGTGCTAAGTATGTCTAAAAGGCACAGGCACGGTTCTCAAGCCGAAGCAGTGCCATGCTCTGCATAAGCCCCTTGCTCTCACCCCCATAAGATTCCTCCGACTCATGAGAATTTCCATCACCTGTCTGCAGCCAGGAAGCGTGACACACTTCAGCGACCCAGGCATCGGCGTGAGTTTGGAGTTATTTTACTAGCTGCACCACCCACTGACTTGGTAAGAGTCAACAATTAAACCCTGCTGTGTTCATTACAAATGTTCCCATTAAGGTCAGAGTTTTCCTCTACTGGCAGTTGACTCGCCATGATTTAGTAGCACAAAGGGTTAATCCCTGCTCTAAAGTCAAAACTTGTACTGTGTACCATGAGCCATGCTGCAAATTCGGCAAACTGTATTTTATGAGGTCGGACCCCTGTGAGTTATTTTTCTCACAAAGATCTTTTTTTGTTACTCGTGGAACTTGTACTTAGTATAAATAACAAGTGCTTAAAACCACCTGACAGAGGGATGAATTTCTTGTGTGTTCAGGAGTTTCCAGGTAACAACAAAAATGTCAAGATAACTGGTGAATAATGTTTCTTGTTAAGCAAGATCAGAATTTAGTTTGGTGACAGTTTTCACTCATTATAAAGTTGCGGAGAGGGTTAATATGCAGATTCACGCTGATCTCTGAAGTCAAGCATTTATGGGCCATATTAAACAGAAACACAGATCTGTACTGACTGTAATCAGCAGTTTTGTACATTGGATGTTCGTTAGTTGGGGTCCGGGGTCTGCAGCTATGGAGCACATCGTCACTGGCTGTTTTCCTTCCCGGTTAAATCTTACCAGCAATTTGGTATTTATTTATCGCTGCGAGGCCCTCCTGCAAAGTCAGTGCCCTTCCATTTCTAGTGCTTTGCAGCAGTTTTTAGTTGTTCTTAGAGTTTCTCTTTGCTCAATAGGTGTAATTTCTGATTTTTATATATTTCCCTAGTCTTCATTGCTTAGATTTTGCTTGTGAGAAAGTGTCACACATAACCGTCAAATGTCACTCATAAGTACACTGAAATTATGAAAATGTCACACATAAGCAATCTGAAACCCTGGCAGCTATGTAGGCCCAGCACTCCCACCAGAGGCTCTCGGGTGGGGACATGACGTAACCCATGCTCGAGGCGGGACTGACTAACGAGAGCAGAGGCCCGCCGTTTGTACGGGGCTCCCAGTGACTGGAATCCCACCCAGTCCCAACCCTGACCCACTGCAGGAAACTCTTAGGAACGATTCCAGGTTTACCCACTGTAGGAAGGTGGAATCTGACTATATGGTTGCCCCCACTTTTTTTATGGTGTTTTGCTGGTTTATGACTTAGTTGGACTGGGATCCTGCTATTCAGGGCCCCAGTCTATCTGCTTTCTCTGTAAAAGGTTTCCATGTGCCTTAGGCACATCTCTGATTGGAATCTGGAGTGCCCTTATAAGTCCCTAGTATATGGTATACTATGTACCCAGGGCATAGGTACCTCAGAGGCCTACCAGGGGCTGCAGCATGTATTATGCCACCCCTGGAAGGCCATCCAAACTGACACCACAGGTCTGCTACTGCAGCCTGGGTAAGGTGGTGCATGCACCCCTTACTGTGATATAGGCTACCTATATCACTATATACATACACACATATAAACCTATAAGTCACTCCTATGGCAGGCCTTATCAATCCTGAAGGCAGAGTGCGTGGTTCCTATGTGAGAGGGTGCTCCTGCATGAGCAGGGCCCCTCTGCAGCGTCTCGGAGACCCTTCTCTGATGCTGTTTGTAGTGCAGCCTGACCATATACTCTTAAGCTCATTATAACCTCGCGTTAAATGCTAACTTTGGGATGGCTGCACCGAAACATGTCGTGTTTGGTGTCAAACATCTTGGAATACTACCCCCCACCAATTCTGGCGGCGGGGGTAGCATTCCACCCTTCTAGAGGGTGAGGCATGTTAACCCTGGCCTGGCCGGTAACTTCTTTCTAAAGCCCTGGCATCACAAAATGGATGCTGCTGCCACAGACACGAGTCTGGCCTCCTGCTGCTGACCGAAACTCCGGCAGGGGAGGCCTGGACAATAGTTTTCCTGTCCCAGGGAGGTGTGACCACCTCCCCAGACAGGATAGTGTGTATTGGGGCTGGGCGGGAGCACTTTCGGGTGCTTTGAAGTCCTGCACTGGGGGCACACTTGGTGTCCCTGTGCATACCCCAGTTCAAACCGGATCAGGGGCTTGCAGCCCCTGCTTTGGCGCGAACTGGACAAAGGGAAAGGGGTGTAGCCACCCCTCTGCCCTGACCCACCCATAGGTGGGGCCACAGAGTAAGTCCAACCCCTAAAATTAGTATAAATATAGGAACCCAGTCCTTAGGACTTTAGATTATCCCTGGACGAAACTCTGACACAGAATCCTGGATCTTCGACGCTCTACTACAAGATTAGAGGACAGAAGAATCTCCCTTGGGGTCAAGGAGTGACTTCCCTGCTTGGCAGGCACCAAAGAAGCAATTGTCTGGTCTGCATCGCCTAAGCTCCCGTCGGACGCCGAAGT
Organism: Calotriton arnoldi; assembly: GCA_963921515.1. NCBI lineage: Eukaryota > Metazoa > Chordata > Amphibia > Caudata > Salamandridae > Calotriton > Calotriton arnoldi. The sequence goes on from CAWUFW010003978.1 coordinate 599,814, forward strand.
CTTTGCATCACCAGAGGTGGATTTCCAGACTTCCCCGAGGCTGCCCTGAGTCCCCAGCAAAGCTGAGGCCCGTAGCTGTTGTGGGTAACGTGGAACCGTGACCCCTGGACACTGCACGCATTTGCAAGTGCATCCTCTTCTGGGTCTCCCACAATGTCGTGCTTTGGGCTCCGAGTAGCCCTAGCCTCCAGCACCAACTGCACCGAAGATCACTGGCCTCCACTCCACGAGTGTCCTGTGAGCCAGCTCCACGTGCACCGTCTCGAGGCTCCTTCGCGGTCGCTAGCACGTTGGCTAGTAGCCCTTCACGAAGGCCAATCTTTTCCTACTTGGGCTCCCTGGTTGCTCCAGGCTTTCCCTCACTTACCCTTGCTGGGTGAGTTCCTCAGACCTTGCTGGTTTGCATCATCATCAATCTTCCTCTTCATCGAGACTTGCCGTTGCCAAGGCTTGTTGGGTCCAATCCGGTCGCCGACACGTCAGCACTCGACAGACATCATGTATCAGCCCGAATCCTGCTCCTAGTCGCCGACAAAGCCTCCTGGACCTCGTGGCTGAAGAGTCAAGATGACTGTCAACCTACCTGAAGCACTCAACATCGGTGGCCATCTGCTCATCGCCTTCCTGGTCACTGGCTAGTGACCCAGACTCTGTCCCCTCTGCTTTCAGGTTCTTCAGTTCTCCGATCCACTCTTGGATCCACCCGGACACTTTCCACTTGGTCGCCAGCAGCACTTTGCAGCAGATCGCCATTCAAATCGACGACGAAACCCGACCCCGAAAGGCACCTATGCACCCGGCTTCCCTGGGTGAGGTAACAAGAGTACTCCGGTGCTCCTGTGGGTAGAGACTCTAGAACTACCTAGTTCTCAAAGGGTTTGCTCCAAGTCCTCCTTTAAGTGTCCCTTTTCTTTAATTTCCAAACCGCGACTTTCTCCATAGAAGTTAACGGCGATTCGCGGCTGTGTAATTACACTGCACGCGTCCCCGTGGGTCCCCTGTGTCACTACCTTGGGTGGTTCCTTGTGGTCCAAGCACTTCTAGAGGCTCTAGGCTTAGTGTCTAGCTCAGTCGTGGTTCTTATACCACTTTATTGGTATATGGTTTGGTACGCCCCTTGGGCCCAAACGTGTATTTGTGCTATTACTGTGTTTAAATCACTTATAACTTATGTATTTCGAACTCTAGCCTCATAAAGAGACTAGAGGGGTGTGTTTAGTAATAAATACATATATTTTGAATATATACCTGGTGTGGTGCTCTTTCATTTGGTCACTCAAGAGATTATAGACTGGTAAAACAAGCTGCTTTACATTCCTTCAAGACTTAGCCTGAAGGCTGCTCTCCATAGCTACCACTAGGATAGCTTTCAATAAAGGTTGTCTTTAACCTATCTCCAATAAGGGTTTGTTTGGACTGGTGCAAGGTGCCCACTATAATTAGTGGACAGCATATGCCAGGCCAACTTCTCACACCCACCAAGTGCTTGACTCTGTGCTGTGCCTAGAGTCCGTCCTCTAGGCATCTTAGAGATGTGCGCCTGCCAGTCAGAGTCAACGGAGCCTAGTACACATAGTTAAAGATACACTTTCTGTCAGTACTCGGCAGGGACTAGTGGACGGGCTAGGGAGACACATTGAACTGCCCTACGACTTCCGGAATCGTTCATGGAAAGCAGAAACTCTCTCCGCTCTTCGATAGCTCATTTCCATGGGACCGTATCAACTGTCAGTTGAGATCCGTACTGTCTGCCTTTATAAGATCCAGGGTTAGTTTTCAGAGTTCTGTTGAGAGTATTCACCAGGTCAGGCGCGCAACGCCTTATTGAGCTCAACGGGCTTCGAATCGACAACTGAAAGGGTTCAGACGGGCATCTGAACACAGGAACATCCTTCTCCGCCAATCACAATGCAAGTTTCCACCCATAACCTAAAATTGAGGACTGTGAGTCTAGGGGCGCTGGACCACGGGCCTCTAAAAGAGGCATAGACGAAGCTCTACGTCAGGTTGGGGGTCGCCGCGACTCAAAGAGGTTAAACCCCCTGGCATGGGTCTCAAGCAGGCGCGCAACGCCCATTGGGCTCAAAGGGCTTCAGCCCCTCCCCCCCCACGTCGTGTGTGTCAGCCCGGCTGAGACATCTTCCCGAGCACACACACAGCCGCACCCGAGTACTTCACAGGTCTTTAAAAAACCATTCACTTGTTAACGCGGCTTTGTTGTTTTTTCACCCCTTCTTAGAGCCCCTGCATCTCCACTCAGTCTATGGGTGGAAGAATTACCCCCACCCCATCCTTCCAGGCTACCTTCAGACTAGGAGGCAGCATCTTAGCCAGGGTCCGCAGCCTCCAGTGACTTTCCACAGTCCAGTTTTTCCTTCTGCAAGCTATCATGATCCAGAACTGTAGTCCAGATGTTTCAAGTGAGGCCAATCAGTCCTTCAGTTTCCCGATAAGACCAGTACTGGAGAATGGTGTTCTTCATGGCAACCTTAACTTGAAATGTGGGTGTCCAAGGCATTGAAAGGGTCAAGAATTTTAGGGTTCGAGGCTTCTTGACTTCATATATTTAGTCCCTTTTGTCTGCTCATCTGTAAGTTCTTTGAATCTTGTTAGTTCAAGTCCTTCCCTTCGGATCTATAGACCCCCAACAATTTGCGCCTAAGGAAACTATCGGAGCGGCTCACATTGTGATGTCATCATGCCATTGTTCCAGCTGCCATAACCATTGGTTGACGAAAGGTCCAGGGCATGCCCAGTGCTCCGGGCTTTGACCAGTGGCGCGGCAGCTAGGACAGTGTCTCTCAGGCGCAGTCAATGCGAGGTGCCTCTCTCTAATAGCATTGCAAGGAGAGGCGCTACTTACAGACACCGCCCAGAGCACAAGAGGTGCAACTTATGGACACTGCACTCACAACAAGAGATGCCTGTCGCTGACACCACATAGACTGAGAGGTATCTCAGAATGGGGCTGGACTGAGAAGCCATCTACAGCCCCGGTGGTACGCGACCACAGTCAAGTTTCGAAACTCACACCACATCCACCTCTTCACGAGCACCTTTGTGGCAGTCATTTATTTATAAGTGTCTGTGGGAGGAACATGCTGCAGCGCAGTAGGCATCAGACCAATGCTTTTACCCTTAGAATTGGTAGTTAAGCACCTTCTGTAGGGCCTCTGTTGAGGGATTCCTTGACTAGGTGTAGCATAGATGGTTGCACGAAATGTCTTCCAGAAACAAGCAATAATAAAAGCAAAGCGTTCCATAAACACCGGTAAAACACTGTTTCAGTTGTTTTTTATGGCGCGAAAACGAGTAACCACTGAAAAGCACTGGTTTTTTGAGGTATTGAAATCACTGGAAAACACTGAAAAAACACCACCAGAATTTACCAAAAATAGAAACTGAAAACAGGAAAGCCTATGTATATCCCATGTTCAAGAAAAGTGTGTTTGAGAAGAGGGAGCTGAACTCCTGATTGTAAGTCAACCCCTAAGACCTCTGCCATTAGCACACTCTTCACTCAAACATGGAACAAGCTCCAATGTTGCCCAAAGCGCCTAAGCAATGCCTTCTGTGCCTAGCCCTCATGTAGAGAGTAGACAACCACTACTCTTAAGGGGCATATTATCAAGAACGGCGTTAAAATTATCGCCGGTTTAGCGGCAGAAAACCGCCGCTAAAGCGGCGATAATGGGCTTGATAATATGCCCTGGAGAATTCCAATAGAAGCCCATGTTCACACCAGAACATGGACTTCTATTGGAATTCTCCAGGGCATATTATCAAGCCCATTATCGCCGCTTTAGCGGCAGTTTTCTGCCGCTAAACCGGCGATAATTTTTAACGCCGTTCTTGATAATATGCCCCTAAAACTCTTGAACCGCCGGGAGATCTGTCGGACTCCAGCACAGCTACACAAAAAAGGGAAGAGCCACATGGAAAGGAGACCTTACTTGATTGACTTAGCGGAATGTCTTCCAAACAAGATAAGACTGAGCAAATTAGCAATTATTGCCTGTCTAGCAAATCCCAAAGAGATTCCAGACCAACAAAGCTGGTGTTTACACCACAATATCCATTAGAGGGGAACCACAACATTCTGAATCGTTCAAACTTATTACAATTGTTTCAGGCAATCCGAAATCTGTTAAACATAACCTCTGAAGACATCTTGAGTGTTGAGTTTAAAGTTATGCCGGAGTGCAACAAAGGCAGAGAATCAACAATACTAACACTAAATTTGCCTCTATTGGCAGAAGTAATACTGGTGTGTTTCGGGATATCGAAAATTTCAGCTCAGAAGTACCCAGTCACATTAAAACACCAAAATGAACTGTCAAATTCTACTGCTCGCCATACAATGTTTTAAGGGGGATTGGGCACTCGCAACATAACCTACACCAAGGAAATATGCATATAGCCCGGTCTTATTCAACCATAAGAAGTCCAAGTAGGAGAGTTGCCATAGAATCACCTGAGGGAAAGCATATAACAGATTGGTCAAGTCGTCCCCATCTTAATAAAACCCACCTTGAATCCTGATACTCCAGACAATTTCAGACCAATGGCCAATATCCCACTTCTAGTGAAAGCTCTGGAGAAATGTGTGCAACTTCAACTGAGCCAACATATCACCAACTTTAATCTGCTAGACGAATTCCAATCCGGGTTCAGGCCTGGGCACAGCACGGAAACTACTATTCTCCATATTGTGGATGATGTCCTTCAAGCCCTTGACCAAGGCAAAACATGTCTCCTAATTCTACTGGATTTATCCTCGGCATTCGACAAAGTCAACCACGAGAAACTTCTTGAACGCCTCAAATTCAGGATGGGACTGGGGGGATCTGTGCTCGAATGGTTTAGAAGCTTCCTCCGGAATCGCACCCAGAGATTCTTAGTCAACAGTAATCTATCTGCTCCTTCCTCATTAACGATCGGAGTCCCCCAAGGATCAACTCTTTCCCCAACCCTCTTCAATCTCTACCTTGAACCGTTAGCTGAATTACTACGTACTGCCAACATCTCCTCACACATGTATGCCGATGATACCCAGATCTACATCAAAATCTCATCTCTAGAGGAGATCTACTGTTTGAATGAGGCCCTAAAGCTGACTGTTCAATGGCTCGCCTGCAAGCAGCTCAAACTAAATGCACAAAAAACGGAGGGGCATATGTACAAGGAGTTAACGCCGCTTTAGCGGCACTTTTCCGACGGTTTTGTGGCGATATTTTTATCGCTGTATGTACAAGCTGTCGCTAACCTCTGTTAGCGGCAGTTTTCCGGCGAAAACGTCCATTTTAAAGATCGCCACTTCTGTTAGCAATAATGACATGCAAGGGAGGCGTTCCCGTGCAAAAATGGCCGCTAACCCCACTTCGCGATATTTACAAGGGAATTCTTGAAGTGTGGAAGACCAAAAAAACTGCCTCTATCTGCAGTTAGAGACAGTTTTTTAAGACCAGGAAATAGCTGGTCTTCAAAATGGAGATAACACTTGGGGCCTCTTTTCAGCAGGTTTTGGTGCTAGACCGCGCTGCAAGCAATGTCGCTGCACTGCCCTGCAACAAAACTACAGGGCAGGAATGCGCACCATCAATAATATAGTGCGCATTCCTGGGCCTCACTCATGAAAAGTGTTGCAGCGCTGCGACAAGACAGCATTGCAACACTTTTCACTACGCCCTTCTTGCAACACCATGGATGCGCTGGATTCACTGGACAGCGCTCCATGTCGTAAGGAATGACAGATACGTCTGGAATCCTGACGTATCTGTCAGACCTAAAGTCACGCATTGCTGTAGTTGTGTCACAAGCATGACGCAACTCCAGCAATGCATGGGGCCAGCTTATCCCTGTGGCACTGCGTCACCCTTACGTCTGCCATCAGGCAGGCGTAAGGTACTGTCGCAGTGCCATTCTTGAGGGGTGCCCGGGTGTCAGGGCAGTTGGAGATCCATCGGTGGCGGTTGCGCGCTGCGGTGCCATCGTCTGTAAGTGTTGGCGGAGTGGTGGTGCTGAGGGAGTTGAGGAGACGTTCTTCGGTGGCCTTGATCTAGCTGCGAGGGGGGCGATGATCAATCAATCAATCAATCAAGCATTTGTATAGCGTGCTACTCACCCGGAGGGTCTCAAGGCGCTAGGGGGAGGGGGGTCCGCTACTGTTCGAACAGCCAGGTCTTGAGTTGCTTCCTGAAGGAGAGGTGGTCTTGGGTCAGGCGGAGGTGGATGGGTAGGGAGTTCCACGTCTTGGCAGCCAGGTAGGAGAAGGATCTTCCTCCCGTTGTGGCTCTTCGGATGCGGGGACGGCGGCGAGGGCGTGGTTGGTCGATCGTAGCTGGCGGGTGGGAGTATAGAAGGTCAGACGGTCGTTGAGGTATCTGGGGCCTTGGTTGTGGAGAGCTTTGTGTGCGTGGGTGAGGAGTCGGAACGTGATTCTCTTGCTGACGGGGAGCCAGTGCAGGTCTCTCAGGTGTCCGGCGATGTGGCTGTGTCGGGGGATGTCCAGGATGAGTCGAGCTGAGGCGTTCTGGATGCGTTGGAGTCTTTTCTGAAGTTTGGCTGTGGTTCCGGCGTAGAGGGAGTTGCCGTAGTCCAGTCGGCTGGTGACGAGGGCCTGGGTGACCGTCTTCCTGGTTTCGGTGGGGATCCACCGGAAGATCTTCCGCAGCATGCGTAGGATGTTGAAGCAAGACGAGGAGACGGCGTTGACTTGTCTGGTCATTGAGAGGGAGGAGTCCAGGATGAAGCCCAGGTTGCGTGCGTGGTCCGTTGGTTTGGGTGCGTTGCCCAGGGCAGGGGGCCACCAGGAGTCGTCCCAGGCGGAGGGTGATGATCCTAGGATGAGGACTTCCGTCTTATCTGAGTTCAGTTTCAGGCGGCTGTTCCTCATCCACTCGGCTACGTCCTTCATCCCTTCATGTAGGTTGGTTTTGGCGGTTGTGGGGTCGTTGGTGAGGGAGAGGATCAGCTGGGTGTCGTCGGCGTAGGAGATGATGTTGAGGTTGTGTTGGCGTGCGATGGCTGCGAGGGGGCTCATGTAGACGTTGAAGAGGGTGGGGCTGAGTGATGATCCTTGTGGTACGCCGCAGATGACTTCGGTGGCCTCGGAACTGAACGGGGGAGGCGGACTCTCTGGGTTCTTCCGGCGAGGAAGGAGATGATCCACTCCAGTGCCTTCTCTTGGATTCCGACGTTGTTCAGGCGTTGCACTAGGGTGCGGTGGCAGACTGTGTCGAACGCTGCGGAGAGGTCCAGGAGGATGAGGGCCGCTGTTTCCCGTTGTCGAGCAGGGCTCGGATGTCGTCGGTGGCTGCGATGAGGGCGGTCTCGGTGCTATGGTTGGCCCGGAAGCCGGACTGTGAGTGGTCGAGGGATCCATTCGTCTCGATGAAGGCGGCCAGTTGTCTGTTGACGGTCTTCTCGATGACTTTGGCAGGAAAAGGAAGGAGCGAGATGGGGCGGTAGTTTTTGAGGTCGGTGGGGTCCGCTGACGGTTTCTTCAGTAGGGCGCAGAGTTCGGCGTGCTTCCAGCTCTCTGGGAAGGTGGCGGTGTCGAAGGAGGTGTTGATGATGTCCCGGAGGTGGGGTGCGATGACGGCGTCGGCCTTGTTGAAGATGTGGTGAGGGCAGGGGTCGGTTGGTGATCCGGAGTGGATAGAGTTCATCGTGCGGATAGTGTCTTCGGTGTTGATCGGGGTCCAGGCTCGGAGGGTGGAGGTGGGGGACGTTGGAACGGTTGTAGGGTACGTCGGCTGTGTGCTGAAACTGTTGTGTATGTCTGCAATCTTGCTGTGGAAGAACGAGGCGAGCGAGTTGCAGAGGTCTTGCGAGGGGGTGATGTCGTTGTTTCCGGCGCTGGGGTTCGAGAGCTCTTTGACGATGATGAAGAGTTCCTTGCTGTTGTGGGCGTTGTTGTCCAGTCGTTCCTTGAATGCGGTTTTCTTGGTGGTGTGGATCAGCTGGTGGTGTTTTCGGGTGGCGTGTTTGAGGGTGGTCATGTTGTCTGCAGTCGGGTATCTGCGCCATGCTTTCTCGAGGGCCCGGCAGTTCTTCTTGGATTTCTTGAGTTCGTCGGTGAACCAGGGTGCTTTCTTGTTGCCGGGTCTGATTGGGGGGTCTTCAATGGGGCGAGGATGTCAGCGCAGTTGGTGATCCATCTTGTGAGGTTGCTGGCGGCTTGGTTGGGGTTCGTTGAGCTGGCGGGAGGGTTCTGGCTCAGGGATGTGGTGAGTTGGTCGGTGGTGATCTTGTTCCAGCTTCTGCGCGGGAGCTGTTGCAGGTGGTGGTGCGTGGTGGTCCTGCTGAAGCTGAAGTGGACGCAGCTGTGGTCTGTCCAGTGGAGTCCGGTGGTGTGGCTGAAGGAGATGTCCTTGCTGGAGGAGAAGACGGGGTCAAGCGTGTGGCCGGCGTGGTGTACATTGAGCATGGTGAAGATGTGATGTATACAATGATGGTCGGTCCAGGAGAGTCTGGTGGTGTGGCTGTAGTTGAAGTTCACGCTGGTGGAGGAGCCGTGCTCGACTGTGTGTCCTGCTATGTGGCTTGCTGCGGTGACTAGCTGCTTGAGTCTGATGTTGGGGAGCTTCCCCAGGAGGGGGTGGTGTACTGGTCACTGGGGTTGTCCAGGTGCAACTTGAGTTCCCCGAGAAGGATGTCGTCGGTGGATAGGAGAGCCTGGGGTGCAATGAGGTCTACAATGGTATAGCAGAATGGGGCTCCATGGCACGGGGGGCCTGCAGATGAGGGTGCCGCAGAAGATGGGCTTGGGGTTGGTCCGGATCTGGAAGTTGAGGTATCCCATGGTCACCGTTGGGTTATTAGAGTGCCTGGTCAGTTGGAGTGTGCTTCTGTAGGTGATGGCAATGCCTCCGCCTGGACGGTCGGGGTGGTCCTTGTGGGTGATTCAGTAGCCATCAGTGATGGCAATGGCGATGTCCGGCCCAGAGCAGAGGTTGGTCCTGGCAGGCGATGTGGCGTCCAGGGTTGATGGCGAGGAGGGTGCTGGCGTTGTAGCGGTGGAGTGTCCGAGAGGAAGCGTCCTTGGTGCTGAGCGTGGTCCAGGGGCAAACGGACGCAGACGGGCTTGCCTATGGCTTGCCTTTGGCACGGGAGATGTCCTTTACAATGCAGGCATTACATCGTAATGCCTTTACAATGCTACTCCAACAACGCAGCTGCCTTTCACATCGCATTCCATTACAATGCATTGTGAGGTCAGTAATGGGGTATTTGTAAGGTTTAAGGTGGGTATGGGTTTCATGTGTCGGAGATGAAATTTGGGGTTGTATTATGGGGTAAAAGTTTACATTTGGGGTGTGTTTTGGGGTCAATTATGAAAATTGGGGTGTGCATTTGGGTCAAATATGAATTTTAGGGTGTGTTTTGGGGGCTCAAAGATGATTTTTAGGGTCCAGTGTTTGCTTTGGGGTGCAAGGGTTAGTTTTAGGGTTGCACTCACTGAAGTGGGAATAGTAATTTTTACATCTCCGCTATCCAACACCTTCCCTACTGTTGCAATATGCCTAGTATTACTATGCATTGTAATGGAATGCGATGTAATGGTATGCGTCGTAACTTCATATATACCTTTGGCACACCAGTGGTACGGCCGCTGCGCATGGCCGCACAGCGGCCGCCATTGAGAAGTGCTGCGGGGGGGACTGGACAGCTGGGAGGTGGGAAACGCCAGAAAGAACACTGGATGGGGCTTGGGCCCACGCGGGTGTGTGTGTGAGGGAGTGTTGTAAATATTTAAAGGAGAGAAATCTTACCTCGAGGCCGGGTCCCGTGTCTTCATTGCTCCTGCTCTCCTGAGTGTGCTTCCAGGAACAGGAAGTAGGCAGCCAGGCTCCTTCCCCTAAGCCAATCACAATGCTGCAATGCGGCGTTGGGATTGGTCATTGGCGCCGGGACAAGGGGCTGGAGGGGTGGGCATGTTCTCCATGCAGGCGGTAATGCAGTCTGCATTGTGAACAGGACAGTGCGCATGACTGCTTTGGGCGGCCTGAGCGGGCCGACCAAACAGTCACTGCGCACTTGAGTGGGCATGCCACTCCGCCTCTGCCTTGCTCCGTGAGTGGAGCTGCCCTACCCACCCTCCCGCCCACAAAGGAAACATGGCACGATTACATCAGGAAGTTATCATCATGTGATGATTTTTCCTCTTCTTGCACTGCTTGAAAGCAGTGGGGCGACCCTCTTCCGCCATAGCGGATGAGCCGCCACTGGGGGTGCGTCAACTACAGGTGCTAGGCCTGGGCGACTCGACCCCCAGGCCTCCTCCGCTACGCGTCCCACCTTCTCCTTACCTAGACATTGACACTGTGGCGCAATCCTCTGCACTCTCTCCAAATCTGTGACTCAGCCAGTAGAAGCCTCAGCCAGGCAGGATTTCACAAGCCTGGGTACAGCAGTCGCCGGCAAGTCCACTGGGGAACCTCCGGATGCAGGTGATGCAACAGGGCCCCCTTATGCATGAAGATGCAGCGCTCCCACCACACAAGTTCGGCGCAGCTCAGGGGCCTCACCCTCCACAGCGTCCGGCCAGCGCAACATCATCCAGCCTGTGATGCAGAGAGGCACCGCCCACCGTTGGTAATCCCCTACATGCACCCCGGTGTAGTGGTGGATCGTAGTTTGCGATGCAGACCTCCCTATGTTGGTGCGCAGGGGCGCCTCTACCTTTTACAGCTCCAAGGGGCTCAAGGTGGTCTTCTCACACAGGTCAGCAACGTGTCTCCATGCGACCTGCCAGACTTCCCCACCAGGCACGGGCAATCGCCACGCCTCAATGTCTACCGCCACGGCTCATCAACTCCACAGCACCTCCGCATCCCACTCCAGGCTCCAGACGCAGGTCCAGCGGGCATCCAGGCTCCAGACGCAGGTCCGGCGACGCATCCAGGCTCCAGACGCAGGTCCTGCGAGGCATCCAGGCTCCAGACGCAGGTCCAGCGAGGCATCCAGGCTCCAGACGCAGGTCCAGCGAGGCACCCAGGACCAGACGCAGGTCCAGCGAGGTATCCAGGCTCCAGACGCAGGTCCAGGGAGGCATCCAGGCTCCAGACGCAGGTCCAGCGAGGCATCCAGGCTCCAGACGCAGGTCCAGCGAGGCATCCAGGCTCCAGATGCAGGTCCGGCGAGGCATCCAGGCTCCAGACGCAGGTCCTGCGAGGCATCCAGGCTCCAGACACAGGTCCAGTGAGGCATCCAGGTTCCAGACGCAGGTTCAGCGAGGCATCCAGGCTCCAGATGCAGGTCCAGCGAGGCAACCAGGCTCCAGGCGCAGGTCCTGCGAGGCATCCAGGCTCTCATCCTGGTCATCCTGGATGTTGGGTGGCGTGAGGGGGTTGTTCATGTGTGCTGCACTTGGCCCTGGCTGCTCCATTCTGCATTTCATTGTTTTTTTTGCCTATTTTCTATTGGAGGTCGACTGATAGGCGATTTTTTTCCAATAGAGGCAAAAAAACTCACGTTGGGCTGACTAACGTGCGTTTTTTTGCCGCTAATGGGCCTTTCGTTGGTTTTCGCCCGCTAACGCCGGAATTCCTATCGCCATCACGCTAATGTTAGCGGCAGTTTTCACCACTGATCCCTGAAGCTATCGCCATGTAGCGACGTCTTGTACATACGTCACGAACAAGGCGATAGTTTTCAGCGGTACACAGCGGTAAGAAAACTGCTGCTAACTAGCGTTAGCGGTAGTTTTCGCCAGTCCTTGTACATATGGCCCGGAGTTCCTTCTAATCTCCCCCCCTAAAAGTAACACTGACATCCGGAAATGGACCAAGTCGATCACAGCACTAAACTGCACACTGACCATAGTGGAATCTGCCAAATCTCTTGGACTAATCCTAGACAGCAACCTGAATATGCGAGACCACATCAACTCGATGGCTAAAACTGCCAGGTTTCACCTGAGCTACCTGATGAAACTAAAACCTTTCCTTGATGCCTCAGACCTAAAAATGGCAGTCTAGGCATTTGTTATCTCCAGAATCGAATACGGATGCTCAACCCTTTCAGGCCTGCCCAAGATCTCCACGCCCCCCCTAAAAGCTTGCCTCAACGCCACCGCCAGACTCTTAACAGGCTCAAACAAATTCGATCACATCTCACCGCATCTGAAGGCGCTGAACTGGCTTCCTCTTAAAGGCAGAATCCAACTCAAACTGGCATGTATCACCCACAAAGCGCTACACACGAAATCCCCTGCATATCTCGCCCAGAAAATCATGGTTTCTGGAGGAGCCAGAAACTCCCAGTCCGCTAGAGACTTTGTGCTCCAGCCACCCCGCTTCCGAAAGGAAAAAACGTACAATTGTGCTTTCTCTGGGGCCGCACCAAGAATCTGGAACTCGCTGCCATATTTCATCAGAAGTATTCCCTCTCTGCCAATATTTAAAAAGGAAGCCAAAACCTTCCTAATGGGCAAGTTTCTCCCATAAATCATGCATTGCACACACCGCTCAGTGGCTTTGCTTATTTTAGTTGCTGCTAGAGTTTGGACTGACTGGCTGCTATCCATCTTGTACTGACCTTGTTCTCCCACAAATGTAATTGCTGGATTTCTCTGAATTATGATCTGAACATTGTATACACCCTGTTATTCCCCAAATGTTTCACTTCCTTCTACCCTTACTTATGTTTTTTTTTCTTTTACTATTTCATACTTGTATACAAGGTGTTATCCCTGTAAAGCGGTCTGATACCCTAACGGGTCACGTTCGCGCTCTATAAAACACTAAATAAATAAATAAAACATCAATATGTAGAGATATTGTCATGGAATGTTGCCTGGCTGTCAAGACTATTAAAATCTTCATATAAAATCTTCATCTGCAAACTCACTCCTAACGAATGCTGATTTAATTTGCCTCCGAGAAACATGGTCAACAAGTTCAATAACTATCCCCGTCTTCTGCAAGATATTTCAAGCTGTGAAAAAAAAAAAAAATTTTTTAGAGGCCATCTGGAGGACATTCTATATATCACAATATCGACTTGGAACTAAAAGTCAAAGAAATACCCACCCCGGCTGAAATGCTACAACTGGTTACGCTGGGCGGTCTTAAAGCAAATGACACCTGAACAAAGAGTTTGCTGATTAACGTCTATTTTAATTGTTTTGGCTCTGGGCGAGCGGAAAGGTTGACTCAGCTATGTGACAAATTGGACATAGTGTTGTGTGATCATGTTATTTATGACATAATAATCTGTGGGGACTTTAACCTGCATCAATTGGGAGCAACCTCAGTTGGTTGTCTGAAAACATACTCCCCAACTGACTTGCTCCAAAGTTTCCTAAATAAACATGGTCTCAAGTTCATTCAGTTGGAAATTCACCAGTGCCACCAAAGTTTCCAAAAACGTTCAAGGGAATAAGCACAATTTATTATGTTTTTGCCTCAGCCAAAATCATTGAGCATTTGGTGAGCTTCGAAATAATCCTCTCATTACCACTTCGCACAGTATTGAACCCCAGCTCATCCAAGTGTGAATGCCAGATAGCATCGGGCACCTCACAAGGTGACAAAACTCTACACTTAATCTGGAGAATAAAATGGGGTCCAGTCTCCTTGCAAAAACTTAAGTCTGGAAATCTGCCAATGGTCTGTCCCTTATGAATCATAGTGGCAAATATCTGCTGGCCAACTGGGAATCCATTATTAAGGATATCCTTTTTAAGGATATCCGGAATGTTGGCGGATTGCCGGAAGCTCAATTTCGCCCTTCTCGTTGAGATATGAGCCGCAACGTCCCTACCATTCAATCGGCATGATGGCGCCCGGGCAGCTGTATGAACGCGCCCGGTCCTGAAAGAAGTTTACTTCATTGCCGCCGACCTTCGTTTTTCCAGCAAACAGCGCCCCCCACCACTCGGCCCGCATCTTTAAACGTTGACGTGCTGGCTAACCAACCCTGGGAAGTTTACCATAGGGGAATACCGCGTCGACCCCAAAATGGCGGATTCACCCGATCGATCGCAGCACCTCTAGCCCAGTGGTGCATCTGTTTCCTTCTCAGAGTGGCTGCTCCTTGTGAGGAAATCCATCTTTTTTCCTCAGCTCTATGTACCATTTGCTTGCTGACTGCTGCACTGTACTCGCCATTCACAGCGTTTGGTCCCGAGATGCTGCCTGACTCTAAAATGGCGGACTCACCCGATCGATCGCAGCACCTCCAGCCCAGTGATACATCTGTTGCCTTCTCAGAGCGGCTGCTCCTTGTGTGGAAATCCATCTGTATTCCTCCGCTCTATGTACCATTTGTTTGCTGACTGTTGCACTGTACTCGCCATTCACGGCGTTCGCTACCGAGTTGCTGCCTGTACCTGCCTGACTCTAATATGATGGCAGCAATTTCCCCCACCCGTACCTCGTCTGCACTCACCCCGCTGCAAATATTTGACCCGTGTGCAATATGGAGCACAAATTGACAGAGCTCCTTCATTATTAGCCCCTTGATCTGTTGCAATCTCTCAATTGCTCACCTTGGTCTGCGTTTGTTGAGGCAGCCGAGTGATCGGCAGTCAAGTTGGCGCCCAACACAAGATGAGACTACACTTGACCTACGGCAGTCTTTCCTACAGCATTTGATGCATTGTGTTAGCGGGATCCCATGTAGCTAACCCAGCGTCCCACCAAACTCCTGTGTCCTTAATGCCATGTAGCTGCACCTGAATCGTAGTCATTGGATGCGGCTACGCACCGTCCATCAACATACAATACACCCCTCTGAGTGAGACATTTCCACTACTTCCTTCGCTAGTGAACCTTTTTCCTTTGACTTCACCAGTGATCTCTCCCTACGTCCTCTGACCTGAGGATGAGATGAAGGACGAGGCGGACGGCGCCTCCCAGTAACACCGGGACTGATGCCTTCTATGGAACTACGACGATGCCCCACTGGCTGAAACTAAAACTGTTTGTACTTACCGCGGAGCCTGAGTACCCTTGGCTGCTGCCCGGTGGAGCTGTCCTATGCAGCTATAGCGGAGTCTGGCTCTGGGTCACCCCATTGGCCGTCACCTACCCAGCCAGACATCGGACACTGTTTTTCACGGTTCTTCATGGTTTTATCTGTCTTTCTCTTCGACTACTTTGACCGCTTCGTTCCCCCTGGAGTACTTTCCCCCTCAGATATATCTGACTCTATCTGCTTTCCTCTCCCCTGTTTACCTTTCCCCCTCTACCTTCCATTCCCCATATGACGTGTGTCTAGGATATGCTACGCGCTAATATCTTATATTATTGTGTAAGCTCACGTTTTTCTCCCAAGCATATACTGGTAACTGCAACTGTAACTGTAACTGATGTAACTATGTAATAATGTTCTGATGCAATGTCCTATCTCATGTAAAGCGCTCTGATACCTCCGGGTCTAGCCAGCGCTTTATAAAACTTTTCAAATAAAATAAATAAACAAATATCCATTTAACTCAAGAATCTGCACTAGCTCCCAGGAGGTTCTCCACAAAAAACTCCAAAAAGAACCGCCGCTTAATATAAAACAAGCAGAATATCCACAGGCTGAGGAAATTAAAGCAAAAAACACACAACTTGCAGACCAAGGCTGATCAGTAGTTGAGACTGCAGGACTTAACAAAACAACATAAGCATCTTGTATGGTCTATAAAAAGCCAACAGAGGTCCAAACAGTGGTTAAATACTCACTTGTGGGTAAACGCAGTCAGGCTGACCAATGGAGATACAGTAAAAACAAAATGTGCCAGGAAACCACTAGAAATAACGAAGTGGATAAAACGTTGTGGACACAGCATGTAAAAAAGTTGTATGTAGCAGAAATATTGTGTCTCCTTGCCAAACACAATAAGTATCCCAGATGAGTCTTCGGACAAGGAGCCAATGTTCACGAATAACACTATTCAAAGAATCCTGTATAAAACAAGAGCAACAGGTGCTCCTGGCTCAAATGGGATCCCAGCCCAAGTTTTCAAAGATGACATCGACCTGTCATCTACAAATGTCTTCCCCCTGTACCACACATGCAAAGTGACCTCTCAAGTACTAAATAGCTGCAGGGGCTCAATTGTGCACCCAATATTCAAGAAGGGAGATAGGCAGAATCCAGCCAACTACCGCCTGATCGCCTTTCTAGATATTGAAGCTAAAGCATATGTTTCTGCCCTCTTAAAAAAACTGGAGTGCTGGGTGGCAGCTAATGCGATTGATACATTTTATCAAATGGTCTTCATGTCGAACTCTTCAACCTCTGACAACATAGTCACACTCTCTTACTTAATTCAATAAGCTACCAGTCAGAAGTAATCCCTCCTCTAAGCATGTTTTATTGATTACTCGGCTGCATTGGACTCAGTAGACAGGAGCAACTTATGGAGGAAAATCCAGGTCTGGGGAATCCTGAATAATTTGCTTAATGCTATAATATCTTTGTACTCCTGAACATGGGTGAGGGTTAAGCTGTCCCAAATGGTAATAACGAGGAAAAGCCCGATGACTAACGGATTAAAGCAAGTCTGTGTCCTTGCTCCCTTGCTATGTAATCTGTACACTGCGGACATGTCAGCAGCCCTACAATATGCTAACATATCCAGACAAAATCTGAAATGTTAAGATCACTATAGTGCAATATGCTGACAACATCGTCCTGCTGGACAATTCTAAAATTGAGATTCAGAAAGCCCTAAATGCCCTCTATAAGTACAACGAGGCAAATAAAATGATGGCAAATGAGTTAAAAACAAAAGTTGTAACCTTCAGGAAGACGACCAAGAAATCAAACTGTTGCTGGACTATGAGCCCTTTAAAATTCACTGAGACAAAATTGTACAATTACTTGTGCATGTGGCTTTCCATAAACGGTGGAACTAAAACTCACTTGAGCCACCTTAAAGAGAAGGCCGCACTAATCACTATTAGACTTTGCCAGCTTAACACTGTATTAGAAAGTCCCTCTTCAGTACCAATACGAAGGGTTCTCAGGCCCCCCCTACTACCTGCGATCAACTATGGCCATGAAGCTTTCCCAGAGCAACTTACTAAAACTACGAAACAGCTCCACCTAAAAGCATACAAAAGAGTCTTTAGACTGCCCCAATATATAAGAGGTTGCCTGATTAGACTTGAATTTGGGTTGGAGGGCCAACCAAGGGCTAACACATTGAAATCCGTCCTCCAGAACATTTTTAAAATTAAGAGTAGCAATTTATCTAAATGAGTCAGCTGATACTCTCCCAAATAGGCCTATTCACGCTGAACAAATTATTGCTCTCATACACAGCATTTAAAACTATTCTGAGAAAGCGGACAAAAGCACTATCAAAATCATGCGACATGGACAAACTAAAGAACACACCGATATTAGGAGTACTGGAAATTTCATACGCTAATAATTACCCACCCTGCTTGAAGCCGCAACTATACCTTCAGTGCTCAATTGGGAAAGCCTGTCTTAAATAAATATTGGCTGCAAGGTTGATAAGCCTTCAAATTAAAGAAAGCAACCCAAACTGGCCGTCCCTTTCCACGATTGCTAATTGCAGGCTGAGTGGCTATAAAACTTAGGGGCATATTATCAAGGGCAGTATCGCCGCTTTAGCTGCACTTTTTGCCGCTAAAGCGGCGATATTGTTATCGCCCTATTTACAAGGCGTTGCTAACATGCATTAGCGCATGTTAGCAGACGATTTTGTAATGCATCTCATGCCAGCGATAAACATCGCTAATGAGATGCAAAGTAGGCGTTCCTTCAAAAATACAACATGAAAGAGGGTGCTAACACAACAGCGCTGTATTAACAAGCCGGCCCCGGTCTTGGGAAGCGATATTAAAAGTCCCGCTAACCGCGGTTAGCCGGATCCTAACGTCTGGTCAAAACCTGACTTAAGCATGTTTAGTATGGGAGGTGGATTGACAGGTTAAGTCCACACTCCCATATTAACAAGCCTTTCATTAGCGCTGTGAAATCATCGCTTGATTTCACACGCTAATGATGATTATCGCCGTCTATCGCTGGTTTGTACATCGCCTGTGAGCTAAGCGTTGCTAATATGCCGCTAACACGGCGATGTGATCCAGCGATAGACGGCGATCATCAAAATCGCGCTAAGCGCGATTTGCGATATTCAACGCATGCCGTTGATAATATGCCCCAGAATCTTTTAACCTCTTATGCTGTTGCCCGATGCTTTTCCATGCCAGGCGTATTCTGTTGAAACCTCTCTTCCTAAGCCACAGCATAGGAGCCTGTAATGAGGCTAGGAATTGTGTTCTTACTACAATGGAGCCAACTGAACTGGCTAAATTTGGTGAATACATTAGAGTGGTACATGACCTCCTTAAAGACCTAGACAAGACTGTCCAAACTTAAATATGGAAAAGATAAACTCTCTCTGCAGAAAGCTTGGAGCAGCATGCAGCTTCTGGTGTTTACCATGTTTAATACTACTCACATTATTTTAGCACTTTACAAAATAATGCACAGCAATTGGACATTGTCATAATCATTGTTATTCTTGCCTTTCAACAACCACTAACTATACCGTCACTGGTGTCATGCCCAAACTTGCTGCTATTGACCTCTTTCAAGAACGTTTGCACATTACGGTTATTTCCTCTATCGCAAAGCACTTTAATATTGACTCCTACCTCTAAGTTTTGTATTCTACTTCCATACCGCTGATATTATTATCTTTCCATGCTTTTTCCTATTTTTACCTATGGTACTATCTGTCCTAAGTCGATTTTTGCTGCTATGGTCTTACTACCTCATCTTAATAACCTCGGCACTCACAGCCACTTTTAGTAACCGCCGAGCACGCCTGTGTCTAATGTTAATCTATAGTCCTTTTTAGTGTATCAAATGTAATGTAATACCACTGTTTTAAAAGTTTTTCTTAAGGTATTTTTTAACTCTTTTTATGTGCTTGTGTTACTCAGATATTGCTTGTTATCCATGCCTCATGTATTGCTTCTGTTGAGAGAATTCACACTGACATTGTAACGATTTTTATTAATCATACAATAAAAGGTATTGACAGACACAAAATGCAGGGCTCTGCAGTTTAACAAAAGAATTTGCTTTGATTTAATCATACAGTGCTCCTGAAATCACACTTACACTCCATACGCCAGTATTTGTGACTCCAGTCTGTGTGAAATCCCTATGAGAATAATAGCACGGTCGACTCAGCTTTTCATCCCTTCAAGTCCAGTAAACTGAGGACCAGTAAGTAGGATAGTACTAAAAGAAGCCACTGAAGTGCAGTATAAAGCACAATTAAAAAACAAGGTGATAATATAATCTCAAATCCCCAGGAGGAGTCATGCATGTCAAAAAACATCTCCACAAGTTAACAGGGAGTTGTATGGGGAAAAGACTGAGCATTCATCACTAAACTATATAAATGAAGAACAAGGCACTCTAGAAGAATTATGTAAGTATTAGTTCACAATGTTAGTGAACGCACAAGCATAAACCTATATGGAAGCCTTGATAATTTTAAATAGTTTATGTCCATCAAATTTTGAAGAGAGCCCTTTTCAGAATAAGGTCCCGAAGGGTTTAGCGAGGTCTAAAGAAATGGGTAAAAGACTTTAAGGTATTCCAAAGCCCAACATATATAAACAAAAAGGTTTCCTTTTAACTGCATACCTCGGTGGTGCGTGTTAGGTGAGTGCGGTACATAATTGATTAATAAATGTGTTATCGGTAAGCAGAAAAATATGCCAATATGAACAATTAATTGCTCTTTCTTATAAGAAATTTAGAAAGTGCGTAGAGTTGCTCCTGTTTGATTTTCCCTTTGTGAGATTTAAGCCCATGAAAAGTAAGCTTTGCAATTTCCAATAGATTTTACAAAATACCTGCAACTATCCTCACAAATGCATGAACCAGGACCAAACCTCCTTGAAAGGTAATGCATATCTGAACAAATCAATTTAAGTGAATGTGATGAATTCTGTACTAATTATTATTCAGGAGAACACGATGAAGCATTTGAAAAGCGCATTAGCTTTACCTACAACTAGAAGCTCTACCCTCTGGGCAGGTAGCATTGCAGGTAGCACAGAGTCTTTGAAATCAAAGTTAACCAAGGGAACTTCATACAATATTGGAGTAGGGTCAATGCTTAGGGACACATTTTGAGGTGCAGCTTTATAACATGCTCACTCAATGTAAAATATCCATTTCCTTCTCTGTATCCCCTTAAAGAGAGTAATGGACGATTTTAAAGGGTCATGTAACAAAGAGCAATACTCATTCTGTGTCTATGGGCAAATGCACTGGCACATAAGGACCCTAGTTTTTATATTAATTGCCTTGTGATTAGCTAGATAGTTAAAGACAAAACAATGATGTTATAAGTTTTTCAAAATAATTCCAAAATCTGAATATGCAAGGTGGATTTAGAATGTAAACAAGCATGCCAGATTTATCTGATACACTTGAACGCCTGAAAATATTTATTTGTTAATCTATTGTTTTATTGGGCACAAAAGGTGATGGGTCACCTTTTAGATTGCGCTGTGCTTTTTTAGGGGGTATAAAAATGTGCATTGTACATTATGTACTTTTAGAGGCCATCCTGAAGGATATACACACTTCTCCAAAAATTATGTACGTTTAGCCAATCTTACTAGTGTGCAATAGCTTAGATATGATGAGTACGTGATGAAAAATCATTGAAGCAGTGCCATGAAAGTGATTGAACACATTTGTGAGAGACTAGGTTGTTGGTCGAGGGACTTGAAACCCTACTCAAGCAACAGCCACAATCTGTGCCAGGGTGAACTACAAAGTCACTAAATTTACCTGCGCTTAACCCTCTTGTAGCTTGCCACAAAAGCAGTCAGGCTTAACTTAGAGGCAATGTGTTAAGTATTTATGTAGCACTTAAACATTAACAAAGTGAAGACACAGCACAAGAAAAATGTCACACTAATTTAGAAATATAGAGTACAATATTAGTAAATTATTTGGCACCAAAACAACACAAATCCAATCAGTAGAGTCAAAGTTATGAATATTTATAGTGAAATATAGCACCTACAAAGTCATAGCGACAACCACAGTCATCTAGTCGCACAAGACCGCGGCAAAGTCGAAAGATATGGCCAACAGGGATGGAGCGCAATGTCTGAGAAGGCAAAGTTCAGTGAAGCAAGGCAGCTGGTGGTGCCCTAGGAGGAGGTGTCATCATTGGGGAGCTGATGGACAAAGTTGTGGTGAAGATTTCTATGTTCATTCTTAGTCTCTTTTAGGGCAGTCATAAAATCCCCAGCGGGGTGAAGCTGTAGGCTGTAGCAAAAGAAGGCTCGATGAGGCCAGCTATCCCTTCCACAAGGAGCCGCTGAACAGGATTTGCTATTGCAGAGAAGAATGTATTGGGAGCTGCCACAAAATCAGGCCGATCAGCGAGCAGCTAGGTCCTGGTCTCCTCTTGGTTCTAAGAGCACTTTTTGGCAGAACATTTTTTAAGTCCCAGGTTTTGGAATTGGGCTACTTGACATCTTTAGCACAACTTCCAAGCACCCAGGACTAGAGGGGCACCACTTGGAGAGTCAGAACTCACTCAGGCTGGGTGCAGATGCAAGATGGGTGGAGCTTTTTCTGTCCCTGAGGCTCTTATCAAGAGACAAGCCACTAGCACTTGGAATCACTGTGGACGTCTTGGGTTCAAACAGGAAGGCAGGTCTCAAGCAGCAGGGTAGTCCGCTGAGGGCACAAGGCAAGCTTCACGCAGCAGGGCAGTCCACTTGGTGCAGCAGGGAAGCCCTCTCAAGTACACATCAGGCAGCAGAGCAGTCCTCTGAGAGTCCTTCTGCAGGTTCCGAAGTGAACTGAAGAGAGTGCCTGAGAGTCGTATTTTTGTACCTGGTGCCTACTTTGATGTGGAAGAATTGTCTGGATTTTCCCCCCACAAAAGTATCTGAAATTCCCTGTCTCCCTGCCCTGGTCCCAATCTTTTCTAGAGGAGGCACAATAGGCTAGTGTTAATTTATTTGTGTGTGAGCTGAGGCAGGGTCTTTGAAGTGCAAGTAGGGCTGTGCACAGCTCCACCCCAACATCCTGCTTGGATGGCCCATTCTGTCAACATTTATTGTGAGGGAGCTATACACAAAGGCCAACTGCCAACTCCATCTAGTCATGTGTCCAAAGAAACAGGCTGCAAGCACCAAAGAAAACACCAACTTTAACAAAATGGCATTTTCAGAATTGTGACTTAAAATCAGACCTTACAATTACAATTCCTTAGACACCAAACATGTCATTTCTACCTGCTCCCAAACAATTGTTACCACGTATAAAATGTAATGAGGAAACCCAATGGTATGCTATGAGAGAGATAGGCCTCACAGTAGTGGAAAACACATTTGTGAGTTTTTCACTACCAGGACATGTAAAACTTAAAAGTAACTGTCCAACTTTTTAAATACAATGCACCCTGCCCTATGGGCTGTTTAAGACTTACCTTAGTGGGGACATGTGTAATAAAAAGGGCGTTTTAGGCCTGGGAAGAAATAGATTTTGTCAAGTAGAATTTGCAGTTTAGCACTGCATACAGGCTGCAATAGCTGGCCTAAAACATGTTTTAAGGGGCTACTATGGTGGCACAATAAGTGCTGGAGGTCCACTAGTAGTATTTAATTTACCAAATCTGGGTATATGGTACACCATTTTACAAGGGACTTATAAGTAAATTAATTATGTAAATCAGGTATAAGCCATTTACCATGTTTTAGGGAGGGGGCACAAGCACTTTAGCACTGGTTAACAGTGGTAAAGTACACAGAGTCCTAAAAGCCAACAAAAACAGGTTCAGAAAACTGGAGGGGTGAAGACAAAATGTTTGGGGGTGACCCTGCAGAGGGGGCCTTGTCCAACAACCATGTTTTTTACTTTGGTTATTAAACAATTCTAAAGTTGTAGTTGTCCTGCTGGCTGGTGGGATGGAATTTCATACAGTGGTCACACTATCAGAGTTGAATTGCTTTAGAGGCTCCAGCAGAAGAATGTTTGGGCTCCCTGGGGAGTGCTGGCCATGCCCAACATACCACATAGAGCCCCTTTTGTGTTGGTATGGTTCTCCTCTGGCCCTCCAGACTGGCAAAGAACAATTCTGTGTTTCTGTTCAGAAGCATATTACACTATGTACAGCTTAGACAGTGCACCATCAAATTAATTTCAAAAGCTCATTTGTATATATATTTCAGTAACTATTTCAACGATTGAAATTCATAGAATCTCTGTAGGAATAGGTTGCGCTCCTAACTGCATTTTTATTGCAGCTTCCCTACGTGCATTAACTGAAGAGATTTTCAGATGTCTTTTCAGATGGAGCAATGCTCCCAGATTTAGTAACACTAGCTAGATGTTTGGTAGTAAGAAGAAGTTTTGATTAGCCCTGAGGCTACATAAACAAACATGCCTCCCTCCCCGATTGGCCTTCTTCATCTAATGAATTATTATTATTGAATTACTTATTATTTCAAATTTGTAGGGTGCACAGCTACCCCGAAGGGTTTCCTGGTGCCAGGCAGGGTAGGCAAGAGAGAAGAGGTATGAAGAAGGGCTAATTTAAGAACAAACAGGTTTTCAGACCCTTGCGAAAGGTGAGCAGAGAGGTCTCAGCTCGCAAGGAGGCTGGTAAGGAATTCCATAAGCTTGGCCCCAGGTAAGCCAATGACCGGCTTCTCATACGGGCCTGTCTGATTTTATGAACAATTAATCGAATTTGCTGAGCAGAGCACAGGGGGAGAGACGGAAGGTGATGCTGCCTCAAATCATTCAGATATTTCGGGGCCGTACCTTTTTTAATTCTAAACATATAACACAGAGCCTTAAATTTCACCCGATTAGACACCGTCAGCCAGTGTAAGTCTTGTAGACACCCTGAGACAGAGGAAAACTTAGGCAGTCGAAAAAGAAGTCTTGCTGCTGTGTTGTGCACCAGCTGCAGCCTCTGGATGGTCGACTTATCTGCACCCAGATAGAGGACATTGCCGTCTTGAAATAACAAGAGCCTGGACCACAGTTCTCTGGGTTGAGAGAGGAATCAGCCATAGAATCTTCTTTAATCATCGCAAGACTGTAAAACAGGTGGATGAAATCTTAGCCACTTGTTGTTTCATCGATAGATGTTCGTCTATAATGAAACCCAGGTTCCGAACACTGTTCACTGGCGTGGGAAGAGATCCCAATTCGGGGGGCCAATGTTGTGGTCCCCAGAGGTCATGTCTTTTGCCTAAGATCATAACTTCTGTCTTGTCGCCATTTAATTTGAGCAAATTATTTTTCATCCAAGAGGCAACTTTGCTCAATCCTAGATTAAGGTCAGATGGCTTGTGTCCTTGTGACGAGGAGAGAGAAAAGATAATCTGTGTGTCGTCAGCATAGCAAAAAAGAGACAGTCCAGCATTTTCGACAACCTCCACTAAAGGACGGACGTATATATTAAATAACAGCGGATTCAGCACCGAACCTTGTGGGACAAGGTGAGAGGATGCATGAGAATTGGAACAGGCTGTTGCTGAGGAGACCTGGAAGGTCCGATCCTTAAGGGAAGAACAAAACCATTCTAAAGCCATTCCGTCTAAGCCTAGTGACTGTAAGGCTTTCTCCAGGCTATGATGGGATACCGTGTCGAAACCGGCACTAAGATCTAATAAAATGAGTGCCGCAGTTTCACCTTCATCTACACGGTGCCTTAGCATTTTAGTCACCCCCAACAGTGTGGATTCAGTAGAGAATCCAGCTCTGAAACCTGATTGAGAGGTGTGAAGAAAGTTCTGGGTTTCAACGAAGGAGGCCAGTTGTCCATTGACATGCTCCTCCAAAATTTCTGAGAAAGTGGGGAGCAGCGAAATAGGGCGAAAGTTAGACGGAATGGAGGGATCAGAATTGGCTTTCTTTAAGAGGGGGAGGAACATAACGTGTTTCCATCTGTGGGGAACTATCCCGTCCTTTAAGGAGGTATTTAAGAGCTCTATTATCCTTACTAGAATGGAGAGACCCAACTGCCCTAATACATGTCGAGTTAGGGGATCAAGAGGGGAGCCAGATTTAATATTTGAAAGGAGATGATTAAAGGAGATGGAGTCTATGGGGGCCCAAGTGTCCAGTTTGAGGGAAAATCTAGCATTACTTATGGAATCAGATATAGCAGGGGCTTCTCTAGCATTGAATGATTCTGCTACAGCTGAATCAGACTTAGTATCGAGTGTGTTTTTCCTTCGTAGCCCTGTGTGCATATTTTCAGTTCTGTCAATGAAGAAGAGAGCAAGTTCTTCACATTGACTATAGGAAAGGACAGAAGACTTTATCAGTTTTTCAGTGCTGGATAGTTCTTTTACTACATTAAAAAGAGTTTTAGTGCAATTTTGTGACTGTAAGATTTTTTGTAAGAAAAACTCTGCGCGGGCTGCTTTGCATAAGCTGTGGTATGCGCTTAAAGCCTTTTTATATGTCATTTTAGTATCTTCATTGTAATATTTTCTCCAATGCCTTTCCAGCGCTGTACACTTGAACTTTTCACTTTTTAGCCTATCCGTAAACCAGGGAACCGGAGGCAGGTGTCTGTTTGAGCATTTAGTTGAAAGAGGGAGGTATAAATCTACTGCTTCCAAAAGCCAGTTGAATGAATGATAGAAGTCATTGACTGATCATGTTGAATAGCTGGCATGAAGTATTAATTACCATGGCACTTTGTACAACTATTGCGGTGAGGCATTTGTTAAATTTATCCGTGCTTCAGATCCTAAGGCTTTGGATAATTCATAACTCTCATTTGTAGCTCGTGAGGATGATTTGAACAGCTGAGATAGACTTCCATATTAAATGTCCTCTATCATTGTCACAAGGCCATAATGTACACGTTTCCCTACAATCAATGATGCAATTGGTGTGCTTAAGCCAATGTATGTTGATACTCAGCAATTCCTGCATTGATGTGTCTACACTTCTTTCTCCTGATGATATCTTAATTAATCTGTTTTTGATATGCTCCAAAAGTGCAGCCTTTACTCTGACTCATAAGGGATTTGTGGTGCTACACAAAATAACTATTTAAATTTGCATATGTAAACAAAAACTGGGAAATACATTAAGCAAAAACAATAAAAACACAAATTTAAATTAAATGGAAGAAAGCAAATTACACAAATCTCATACACAGACACAATAGCACATCATGGCAAATAAAGAGATGATCACAACCATGGAAAAGGCAGTGAAAACAAATGCATATCTCAGACTTTATGAATAAGCAAAAAGGTAGGCGCAGTAGTAATCCAGCAGGTCAAAGATTTAATAGGCTTGGGAAAGGTGCTGAGAAGAGGTTGACAAACAAATTCTCAATCAAAGCGTGCATATTAAACATCAGGCACAGTGTGTAAACCAGGAATGGCTTCAGGCCAGGCCATAGCCCAGGTACTCTATGTAGAGCCTGCAATGCATGACCAAAGGCTGTGCACAGCTGATTTAGTGGCTGGACCTGACTGCTACCAAGATTCCCACAACACATTATGCATGGTTGAAGGCTGTTCACTGTTGGTTTGGTGGCTCGGAGGATGGTACAGGGTGCAGGCCCTGCAGCCATCCCATTGCATACAACTAAAGACAGTGCTCTGCACAATAGGTTGGGTATAGGGCCTGTCCAAAAGCCATGCGCAGCTTTTGTTGGGTGTGCAGGAGGTCAAAGGGCCATGCACAGCAAGACATAGGTGCACAAGAGGTTTGGCGCAGGACCTGCCTCACAGCTGTGCACATCTTTAGTTGGGCATAGAGAGGGTGGGTGTAGGGACAGTGCACAGGTAAACTCAGTTGCGCATGGTCAAAGGCTGTGTGCTGCGGGGGTTGGACATACAAGAAGTTGAGCAACCTCTGCTGCACAGTCAAATGTCATTTGCAATGAGATTGGACATAATAGAGGGATGTGAAGTATATCAACAACAAAAACCCAAACAGTCAGCAAAAAACATGTTTAATTTAAAGCAGGGTTCTCCAAAGTTGGTCCTGGAGGGGTCGGATCCATGGCAGATCTTTAGCATATCCCCATTTTGACAAATGTAGTTATCTTAAAAATCTGGCATGGATCCGGTCCTCCAGGACCGACTTTGGAGAACCCTGGTTTAAAGTTATGATACCTTCTGCTCTTAATTCATCATCATATGTTTAAAGAAAGCCTCACTAATTCCATTACAAATGCACATTTAATGTACAGCTATAGCTTCTAAATAAAACCAAAAAAAGCTGAACATAAGCAGATTTGATGATAGCTGAGCAAATCATAACTTGCCCCCCTGCCATGCAAAGTGGAACTTACATCCCAAATGTAGTGGTTTAGGCTCACAATACTTATAGCAATAAATAACCAGGCTTAACAATGTAAAGTCATTAAATGATAGCATGTATCCAAACAAAGAAATTACATTGTATCCAGAGTAATGCTAATCATAATGTCATTGGCAAGATGATGTGTAACTTCAACAATGAGGTCATTATTGGAATTTGTGAGGTCATCTGGAACATCATGGGTGATGCCAGGAACAATGCATTTGGGTTACATCTTTTCTTTTTATGTAACATATGCATAAGGGCAGAATGTAATATCCTACTGGTATTACACTTGCTGCCAGACACTGGTAACTTAATCCTCATGTCTTTCAGGGAGATCAGATTGGAGCCACAGCTGTCAATTGTAGACTTTAGGAAAAACAGCATCTCACATCAGTCCCTTAGAACTTTTCAGTTTACGATGCTATGTTTGTACTCCATTTCTAAAATTCAATTGAGAAATTCATTCATGCAAAGTCATCTGATGGTTTTCTGTCACCCGAAACCCATGAAAATGAAACACTTATCGCATCGTTCTCCGTACATATTCAAAACAATGCACCGCAGTCTTGCTGCACTTCAAAGTAGACACTATGAATAATGCATCTCAGTGCAAGGAAAGTTTTCTTAATTATTAACATGGAACCAAGACAATGTATCGTATGAAGGTCAAATAATTCATTTACAAAATGTATTCTATAGCTCTGTAGCAAGTAAAATACAGGGGCATATTATCTAAAAAGTGCGCTAAACATCGCAAAGCGTGTTTAGCGAGCACTTTTTTATCGCCGGCTATCGTCGGAATAATTTGCCATGCTAACGCTGTATTAGCGACATTTAGCGCTATGGCGATAATTATTCCAGCCATAGCGTCGTTTTCCATGGAACATCGCTGGTTTTCCAGCGATGTTTCATGGAAAACGGCGATAACCTTGCTGATACGACCCTGTGGTCGTATCAGCATAATCCACCCCCCCATGTTAGGTATGGCTAACACCTGCTAATTGCAGGTGTTAAATAAATGGCGATGACTCCGGTTAGCGCGACTTTTCACGTCGCTAACTGGGGCCATGGCCACCTTGCTAATAGGCGATAGGCCTGTTAGCGGGTGTTTCCCAGGTTTGTTCGTCGGGCACGCCCACTTTGCATGTCATTAGCGATAAATATCGCTGACATGCGTAAAAAAACGGGCGCTAATGCCCGAAAACTGTCACTAACTGCTGTTAGAGACAGTTTGCTGATAGGGCGATAAGAATATCGCCGCTTTAGCGGCAAAGAGTGCCGCTAAAGCGGCGAAAGTGCCCTTGATAATATGCCCCACAGTTCTAGTGCTAATCGCGAGATGCAGAAAATATGTCCTCCCTTGTCCTCGTATTTTGATAATCATATTTGTGTGAATTATTTATTTTTCGAGACCAAGGCCAGGGAGAAAAAGCTTATAACATGTTTTTATGTAGCACCGTTCTAAATAACAAATGTTACTATCACCCAATTGAACTGTAGCAGTTATTCACCACCCGCAGAAGTTGAAGGCTCATAATGACTAGCTAGAATTTAAAATGATGGTGGGGGTGTATAATTAGCATGTTCTGAGCCTGCGTCCAGGTGGAAAATACACTGTGCACTTTCTTTTAGAAAATAGACTGGTGCACAACGTGTGTATTGAGACAGGGTGACAAGGCGCTGGAATTGACTCCCATTGCAACCTCGCAAACAGCCACTCCATCTTACATTTAGAAAGGTTTTAAAAACCCTTTTGTTTTGGTCAATAATCATACTTTTAATAACAATTTGTTGGTCCTGTGCCAAGAAGCCTATCCAGGGAAGACTGAGCTCTAAAAATGATTAATTCAGTTACGAAAAGAATCTAACCACCTTGCCTTTCGTAAGGCTTTGAAAACCTGGCTCTTCCCCAAATAACCTTGTAGGGACTTCATCTGCCTGCTTAGCGCTGGGATGCCTTCGGGTAGCCATGCGCTTTATAAGTGCTACTTCATTCATTCATTAATAACAATAACTAGATAACACTAAAGGTTAGAACATGAGCTGTAGACGGCACAACACATCAAACACCTTTCCCCAGGCTCTGTGCTAAACCCCCTGCTGATCTAATCCACTCTGCAGGGCTATTGGGTGCATGCGCCGTGTTTAGCCCTGCGTCACTGTGCAGGTCTCTGGTAAGGGTCAGTGAGAGTTGAGAACAGTGTGCTGTTTTAAGTCAAGCCTTATGCTTAACCTCCATGTAGATCTAGGTCCTTCTACATTAACCCAAATAGGCTTTAACATCTGCATCATGTTCCCCCTATTCCAGCTGCAGGTTGAAAGGCACACTTTGCATTCTTAGTTCATTTGGTACTGCAAAAATGATTTGCTTAGAAATGCCGTGTTTTGTGGAGAAGTGATCTTCCATTCGTAATGAGTGACACAGCTCTGACCATCCATAGTAATGACATCGATGATGTCAATAGTGAGGTGACATGTGAAGATTGTATACATAACTTCAGCTTAACTGTTTATTTACAGGAAATTTCTGAGGCTTCTTGAAAAAAAGTGTTAATGTCTCATGATCAAATGAAACCATAACTAGTACCGAACAAAGAATTTTCAGCGTATTTTAGGAAGGTTTTGATAATATACTACGCTCAACTCCCAAACTTTTATATTCCACTCTGCCCATCTGTCCATCCATCGCCCCAGTTACTCAGTAGGGATTCACTGCAGGGTCAGCATGCAGTCAGGTCCAGCATCCAACATCCATGTGGTGAACACATACTGCACATGGCTTTTTTTCCCCTTTTTTTTCCAGGCCATGCATTTAGACTACCATGTGACCAACCTACAGCAGTACAGTTAGCATGTTAAGCACAGTTCTGGTGTCTCAACTATGGAGCAGATACATCAAACGGCGATAAATATCCTGGCAAATAAAGCTTTTTTTGTCATCATTATTTAACTTTCTCCTCATTGATGGATCAGAAAAGATCTAAATATAACAATAGTAAGCTAATAAACATCTAAGGGATTTCGTTGAACAGCACTGAAGTTATAGGCAAATCAGAAATCGCCTTTTCAGTGGAAATTTACATATGCAATATCTGTATATTTAAATTTGTGATCTGTTGCTACTTTGCAATCTTGGGCAGACAGACTATGCAAATTTAGTTTGTTGAAATACATTTTCCGACATCAAGAGGCTTTTTCAACCTCTTAGGGAAATGCCGTATTGCCCGCTGCACTCAAACAATACGTATCATGCTTCCCCGTGGCGCCTCAAATATGTTTCCATACACAAAATGTGCAAAGTTGCATGACTTCATCAAATTTCAAGATATTGGATACAAAATTTAAATGAAGCTTTTCACCAAGCAATCACAGCTCTCTAAACATTCTTTATTGACAGAATTTGCAAGTTTGAGACTCTGCAATTCAACTATTCAGCTAGCCCTAAAATGTAACCTTTTGAAGTCGACCTGCCACCCTTTGTGGAGCAAATATTAAAAAAATTAATGAATGGGTTTGCACCAATCCCCAATAAGGCCCTGACGTGTGAAGTTCGATATTCATGCCAAGCTTGGTGTAATTGCGTTCAGAATACCCTGTGCTAGTGCCCACGAGGTACGGTGACAGGCAATAAGACTATTATTACTGAGTGAAGTTGCAGGCCTTGTCAAGTATTTAATGGGCTACTGAACAAAGGCATAGCCTGAGGCACAGGCCTGTGCCCAATGGACACAAACCATGAACAACGGACAATGGGAGGAAGAGTAGTGTACAGAAGGGGCGTAACAAAGGCCCCCACATCCCCCACGGTGCGGGAGGGCCCAGGCTTACCCATAATGAAGGGAGCCCCCTCAGCCCCTACCGATGTGAGGGGCCCCTTCAGCATATCTTGCAGGGGGGCCCCCCTCATGTTTTGTTACGCCACTGGTGCATAGGATGTAGTTAAATGTCACACCCCATCTTGTACCCAGTCCACGTCCTGCCCTAACTTAACACAGTCACGCCTTCTGCTCAATACCTAGGACTCAAGTACCAGGAAAGGTAACTGAAGCACCTTAATCAGTCAAAGAAAAGTAATCTCAGTTAACCATTTAAGGAAGGTCATTCACCACTTCAATTAGGTTTTTAAGCAGGGTGACAATATAGGCATGTTCTAAATGAACGTGTGCTGTCAGAAATATTATTTTGACATAAATGCACAAAATAAAATAGCCATTTACTTCACAATGTGTGCTTTATGGCTTCCTGAACTTACATGCGTAAGTGCAGAGCTAAAAACCAGCTTCTCATCAAATGACCTTGTCATTAAAACTGTAAAAATCTCATTTGCTTGTTTACAATGTGAAATCGCGCTTTAGGCCTGGCTGGTTAGGGATGCGAGAAGACATGTGAGCTGCCATCAGCTTTGCTTAGTTTCTTACCACACAACGGCTGACAAGCAGTCAACCTTGACATTAATTAGAATTTCTCTTTGGGCTTTCAGCGGATTTTATGAACTATTAATGCAGACGGACACTGCTTGAACAAGCAGAATCTTGCTATAGATGAAGGACGTGGCTCTTTACTTCCTTTTGAACAACACGATTACCAAAGTCCCAATGCCTGATATATGTTGGCTGACTTATGCTATCACATGTTTAAAACCAGCAATAAGCCGAGGAAACTACACATTAAATCAAAACTGTTAAGATTTTACGTGATTCTTAGAGAATTAAGGATTTGTACTGTAGTTTACTAAATGAATTATGAGCCTTTTGGAGTAACTAGAATTCTGCATGAGGCAATATATGTGTATTCAACTGAAATGGTTGCGATTCATGTTTCACCATATTGTAAATTAATGTATGTCAGTCTATTAAAATGCACTCAATAGACTATCTCTAAATAGACTGTCTCTCAAAATATACAATAGAGTGAATCACAAAGAACCATTATCACTCTTTGCAGTAAACATTTTGTTCATCACAGTAGGTAATAGGCAGATTCACTGTGCAGTTCCCGAGATTCATTCATATATGTGGTGGGAGAGAGAGACAATGTCTGCAAAAGCTGTACCTGCTAATCCTTTACATGCCTGCTAATTAGTTATGTACTGGATGCCATCACCCATGTGGGTTGGATAGAAAGGGGCCTGCTGACATTAGCAAGTGCTTCTCCATTTACCCACACAGGTGATCTGAGAGCATCTAACAGTATGGGTGTAATGGGCCCATCCACTGATATGCCTTGTTATCTATCTTATGCACACCTATGTAAGCAGTGGGGAAGAAAAATGTATATCAAGGCTAAATAATGCACATTTAATTGATCAAAAATGTAGGCGGGGTCAGATTTGATATTTGTTTCAATACAGAATATTCTGCAGCTGGCATGCACTTGCTCAGATAGCTTCCCAATTACAAGTTGTATTCCACTTTCCACGATTATAAGTGGGTTGGTTCTCCTTCACTCAGTTTTACTGGGTGCGGGAACAACGGACCCAGTTTTACGAGCAAGAAAAACGTGTTGGTAAAATTGAATTGGAAACAGTGCCATTGCAGCCTGCACCCATTTTCCAGTTCACCACCATCAGCAAAGAAACAAGGGAGCATTTAATTCTCCCTCCAACCAGGCAACATTCTCCGATACCTCAACTCGCTTCCCCACTTACCTCCCACCCACACCTCACGCAGACGTTTCAGCAGGTATTTACCACCTGCTCAAAATAGGAGGTAATTGTCTGCATTAAACTCCCAGAACTGAAAATACTGTGCAGAATTCCTCCTGGTGTTTCCAGGCCCACACAGTTGTCCCCATTCTGAGGATCATTACACATAATTGCAGGAATTCTATGCAGCGATTCCAGTCGTTATTTGTAATTCCAGCCACCAGGAATCGTTTACAACTTGTAATAATAAAAATGTGTACTAAATGATAATCAACTGTAAAAAAAACCATATCTGCAGCAGCAAAGTACTTCATCATAATTTAGCTCATCATAGTATATTAGATGATGATTTAGATTGACCATTGCCAATGTATAATTTTATTATTGAATTGTATTTGTCTTTGACAACCTAGTTTGATTTATTTCCCTACATTACTCTAGGCTGACAACCCTGTTTTAATGGTCTGTATGGCAAATTGATTACAATTACTTTTAGATTCTTTTGCCCAAATTATAGAGAAGTTGGACCTCCTGATGAATCTTACTAAATCGTTTCTGATGATTTGTGGTCCTCAGTCAGTTAAAACAAAGTCTAATTTTGTCCATGGTACCCCCATACATAGATTAAACATATTTCAGTGTTTGGGGTTTCCGATAGATTCGGTATTGAAATGGGATGATATTTGCAATGCAAGATGACATCAGTTTGATAAATCAGTTGAAGCTGTGTTCAGTTTCTCTAGAAAATTGTGTTAGAAACCATTAAAAGAGATGAAATCTATTTACAAACATAAATGTGTCTCAATTGCAAGTTTTGCGGCAGAGCTATGGGCATACATTTCAGGAATGGACTGCAATTGATACCGAACTCCTTCTTGCAAAAGCTTTTACCTGTCCCCAAAATCATGTCTACTTTTATTTGCCATGTCAAGTTAGGGATTGGGTATTTGGTTGACTATATTAAGCTATGTCTGTTAGCTTTTTGGCTTTACATTTGGCCTAAGCTAGACACCATACTTAGCCCAATGATTGGATCAGATTGTAAAGCCTTGGAGCACGTCCTCCAAATCCCTTGGCCCGAACTGATAGCAAAATCAGAAGGGTTTTATTCACCTGGCTCGGGAAACCTTTCTTCCAAAGATATGTTAAAAGCCTTATTTTTAGAAAAACCTATCAAGTGTAGATTTATTTTAGTGCTAAGTATTCTACGGTGTGCTCTAATGAAATTATTTCTACTACAAATATGATTGAATCATATCTCTTCTTCATGTCAAATGTGCATCACACATTTCTTCTAACACAATTTAGGTTCAATATATCACGTTTTACTGACCTTCCAAGAGAAGGGTCTTTGGAAAAGGGTCTTGCCCCATTGTCCTTGCAATTTATTTATTTTTTGTCATTTTTACAAGGGCAGAGAAAACGTTTTTTCTTATCAATATTGCGTACCCATGAATTTAGATATCACAGACCGGTCTTCTCTTTTCTACAAGAAATTTTCACAAAATATATATGCATTTCAATTGGGAGGTTTATTGAAAAATCTATTAGAATAAGAAATATGTTGACTGGAAAAGAAGGTGAATGATGATGAGGGCAGACCAGATACTTGCTCTTACCCTAACTTTTGGCCTAAGAGCCACAAATGGGCAGACCTTATCTGATATTGATGACAAGTACACCTGGTGTTATGTTCAAGACATGTTGGTCCTTGAAAGGGTGGACAGTGACCACAATGCCCTTAGTCTGACCCTGTTGGGGTCCCTCGCTAACACCCCGATAGCCCACGGTTGTCCCAAAATAGGAAATGTCGAACTTTTCAATGATGTTAAGACCATCAAATGGGCTTGAGTCGAAAGGCCTCCCGAACCTGTGGAGGTTGTGAACTCTATGGCCACAGAGTATGTAGAATTATTGAACAACTTTACCCCAGAGGAGAGAGCGTTGTTTTCGGCAAAAGTCCATGAGCACTTCTGTGACAACATAGGAGAGTTGTTGGCCCAAGATATTAAGCACACACACACGTCAGAAAGGCACACCCTGATATACTAGGGCATGTAGGGTAGCCAAAACACTACTATTGCAAGTGATTAAGACTAGGGATAGGTCGCAGCTCGCGACTTGCAGGGCAAGTTATAAGAAAGAGGTGGAAAGGGCCAAGAGGGATTGGGAAGACTCTCTGGGATGAGTTATCCCATGCTCTGATAACCAAGGATAACATAAAATGCTGGGGGAAATTAGCTGTGTGTTCCTATGGTGGCAAGAGACCTGGGGAATACTTTGTACAATCTCAGGATTGGGATTCCCATTTTAGTAATTTATATTCCAGTTTGTATTACCAGGGGTAGGTTGATGTGGATCCCCAGCTGGTGGAAAAACTCAAGGACCAGGTAAATTTAGAGGTAACCCTTGGGAAGACAGAAGAAGCTATTAGCTCTATGTCATTAGGGAATGCACCTGGTCCAGACTAGATCCCTAATGAGCTTTACAAATTAATTCTGGGTATCCGGGGCCCTTACATGAACCAACTCTCAAGAGCCATCTTGAAAGGCATATCAATCCCTGCTTATTGGCGGCATTCAGCAATAGTGTCCCTAGCAACTATAAACCAATTAGTCTCATCGATGCCTCCCCCAAAAAAAATTGTAAACAAATTTTGAACCACGTTCTAGACTGGATAGGGGAGAAAAATGTCCTATCCAAGTTCCAGGCAGGGTTTAGGAGTGGAATTAGCACAGTAGACCATATTTTGCACTTCAACTCTCTCTTTTGGAAGACTGTGATGATAAACAGGGGCCTACTCTTTGTCACCTTCGTTGATCTGTGCGCAGCCTTTGACCTTGTACCTAGGGCCATGCTATAGACAATATTGGATAGGATGGGTATTTCACCAAATTTATTGGATATTTTGGTAAGGTTGCACGAGGAGAACTATGCCTGTGTAAGCTGGGGGACAAGGGACAACTCACCTCACCCATAAGTATCCAGAAGGCAGCCAGGCAGGGATGCGTACTGGCCCCACCCTGTTCTCACTCTATATAAACGATGTCATGAGTAGGTTGGACAGGGACGGATTTGATGCTCCCAGGGTGGGGGCCAGGAGAGTGCCTGCTCTGCTCTTTGCAGATGATATTCTTCTGAATTCCAAATCACTATGAGGTCTGCAACAGTGGCTGAATGTCTTTAACGTTTTCTGTCTAGAGCATGGATTCCAATTTAACAGTGTGAAAACTAAATGTATGGCTTTTAACCCAGCTAGAACTAAAACCTACAGTTGCAGACTCTTTGTTGACACAACCACAATAGAGCAGTTATCAAATATTGATTATTAAGGGCTAAAGCGAACACCAAGCCTAGATTGATCCATGCCGGACCATAAAGCTGATTGCTCACTATTACAATATTCATCTCAATTGCTAAAGACATACAACAAAAACTATTTCAAATAAAGCTGCTCTAGCAATTGAGATTTATATGGTCTAGGCTCTGGGAGCAGCTCTATACGGAGCAGAGATCTGGGGCTGTGCTAACTGTAGCGCCCTGTCTCACTCCAAGAATAGATTTATTAGGTAGCTATTTGCACTCCCAAAGAGCTCTCCACTGGTCCCATTACATCTAGATTTGACATTCAAGAACATTTCTTGGAAGGTTGATCTTCACCTATTACTGTATTGGCATAGGATTTGGGCCTCAACTGCCTTGGATGCTTATAGACACACCCTTAGATATTTTAGTCATTCCCAGTATCCATCAGACAGCGTGGCTCTTGTATATTAGGTCCTCATTTAGGAAGTTGAGTCTGGGAAGTTTCTGGGAAGCACCAAAGGCCCTCACTCCTGTCCCCAAAATGTTAACTAAATTGGCCTATTGGCAGATGGTACATCAAGAGGTCATAGGTAGCAGTAGAGGCACTTTTTCTGGAGTTTAAGCTGTCACCCAGTTCTGAGGATACGATCGATCAGATCACTCCCGCTCTGGCCAGGAAATTGTCCTTACAATTTACATACCAGTCTCTACCCATTATGGCCTTTCATGCTAAGTGGGCAAATGTGAGCCATCAGAGCATGGAATGTCCGGCGTGTAAAGGGTCTAGAGAAGATTTATCCCACTTTCTAGTCTTCTGTACAGCGTCTGATGCCCAGAGGAGAAAATGGTTACTACCCTTGTCTACGCACTTGGGTGATAGGAGTTACTTGGTTGCCACCAGGCTCTTAAGATCTGACACCTCTAGGCTGGTGGTGTTTGCGGTTGCAAGATACCTCCAAGCAGCCTGGATATGGTAGTCCAAGTGCATTCGTGCCACCGATATTAGTACACCCCGAGGAAAAGCATTAAGGGGGGCTGGAGGGCTCCAAATGCCTCAGCCTAGAGGATTAAAAATCAGATTATTATGATCTTTTTATAAATTGTGTTTTAAGTACTGTCTTTATAATATATTGTTTTTAGTTGTCTTAGACACAGCTTTTAGTCTAAAATCTTTTATGAATTTTTATATCTCATTTATTCACTGTGTTGCTTGACAATTTGCACTATGCACTTTAATACTTTGGTGATAACTAATGTATTTGAGTCCCCTCCTATTGGTTTTATTTCAGTTTGCTGGATGGCATAACGGACCCATCTGGAGCTACCCAGGGCTTTCTCTGAGGTTTTTGCTTTCCAGACCCTGTTTTTTTTTGCAGCGATATTATTGGGGTACTCTGTTAGATTCATAAACGAGGTGTGCTGAAGGATGCAATCTGGTTTGGAACTTACACCAGCTTACTTAACCATATTGCAACAAATTGGGTTTTGTAATTAAATGGTGCGCTTCTGTAATTATTGTATTTGTTCTTATCTGCTTTTATGGTTCTTTGAACCGAAATAAAGATGATGATGATGAAAGGACACAAGGTTTGGTGTTTTCACGTATGCATTTTACATGTTGTTTTCATATGTACATTTGTTATGGCTGGGATTTCTTTGAAAAATAAGTATTTTATTGATAGGTTTATGTTTAATCTGTTTTCCTGTATCTTTTACTGCAATTTTGGGAAAATATGTTCTTGACTTGATTTATATCTTTTATTTAATTATTCATTTGGTTTTACAAACCATTATTTGTCTTTAAATGACTGGTAAGACTGTTGCTAAAACATTTGAAAAACAATTACTCCACATTTAACTGGCATGCAATTGTCTCTAAAATAACCTCCTTGGAGTATCAAGATGAAAAAGAAATGACTCACCATGTACAATACAGCAACAAGATAATAGCTACGAACTTTAAGCAGTTCTAGTCTGGGGTCAATCTAAAGTGTGGAAGTAGTCATAAATGTTTGTGGAAAATTAACCATTTATCGACAAAGAGGAGATTAGCATCGCTATCGTAGTCTCTTTAGGATTCCCTCTATTCTTTGGCTTTCCTGATTTTGATAATCAATGTAAGAGGACAATTGGGTACATTTCATCAGTATTTTAATGGCATGATTCTCATTGGGCTGCAAATGCTGACACAAATTCCACTCTCATTCAATATCAATAAAGGGGCAAGCAATTATGGCAGGTGCGAAATTTGCACCCAATTCTGAGTTGAGACGGAAAATAATCCTCAAATTGCGCATGTTCTCATGTATTCTGTGTTAGGAAAACTGGCATTGTTCTTGCCTCCTGATTTTCAACAGGTTTTACTCTTGGCTCCAATCAGGAGTATGAAAACCTTCAACAGGCCCAATTGCCATCAAATCTTACTTTGTTACCAAGCTGGAGTTTGCTCTAGAAACAGGATTACCTTCCTTGGACTATAGAATCCAAGATCCTACAAGCTAAGAGCATGCACTCAGTTTTTATTAATAACCACATTAGTCGTTATTTTTTTTATTTTTTTGCTTATTGGTACAGTTGAGCCATCTCATATAAAAGAATGCTACTTAGGAGTTTTATCATTATCTTGCCATCCAGTATTCCTTCTTCCTTTACCTCACCAAAATCAACTTTTTTACCCTGGGGGACATTATGAGGATGCAATTGTTCCTAGAGCAGGCCGAAAGTGATCTAGATTATACTCAATTCTTCAGACACTTACAGTTAGGACATGCTCTTACACAATATATCACAGGGCCCATAGACACACTGGAATACAGCCAACTAGAGGTCAAGATACTCCTAGGTGAACTGACTGGACACAAGGAGCCTAATTCAAAAAGGGCCTTCGCACTCGTGGTGGAGGCCCCACAGTTGGGGGGGTGATCTCCGCACTCGTGGCAAAATCTCTGCAATGAGAAGTCTCATTTTGAAGATTCCTTGTGCGGAGACTCCCCCACAACTGCAGGTCCTCTGCCATGAGTGCAGAGGCCCTTTGTGAATCAGGCTCAAAGTCTCCCAAATGTATCAATCCTTTGTGCTCAACATACCGGACTCATTTGACCGTCTTCAGGAGGATCTAGGACAACTCACTGACGATGATTGAAGGGAGGTCTATGCCTTGCCCTGTGAAACAGCTATAGCTTTGCAATATCACCTAATCCAATGGAAATATCTGAACAGAGTTTACTATACCCGGAACAGACTATGGACATGGGGCAGTGGCCTTACAAAACTGTCTGCTCTGCACTACAGCATGGGGTGATTTTATCCACATAACTTAGAAATGTGAGAAATTGACCCCGTTTTGGGAGGGGGTGTTGACATGCCTGGGATGCATGTTGGGTTGGACATTACCCCTAAGATCCCACACTTATCTTCCTTCATGCCACGGACGAGATAGGCGGTGACAGATAACGCTCCATACTGGTATGGTTGGGGCCTGTGATAGCGAAGAGGGACATAGCCAAGGCCTGGAAAGACAGCGAACCACTGTGTTTAGAATGGTGGAAATCTGGGTTAGACTCCTGCATGAGTCTGGAAATCCCTACATGTAAAGCCAGGGGTTGCCCACTGAAACATTACAAAATATGGGTTGAATGGTGCCGGTACTGGAACATCACTCTCCAAAGGGTTGAAAACCCTCATCACTCACTGGAAGATGAAATCCCGACTTATATTTACAAAGCATGAGCTGGGGACCAAGGGAGGAAGGAGCTAAATATTGGTAACTGTTGGCCAGAGGTTGGGGGAGGTTGCTTTTGTTGTGTAGGTAATGCTATACCGAAAGCTCAGCCACTCAGGCGTTTTCTGTTTTGTAAGGTCAAATGTGCAAAAAAGTCTAAGGTACCAAAAACTAATAAAGTGTTGTAAAAAAATCAACTTGTTTATTGATGCCACTTCTACCTTTCATTAAAACTATTTTGCCACAACCTTAACACTGTCACCATGTTAATAACCGTACATCTTCCATTTCCCCTCACCCTAACCTTACCCTATTACTAGGCAGTCCAGCACAGCTTGCCTTTCCTTGCCATATGAGGTCTATTGTCCATATAATCCCCTCCCACACCATCCATTTGTGGTTTATTATAGTTGGAACAACAGTGAAAAATGTATCCGACTACCAAAGTTCTAGGGCCTGAATGCCAATGGCACCAGCTAACCAGACATGGTCAGTACATCTCCTCTTTCAAAATATCGATTTCATCACACTGTTCACTGGTCTAAATATGAGGTGGTATGTTCTGCTACATAAATATATTATCTCCCTCTCCTTTCATAGTTCTATAAACTACCCCTGGACTCACCCTTCTCTTCTCATCTAATCCCTGCCAGCCACTTTCATTTCAAAAATGTGTTCTTCCAACTCCCTCTTCTTAGCCATCACCAAGCTGTTTCTTCTTCCTCTAACCTACTCTAACATCAAGACATCCCATTAGTTGCTCCACTATCACTGGCTGCCCACTTATCAATCAATTAATCAGGGGGTTTAAAGCGCGCTACTCACCCGTGAGGGTCTCAAGGCGCTGGGGGGAGGTGCAGCTCCGGATCAGCCAACGAGCCAGGTCTTGAGGCTCCTCCTGAAGGTTTGCAGAGTGGGGGAGCATCTGATGTTGACTGGGAACTCGTTCCAGGCTTTGGCTGCGCTGTAGGAGAAGGCTCTTCCATCCGCTCTGGTTCTGCGGATGCGCAGGGTTTCTGCTAGGGCGAGGTTGGCGGAGTGGAGGTTCCTTTTGTGTACGTGGAAGGAGACTCTTTCATTGAGGAATTTGGGTCCGCTGTTGTGGAGGGATTTGTAGGCATGGGTGAGTAGCTTGAAGGTTACGCTCTTCTCGACGGGGAGGCAGTGGATGTCTCGCAGGTGTTGAGTGATGTGCTCATGCCATGGGATGCTGAGGACGAGTCTGGCCGCAGTGTTCTGGATGGTCTGGAGTTTGCGTAGCAGGGATTTGTTGATTCCGGCGTAGAGGGCATTTTGGTAGTCCAGTCTGCTTGTAATGAGTGCGCGGGTGACGGTCTTTCTGGCCTCGGGGGGATCCACTTGAAGGTCTTGAGGAGGATGCGGAGGGTGTAGAAGCAGGTGGAGGCGACGGAATTGATCTTTCGGGTCATGGTGAGGGAGGAGTCGAGTATGATGCCGAGGTTCCGGGCTTGGTCCGTGGGGGTGGGGGGTTGCAGAGGGCCACCAGGAGTTGTCCCACGCGGAGGGGGAGGGTCCAAGGACTAGGACTTCTGTCTTCTCCGAGTTGAGTTTCAGACAGCTGCTGCTCATCCAAGCTGCAATGTCTTTCATTGCTTCATGGAAGTTGAGTCTGGTGGTTTTGGGGTCCTTCATGAGGGAGAGGATGAGCTGGATGTCGTTGGCGTAGGATACAATGCTGAGTCCATGCTGTCTGACGATGGGGGCAAGGGGGGCCATGTAGATGTTAAAGAGCGTGGGACTGAGAAAAGATCCTTGTGGTACTCTGCAGTTGATCTCTGTGGGTTCAGAGAGAAAAGGCGGGAGTCTGATCCTTTGGGTTCTGCCGGCGAGGAAGGAGCGGAGCCAGTCGAGGTCGGTTCCCTGTATTCCAGCGTCGTGGAGTCTGGCTGCGAGGGTGTGGTGGGAGACAGTGTTGAAGGCTGCGGAGAGGTTGAGTAGGATGAGGGCTGCGGTGTGGCCCTGGTCAAGGAGCATGCAGTTTGTCTTCAGTGGCGGTGAGGAGGGCGGTCTCAGTGACCGAACTGATCTCTCAGCCTCTTGTGCTCTCGGTCATCTTTCACTGTACCTCTACATGCACTTTTACCTCCTTTCCACTCATTCACCATCATATCCACCATGACTCCTGGCAACCTGCCACACCTGTGTGTGTGTGTGTGTGTGTGTATGAATTTGTATAGCGTGTGTCTAGCCAAAAGGCAGTGGAGCACTGTACAGGATCAAAGGCAAAGATACAATAAACAAGGGCTTAAAGGAGTAGATGGGTTCTAAGAGTGAAAGAAGACTGTTACCATGTTGGGATCTAGTGTTCTTTAAATAGAAAAAGGAGTCTCTTCAGCTCGCTCCTAAGCTAGAACAGGGATGGGATGGTCCTGATAGACACTGGGATGTTGCCCCCGATTGTACAAGATCCAGAATAGAGCTGAGCTTGCAAATGACTATCTGCTGCAGAATATTACCCCACAGTGCTATGTATGTTGTTGACTTCTGACAGAGTTGCTCTCCAGTTCCAGGTTGTGTTGTTCATGGAACCTGCATCAGGAACATAATGCTACTCCATGTAGGTACCACAGATCTATAGGCATCATTAAGGAGAATTAGATTTCTGTGACCTGTAGACACAGCTGAGTGCTTCTTTCTCTTTAACTAGGTCAATGCTTATTCAGGTGATGCACATTGCAGGGGGAAGTACTGACCTCATTGTTGATTTTTGTACTTCCTGCTTGTGAGCCTTCTTGACTGTTGCAGCATTGTGCCTACCATGTGTACTTAAAATGCTACATTATGCTCTAACATGCAGTACGGTAGTGAATCTTCTTAAGCTTCTGTACATGTTATATGCTTTAAACGTGTGTTGTATGGTGAGTTTTCTTTTTTGCCAATATTGCTCTGGCAATGTGTTCATCTGCTGCTAGCTTATATGCCCAAAACCTAATGTGCCCCTCGTCTGAGAAGATGATAAGAACATGGCTAACTGGCCTTTTCCAATCAAAGCCAAGAGACACACATTCATTAAAGTATGCCTTGTTCTAGCCTTCTTTTACTGCAGACTGACAGAACTCCGATCTCAGCTATACCCCTGTTCATGTTGACAGGACCGGATCTCAGATTTTGAGGGCGCCCCTTTTATTCACTGTAATCGAAGGGTGCCCCTCTGGAAAGAGCCTTGCCTTGCATGGTCCATGAAGATCTAAACAAAGGCAAAACCCATGTCTTAGGCACTGTTGTACATAGGTACATTAGTGTCCACTATTCTTCTTTTCTCAGGGGATGCCACTTGCCCGTACTCAAACTTCACCCCCCTGTGAAGAAAACCCACAGAGTTCGTGGGACTTATAAATGTCTCTAAAAGACCTTATCTTAGAGGGTACTTTCTAGAAGATACAGGTCAAAAATTGCTGCTCTCTGCACTTGTGGTGCCAGGACAGCAAAGTAAGAACTATTGCATTTGATATACCTGAAGCGCCACAAGCCATCTTTCATAGCATCAATCATGCTCAGAATAGACAGAAAATGCCTGTTGAGAGCCCCATGAACCGTTAAGAGTTATTCCATCAGAGCATAGCTATCATTGGTGCATCAGGTGTAGTGACACTGAGGTCCAGAGGCATGTGCAGCTTATTGCACCACAATTATTTTAGCACACAACCTAATGGTAGGGGGTGCCATTTTATTTCCTTGCTTGTAATATCCCCGTTAACAACCTTCTTAAACTTCTGCATCTCTTCTGGTTTGCTGAGAAGGATTACCCTGTTTTTTTCTATGTGTATTTTGGCACGAAAAGTGTACAATTTATAGATGTACAGAACCAGTGTGCAATTTGCAGGGTGCATGACATTTTCTAGTACCCATTTTCACAATTTTGAGTGTTTTTGTAAGCTTTACACTTATTAATTTGGCAATGTGAGAATGTCAAAGGAAAGGTGACCTTGCACACTTTTAGTTGGTAATGCGATTAATGAACAACTTTGAACAAACACACAAGCATATGTATATGCTAAACACTGTATACCTGTCAGCTTCTGCAATGCATCTTAATTTATTGAAAATGTTAAAACAAGTTCCCTTAAGGGGGCACTATTGTACCTTTTAAAGAATGGCAGA
The DNA here is from genome assembly GCA_963921515.1 of Calotriton arnoldi. Classification (NCBI taxonomy): domain Eukaryota; kingdom Metazoa; phylum Chordata; class Amphibia; order Caudata; family Salamandridae; genus Calotriton; species Calotriton arnoldi. Next base: position 643,934 of record CAWUFW010003978.1, read on the forward strand.
GTAAGAAAAGTCTTCCATGCCTAAAGCCTACTTATTCAATTTGTGGCACGCCTTCAACATGCCATGGTTGGCCTCTTGTGATAAAAAGACCCTGATTTAGAGTTTGGTTGACGGGTTCCCCCTCACAAACGTGACTGGTATCCCATCCGCCATATTACAATTGAATTATACCAATGGCACTTGGAATACGGCAGATGAGAAATGAAATCCATCACATTTGTGACAGAATAAACCTGTTCGCTGAATTCTAAATAAGGCCCAAAGTCTTGAACCATATGTTTGGATTTTTGCCAAACATGAGCTGCTGCAAAGTGCTTTCTTGTGGGATTTTTCTTGTTATACCATTCCAGCTTTCGTGAGCGTCGATTTTAAACACAAGTGGGGCAGATCTACAAGGAAGTGCCGCAGCACGGCAACGCAAGCCCTTTGGCTGCGCCACTCTGCGGCACTTCCGAAGCACAGTTAATATGTCGCATTCCTGTGCTCTCCCCTGCGCTGGCGCACAAACTGCAGCCATGCGCCGGCTAAGGCACCCTTGCACCATGGTGCAAGGATGCCCGCGTCATGGGGAGATTATTGTTGTGCAGGAAGGGGCACCTTCCTGCACAGAAACAATCACTACAGGCATTTTCCTCTTTCAATGCGTGCTGTAGAATGCAGCACGCTTCGAAAGAGGAAAAAACGAGCAGAAATGAAAACATTTCTCCTCATTGCGCTCGCTACGCCTCCCCTGGGAGGCGTAGCATTGACTACATTTCCAGATTTACGATTCCTCGTAAATCTGGAACTGTGTCTCGTTCCCATGGGTGTTGCGTGGGAACACCCACAGCAACACCCATAGAACGCCCCTTCCACGCAAAGTGCTGCGTGTGAAGGGGCCGTGATATTTACAAGGAGAGGAAAAGTCACGCAGGGTGGCTTTTCCTCTCCTTGTAAATATGGAGAAGTGGAATGCGCCTCCAGTACGTCACAAAAAGTGACGTACTGGTGGCACAGGGGGCTTGTAAATCTGCCCCAAGTATATGTAATGATATAATGTTTACATCCTGATCAAATATTAGTCAAATGAATGCAGGATAAAGCACTTGTTTCCCTTTCTCCTCCTGACTTTGCAATTGGAGGTAAGCAACACTGAACATCCGGGTGTTCCATATCCACAGCAAAAGTTATTTATATAAATGTGTCCTGTGCTGAAAAGCAAACACACATCGACTAATGATCGGTTCACAAAAGCTGAACTTAAGAAGTGCCGTTTCAGAGCATCACTTCTCCCACAATGTTGTGCTTATTGCTACCATGTAAGTAAGTAGAGCTGAGGAGGTGACATTTTACAAACCATGGCACTGGACCAGTAATGGAACTTATTGTTTTTGGCTAGCAGTCTAGAAGCATTTGTTGAAGTCTCTAAAGTAGTCCAATAAACAACGACAATAACAGAACATATTAATAACATAGGCACAATAAAACAAAAGCTGGACAAAAATGCTGAATAATAACAACATAACAAACTGACAATACACAACATATCAATGTAGCAACACAGCACAGCACATCACACCACACCACAACTTCACAAAATATACCACAAAGCCCAAAAGCACAACACAATAAAAAAGTATAGCTCTCAAGATAAGAACACAACAACTGAGAATAAACACCACATACCACAATATAATAATGAGAACAAACAAGGGCCACGTCATCTCCCGGATCACAAGGCTATTAATTGACCTTGGACTCATTGGGGCCCCACTGAAGGGTTGGGGCTCAACTATGCTCCAGGTGGCCTGCTCAGGAAAACATTGTAAATTTCCCGAGTGTTCACCGATTTTCTTATTCCATGCCATTCCATGCATTCTGCAAGGCATGCAATGGCATGGCTTTGGGAGGCGAGAGGGCCACCTCCAAAACAAGGAAGCCCAGGGACCCCTGCTTTGCAGTGGCTGTGGGGACCTCCATTATGTCCCTGACTCACAACACTTCCATCATAAACGGACTCTGCCAAATGAGCACATTCCTGGGGGCTTATTTACAAGGCCCATGCGCCACTTTTGCGTCATTTTTAACATGGGAAAAGTGACGCAAAAGTGGCGCAAGGGGCTTGTAAATCTGCCCCCTGGTATTTAGGTGAACAGAGTTTCATCAAACACTGCACTTTCTTACTACCAAATCAATTGTTGTGATCTGACCCAGAAAGAGAAACTTCAAACACTATAAAATTCTACCTTATTGAGGCTGTTGCATAACATGGAAAAATTATGCCATTCCAGTACTTCAACCGCAGTGTTTTAGGAAGAAATGCGTTTATACTTGTTGAGTAGTAGAATTAGAAATGTGCACAGCACCGAAAGAGAACCGTGTTTTTTCTTGCAAAGAATTTCCATCTATTGGAGCAAGCGGTAAATACCGACAAGGTTGTTAAGATGTTTCATGCTGCACTGCAAGATCTTCTGAACTCCAAGCTTTATCAGAATAATGGTATATGTTTGCATCTGTTCATGAAACGTGGTAAGATAAGGCAATAATGTCTGAATAATAGGGTTGATTTGTTAATTGCTTATGCGCCTGCTGTTCCTTTGTCAGCCAATTGCTTTGCATACATTTGCAGCTACTGAACTATTGTTGTTTAATGCCTTCTGTTGTTCGTGTAGAAATAAGGGAGGGCTGTATTCACGATCAAATCCCACACAAATTGCTATTGTCGCTCTTCCTATCACTTTTTCATACACTGATTGCTAATTAGCCCACACAATGAAAAAGAACATATTTTTTTAAAGTACCCCTAATCATACCTACTAACAAAATTGTGAGTCACTCAAAATGTTCTGGCTGAGTGTCTTTATATGGTTTTGAAAAACCTGTTGATTTGCAGTAGCCTCGTGGCACGTCTCTGTGGAAACATTTTCCTTAAAATGTATGATGTCTCATTATTATTATTATGTCCACGAAGTGAAAAACTCCAGACAGGATCATGTAAAAGGGGTTTATTCGTATAATCTCGATCAGCACTGAACAGGTCTGGTTTCCTCCTCAGCCCCTTTCCAACTGCCAGTTCCCTGCCTCAGCATTCCACATAAAACTAAGTCACATGAAGGACCACTGTTACATCACTGCAAAGTTCAAACACAACAGTTTGCTTTCTCTAAGTAACACTTCTGTAAAGTCTAATCTCTACAAATAATATGCTATGATTACCTACTTTATGGTACTCATTTTATCAACGCAGAAGAATGGAAAACTAAGTAGGCCTTATAAGGGTTTCAACTTGTAGCTTTGAGAACAGTGCAATTATGAGTACCAAACGTTCAACTCACTGAGATATAGGGTGTTTAATTACTTTTGTAATTCTCTAACCTATAATGATATAGTTATAGCTCCTTCCTTGCAATTCACAACATTTTTTGCCATGAGTAAGTTACGGTAGTTCATGAGGAAGTCAGGAATTAGATAAGAGTAAATCAAGAGTAAGTCACACATACTCATGAACACATGAAATTGGCTCTGCATATCTAGGGCTGTGTTGCCACAAATGTCTACTGTGATACTGTCATTTTTTCTTATGGGTTGGACTATGCCTCGTGAGGTGGGGCTGAAAGTTTTACACAGTGCACAAAAAAAGATGTACTGGAAAGTGGCCAGAATAATTAGAAAGTGTTGATATTAATTCAAGCATTCCATCCATCACTTTTTGTGACAATGTAACCCAAGACATTTCTGGCAGTGGAACGCAGTTGCATTTAAATAAGATGAAGACAACTCTAAGTGATGTAACCAATGTTTATAAGAGTTTCCTACAAGAAACAGATTCCAAATAGCTCCATACAGAAAGTTGTGCAAATATTCCAAAACTAACAGCGTGGCAAAAGGGCAGAGTCACACACAATATATCGCATATACATTATTAATAATAATTGCAACAGTAAGCAGAATAGGACATATCTACACACCTAATGAAAGTAGGCATCTAAAAAACAAAGAAGCAGAATTGCAAACAAATTATTGGTCCATCATTTTCCAAGTAGGGTTCTTCACTCTACCAAATTGCTTCACTCTGGATCCAACAGAATCATCCATACAAGGTTGAAATTAATTCCATAATTCACTCTCTTAGGCATTTTCCCTTACAATGAAATTGTTTTGTGCCTCATGAACAAGGTTGACATCTTCACTCCATCCAATAACTGCTAACTTATCATTAATAAAGAAACTTTCATCATCTGTACCCATTCACAATTTAACATTTTCACACTTAGCCCCCTGTCTCACAATCCAAACGCTGCATTCCTTGCTTATCACAGTATAGCGATTCACTTTGGCAACTTGTATTGGTATACTCACCCAATAGCCCATGTGGAACATGTGAATAGGGCCTTTTCTATGTGAATCATAACACATTTGTCGACTGCACTGCATACCCTACCGCTCTAACAAAAGTTTTACTTCGCAATCAACTCTTTTCTTTTTTAGCCCCCATAATTAATCTTTAGACACCAGTGCTCTAAACTTCAAGAAACTGAAATAGTTTTCACATGGATTAAATGTGGTGTAATACTATAAATCCTCAGCTTTTCTTTTTTTAAATCTTGCCACTGAATCCCATTTGTCATGACTCATTCAAAACTTTCTTTTAGCACCTGAGTACAGAGTTTCATATAAAGCAGATATAAAGTTGATATAATATACTGCATAATAAAAACTTATATGAACTTGTAAAAAGTATTTAATTTGACTCAACATCAACTCTACTGCATTATCAGTAACCAGCATTTCAACGAAACCCTCTTTAAAAAAACTCCATACTTGAAAAATTCTATCACGAGAGCAGTTGTAGCCCAACCAAAAAAAAAGTAAACTTTGATAATTTGAGTTGTAGTCCATCAAGGCCAGGGCAAAATATAAATGTTGAGCTAACTCTGAAATGGGCTGAGAACTGTGTGAAGGATAAGCCCAGGTATGTGTCCCGGGGTCACTAAGCCATTCAACTCAAGTTCCACCTCGCTAATGAAGTCCAGCATTGTTGAATCTTATTCAGAGATGATTGTGATCCAATGCAGGGGGTACATGGTCTTGCAGTTTGAACTACCCTGCTCCCTATTGTTTGTTAGTCAAGGTTGATTTGACTATGGGTGGGTCCCTTTCTGCAGCAGAACAGTGAGCAAAAAAAACTCAGCTGACTGAAAGTGGCCCAGAGAAATCATCACTGGCTTAAATTAATCCAAGCATTAAATCCATCAATTTTTTTGTTTAGTCATTTCTTCTTTGACACTAGAATGAAGACAAGTATAGATACATGGCAATCACTTGATTAACATTCTAACTTCATTAAGTCTTCTTGCAGCCAAATTATTACCCATCTATTGGAATCGATGTTTTGGTTCACTGATAGTGAAAGTATGAATAGAATGATGATCATACTCTTGATATGATGATCCCTGAAAAGTTGAGTAAACAAACAGCATTCCTTTGTGGAGTACTCTCTTTTGATATGTGCTGATATAGCCGTAACATTTACTTGTGTTCCAAAGCAAACATTTGGTGCCAAATGTGTGATCATTTCAAAGTCCTGATTATGGTATCATTGGCAAATTGAAAGACACGGGCAACATTTTCAAATGCACAGTGCTAGTGATTCTCTTTCTGACCATTAGAAACCCTTCTCTGCTAACATTATGGCTAGATTTCTCATGGCTGTTTGTTCCCCTGTTCTTGTTGATGTCACAAGTTCCTTTGTTCCTGTTCTTCTTTAGCAAGTGAAACTAAGAAGTTTCCATTTCTGATATTTACTTGCGTGGCCTAGTGCTGTGGGGGAAATTCTGATCTCACTGATCTCTTGTAATATATTATTTCTGGTGAGAAGTGGCGACAAAATATGTTTGGAATAAAAGAAATACTGAACTGGATTTATGCAAGTGTCACACTCCTCAATAGTATATAATTTCAGATCTTAGGTAAATGATAGGGGTTTTTGAAGTTGCAAAACATTCTCCAATACATGCAATTACTACAACAAACTTTTCTGCATGTGTATTTCCACATTCAAATTGGGAATTTAGGACCACTTTTAACTGCTTTACAGAAATTACATCACTGATCTTTATCCAGTTTCAAAGTCACGAGGAAAATGCTTTAAAAGTTAACTTGAGAGAACATAACACAGCCGTTTTCAATGTAATCTAGAACTCTTGAGGATACATTGGAAGTTTGTGGGGACAAACTGCGCCAAGGTGTTAATCTAGGACAATCAGTAAACTCCTCCTCAAACTACGGATAGGTCAACAATTTGGGCCTACAGGAAGCTTTGCTCATGTAATAAAAATTGTTCACATCATCATAAAATAATCGAGTCACATTAAACTGCTGAAACAGCTGGATACAATAACCAGTGCGAATGTACATTTTCTTTTTATATTCTAAAAGTGGGTAATAACTGACCAGGAGAAGATATCATCTTGTAAAACCAATTCAATCCAAATCCAGTATTTGTAAAGTGCCAACTAATCACCCCTAAGAGTCTCAAGGCGCTGGGGGCTGTTGGGGAGATTAAGTGAGCTATTGCCCAGAGTCACATGGTGCTGAGCTGAGCTGCCGCTGGTGATCGAACTGTGAGCCCTGCGCTCCGTAGCCAACCGCCCTGGCCGCTGCGCCACAACTGTCCTCCAATTAAGAAGGAACCATGATAGATTTTTAGGATAGTGACTGCTTCAAGCTAAAGCTATGCAGCAATTCCTGTTATGATGCAGAGTGTTTGTGTGTGTGTGCGCGCACCTTTGTCTCATATGAAATCAAGTCTGAGAGCCAGATATCAAGTCCCAACCTCACTAGCATGCACACCGATTTGTCTACATTGCCTTATGTACAAATGAATGAATGAATGATATACCTCATCAGTTGATAAGGTGTGTGACAACTGTGAAATAGAGGGCTCAAGAAGCTGTCAGCCTAGAGGTGCCTGTTCTTTAGCCAATGCTGTCAAGTATTTTATTTCAGATTCGGATAATGTCCCTTCCACAGCATGAAAGCACACACTTTCCCTTTGCACTCTACATAACAATTTGGCTCTGCAAATTTATAATTTACTCTAAGAAAGATTGGTCTAATCACATATAAGAAGGCTGTTTTTAAAGCTGTATTAGACAGTTCATGGTGAGCAATACTTTTACTTGGAGTAATAATAATGTCATTTTCACTAAACTCCCCAGCAGGCCCAAAGTGGTGAGCAATAGATTTGCATGAGTCAGTTTTGAAAATTTCTCTATAGCTTGTTCTTATTCCAAAATTCCAAAACATATGTTTTAAATACAATCTGAACCATGAGTAACACTGTGTCAGGCTGCTTACAACGATAATGTAATGTAATGCTTTGACACCTTTGTTTTAAGGGAAAGCATGGTATGTGGCTTACCACTTTGTCAACAAGATAAGAGGTTTTAATATTTTGATAGGAACGGCTTATAATGCATCTGTAATTCTGTGTTCTGGGGTATTTTTGTTTTTTAGGAAATAATAGTAAATACAATTACAAGCATTATGAATAAGATTGCAAAATAAATTACACATCACATTACATTTACCACTTAGAAGGAGATGACAATGACCTGTATGGGGGGAGAACATGGCGTCCGGCTAAGGAGACCGATCGGGAGCTCCAGAGCTCTATAGGCGGAACATGGAATTATAGCACGAGGCGCATAGGTCGCAAACACCTAAATATTTCTTAAAACAAAATATGTCCGTTGGTACCTTAGATTCTTCTAAGGAATCCCCACTTTTTGCAGCAAACTCAAGTGAGAGCGGTGTGACGGGCACCACTGGCGGTGCGAGGGTGAAGCTGTCGCGGTCTCCAGGTCGCGGAACTTCGGCGAATACGGTGTGGGCTCAGGCGGTGTCGGTCCTTCGCTCCAACAGGAAAGCAGCCACCCGGGTGTCCTTCCGGGGGAAAGCACTAGTCAGCCCTGGCAACAGCAGCACCGGTAGCAGTGCGGGAAGCAGCAGTGTGGCAGTAGCTCTGATCTCGGCACACAGGGGAGAGAGGACATTGAGAAGAGGTCGGACACCTAGACCAGAATACCGAGGCAGAGGGCAAGTAACCCGGGTAAGTCAGTGGGCTGAGGGGAGTAGCCAAAGGCGGAACTTGACTTCTGTGCAAAACGGCAGGGGGAGGAAGGCAGGGGTAGCCAGAGGAACATTGAAGGAGCAGTCACAAGATTTTACCCTGAGTAGGGGGATAAGTTATTATTTGTGGAGTAGAAACCTGGCAGCAAGTCTTGCAGCAACAACAGAACCATCCCAGAAGCCCATTACCTCAGTATTTCAAAGTAGTGAGAGGAACAAAAAGCTGGCTACACCCCCCCAAATCCTGGAGTCTACCCTGGCATCAACCCGAGCAAGGGTAGTAGGTCCAAAGGTGAAAATCACCCCCTCACTCCGCTCATATTTTAAGGTTAAATAGAATCTCCCAAGTGAAACAACAACTCACACACGGGAACAGGGTGATAAAAAAGGAGATTTAAAAATGACAGAGGTCAGATCAGTGGCAGATATACCGCTCAGCAACAACAGATATCAGGGGCTAGAAACAGACGAAATGACGGGGGAAGAAGCCATCCAGAGCCCCGCAGAGTCAAGTATAGGTGGGCAACACCACCCAAAGGTCCAAAAAAATGTGGAAGAAAACAAGGGAACGGAGAGCCTAATTGAGACACTGATCTCAGCAATGAGGGCGAATTTCGCTACTTCAGAAAAAAAAAGCTCAGGATCCAGGGGACTTGTGAGGTTTTGGAGGCAAAAATCAATATCATAATGGAACGTATTAAGGTAGTGGAAGCCACTGTGGATGAGCTGGGGAAGAGTGTGGAAACCAATAAAGAGGAGATTCGGACTTTGAAAGCGAATGAGAAGGATCTCAGAGAAAAGATTGAATCAATGGAAAATCAGGCAAGATGTAACAATTTGAGACTCATAAAGGTCCCGGAGGGACAAGAAGACGAAGACATCAAAGGCTTCGTGATTAACCTTCTGAAGGAGTTCTTCCCATGGGCAGAGACGAAGGTATTGACAGAGGATATCCAGAGGGTACATAGGGATCCGTTTGGAAAAGGCAAACCAAGGAAGAACCCAAGGAAGATCCTAGTTAACTTCAGAACATATACCCTAAAGGAGAGAATCCTAAGTGAGGCAATAAGAGCCGGTTCCCACACAAAAAACGAGTGGGCCTTTAGAATAAGATCGGACATCTCAAAAGCAATACAGGATAGGCAGTGGGAACTGGGACAATACATGCAGGAGTTGAGGTCCCTGGGGGCGTTAATTCAGATGCGCTTCCCTGCGTCCCTGAGAATAACGTGGGGAAATCAGATGCACAATCTGAGGGAGACCAAAGAAGTGGAATCCCTAATAAGCAAGATTAAGGCACAACAAGTGTAAGGAATGCCTATAGAGCAGGGGCCTCAAATCGGCGAGACTATCTCGCCAAAGAAAGAGAAGGAGGGTTCTCCATGGGTGGGTGAGGGCTAGGGTGGGGATCGGGAAAGGGTTTTGCAAGATTGATTTCATAAAGGGTGTGGGAGCATATGGGGAGAAAAAAAAAAAAAGCTTGTCCGACTTGTGCAAAACCGGAGATAGGGGTATAAATTCTGCCTTAGATCATGGGAGTTAAGATCCTAACATGGAATGTAAATGGTTTGAGGGTCAGAAGTAGAAGGCAAAAAATATTAGAATATCTAAAATGCATAAAAAGTGACATTATAATCCTTCAAGAAATGCATCTCCTAGAAATAGAGTGGGGAGAAATATTGAAGAAGCAAGGGTGGGTGGACTCTTACATCTGTACAGATCAGGCTTGTTGTGTCAAGGGAGTGATTATCCTGTTCAAGCGATCAGCAAAAGCAACATTAGAGTCACCCAGTTGCCATCCGAAAGGGAGATGGGCTGTAGCAAAAGTACACATGTATGGGAGAACGTATGCATTAGCAGGGTACTATGGTCCCAATGTGGATGATCCTGCTGCAATGCAGGCTCTGTACACACATCTTTTGGATGTCTCAGCCCAAGTTATACTTGGTGGAGATTTTAACCTGATAATAGATCCTAGGAAAGATAGAATGCCAGCAAGGAACACCTCAGCCCTGCCTAGAATGAGGAAATGGCTGAAACTTTACCTAGAAGATCTATGATTGGTAGATATATGGGGAGAGAAAGGAGCAAAAATTCAAACATTCACTTTCAAGAATAAAAAACGTAGTCACTCCTCGAGGATTGATTATTTTTTAGTGGATAAGGCATTATGTAGTAAGGTAAAGAAAGTGGAGCATCTCCCGGCACAGATGGAGGTGTGTGTCCAGAAGCCACAGAACATACCTAGATGGACTTTGGATAGAACCCTGCTCCTCGACCCTGAGGTAATAGAAAGTTTGAGAGTTGAAACCAACTTATTTTTCTTAACAAACACAAATTAGACTTCATGGCAGGTCCATTGGGATGCATATAAGCTGTAATAAGGGGGAAACTAAGTAGTCTAGCTGCTTTTCGGTATAAGACAACCAAGAATAAGATCAGTAATCTGGAGAAGGAAATTCAAGCCTTAGAAAGGAGAATGGTCGAGGAGAATATAGCACAGGAAAGGGACAAACTAGAGCTGGAAATGAATGATATGAGGGGAGAATTATCTAGCACACTAGAAGCAATAATCTAGGAGAAATGGGATGCAAGCAAATTTGCTCACTACCAATATGGGAGGACTGTGGCAAAATGTTAGCATGGGAGACCAAGACAGAGTAAAGCCGCAATAAGATCTTATATATTCAGGAGGAAAATCAGGCAGAAGCCAGCATGGAAGTTACGGTGATTGGGAGCGCGTTTAATAGTTTTTTTAAAGATCTGTATACTGAGGATACACGGGCCAGTGAAGAACAAATAGAGGGCTATCTCAAGACCTAGGTAAAGCTGGGGAGAGGATGTGGTCTGACGGCTAGACTGCCGACTTTGGAGCTGGGAAACCAAGGTTAGAGTCTCGGGTCGACTCCACATCCTGTGATTCTGGGCAAATCACTTAATCTCCCCGTGCCTACCAAAAATATGAATGTGTCCTTGTGTAACGTAACTGGTCTTTATGTAAAGCGCTCCAATACCTTCGGATCGAGTTTGCGCTATATAAATCTGCAACAAAAAAAAAAAGCAGGCCCTATCGGAAAAGCATAGAGGTGATCTAAACTGCAAAATAACAGAGGAAGAGGTAATGAGGGTGGTAAAAGAGTTAAAAAAGTCAAAAGCAGCAGGCCCAGATGCTTTGCCAAACGAGATATATAGATCCTTGAAAGAAGAGCTGGTGCCTCGGCTGACCGAGTTATTTAATGATGTATTCGTACGGGGACAGGAGCTACCAAAGTCCTGGTAAGAGGCAACAATATGCATTTTGCTAAAATCAGGGAAGCACCCAAAGCGGTGTGAATCATATAGGCCAATATCAATGTTAAAAAGTGATTATAAAATCTACACTCAAATATTGGCGAGAAGATTGGGCAAAGTGGCTGGTGGTTTAATTCATGAGGACCAGAAAGGTTTCATAAAGGGCAGACAGATCCAGGAGTTAACACGCGAATTGGTGGGAGCAATAGATGTGGCTACTCAGGAGAGGATCCCCCTGTCTGTGATCACCTTCGATGCCACAAAGACTTTTGATAGGGTCAGCTGGACCTATTTACATAAAGCAATTGAATTGTACAACTTGGGAAGTACCTTTGCAGGGGCAGTAAAATCTTTATACAAAAACCCCTCTGCGCGTGTATTAGTAAATGGAAACCTTACGGAGAAGATAACCATCGGAAAGGGTACGAGACAGGGGTGCCCTCTCTCCCCACTGTTATTCAACCTTTATATTGAGCACCTAGCAAATGCCCTGAGATTAAACCACCAGATAACTTCTTTTAAGTACAAGGATTGGGATAAGAAGGTCGCTCTCTATGCGGATGACTTAATGCTATTTACGGACGATCTGAAAGGTTCACTTCCAAGAATAATAGAGTCACTCGAGCAGTTTGGGAAAATCTCAGGTTATCAGATAAACCAACAGAAGACTGAGACTATGGAGTGGAATACCCAGAGCAGCAATCCCATGGTAAAGCAACAGATAAGGTACCTGGGCATCCAGATAGTGGGAGAGATAGGGAAAATCGCTCAAGTAACCTTTAACAAAGTTCTAGTGGAAACTAGAAAACTCCTTAACGCATGGAAAAGCCTCCCGTTATCTTTCCTGGGTCGCTCCAATATCATAAAGATGATGCTCCTCCCTAAATTCACTTATATTTTCAACAACATACCTCTAGAATTTAGGAGAGAATGGTTTAACAGAGTACAGGGAGACATATGCAGCTTTATTTGGGCTTCAAAAGGAGTTAGAATAGCTTGGAAGAAGATAAGGAGGAAGAAAGAACACGGCGGGATCGCAAGCCCGGATCTGTTCCAATACTACAGGGCTTTTCACTTTAAGAATATCAGAGTGTTATTCAAAGATCATCGGTTATATCCACCTTACCTGCAAGCCATGACAATCTCAGAAGGAAGCTATTTTCTTTACAAATTCGATCATCCCAAATTTTTAAAAAAAGTGAAACTAAATATATTAGGGTCAGCCGCTAGTCCATGGTATCAAACCAGACGCTTATGGAAAATCCCCTACTAAGGTGAAAATGCCCCAGTCTGGAATTCACCAGGAACGGCGGAATGTTTAAAAGACACATTATCAACTCCGTTGAGAGAAGGAGGGATAACAAAGTGGGGTCAGCTAATAACAGAGAATACAATAGCCGGATGGGACCAACTATCGTTATTGACTAATAGGGCACTCTAAGTTTAAATATTAGCAACTGATGAGCTGGACAAAAACTCTAGGGAAGGATGGTACAGGAAATAGGGACTTAGAGACAAAAATTCACATGGGAAATAGCAATGAAGAAAGAACTAGCGCAGTGGTACTGGTCGCTCATATCAGCAGGAGAGGATGAATTTAGCTTACCCACAGACATTTGGGGGAAAGACCTGCCGACGCTGGATGTACTGAATTTATGGCATGTATCAATGTCTTCGTGGTGGTATATAATCAAGTCTGCATCTCTCAAAAACAACCATTTGTTCACAATGCTTAGAGCCTATTGGACGCTGAAGAAATTGTCAAAACTGAGAAGAGGAGAGGCGAAAAGCTGCCCCAAATGTGGAGAGGAGAGAGCGGAATGACATCCACATGGTTCGGCAGTGCCCCCAACTACAGGCCTTTTGGAAAGATGTGGGTAAGATTCTCTCAGAAGTATTACATCAGGAAATAGAGGTAAGCCTTGAATTAGGCATGTTTGGGTTGAAAAGTGGTAATGATAATATGGGAGGACCCAGGTTAAGTAAAAAGCAGAATAATCTACTCTTTCTTTTGATATTATTGGCTAGGTGGGAATTCTGCATTAAATGGATCTGCCATAATCCGCCAACACAAGTGGAATGGCTGGGATCAGTTCGTAGGACAAACAAGTTAGATCGGGCAGGAACACAATGCATGAGGCTAGAGTTCTGGGATGTATGGGAACAATATTGGGAGATTTGAAATGTTGGAACAGAATATGTTTAGGAAAATCAAAAAGTCCAATGATTAAGCAAAACAGCAATATGAGCAAGTGGGAACTGCTGGCGCAGGTATCACACCCAACAAAGGAAGAGTGGGACAAGGTGCGGAAGGGGTGCCTAGAGGCCGGCAGGATACCCCCATACACCAAATCCCCCATCCGAAGGTGTATATCCTGGGGCAGGGCCAGGGCGGTACAGTATGGTAAACATGGTCCACCAACTGCGGAAACCTGTTCCTTCGCAGTTAGTCCTTGGCCCACGGGTCAGGTGGTGCGACTTTGGCCACAGAGGTTGGGGTCCCTTGAAGTACTCCTTGAGCTGCAGCTGGACTACTGGTCTCCTTGTACAGCGTTCCCAGCAATATCCTTTTGTGTAGCTGGTGTCACTTTTTGGTGACTAATCTGGATTCAGACAACACTCCCGGGTCCGGCTGACAAGGGTGCAAATTTTGGCTGTTTAGGACTGGTCTCTTGGGATGCCCAGGGGCAGAAGGTAGCAAATATTCCTTAGTGGCTACCAACTTGCAGATTTTGGTTACTTCAGTTGTTCTGACTCTAATGCGGGGTCCAGAGGGTCATTTTACTGTTCTCTTGAGTCACTCATTTGGTCTGGGGCCCAACTTTTCCCCGAGCCAGGAGCCACGGCACAGTCCTCTCTTCTCTAGCCAAGGTGCAGCAGGTGCAGTTCAGCAAGTGGTGCAGCCTCTCTTTGTGCACTCCAGCGGTCAGCAGGGCAGTCCTTCTACAGTCCTTGTTACAGTTCTGATGTGATCTGAGGGCCAGGGTGCCAGGGGTTCCATATCTATTCCCAGAAAGTGCCTTGGGGGGATGATGCGGTCACTATCCAATGGCTATAGGTCTTCTCCCTCTTGGTGATGAATTTCTGGCTAAATGTGGCATCTAGTAATCCCAAAGTGTACTATTCTGTCCCCTCGCAAGAGTTCGGGATGCTTACTCGGATGTCAGGAGCTTTGCAGCCCACCCTAGAAGTGTGGCTCCCTATGGGCTGCACACCCACAGGAAAACCGGCTTGGACACTGGTTCCCCCTCTCTGTGCCTGCCTCCAACATTTATACCTGAACAAAGGGCAGCCCCTCAGGAGTGTGAATGCATTTGCTCACCAAAGGCAGCTTCGCCTTTGAAGCTCGGATACTGGGCTTCCACCCTGAGTAGCTTCCTTTGAAGGGGATGTAACACCTCACCCTGTAGAAGTCTGCTATAATCCTGGGAGTTGTTCACATGACTCCCCAATTTGGCAGAATGCTGTCTGTTGGCCAATGACTGTGTGAGGCCACTGGACAGACTGGGTCACAGAGTGGCAACTTTCTAAAAGTTGCATTTATTCAATAGTGACATTAAATTTTACTTGGGCATCAAGTCGGGTTTATTGCCACAATTAATTTGTTACCTTACTGTGTCCAGCTTAATAGTGGAATTCAGAAGTTAGCTGGGCTGAGTGGTCAGCCGGTAACCCTGTGCTAGCCAATGGGGCTGCTCCTCCTTCCATAGCAAAACTATAGGCCTTCCATGGAGGAATCTTACATATATTGCTAAGGGAAGTGGGGGCATTGGCATTAGTTTGAATGGCAAAGTCGAACTAGCAGTGTTACCATTGACTTTCCAGTCTGCAGTGGCAGGCTGGGAGCCATTTTGTACATTGTCAAACACAGGGTGGCACAAGCAGTGCTGCAGCCCTGGGTGGACACTCTGCATTACTCTGGGTACCATATACTAGAGACTTATAAGTAAATCAGTCCTTGCCAATAGGGAGAGCCCATTTGATGTTACACTTTGTAATTGGTTAGAACACTGGCACTGAGGTCTGGTTAGCAGGCCTTTGTGCACTCTCAGAGTCGATACACCAGCAGCATCAGCCAACAAATGTGGAAGAGAACATGCAAAAAGAGGCATTTCTTTACATATGGTACCTCACAGGCATCGCTAGGTCTTGTGGTAATACCACAGTACCGGCAACAAAATCAGCTTGAGTGTCAAGGTATGTCATCCATCCCTTCATGGGTCCTTTTAAGAAGCTTTTCTGGGCTCAGGAAACCTGAGTTTCCTAATCCTGTAAAGGTAACCACATTATTTTCTCTGAAGTTGCAACCAGCCAATCAGATTATTTCGGTATCGCAGAATCAGAACTGATATACCAAAATGACGAACAGGGGAAAAAGCTCCCTCAACCAATCAGAAGTGGCTATTTGTTTGTTTTTTTGGTACCACAGGAGTCCTGTGGGACTGTTGCAGGACTCCTGAGGGGACAACCATTGAGAAAATTCTTACTTTTTCTGAGGGTTAACCCATTCATGTCCAGCCTTTGTCCCTCTATAAAGGCTAATTTCTAAAAATAAAAAAAATAAAAAGATATGGCTAAACAGATTTTCAACAAAACACAACAAGCATGCTTTATAAATAAAATTCTAACTTGGTTTTAAATTTGGAGTAATCTTGTTTAGCTGACTTTTCTGCAGCCAAGAGCAAAATTTCCCATGCAAATTAAAATGGGAAATCACACTTTTTAGACCCCCTGTTTTCTTTGCCACTGCTTAGCGGATAAGAGTAAAACGTACCATAAAAGAGACAAAGTGGATGAACTATTGTTTTTCAAAGTTTCATTCAGATTTGACAAACTGTGTGAAAGTTATCTGGAAAAAAATGCAGTGCCTTTGGAAACTCTCACTTATTCAGAACTACACAGTGTTTAGTGTAAGCACTCGTTTCCAATACTCGCACTAGTGTGCGCTTCCAGGTGAGTGTTCGGGAACTGTAAAAACTGTATGCATTGTTAGCGCAATCCATTGGGGTTAACTGCTTTCCCTTGGAGGTAGACCAAGAGTATGTGTTCTGGCCAGATATTCACAGCCAGGAAATAGTCATTCCTTCAGCTGTGGTTGCCTGAGAATGAACTCATTTTTATGGGGCTCAGCTTTAAGTACACCTTTGACATTTAGGCTTGAATGGTGGAGACTCATTTTTCCAGGCAATTGATTTCACTGTCATTTGAGTCCTTCACTGATAGATGATAGTGGTAGATTTTGGATTTTGATGTTCACATTAGGACATATGGTCTTATTCCATTGGTGGACTCCCATCCACCCAAATTAATAATCCACTTACTTACAATATCCAACATTGGATGAGAAAAAAGCATTCTCTGTCTCATTAGAGTGAAAACTGAAATCCTAGATATGGGAGTGTAAAACACTGGTCATCTTCCATTCAAAGGGCCTTCTAGTTAATTTCCTACTCCAATCCACCACTCGCACAGCTAACAACCTGTGTACCATCTTCAACTACAACATCTCATTCGCCCTCAAATCAATGTTCAACTTAAGGGTATCAATAAGTGTCTCTCTATAAGTTGTAAAATTCTCCCTCTTTTCCAATGCTTTATTCAGTTTATTGCTTGAGATTTAGCATATAACATATGCTAATGTGATTTATTCAGGCCTGCAAAATAGTCTGATAGATAGATTCCAAAATAATGACTCAAAGATGTGCCTAAACGTATGAAAGTACAATACCAAACCAGCTCTGAACATGCTCCTCTGTGCAACAGTAGATCCCAGGATAAAATTGAATATGCTTTGCATCTTCCACAGGGCTTCTAAATACAATTTGCAGAAGATGACTTCACACAAAACCTCTATTTGGAAACTTTGATAAGCATCTCTGCAATTGATCCCTCAGTGCCTCTTCAACCAGCAGAAATTTGTCAACCACTCTTTGGAAGTACTGAGTGCTAAAGTATTGGGCACCCTGGATCCCCCAACTTAGAGCTGAGTCATACCACCACAGATTCAGGAAATGTTCAATAACTCTTTTATATAAAGTCTTCACTGCTTTGTCCTTCGTTGAAGAATATTGAACAATGGTGATCACCCCCTTCCCCTGCTGGATTATAGAGGAATATTCTTTAGTCCCTTTATTGCTATGATTTATAATGTTTTCCTTCTGAATGTGTCAGGTCTCTAAAGTTATCATGGGATGTTATTTGACATTTTACATAATACCTAAACAGATAAATGTCAAATCAGAATTAGAATGTCAGCCCTGTGACAGCAAACATCCTTCAAAAAATAGATTTGAATTTTGATTGTATTTGCTAACTGCATTTGGTATACCCCAATAGGTCGATTGCTGCATCAATGTTGACCCTTCAGGTGGGGTGGAACAGAAGCCTCCACCCTAGGGGGTAAGCATGTAGCAAACCTAAGCATGTTCTGTCAAAGTAACTGGTACTCCACTGGTGCATCAGATGCAAATGGCCAAGTAGTTTTTACCTCTACTACTCTCAGAGTACTCACATGGATTTCTATCTGCACTCTGACTTGTGGCAATTTATTTTATTCCATGATGCAAAGTTCCATCAATTCCTCTCAGTTTGGATAGTAGTGGACGCTTTAAACACCTCAAACTCTCGAAATTTTATATTAAAAGATAACATTGTGGACAAATAAAATACACCTTTACGCTTCGGTTTTTGTCTATCCTACTAGCTCAGTGGCTCATAAAAAGAAAGTGCTTCTGTCACTCATCTCTGCTCCAGATCCATGTTTTTCAAGGCATAGGGCATTTATGTTTACCAAACCAGAGGAATGAATGACACATAGAAATATAACAATATAAGACACTGAATAGGCTGGTCCACCCACAGAGAAAATAAAATCTGACCTTAGTGGTATCAGCAGAATCACTTCCTTCTTCCCTCATGAGGCTGAAATGTCAAATTCATGGCAAGGTCTTGCTACTTTTATGTGCCTTTCAATGGTTTCTGAGCTGTTCTGAGTTGGAGATTGAGACACGTGAAGCAAGGAACCAGGGTGAATTTGCATTAGATGTCCGCTCCCCCTGCTCTTACTCTGTTTATGATAAACATATTACCCCCAAATTCTTGACCCGTTTGAGGAATATTTAAAGGTTTTGATTGCCATAAAAAAAATCGTCTGGACACAAAGGATTTCAATTGACTTCCAATCCACTGAAAATTGTGGAGGTAGGTTTGGGAACTAACATGGACTGTTTCTCAAATGAATGGCACCTAAAGGCCCGAGTGATACATTTGACTCTCAAAGTTTTCCCATCACAGATAAACCTCTGGTGGATATTCAAGAGTGTATATTGTCTTGGTGGTCTCCACAGAGCATCCGCAATCCTCTTTAGAGAATTTCAAATTACTTTAAATCACTTGCAAAGAGTTTTGCCCTCTACGAAGTCTGTATGTTCAATGCCATTGATAACTGGAGCTGGTGCACTGCTTAGCACACTGATGAAGTTTACCCATACATCCATCACTTGTGCAAGAACAAAGGTTTTTTGGGGTCTTCATGTTATAAGGGTGTGTCTTTCACCGAGCATTCTGCAGTTTTAAACCTGATTCCAAGCGAGCTGATATATTTGTTGTGTGTGATAAAAGGAGTTCTGAATTTTGTGGTCATTTCTACACCCCTATAATTTCCCTCATAAATTTCAGCAAGGCAATCTTTAAATGAGATTTAGAAGGAGAAAATGCCTGGTTAATGCTGGGAAATGTGGAATTTGTTGGAGTATTGCCTTTACATCCATTATCCACATTTAGTTTGTTTATCTTGTGTTCGCGGGCTGGTGTTCTTGAAGGTTGGTTAGAAGCACAGGTCCTGCACGATTGCGAAACCTGACTGTTAAGTTTACCACTTATTGATATACAGCTCCCTGCTGAATTTAAAACAAGGCTGAAAATTGACTGGAGTTTTGCTTCACCAAACCTTGAAGATGCCGGCCACAAACGAAACAGAGGAGCGTCTGAAGCAGTACAAGAACAAAGGCAAGGATACAAGTGAGCTCAGAGGGCGCAGAGTCGAGGGGTCTGTGGAGATCAGAAAAGCAAAGAAAAATGAGCAGATATTGAAACGAAGAAATGTTACTAGTTTCGACGAAGATGAGTGTCTTTCTCCAGAACAACAGAAAGCCGGGAATGCAGCGATTACGCCGATGGCATTGGAGGAGATTGTCCAGGAAATGAACACTAGTGATACCATTCCTTTACTGAATACTTGAAGATCTATGCTCTTGTTAAACACAGAACCCGCACTAGCAGTGATTTCTTTCAGTGTCTAATACTTCACAAGTTTGCATATTCTTCATTTTTCACTCAGTGTGGAATATTTTAAAACATATTTCTCATCTCTGGATATTTTCGCAGAAACTATAGGATGCAATTGCAAATGCAAATAATTAAGGAATTACTCATGAGAGTCATTGGCAGCCCAATGATATTAGCCAACATAAACATGGTTACTCAGAAATCTCAAGAACATGCTTCTGATATATATTTCATCCAGGTAACTGATGACTGTACACTCTGACCTATCACGCTTCCCACCGTGGGAGGTAGAACTTATTTTTCTGCACTTAAATTGGCTGTCTTTGCTACAGAGTTATTGCCAAAAACGTCACTGTTTTCCTTCTTGCGAAAAATATAATAAAAAATAAAGGATGCGTAGTGTACCAAGAGCAGGAAACTCTTGCCAAAATACCCTAATGATACTGAGACAAAATACAGCAAGACGCTGGCAAAAATCCAATTATAACACCCACCTGATCACTCAAATAACTTGGAAGGAAATGCAAAAGTGGTCTCCAACAATATGTATGACCTAACTGCAAGGCGTAGGTGTAAATAAGTTATCCGCTTATAACGAGATAATTATGGTGGAAAGCATCACCAATGATGAATTCTGTTTACTTGTGCTTGAGTTGTTGCTAAGCATTAACAAATCACCTCAAAACTGGTAAAGCAAAACTAGCCTAACCACGGTTTGCATGAGGTATTTGATGAGGCTGTTCTGCTTACACTGTTACAAGCTAAAAAGTGTTTAAACAAATTGTTTCTTCATTTTATATGTTTTGTTGCTCAATGTATGGATGTCTGCTTAAAAATTAAAGCATCTTTTACACTGCAAAATAAAAGAAGGATGCAAATGTGCACACTTCGGGAAAACCTGTTTTTATATTTGAAAAAATCAACTAGGTTGAGGTAGCAAATTGTAAAGACTATTGTGGTAGGATGTAGCTTGCACAGGTTTCACAGGTTCACCCTTTAGAGAGCAAAGATGGTCAGATATTGCATAGGTTTAAACTCCATATTAAAGGGTGATCTCACATTTTACATAGATCTCTCATAATTCAGAGATCAAATCTATTCTTGAAGTTTCAGAAATCTTAGAGGCTAAAACTTCATGTGCAACAAATATCCATCATGCAACACAGATTTTAAAAGTGCTGTCTTTGAGCAGAAAAGCTACCCAGAAGGATTCCCACATCATTTAAACTCATACAGCAATGCCTCTGGTTACAGATAGATCATAGACTCAGGCCATGGAATGGTCCCTTAGATAACAGATTGTGCAGGTTCAGCAACAGAGTGATGCTGCATGGATCTTTCAGGTTTTTGACAGCAGGTTTACAACTTGATGCCAACTCAGCCTTTCATCCTTCTGAAATTGCGAAATAGAGCCGCCTTTAATAACAATAAGTACAGCGCTTAGGATTAATAGAAACCCTGTTTCTAAATGTTGCATGAAACATTATTATTATTATCAGCATCATCATATAATTTTTCCCACTTGATTAAAAACATATATGTTGAGGCGCTGTCAACGATCATCTCTCACACATAGAACAACTAGCGCAGAACAGGGAGCAGCTCGACTAGATTAAGTGTCACAGAGTATGAACAATAGAGTCAGCAGCAGTTGCCTGGTCACCCGAGGCAGACTGTAGCACTGGGGGACATCCAGGGTGAGATTGGGACAGAAAATAGGTCTGGGCACCAAAATAAAAGTGGCCCCATTAGTGAATTAGATAGCTGAAAAAGAGGCCTCATTTGCAAATCAGGGCAGGTTTCAACTTGTGAGGACAAGCTGTATAAGTGTTTTGCAAGGAATGGGAGACTACATGCTTTTGTGCTTGCTGCAGCCAATGTTTGTGCAATGTTTAAAGGAAATTCACAGCTAAAACAGCTCACCAAGCCAAAACGCAGGCCCACGAACAGTCAAAAACTATCCCTCACACTAACCTGTAAGATCAGCCCTTTGGGCACTGCCCATTTGCCCTATATGCCATTCCGACCCTGGTGACAGCACTAAATGTCATTGCTTAGAATTACCAAGTTGAGGGGGGAGAGTGAGAGAGAATATGGGCTTTAGTGCATGTGTGTGTGTGTGTGATAGAGAGAGATAGAGAGAGAGAGAGGAGAGAGAGAGAGGAAAACAGAGAAATTGAGAGTGAAAATAGACAAAGAATGGGAAAGACAGGGTGAGAAAACATTAAATGGAAGGTAAGAGGGAACTTCTGTCGTATGTGACGAGATGAACAGCTGGAGAACAATGTGACAATTAACCTTGAAAATGTACACAAATGAATTGCAAATGCATTAAAGTCTTCAATCCAAGTTGTGGTGTAAATTAGAACTTGTGAGCAAACTATGTGTGCCTAAACCTAGGGGCATATTTATCAAAGTGTTTGCCCTTGCAGCACACAAGGTAACGCAAGATTGATGCAAAACCTAGATGAGATTTACCAGGCCTCGCAAGGCCACCTTGCATGGCCCTGTGGTGCTTGGTAAATCTGGAGTAAAGCCAAGCAGCGCAAGTCGCTACCACATGTTACTCTGCCCCAGGGAAGCATTTCATGGGTTTAGCCTGGGTGTACCCACGCATCAACCCATGGATTTTGGCACATTCCCAGATTTACCCTGCATGGTAGACCTGGGAATGTTTCAAAATGCCACGCCTCCCCGGGTTCCTTTTTCTATGTGTGATGCATTCGGCAAAGTGCGCCAGTGCAAGGCGAGTGCGGGAATGTGCCTATCTCGATAGATATGCAGCATTCCTGCCCTCTCCCTTTCATGCCGCGGTGCGCAGCAAGGTGTCTTGCTGTGTTAAAACTATGACTAAATTGGCCCCTAGATTACAAGATTTTCAAAACTTTTGCACCCTATTTTTCCCGTACCAATTCTTCAGGGATTATGTAGAGGTGTTTGCACAGGAGAAACAGATCTAACTAAAGGAAAGTGTGAGGAATTTGTGTATGATAAATCTGACACTGCAGGTTGGTAGAAATTGGGTTTTTGGTTGGAAGGGGTGTGCATCCTGTCTAAGCAGGAATAACAATCCTAGTTAGTGTAAGTTGCAACACACCCTAAATTATCATGTGCGCAGGTAGCTTGGCACAGAGCTGTCAGGCTTAATTTAAGCGGCAATGTGTAAAGTTTGTGAAACAGTTCAAACAGTAACACAGAGAAAACACCACAAAAAAAACTCCACACCAGTTTAGAAAAAGAGAACTCAATTCTATAAATAAAACAAGACCAAAACGACAAAAATCCAATAAGTGGAAGTCGAGATATGAATTTCCAAAGATTAAATGTGAAAATAGTGCTTAGGAGCAACAGGCGCCTATTTGGTATATCTGGTCGCGCTGGACTGGGGCAAAGTCAAAAGTTCAGGCTGACCATGATGGAGTGCGGGCCAGATGCAGGGACCCCGCAAGGCTCAATGAACAAAAGTACTTTGATCCTGGTCGCAACAGCGAAGGGGTGCAGCTGTGCGAGGCGCCGGTATCGATCCCGAAGTCGAGGTAATGCGGCGATTTACCCGTGCAACTATGGCGATGCACTGGTTTTGAAGATGATGCACAGGTTCCAATTTGCGATGGTTCTGAAGCCGATCTGCCAGGTTTCTCCACGCAGTCGAGGGGATGCGTCGATTGTCTCTCTGCAGTGGCGGCGATGCAGTGGTTCCGAGTGCAATGCCCCAGTCCTGCTCCTGCAATGGCAGCAATGAATCGATTCTGCTCTCGCAGCACAGGATGTGCCAGTGCTGTAGCAGAACACTTCAGGCCCACTTTGAAGGATCCTAGGTGTAAGAGCAGGGTTAGTTGAAGTCTATTTATAGCATAGAGGACCCAGCACTCAAAATATTGCTAAATTAAATTAAACCCTAAGAATAAATCATATAACATATTACAAAGTCAATTTGAGCGAGACCACTCAATGCAAGAACTAATTGGACGGATGTTTACAAACTCATTTTCTTTAATCCTCCACCAAAAGAGCCAGCTGGTTCACCTCAGAACTCCTAGCTTCCAAGCGTACCTGCCGGAAACTAGAGAAGAAATGGCACAGTGATAAGACACCGGACAGCCACGCAGCCCACAAAGACGCCATCCGTAACCACCACCACCTCATCAAGTCAGCCAAGAGAATCTCCTTCAAAGACCGCCTCGACAACAATGCACACAACAGCAAGGAGCTCTTCAACATCGTGAAGGAACTCTCCAACCCCAGCTCCAACACCAATGACATCCCGCCGTCGCAAGCCCTGTGCGATTCCCTCGCCACCTTCTTCCACCGCAAGATCGCCGACATCCACGACAGCTTCAACACCCAGACAGCCCCAACTAAGATCGATGTACCAGACCCGCCGCACACCATCGACCACGACCCCCTGCCAGCCTGGGCCAGCGTGAACATCGATGACACCATCAAGACCATGAGCACAATACACTCCAGCTCCCCGTCAGACCCTTTCCCGCACCACATCTTCAACAAAGCCAGCAGCTCCATCGCACCCCACCTGTGCAACGTTATCAATCTGTCCTTTGAGACCGCGACCTTCCCAGAGAGCTGGAAACACGCAGAGATCAACGCCCTACTCAAAAAACCCAAGGCGGACCCGAGAGACCTCAAGAACTTCCGGCCCATCTCCCTGCTTCCGTTCAAACCAAGGTCATCGAGAAGATCGTCAACAAACAGCTAACCCGATACCTCGAAGAAAACAGCATCCTGGACCCATCCCAATCAGGGTTCCGCAGCAACCACAGCACTGAGACTGCCCTCATCGCCGCCACCGACGACATCAGGATCCTGCTGGACAACGGTGAGACCGCAGCCCTCATCCTGCCGGACCTCTCCGCCGCCTTCGACACTGTCTGCCACCGCACTCTACGCGCACGCCTCCACGACGCAGGGATCCGAGACAAGGCCCTGGAATGGGCCACCTCCTTCCTCGCCGGCAGAACCCAGAGAGTCCGCCTCCCACCATTCCGATCCGAAGCCTCCGAGATCATCTGCGGCGTACTCCAGGGATCATCCTCAGCCCAACACTGTTCAACATCTACATGGCCCCGCTCGCACGCATCACCAGACAGCACGACCTCAACATAATCTCCTACGCCGACGACACTCAACTGATCCTCTCCCTCACCAAGGACCCTCGCCGCCAAATCCAACCTCCATGAAGGAATGAAGGCCGTCGCCGATTGGATGAAGATCAGCCGACTAAAGCTGAACACGGACAAGACAGAGGTCCTCATCTTCGGCTCCAACCCCTCACCCTGGGACGACTCCTGGTGGCCAACGACACTGGGAGCAGCCCCGACACCCACCGACCACGCACGCAACCTGGGAGTCATCCTCGACTCAACGCTCTCCATGGCCAAGCAAGTCAACGCAGTCTCCTCCTCCTGCTTCAACACCCTCCGCATGCTTCGCAAGATCTACAGGTGGATCCCGACAGATACAAGAAGAACAGTCACCCAGGCCCTCGTCAGTAGCAGACTTGACTATGGGAACGCCCTCTACGCAGGAGCCCCGGCCAAGCTCATCAAGCGACTGCAACGCGTACAAAACGCCTCCGCACGCCTGATCCTCGATGTACCACGCCACAGCCACATCACCCCCCACCTGAGGAACCTGCACTGGCTCCCCGTCGACAGGAGAATCTCCTTCAAACTCCTCATCCACGCACACAAGGCACTCCACAAGACTGGCCCAGCCTACCTCAACAGACGACTCTTCTTCTACGTCCCCAACCGCCAGCTCCGCTCCGCTGACCTCTCCCTCGCCACCGTCCCTCGCATTCGAAGAACAACCACCGGCGGCAGATCCTTCTCCCACCTCGCCACCAAGACCTGGAACACCCTTCCACTAAGCCTCACGACAGACCCAAGACCTGCTGACCTTCAGGAGGCTACTCAAGACCTGGTTGTTCGACCAGTAGCAGCACCCCCTTTTTTTCTCCCCAGCGCCTTGAGACCCTCGCGGGTAAGTAGTGCGCTCTACAAATTCTGTGATTGATTGATTGATTGATTGATTGATTTAATCATGATCTTTTTAAAACCTTTGTTGACAGTAGCCATAGCCAATGTGTTTCATCCCTCTTGGGACTTCTTCAGGGCTGATTCTTTACTCTTTGCACATGAAATGTGGCATAAGGTTGTCTTTTTTGTTTGAAACATATATGATATAATACAAAGTTGTCTTTTCACTTGGGCATCCTCAAAATGTACATTTATAGTTGCTTCATCTTGTGTAAGATTAGACCTTTTTACTGCCCGTGAGTTTGTGTTCCTCACACATGGCATTTCGTGTAGTGTCCAATGGAACGTGGTGATGCGATGCGTTGATTCTGCTCTCTCAGCAGAGGATGTGCTGTGCTGTAGCAGACCACCTCAAGCCCACTTCTAATGGTCCTAGGTGTAAGAGCAGGGTGAGTTGAAGTCTGCTTTGTCCCTGACACTTCAGATCAGGAGACTAGTCAGCTGGACTTTGCAGTCACTCTGGGTTCTTGGAACAAGATAGGCATGTCCAGTCCTTCTCACCCAGGGGAAGAGCACAGCAGGCAGCACAGCACGGCAGAAAGCAGTTCTTTCAGAGCAGCAATTCAGCAGAGTGGCAGTCCTTCAGCACAGAAGTCCTCCTCCTTGGCAGGGTAACCTAAGGTCCACAAGTGTACTGTCTTGGTCAGGTCAGGGACCCAGTACTTACACCCAGTTGTGCCTTTGAAGTAGGGGTGACTTTAAAGAAGGGTCTTTGAAGTGAACAGAGGTCCTTCCTAACTGTCCTGGCTCCAAACTCCCTACAGGGGTGTATGCAGAACATTGTGTGTGGACAGGACACAGCCTATTCAACTGTTAGTGTGAGGCTGTCTGACCAGTTCCTCCCTCCCATCCTCCCAGAAAGATCCATCAAGTCACAGCTAAGTTCCCTTTGTGTGTGGCTGTCTAGAGGGAATACACAAAGTCCAGTTGTCACATGCCCCAGTCTGATCAGAGACAGGCTGCAGGCACACAATGGCTAAGAGCAGGAAAATGCCAATTTTCTAAAAGTGCAATTTTCTAAGTTTTAATGATAAATTTGACTTTACCATTAAAGAGGATTTATCATTACAAATCCATAGGTATAAAACATAAAAGATCGACTTCCTCTCAATCATGAATTAAAAATTATTAAGTGTAATAAGAAATCCCCAATATTATACTATGAAAGAAATTTGGATGTTTTTCGATATCAGGACATGCAAAACATAAATGTGCATGCCCCACTTTTTGTTTACAAAGAACTCTGCCCTGTGAGCTACCTGGGGCCTACCTTAGGGGTGACTTATATGTAATAAAAGGAGCGTTATAGGCTTTGCAAGGGGTGATCAATGCCAAGTCAACATGGCAGTGTAAACTTTCACAGAGGCTCTGCAATGGCAGGCCTGAGGCATGTTTAAGGGCTACTTGAGTGGGTGGCACAAGCAGTGCTACAATCCCACTAGTAGTATTTAATTTACAGGCCCTGGGCACATGTAGTGTACTTTATAAGGGACTTATAAGTAAATTAAATGTGACAATTGTGGATGTATCAATCAAACCATGTTTAGAGGAGAGAGCACATGCACTTAAGCACTGGTTAGCAGTAGTAAAACGCTCAGAGTCCTAAAGCCAACAAAAACGAGGTCAGAAAAAGAGGAGGCAGACAAAATGTTTGGGGTGACCCTTCAGAGAGGGCCATTTCCAACACAGATTATCCCCCATTCTGATATAAACGCCCCTGAAAGGAGGGAGGTGAGTATTTTGCCATTCCGAAAAAATGCAAAGCATTGTGACAGATTTAACCTCTGACAGTTTTACCTCCCATCGATTACCAGCTACCTACAATGAGGACCTACAACAGTAAATGATAATATGCACACAAAAAAAATCTTCACAAATGAACATAGAGTATTTGATTCCCTGTTTAACTGTATTGCTTTTAGGAATCCATGTAAATCAGCAAGGATGTAGCATTTGAAAATATAATGCCACTGAAGGGGTTACGCAGGATCTCTAAACCTCTAATATTTGCCTCTTTACATATTTTACATGAAATGCTGTTAGGACCCTGTTCTCCTATGGATTGAACACTTCCTCCAGAAATAGAAGATGTTTCCATTGCCATCCTTGCCAAAATCTGGATCTAAGAGCCAAAGTAGGCTGCATGAATAGAACCGCCTTTAAAAGGTCCGGTGGGGCAAAACCACAAGGAGAGTTCTGCAACACAAAAAAGTAGTGGTAGAATAAAAATAAAAGAATATGGATACTCTACCGGTTTTAAATATTCAGTTGCAGAAGTGGCATTAAAGAAGGGACCAGCAGATTCCTACGTACCCTGTACATGTAACCTGTCATGCATTTATAATTGACCAATAATTTGATTTACTCTAATTACTTACTGAAAGGTTGTAGTTTGGCTCATTTTATAAGTTTGCAATTTAAACCTATTCGGTTGTAAAATTACAAAAAAGAAGCATCTATTTAACCATTTTACTTACGTTCATCTTTCCTATGTGTGCATTTGTTCATTTATTGGTAATTGTATTTCCTATACACAGATGTATCTGTGCAACGCGTGTGCATTTTAATCCTTCTGAGCAAACGTATGGTAGTGTAGTTGAAAACAAATGGGCAAAACATATGTGGATTTTGTGGAATGACATCTTTCATTTCAAATTATAATTCAGGAATTTGTGGTAAGTAAAGGAATTCTGATGACGTCTGGTAGACATTAGCTTCTTCGCAGTATGGCAAGCATAGAATGTTGTTCAATTGCAGAAGTTCTAAGCACACCATTCTAAATAAAGTCAATGCAGACGAAAGCACTTTAGAAGGAAGGATGAGTAGGAAACTTCAAGATCGAATGGAAGCTAAATGGATTTTCTTTAAATGAGACCGTCTATTGGCCAAAATATGTCCCTATTCCATAGCAATACTTCTAAATAGAAAGAAGCAAGTGGATAGTTTTCTTTTTAAGTGCTAGGATAGTTGGAAAAAATGGTCTGAAACTGATACCTTACAGCACACTTAAGAAGGTTCCGGAATCTTTATCCTCTTGCATGACCGTATGGTTCTATCGCCCATATACCAGGAAGGCAATGTCCTTCATTATCACTCATAAGCTTAGAGCAAATTAGGCAAGGGTCTCCTTATCAACAGAATATGGATGGGAGCACATGCAGAGCCTCTGGTTAATACACCGCGCAGCTGCCTTAATTAAACTTTTAACAGCGGGCATGGCAGCACGGAGTCTTCAAGATCGAATGGAATCTAAATGGATTTTCTTTAAATGAGACCATCTATTGGCCAAAATATGTCCCTGTTCCATAGCAATACTTCTAAATAGAAAGAAGCAAGTGGATAGTTTTCTTTTAAGTGCTAGGATAGTTGGGAAAAAATGGTCTGAAACTGATACCTTACAGCACACTTAAGAAGGTTCCGGAATCTTTATCCTCTTGCATGACCGTATGGTTCTATCGCCCATATACCAGGAAGGCAATGTCCTTCATTATCACTCATAAGCTTAGAGCAAATTAGGCAAGGGTCTCCTTATCAACAGAATATGGATGGGAGCACATGCAGAGCCTCTGGTTAATACCGCGCAGCTGCCTTAATTAAACTTTTAACAGCGGGCATGGCAGCACGGAGTCTTCAAGATCGAATGGAATCTAAATGGATTTTCTTTAAATGAGACCGTCTATTGGCCAAAATATGTCCCTGTTCCATAGCAATACTTCTAAATAGAAAGAAGCAAGTGGATAGTTTTCTT
Organism: Calotriton arnoldi; assembly: GCA_963921515.1. Lineage (NCBI taxonomy): Eukaryota > Metazoa > Chordata > Amphibia > Caudata > Salamandridae > Calotriton > Calotriton arnoldi. The sequence goes on from CAWUFW010003978.1 coordinate 673,430, forward strand.
TTTAAGTGCTAGGATAGTTGGGAAAAAAATGGTCTGAAACTGATACCTTACAGCACACTTAAGAAGGTTCCGGAATCTTTATCCTCTTGCATGACCGTATGGTTCTATCGCCCATATACCAGGAAAGCAATGTCCTTCATTATCACTCATAAGCTTAGAGCAAATTAGGCAAGGGTCTCCTTATCAACAGAATATGGATGGGAGCACATGCAGAGCCTCTGGTTAATACCGCGCAGCTGCCTTAATTAAACTTTTAACAGCGGGCATGGCAGCACGGAGTCTTAAGGGAAGGCAACATTGATTCTACACACAGCTAGTGATACATAGTACCCTTTGATGCGAGTGTTCCCTTGGAAACAGACGCCCTGGTGAAGAGCTGTCCCCCAATCCCATCAAAGTTCTGATGTTTTAGCAACAGTCTCACAAATTACATACCCTTCAAGTTTATATCCAATCATCTTCCAGGCAGGTGGCAACTGTGCCGAGACTTGGTCTACATAGCTATCTCTATTGAGTGGAGTCAATGATGCTTCATCCAAACACACAGAAATTCAGCAGGACAAAAAAGTGTTGCCTTAACTACAGCCCAAATTGGAAGGTATGGAAGTGACTGCATGGCACTGTTTATGGAAAAATATTCTCTCTGGATTGGTTTTATATAATCTAAAACACCGCAATTTATGTAAGAATTAGACGTACAAAGCCTTAGAGATAAAGAGTCAGCCTGGTTTAAAATTCACAAAAAATGCATTTGGGATCGGTATGCAGCCTAACGAACACGAGGAAGGCATTTTTAAACACATTCTTACACCTTTTAGAGTTTGATTAGAATATTCTATGTGGCTTCCGCTGTTAAAAGGCGCTGCATATTCAGTAATATTCTTGTAGTCGGCTGAGTAATTTATGTGACATTTATGTCCTGTTCCATGAAATCAAAGCTATTTCCTCCTCAGCAGTGCTTCACGCAGATAGAGTATCACCATAGCTACCGGGATAGCTTCACGGGCAGGATAAATGCAAAAGCAAATTGGAAATACGAGTCGCTCTATTTGTCACCAAAAAGCAAAATTAATTAGCAAAATGTTCTTTTGCTTTGTCCTATTAATCATGGGTTCCGTACAATGTGCGGAATAATTTCATCAGCACTGTGTGTGTAGGCAGACGTGCAACTGAGCTGCACATTCCTATGTAGCATAACAACAAACAGCAGCCATGTAATTTCTCTGTGCATGTTAATGGATTCAATATAATGTATATGGAAATGTCTGCTCAAAGATATTAACTTCTTTAATAAAAATGCCGCCCTCGGTGCAATTGGGTACCCATTGCTTTATTTCGGCCGCAGTGAAATCTCAATGTAGAATTCTGATGTTTAAATCCTATATACATGAGGAGTGTGTGTGTGCATTAAACACAAAAGAGATTTGTGGGCTGCCAGCAGACACCATTTGGGACATTCTTTCTACAGCCACAATCCACGAACTCCAACACGCCTGACGGGGTTCAAGGATAGGGTAGCGGGCAGACTCCTCCTCCCCCGTCGCCGTTTGTGTCGAGTCCAGTGGTTCTGAATTGTAAGTAGGGTTGGGCAGAGTCATATCCGTATCTTCTCTGCTTCCTATCCTTGCAGATTAGAGAGCTCAATAAGTTATTGCTAGTATGTAGTATGTATGTTGTATTCGTATAGCGCAAATTTAGCGGAAAGGTAGGGAAGCACTGGAGAGAGTCAAAGGCAAAGATATTGTCAACAAGCGATTAGATAAGTTGTGTTCTAAGAATGGAAGTGATGTAGTGTTCATTAAGGGAGGTGTGTCGTCAGCTCTTTCCTAATTTAGAGAAGGTTTTATGTGGTCCTGAACATCTTGATTGATGTTGTTGTAGACCATGGGTGCATAGATGGAGAACATCTCTTTGGTTTTTTAGGTCTCACCTATGGCTGTCTGTTGTCGAAGACCTATTGTTGGCAATACCAATACTTACAATGGGCTTTGGGTCAGTAAATTGCTTACCACTGAATGGCTTTCGTGTCAATGTTATTTTTTTGCATCTTATTCAGTGGCTTTCTTTCCTTTTCTTGTGTTTGTCGATCAGCTGTAGCATAGCTTATTTATAATTCTTTTGACAGGATGACTTGAATCCTTCAACAGCACCTCATCAGAGAAGGATCTTTCTTTTTCCTTCAGCACTCAATGGGGGTTTTTCTTGTTCTCTCCCTTCTGTGCTCTTTCTCTCCTCACAGCCCAACCCACTGCACTATCCGTATTGCTCCCCCCTCCTCCGCAAAGTCATTCATTACCTCTCCCACCGCTCTCCATTCCACTTGGCTTTTTTTTTGCTAATTTAAACCCTGGCTGCTCCACCATTGCCCCCATGTCGCATTTGATACACACATTGTCATGGTCTTGTTGAAAGTGAGTTTCTGGAGACTCTCATGTGCTGAAACATGCTGACTCATTGAAAGTGTGATAATGATTTCTAACTTTTAAATTTGGAACAGACATCCTATGTGCTCACTAAATTTGACTTTACTTGTTATGATATTATTTAATGTTCTCCTAAAATCCTATTTTCCTTGTGCACATGTCTTCCTATGGTCACTGGCACCATGTGTTGACATCTAGTAGAGATAAGCGATATAAGTATTTAGGAAGCACATCAATGATCTAGATATCACAATAAAAGATGCATAATTGATAAGCCTTGGGATGCCTTTTTTAATATCTTGTACTAAATGTTACTTTTTTATTATGAATCTTAAAACATATTGAGATTTGTATTGTTGGCCTGTATTCCCACATGATTTTGTACTATCTACGGATAATTCTAAAATGAACTTGTATGTTTTATCATATCTTTACTCTAAATGTTTTAGCTTGTACCTTTTATGGCTCTATTGAACAGAAATAAAGGAGTAAAGAAGAAATAAAGAAGATAAGCATTAACCCTTCTTCAAAACAATTTTCTCTAAAACAGCTTTGTGGGCACCAGCTGATGATAGCAATGAGTGATTGGTGGATCGAATATACCGCCCAACTTTTAATCAAGTGATTCAAAAGAAGGTCTTAAAATTGCTCTCTCTCATAAGTCTCATTGACAGAATCCCATAGGATATCAAATCCAACCACTCAATATGTACTGGGTTCGACTTTTCATAATGACTTTGGAAGTCTGCATACAGATCTTTCATGCCACCTGACTATGATGGACCCCCGACTTCAGTACTGCATAATCTGCTGATTTAATTTATATAATTCAACTGCGAAATGACTTATTTCATGGTAGTACATAATGGGTGGCCAGCGTTTTTGGGAACCCTCAATGTTAGAGCAGGAAACTTTGCAGCTGCCTCCTTTGAGACTGTATGTACTTTTTGTGTGGACTGGACATGCCTTGGTGAAAAGAGCCATTAGATACTGCACCCACTGTTAGAGAGAATATATATGTGGATATATACCCCATGGGGATGCCACTACACATAGTTAGAATAGTGATAGTGTTATATTTATGGAACCTGGACATCTGCACCCTACTCTGGAAGGGAACTAGAATGCTTCTATGATGGCTGGTGCACCCTCCAGTTCCCACAACTGATCATTGGTGTGTAGATCCTTTTAGCCTACTCATGCCCCAAAAGGTATTTTAAATGTTTAAGACAAACATGGTGGAAAGAATCATGCTGTTCACAGGTTGTTCACAGCTGCTTTTGTACAATGTATTATGTACAAATTATACAATAGAAATGCTTTTGCATATAGTGCAATATATGTGCAATATATAAGATGTACTGTTGATGATACTTCAGGTACTAAATACACTGAAAAACTGGGATGAAAGTCTTGCACCCACCAGATGGCTACCTCTTCCGCAATAAGCTGATCATTTGATCCTAAATTTATTGCAATTCAATAACTCAAAATTCAAAGTATCTGCACTTAAAATTCATGAACCCCCATGATATTTAATTAATGAAGGTTTAATTCTGTACTAAAAAGGCTACGATATTTAGTATGTTTGATGTTTATATAGTAAAACTTGTCAAACCTGAGTCATATCAACACACCATTTTATAAAGTTTTTTGACTAAATAATTGAGGTTTTGGTACTGGTAGAAAAAGCAAATAATTGCATTATCCTGCACTTCCATCAGCAGAGTGGAATTCAGGTAATGTTTCATTGGAAGTACCAAAGGGATCACTATTTGCTGTATATCACTTGCACTGCAGAGCATCATGTTGATTGTGATGCTTAATACTGTTGAGCAGAGAAGGAGCTCAGTTTTAAAGACTATGGGGCATATTAGCAAGGGCGGTATCGCCGCTTTAGCGGCACTTTTTGCCGCTAAAGCGGCGATATTTCTATCGCCCTATTAACAAGCTGTCGCTAACAGCTGTTAGCGACAGCTTTATGGCGAAAGCGACCGTTTTGGTGCCGCTTTGCATGTCAGCGATATTTATCGCTAATGACATGCAAAGTGGGCGTTCCTCCACACAACTCCTTGGCAAACACTCGCTAACACAGGTTCGGGATATTAGCAAGGCTGCACAAGACCCGCGATGCGAGCTTGAAAGCCGCGCTAAGCCCCCTTTATCGCAAGTTTTTAACACCTGCTAAGAATACAACTTAGCCATCTTTAACATGGGAGGTGGATTGCATGGCTGAGTCCATGCTTGCCTATCAGCAAGGTTTGCAGTATCGCAGGGAAATCATCACTTGTTTTCCCGCGATACAGCATGTTAGCACGGCTATCGCTGGATTTAATATCGCCTTGGAGATACGCGTTGCTAATAACGCGCTATCTCGGCAATAAAATCCAGCGATATCCGGCGATAAAAAAATGAGCGCTAAGCGCACTTTGCGATATTTATCGCAAAGCGTTGCTAATATGCCCCTAAGAACATTCTTCCCCATCAGACTTTAAATGTACAGCAGGTTTTGTGCAGCCCAGGGAACTCAGGTGAGAAATCACCAGAAAATATAAGGATTACTGTGCTGTATACACAAACGTATGCTATATATCTAGTAGCTATACCTTCACTTTAATTAAGAGGGACATATACATGATCCCACTGAGACACCAGAAGTGACTGTTAATTACTGTAATACAACACATTGTGTAGCCATACAGAAGACCACTTTCCAATCAACAAATCAAAAAATTGTTTGATCTCTAAGGCTCCTGGCTACTTTTCTGAATCTAGTCAGCAAGCTGGAGTGGTCAGGTGGCAAAGGCTGAAAACATTTCAGAACACAATCAGAATGGACATCCCCGACCTCAATGCTCCAGCACTACCAGAAAGTTACACTGATTGTTTAATGTAATCTTCCTAGTTTGCTTCTGGGATGAACACCTGATTGTAACTTTCTAGGAACCTAATAACTCTCAGCAAAATCCTGTATCTAAGGAGTTACTTTCATGCCAGATGGACCAATAGTGAGGAAACATACATTTCTGCAATCTTCTCTTCCAAGGCATGGTGTTACGTCAGAAGATGGGCAATCCTATGCTCCACAATGTTTGGCAGATTAAGTCACATGAAAGCCTTCCATAGAAAGCATGGCATATTTTTATCATATGGTCTATCCATGTTGGGAAACTCATCCATCCATTGTGGAAAATTCATCCATTCAAAAAAGGCATCAACGTAATTTTTGCTAGAGGTCACCTCCAACGTCTGTTCTCCCATGGCACAGACAACAATGTCAAGGCAGATGTCTCTGATGCCAAGATAGAGAACTCAAATTGTCATTGCATTTCTATCACAAGTATAGCAGAAGACATTCATACACAACACTGGCAAAACCCTGAATGGGCATTTGTTTTGAATGTAAACAAAAGCATAACGTTTAGGACTTTATGAAATTGTCCCATGATTAAAAATCCTTCTGCCTAATGATCACACAGTTAAACAATCCATCTAAATCACATACGCAGATTATTCATAACATCGTTAATTATATTTTGCCTGCTTTCCACTATGTGCAATAATTCATATTCCTAAATGTAGACTGTTGTTGATAGATAATTCTTCTTTTTGTACCAGCTGATGAAGCGGCAAACATCAACTTGGTTTACCTCCCTTTTGCTTTGTACTGTATAATACATACAAGGGTGTGCATTGTGTACCCTTAGGAGTCTGGTGTGCAAAACACCTTACCATCGTAAACCTTACAATTGGCCAAATCATTGAGTTTGCGACTACAAAATAATATCTTAAAATACACCTAACAGCTTTAGCAAGTCAGGGAAGTTCTCCTGTCTCACAAAATGGTCTCTGTGGCTTATTCCAAATCGTAATTAGTGGGGAGAGAGGAAAGGAACCAAGCCAACAGGCATTCATAATGAACAGTGTCAATTGTTTTTGACCTCATTTATGATTGCAAAACTAAAAGCTGCCAACTCCCACATTAGAATGATAACTGATTTGTAAATAGCAAACTGTCCCCATTGGACAGCCTTTCCTTTGGGAAATGTGTCAGAGGCCTCTGGTGAATCAGGCAGTGGTCCCGGGGATCACTACATGCTCCAACTGATGTCTTCACAAACAGGATTTCTTTTAAAGCAGCATCTGTCCCTATAGTTTATTCAGGCTCCTTTAAAAATGCTTCCTATTTGGGAATACCAATGGAGGGACTGAGGTTTCTTGTCTTTTGCAAGTCACCTTCCCTGCATTCATATCTAATTTAATCAAATAGTGACCTGTCTAATTAATCTTCATTAGGCAGGTTGTTTTGTGACTCTCTGTGATTGGCCATTTTGTGATGCGACCTATTAATAATATATTTTTTATATTGCAATATACCAGGCAAATCACAAAAAGTCGGTACTCAGTTTGGACCACATTTTGCGACTTGCCTGTTCATTCATCAGGCCCTTAATCCTGTAGTATGGAACAATAACAGTTTAACTCCATGTTAACTTTCAGTTCAATAATCTATTGAGCATTGTTAAGGGCCTCCTTTTTCATTAATACTGATTTTAAGTGTTTCCAATGGCACCGCAGAGATCATTTAAATAGTAATTTCATCAAATCAAAGCATCACTTTATCAGATGTTCTTGAAAAGCCAACTGCAGACGGCAAGACCTGTTGAGCTAGTCATTCTTATGGCAGATGTGCAAAAATAGGAAAAAATTAATAGTGGCATTTTGAAAACTTACGTTTTGCTACATTTAGTTGCCTCTATCAAACCATCAAAAAAATATTTCCTGTTATAAATAATGGTACCATAAATATTGTTGCCATGTCAAGAATAGGAAATCTGCTAATCTCATAGTCTACAATTTAGCCTGTTTTGACACAGATGATTGTGTACTCACAAAGGAAAATGAGCATAAAATGAAAAATGTAATTGTGGGTGCAGTAGATAAGGCACACTTAACAACACAATTCCTATTTCCAAAAGTAGACACAAACATGTCCAGCACTGATTTTTGCTTTGCAGGTTTGAGCTGTGCAAATGGACAGCACATGCACTGTCACCAGCTAACCATCTCTCTTTGTGTTTGTTATTCTGTTTTTATGTTAAGACGGGGAAGCAGCTGAAATTAGATGTGCAGTAGCCCAGTCACCCCCAATTCCTTTAACGAAAGACAATGTTGTGTCCACCACAGATGCCACCGTTTGCATATATAAATTCAATACCCGAAGGTGATGAAGCCACACTGGTTGTTGCTATAACAAATGTATCTGTTGTTGTTACTGCTGATTGTTTTCAACGAGCACAGACGGTCGTGCAGCTGTGAGAAGTGTTCAATTTGTAAATAAAAGTAAGAGCAAAGGACCAAAGTTTGTTTTAGAGGCCCCAGCTAATCTGGCAGATTAAATCTGCTTAGTCTTGGTTCCACCTCATGTCTTCTTCTTCTACTACCCTAGACCTCCTGTCTCTTTATCTTATTCTTGCAGGTTTTTTTTTAACATCCCTGCTTTCTCACTTTGACACTGTTGTCCTATTGTCTCTTTCTTTCTCCATTTTCTGGCTTTCTCTTGCTTGCTCTGGGTCAAAGTCCGATGGTGTGAGTCTCAGACTTCAAAGATGAGTTACTTTGCCCCCCACCCAAATCACTAGCACACCTTCAGCAGTGACTATGAATATTTGCATTCCTAAGTTTTGTATCTGCTTTTATTTGTAATTTATAATGGAAAGCAACAGAAAAACTATGTTTTGGAACACTGGTGCTAGACAAACTGGATAGTTGAGGCATCACAAAAATGTTTAATTATATATATTCATGGAGATGGACCATTTGCAATTGGTATGGTAGCATCCCACCCCTACTTCACCCTTCATTGAAACAGAGGCTCTCCCACCTCCTTGACGTTCCCTCTACTGACTACTTAGGAGAAGAGAAACTTCCATGACCACTGATTTTAATGTATTCCTTATAGTACTGATGAAACAGCTACCATTGTGATTTCTGTAACTGTTTGAAATAGTGCTCTAAGATGTTTTGGACAATGACAAATTATCTAGGTAAATGCTATTCATTCACTCACTCACTCACTCACTCACTCACTCACGGAGCCTTTCTTTGAATGCAAGCTTGACTGGGAGAGTGGATTGCCTACTCAGCCACTGTCTTGTTGAGGAAGACTGTGCAGGATGTAATTCCAGCTCAGAACACTATTTAAATCTAACCTGTGTGAGGTGATATTAAAACTTTCATCTCAAAGTTGATATAGAGACCAGTAGGAGGAAACTACAACCTTTCTTCAAAGGTTTATATCTTCCCTCCTTGCCTTTATAAATATTTGTCTGGTCACACCCATTGTTGTCACTGTGCCTCGTTTTTTTCTGCATATCTGTTCATTTATCTGTATTTCTGCCTGCATGTCTGCCATCCTGCTTAGCTGCCTTACCATATGAATGTCTTTCACATTCATTTTACAAATGTGTTACGTCGGTCCCATATTCATGGCACATCTATTCAGTTTCAAAATAGGATGACAAACAATTATCAATCAATTGAACCTGTGAAGGCTGGCGTGTGCCAGGACTGTCACACACCAGGACATAAGAAAGTGACCCAGCCAGTTCAAAGAAGCCTCCCATTTGTGGTCAGTCCCAAGGGATTTCTATTTTAGGATATGGGGGTGGAAGTTTGCCCAGGGGAAACCAAGTGTTATACTGATGCCACCTAAATCTCACTGGGTGGAGTGGATGTTGAAGCTCTCGCTGTGAGCCCTGTTATCCATGGAGTGTCTGGTAGGAAACAATCTGGAAACCTCTGATTGGGTTAAGATGGAAAGGAGGACACAACAGAAATGATGGGTCTGCTAGAGTGGGTGTGTGGCCCAAAGGGCCTAGTCAGCCCATCAGGGAAGTCAAGGGAGTCTGGAATATAGAACAATGGGTAAGGTTCCCACAACCAAATGGAAGGGCAAGAGGTGTGGGAAACCAGTCTCAAACCTTTCCACAGCCCAGAAAGAATCTGATCCTAAGGGGGAGGATCAGGAGCCTAATGAGGAAGAACCTACCCTGATAGACCTGCCAGAGCTCTCAGAGTTACTTGGGAGAGGATGACCCCAGGAAGGAATTCTTCAAGTACAGAGAGAGTGCCCAACCCTTAAAGGCCTTTGGCACCAGGAACTTCCAGGAGCAGGGGGACACAAGTAGAACCCAAAGGATCTACTGGGACAAAGGTGTCCTATACAGTGAGGCTAGGCACCCAAAGCCTGGAGCAACCCGAAAATTGGTGGCCCTCCAACAGCACAGAGACTTCTTCTTCAACTTGGCCTTGATATCCCCCTGACTGAACATTTGGGGAAGACCAAAACCTGGGACTAGTTGGGCCGCCTCCACTTCTACTGGTCCAAGAAATTTAAGAAGGTGAAGGAGCTCTGTCACTCCTGCACCAACTGTCAAGCCAGTGCAAGACAGGAGGACAACCCATGACTCCATTATTTCTACTCCTTGTTGTTGGGAATCTTTTTGAGAGGGTGGGGATTGACATTGACAGTCCCATAGACCCTAAAACTGTTTCAGGGAATAGGGTTATTTGGGGATGGTGGGCCATGTCACTAGGTATCCTGAAGCCATACCTCTGAGGGCAGTAACTGTGTCTGTGGTGGACAGGACCCTGCTTGGTATCTCTGCCAGAGTAGAATTCCCCAAAGAGGATTTCACCAGAGAGAGGGATACACTTCATGTCTGCGTAGTTGAAGCCTAAGGGCCTGATTTAGATATCAGCGAATCCCATCACAATGGGGAAGGATATCCCATTGCTGAAATATAAATCTCATAATATCCTAGGGATTTAGATTTCGGCTGACAGGACATCTGGCACTGCTGTGATGGAGTAACCCATCAGCCAATATCTAAATCAGGCCCTAAGTAGAATGAATGTGTGATGAATTGCAAGTTGATCACCCCTTATCGTCACCAAACCAATAGTCTTGAGGAGAGACTCAACAAGACCTTAAATATTATGAGTATGGGGTTGTCTGAGATACCTTGCAGGAAGTGGGATATCATACTCCATGCCCCTTATTTGTCTATAGGGAAGTACAACAAAAGGTAAGGGGTTTCACCCCTTTGAACTTTTGTAAGGGCACCCTGTCAGAGGTTCCTTAAGTCTTGCACAAGAAGGGTGGGAGGAACCTCTCAAGGGGCCCAAACAGGACATGGTTGAGTACATGAAGATGGGTAATAAACATTTGGAGGCCAGCCAGGAGCTTATTAAGCACTGGCATGACCAAAAGGCAACCTTGGTGGAATACCTGCCAGGTCAAAAAGTGTGGGTTCTGGAGCCTGTGGCTACCAAGGCCCTCCAGGACAAATGGATTGGGCCCAACACAAAAAAGATGGGAAGGTTATTGTTATGACTTAGGGTCTGATTACAAATTTGGCGGTGTGGCATCAGGTCCGCCCAGCCACCGCACTGCCAAACCCGTGGTCGGGTGCCCGCCAGAATATGACTTTTTCTTGGGTCTGACAGGCTGTTTTTGGATGTTCCCACAGCGGTGACCTGAAAATGGGCAGCGCAATGGGAACACCGAAAACAGTTCCTGAATGGCAGGACTACAAAGTCCCTGCCGTGCAGGAACCGGGTGCATACACGCAGGGGGGCACATTTTATGCCCCCCTGCATGCACCTCATGGCACAGAGGCACAAAGGGGGGCCTGCAGGGCCCTCTTGGTTCCTCTCCACCACGGGTTTTCATGGTGGAGGAACCGCCAGGGAAACTGTGGTGAAGAGGAAACTCGTAATATGCTTAGATGGACCACAGCGGTCCTGCCAAGCATATTGCAGACTCCTGATCACTGCAACACTGCCAGAAAATGGCAGATCCCTGGAGGCTGTGGCAGGGCAATGGCGGTCAGACCACCCTAATTGTAATAGGGCGGTCAGAAGACTGCCACTACCGCGCTACCACAAGTCTGGCGGTCCGTGGATCGCCAGACTCATAATTAGCCGTTAATGTGGGGAGTCTGGAGCATGAACTTTTCTCATGTTCTATGTTCCAGCTCTTCAGTCGATGTTCTGTGAATGTCAGTTGCAGTTTGAATGGCTCAGGGACAGCTGCGTGATGTTACAGGTCAACTTACCTTCAATAAACCTATAGTTTATTATTGTTTCTGGTTTCCTGACATTTTAAAGAAAGCCGGTGCAAGAATTTGGTGACGAGTTGGCCAGTCACCATCTGCAATGAGTTAATCGCAGCTGTGAACCCACGAAAAAGTCTGGTGGACAAGGTGCACCCACCAGTTGGTGGAGCGGGTGGTTCGGACCTGAGAGAGTATTCCATATTTTATTGTTGGGATGTAGACTTATGGCTAGAGCGGTTGACCTCGAAGCTGGGGAACCGGGTTCGAGTCTCGGCAGGGATGCTTAACATCCTGTGATTCTGGGCAAATCACTTAATCTCCCAGTGCCTAACAAAAATGAATGTTGCTATCTGTAACGAAACTGGTGCTCATGTAAAACGCTCTGATACCTGATATCTTTGGGTCGAGTTCACGCTATATAAAACTAAAAAAAAAAAAGAAATAGTTTCACCATCAATATTTTTACCAGAGCCTGGCCCATTATCCATTGAATGGGAGGATTGGTTGAATATGTTTGAAACCGACATTGAAGCCTTGGGGCGAAATTCAGTGCAGCACGTAAAAAGGCTCTACTTATGAACAATATAGCCAAGGAAGGTCAGCATATTTTTAAATACTTGCCTTCTGCTACTTTGTTGCACATTCTAGAAGTAGCCCAAGATGTCTTCAAAGAGAAATTAGGTCTACTAAAGGGTTATGTTCGTAAGATTATTATGAAACCCGATGCAGTTCCCTTCCAGCACAAAGTATGTAGAATTTCCTTAGTAGCATGGGCACCAGTGAGAGAGATGTTAGAGGAAATGATATCAGCAGGGTTTATTGAACTGGTGGAGACATCTAGATGGATATCTCCAGTGGTGATTACAGAGAAGTAGGATGGCAAATACAGATTTTGTGTGGACCTTTATCAGAATGTGTTGGTGGATACCTATTCATTGCCAAATATAAATGAGTTGATTCTGGCACTGGGGGGTGGGAAGTATTTCTCCAAACTAGATTTGAGAAATGCTTATAATCAGATTAAGTTACATGATGACTCAAAGTCCCTTACAACTTTCATTACTATGGAAGGTGCCTTTCGATTTACCATGATGACTTTCCAATACCAAGACGGAACAGCAAGCCAAACATCCACATGAAAATGCACATGTAATGCATCTCCCCCAAAGAGAAAATCCCCACAGTAAGTCCAATATTTTGAGTATTGTGATCATTAGTGTGCACATCCACCACTCCCACTGGTTCCAGAGAGTAGTCACCAAGACCAATGCTGAATCAATCACAAATGTGGAATGCACCACCGATTTAGAATTCCAGAATGATTATGTCCATCCAATACGTGTAATTCCAAAATTTCTTTATTCTTCACATCAAAAATTGTTAAAACAGCCAAACAGCCAACGCATTTCGTCCAACTTCCGTGGACTTCCTCAGGGCATAATATCTAGTTATATTCTTCAATGACTGGTGTCATTTTGATCAACACTGTTTGGTTCCTGTACCCCAGTGTATGTCTTCCATTTGTTCTATTCCCTCCTGAATACAGGGTAAGTTCAATGTTACTCGGCTCCTGTGCTGCGCTGTGCGTCCATTCACAAGTAGACGCTCAGCGTGGCATGGTCAAGATGCGGACCATGGCAGTGTGAATGGACGCGCAGCGCGGCACAGGACCCGAGTAACATTGAACTTACCCTGGATACAGGAGGGAATAGTACAAACGGAAGACATACACTGGGGTACAGGAACCAAACAGTGTTGATCAAAATGACACCAGTCATTGAAGAATATAACTAGATATTACGCCCTGAGGAAGTCCACGAAAGTTGGACGAAACGCGTTGGCTGTTTGGCTGTTTTAACAATTTTTGATGTGAAGAATAAAGAATTTTTGGAATTACACGTATTGGATGGACATAATCATTCTGGAACTCTAAATCGGTGGTGCATTCCACATTTGTGATTGACTTTCGGATTGTGTTCAGCAGCGAATGTGTTTCAACGCATGCTGAGTGAGGTGTTCAGGGGCATGGCAAACATCTTATATTTTCAAGATGACATCTTGATATTTGGTGGCACCAAGAAACAACACAATATGGTACTCAGGCAAGCACTACTTAGGGAAAAAGAAGCTGAGTTATCCCTCAGACACGACACGTGTAAATTTCTGTTGGATCAGGTGGAATATCTGGGGTATAATATCACCGCTGAAGGGGCAAAGCCAAAAGAAAATGTGTCAGATGCCATAAGACTGGCAACTTCATCAGTGGATAAAGATCGGTTGAGGTCCTTCCTGGGCCTCATTGATTATTATGCCAAATTTGTACCGAACGTTTCAGATAAAACAGAGTCCCTAAGGCTCTTACTAAAGAAAGGGGTCAGCTTCCAGTGGTGTGAGGTGCAACAGAAGTGTTTTGAACAGATAAAACATTTAATTTGCAGAACGGGTATCCTTACACCATTTGATAATAGGTTGAGATCCATTCTCACACTGGATGCGCGTGCCACAGGTTTGGGGGCTGTTCTGTCACAAACTCATAGTAAGCAGGAAAAAACTGAGGCATTCACACCTAGGACATTGACTACCTCTGAGAGAAAATGCTCTGTTATCAAGCATGAGTCACTTGAGGCGGCCTGGGGGATGGAATATGTTATAATTTATCTGTGGGGTTCAAAATTTGTTCTGCGTATGGACCACAAGCCCTTAGTTAAAATATTGCTACTGAGTGGAGCAGGAAAAGACTCAGCAAGATTGGCAAAGATGGCAGCTTGCCTTCAGGAGTACTGCTACACGATTGAATATATACAAGGGTGGCGTAATTTTCAAGCTGATTGCTTGTCGAGATTATGTTTGGATTGGCATGTGGTGGATGGTGCGGCTGTTTTGACTAAGGAAAGTGAAGGTGTGGTGGCATTGGTACTAGATGTTCTTGACTGAAGCAGTGTACGTGCAAATTCAATGCAGAAGTGGGTGAAATAAATAGAGTTGGATGTCACCCTCAAGGAGGTGAAACACTTGATTTTGTTGGGTGGTAGGCGGGAGAGTACAGTCCCACTCTGGGTCAGGTCTTACTTGAAGATATTGGATGAGCTGTCAGTATGTGAGGATACTGTGATCATGAAGGGAGAACAGTTTATTCCCCCTCAGGGATTATGGCATAGGCTCATAAGTATAGCGCATGAGGGTCACTGCAGACAGATCAAAACTAAAAAAAAGGTTAAGAACTGAATGGTGGTGGCCAAGTATGGATAACCAGGTGGACAATGGAGTGGAAAGGTGAAGTGTGTGTAAGGAAGAGGAGAATCACTTGAAGGTTGGAGCACAAGCAAATTTAGGACATATAAAGATCCCTGGTAAACCATGGCATACCGTATTTTTAGATTTCATTGGTCCTGTGAGTAAATTGAGAGGTGAGGTAAAGTATACCATGATGGTAGTGGATATGCAAACTAAGTGAATTGTGGCCAAATTTCTTAAAGAGATCACGACTAAAGCTATGGTTTCCCTCTTAAATCAAATCATGTTAAAGGAAGGTATTCCCTCAGTGATTATTACTGACAATGGCATGCAGTTGACGTCACATGACATGCATTGTTTTTTAGAATCTAGGGGGTTAAGCATAACCGCACATCCTTTTATAACCCACAGAGTCATGGCATGGTGGAGAGGGCCAAGAGGATAGTTAAGAGAACTATACAGATGGCAGTGGCCAGTGGACTGGATGTAAGTATGGTGTTAATGGAGATGGTCTGGGCTTACCGCACAAGTGCCCATGGCGTGACTGGTAAGTCACCATTTGAAATGATGCGGGGGAGGATGCCATGCACTAAGTCTGTCCCTGCGTGGTTGAAGTAAATTGTTGGGTGTGCTCAAAGTAGATGCTTGACAAGGAGGAGAGGGACAAACTCACTCACAACCAACATATTTGTGAGGGTGACTGGGTGAAACTTCGTAGTGGTCAGAAGAGTGGTGGTTTGTCCAGGTTTAAGGGGCCATTCAGAGTTGCACACGCTCTTCGCTTTTCAGTGGTTCTTGACAATGGTGAGAAGTGGAACAATCGATGTGTGACCTTGTACCAAAGAGGTGGTTAATGTAAGGTGGAGACCCGTGAGAATGGAGGTAGTGCTTTCATGTTGATGTCTGATGAAGAATTGTGTTAGTCTCCTTCAAATTTGGAAAACACTGTATCTCAAGACAGAGGTGACATGAGACAGTGCACACCGCTTTCTCCCAGTGGTTCTATTAGCCTGAATGTTCTGATAAATCGGGCAAGGGTCAGGAGAACTAGTCGACCACCTATGTATTTGAGGGATTATGTTCATTGAATTTGCAATGCTTGCGCTCATTTGTTTATCCTGAGCAATGAGCATCATTTATATTCTTCCTACCTAGTAATTGTAAGGGAGGAGGATGTGTTATGACTAAATGTGTGGAGTCTGGAACCTAGAGTGTTAGCTTTTCTCATGCTCTATGTTCCACCTCTTTTACCAGCATTCTGTGAATGCCAGTTGCTGCTCGACTGGCTCAGGGACAGCTGTGTGATGTTGCAGATCGACTTACCTTCAATAAATGTTTAGAATATTATTGTACCCACTGTCCTGTTGTTTTGAAGAAAGCCGGTGCAAGAGTCACCTACTTGGTGGACCTTGGTACTTCCAGCCTCCCCCACAGGGTGATCCAAGTCAACCTTTCTGAAGCCCCACTTTGACAGGGCCGACATGACCAGATGTGGAAGAAAAGAGAGAGACTCTCCCAGACCTCCTCCCCTACAATGCTAAAGATGGTTCATTAGAGAGAGTAGGGCTGTGCCCTAGATTTACAGAGCAGTAGCAGAAAGACCGTTACTAATTGTTGGGGCAGTTTTTTTAACTGTTCTCTCTGACACCTGGACTGATCCAGCCATGTGTTCATGACCTTGACACTGGGGACAGTTTCCCTGTTTAGTATAAAGTAAGGGCCAGTATTAAGGATTCTCCAAAATGCTGTCCCTAGAGATGATTGAGCCATCCAGAAGATCCTGAGCCAGCCCTGTGGTGCTGATGCCCAAGTCTTACCCGAAAGGGGGGACCCAGAACTCAGGTTCTGTGTGTAGTACAGAGCATTGAATGCTGTCACAAAGACTGAGGCACACCACATTCCTCAAGCTGATGAGCTCATTAGGGGCTGTCAAGTATTTTAGCATGTTTGATTTAACTTTGAGATTCTGACAGACTGCCCTGACTGAGAGAGAGCAAGCAATAGGGCAGCATTCTCAACTCCTGTGGGCCACTTCCTGTTTAAGGTAATGGATTTTGGGTTGAAGATTCCCCTGCCATCTTCCAGAGGCTGATGAACAGGGTACTCTCTGGGCTGGAGCCCTTTAGTACAGCATATCTAGATGATACTGTTGTCTTTAGCTCTATCTGCCAGGACCACTTCACCCACCTCAGAAAAGTGCTTCAGGTCCTGCAGCAGGCAAGCCTATCAAGGCCAACAAGTGCCACCTAGGACAGGGTTCTGTTGTGTACCTGGGCAGCCAAGTTGGCGGGGACTTGTGCAGCCTCTTTAGTCCAAGATTCAGACAATCATGACTTGGGAGCCTCCCAAAACCGAGACCCTGATTAAAGCTTTCTTATGTCTGACAGACTACTACAGAATGTTTGTCAAGGGGCATGGCACCATTGTAGCACCCCTGACAGAACTGACTTCAAAGAAGCTGCCCAGGAAAGTCATCCAGAATGAGGAGTGTCAGAAGGCCTTTGATACACTGGAAGAGGCGCGGATCAGAGCACCTGTGCTGAAAGCACCTGATTTCAGCAAAGAGTTTGTGGTCCAAACAGATGCTTCAGAACATCGGATTGGAGCGGTGTTATCACAGTTAAATGATGACGGTCAGGATCAACCAGTTACCTTTATTAGCAGGTGACTACTCCCCGGCGTTGGAGTGTCATAGAGACGAAAGCCTTTGCTATGGTTTGGTCACAAAAGAAGCAGAGACCCTACCTATTTAGGACTGACTTCAGGGCTCGAACCAACCACAGACCTCTCAGATGGCTCATGCAGATGAGATAGGAAATGCTCAAACTGTTGTGTAGGTTCATCTTCCTACAGGGTATGGACTTTACAGTGGAGCACAGACCAGGGAATAACCTGTCAATGCAGATGGCTTCTAAAGGTTGTTCTGCTTAACTGAAGGGAACTTCCAAGGGAAAGGCCGAGTTGCTCCTAAACTTTCATCTAGGAGGCACATAAGAAAAGTCTTTTTTTGTATGATCACAGCAATTTTTCTTGAACTGATTCTGCTGCACTGGAAACCTGTTAATCAGTGCTCTAACCCCTAAAACATCTCAAAATTAGTTAAACTCATGATTCGCAAATTAAGCTTAACTATAGGCCCCTAGTACATGGTGAAAAAGTGTGGCAGGGCCTGTAAATTAAATGTCACTAGTGGATTGCAGCACATATTGTTCCACCATTAAAGTGACAATGCAAGCCATGCCTCCGGGCCTGTCCCTGCCACCCGGGAAGGCAACTTTAAAGTTGCCAATTTGACCTGGTAAAATAAATCCATTGCCAGGCCTAAACCTTCTTTTGTAATACTTATAAGGCACCCCTACAATAGGCCCTCAATGTCCATAAGGCAGGGAGCTAGGTGTTTAATAAAGGTGAACATGTGTATTTTTTTTCTTTTACATGTCCTCGCAGAGAAACAACTTTAAAGCCTTTTCTCGCTGCAGAAAGACTGCCTCTCCCATAGGGAAGCACTGATTTGCATTGTAACACTTTACAATGCTTAACTTCAGTTTGGGGAAAGCTAGAAAGATGATTCAGGGACTCATTTTACTAGTAATTTAAAATTCAACCTAATGGTCAAGTCAGATTTTATAATACTATTTTGAAAATTACCCTTTTAGAAAGTTGTCATTTTTCTGCTTTAGCCAAATGTACTTTTCCACCAGTGTTCACTGTCACCAAGGAGCTAAAAGGCTCCTTCGGTGCGAATTGGCTCCGAGAGCTGTGACAAATGAGAGAGGGGTTGACCTTTCCCTGACAGGATGGCCATCTGGGCTGTGCCCAGGAACTTAATTAACTTAATTAACTTCAAAGTCTGCCTACCACGCCAAAGGCAGATGTAGCTCACACCTGGGCCTGCTCCTTTTATTATCCTGCTAGCCATCCAGGTTCCACTCCAAGTGGGAGAGGATCTGCCAACAAACTGGTATTGAGTGACCACAAGGGAGGATTTGCCCATTATTATACTCACAGCTTTGGGTGGACACAGGGAGCTCTGCACAGGGAAAAGAAGTGTCTTCCATTTTGACATTAGATAGAGAGAGGCACTGGGGGATAGGTTACAGCAAAACACACAGGAGGTACTGCAAAAGTGGGAACTTTTTTCCATTAGTAAGAGAGTGACCAGGGGTTTTTCCACAGAAAGGCTCGCTCTGGGCATAAAGGCGGCATCCACACTTCTATCTTCAGAACAACTCTGGACCTGTGGAAAACAGAAGAAGGACTGCACCTGCTGTCCTCACCTTTGAGGAGAACCTAAGGTCTGGACCTTCTCCTACTTGTACCTAGGACTGACATGTGGACTCCAGGTTCAGTTGGATGGCCTTCTGGTAAGCTACATGGACAGAAAACCTGCAAGAAGTCCACTTCCCTGAATAACCCCGCCAACCAGTTCCAACTCGACCTGCCCTGGGTCCTGTTGGTGGATGCTACTAGTAAGAGTCCTGATCTCTAAGTGGTGTCCTTGAGATCCTGGGGCCTTTAGATAAGTGCCATAGTGTACTCCTCCTTCCGAACTCTAAGACCCAGGACTTAGAAACTTTGTCAAGGATTTTTGCCTGGAGAACCGACAGAGGACCAGAACAAACCTGCCAAGTCAATCTGGTGAAGGTGCATTGCCACTGGCCCAAGGTTTCAGGTTTCTCCCACTCAGAGATTTTGTGCAGCAGCAAATCTGTTTCAGAGGGACATTTTAGAGAAGGCTTGCTCCCCTGGAAGGATCTGAGCACCAAAAAGGTGGTTAAGTCCAAAAGTAGAAATCTTCACCAGGCAAAAGCACTTAAATTATTATGCCGATGAGAGACCTTCCTTGGGTGCAAATTTTGAATTTCTTTTGCTTGGAGCTTTCCCACCAAAAGTCAACAGCTTCACTGGGACTTCGTCCGATGACTATTAGGCTTCACGGAACCCATCTCGGCCTCAGTCTGCTGCATTTTTCCGTTGAGGATTTCTGACTTTCATTTCAGAGATAAGTCAGAAGGTAAAGCTTTCGACCCACGCTCTGTGGCAGTCAGCCTTAAAACTTACACGTGTCCCGGGTTAGCACAATCAATTGCATGTGGTTGGATCTTTTTGCTTTTTGGAGCTATTCTTATTTTAAACTTTAAAAATCCATATCTGTGATTCCCTTTATTGGATATTTGTTGTTCTTGGTGTCATTTTGTTCATTAAAATGTTCTCTATTCTTATAAACTGGAGTGGGATTTTTATTGTATTGTGTTTACAACTTTTTTTACTATTTTGGTACTTCTAAATGCTTTACACATTTTCATAAGTTCAGCCTGTCTCCTCTGTGTCCTAGCTACAAGGGGCTGTACTCCGGTTACAATTTGTGAAACCTTTACTGGGCCGAACAAGTATAGTTACATCATTACTTGTGGTGGACTACCACCTACACCAACTAATGATCCAATTTTTCATACAATAAACTTACACAATTGCATGGTCAGTGCTTAGGAGAAAAACTCATTATCATATTTACAGTTTCATCCTTGGGAAGAAATTATAATATGGTAGGACGATTCAAGTAGGTGTGATTTTCCACCTTTTTAATAGCTTGTTACACTGGAGCTTATTTCTTCCCAGTGGAAGAGAACCTCTAGATGTTCTGTTGTCTTCTTCTGTTAAGTTAACAAAGTTAGCTTAGTGTTCATGAGGAGTCTGCCTACCATTTTAACATGAATGGAACTGGTTAAGAATTCCACCTGCAATAAACTCTTTAAGGGTTGTGTGACACCACAAATTATTATTAGCCGTGTTAAATCACAATTGGTAAACACTGTAGATTTATGATCCGACCAATGAAAGTAGAACCTTTTGCTATAGCTGGAGAGTTTACTGAAGCATTATTGGAGGGCCTGGAGACTTATTTAATTCTTTACTCACCACAGAAATCTGGCTTGCCTAAACCAAGGTAACTTCCTTCATAATAGCCTCAGGGGCCTAAGTATACATTGTTTCAACTCTGCTGCCATCCATTTAGAATAAACATTTTTTCAATGTGAGATGAATTGTCAATGGGCCTCATACATAACTACAGGAGTAAATCTGTAATTATTTGGAAGGATCTTTTCTTTAATGAAATGATTTAATAATCTGGGAGCTATCCATTATGTTGGGACAATTATGTTTGAAAGACAGTTATATGTTAAATATAAGGATGTAAAATTGATTTTAGAAACTACTCTATAGAGAGGCAAATCATCAAATATAACCTACCTTTTAGAACAAACCCTTAACTGATGGAACTCCTGAATTGATCTTTACCTACTTGGAAAACTTCCTCATACCCTTACTAACTGTTTGCTGTACTGTACTCCAATGACAGCCCTGTTTTTTTAAAATTTGTCATCCTTCCACAACTCCTTCACCACATACAGGAAAGGAGCCATGAGAGGAGCCTATAGCCAGTCCGCTTCCTCTTTTTTGCATGTCTCCTCAGAGACATATGTCTCTACCATGAGTTGTGATGTATCCCCCTCATGTCCTCCTCACTGGAGTTTAAGCATTTGGCAGGAGTTGAGCATGCAACTACTATGTCCTTCTTTTTGGATGTCGATGGTGCAGTCTTCCTCTTGGCAGAGATGTGAGAGACAGAGCGTATCCAAGTAAGATTGGTTACCTTTAAGATTTAAAAGGCCAGGAATCCATTGCTTTGCCTAACTTTGGGATGCTGCTGGCTGTTGCTCCTTTTCGGAACTACTCTCCCTATTTTCTCATTGTTGGACCCCTTTCAGGGTGGTCTCTTGGGCTACTGCAGATGGCACCCATCATTGCTGCGTTGTGGGTGGTCTCCTCATTTTCATTCTTCTCAATTATAGACAATATCCATTGTACAGCACTACTTAGGAGTTGCTGGTTTCCTACCTCCCACTGGTGACTTGGATGCTGGCAGGGGTTGAGTGAACCGTGGGTAGTGTAAGACCTTTCTGTCTCCCACTTTTGTCTCAGAATTTCAGCAGGAGAGTTCAGGGTTGAGTCTCACTGCCCCCAGGATCATATGTCTGTGTGTTGACCTTATTCATTACCTAAATGTTTGATAAAGTGTTCATTTTGTGGGAACTTCATTATTAAACTTTGCATTAGCAGGCCTTTGGTGTATAAGGCATGGGTCCATAACAAAATCCAATCTTGAGGCCGCATCCCTCCTCCCCATAGGCCTTAAGCCATACTGGGAATCACATGGGAATCCAAGGGGTATATTCAAGGGTCTTGAAGCGTCCAGGGGTGGCACAATTTTGATACTTTGGAGCACTGTCATGTCGATTCATCGCTCCTAACACGTTTGAGTTCCACAACACATGATTATTTTAGGGCTTACCAACCCCTTCATGTTCACCTGGGACTCCAAATGTCCGTCTTTGATTGGTGTTCAATTTACTTTTATTGTATGTATTTCATAAGGCTTGTGTCTATCCATTAAAGATGTGGCTAGAGCAACACTTGTGGCCTTATGTTTGAGTTCTCATTTTCCCAGCCACACGGATGAGAGTTAAATCTGAGTTACTCTCTCCCAACAAGAGAAAAAAGGGAATCAGAACTCGATGCTTTTTTGGTTGAAGTTGGTGGGCTGCCCATTAAAGGAATGCTTACCTTTATTCTTCATTACTCCTGTGCCATCATCCTCTTTCCATTCCATAAACTCCCTTCACTCCCTCCTTATAGGCTTTGCCTTCGACCAGAAGTGGTGATTGGATGCCTTAAGGAAGTGAACTGCCTATGGGCAACTTTTATGGCTGCTTCCCAGTGTGTGAGAAGAAGAGTTGTGGGAGGATATATAAAAAGATTAGAAAGACCTGGCTCGGGGGTGTATTACCTCAACTAACAAGGAACTAGACGAGAATGATGGCCCAGGGGTAATAAAGTGCGGGTTATTTATGGTGTGGCCAGAAATCTTCACGTGAATGAGGAGAACTATATCATGCACATTAAACACTGCACAAGTTTAAAAAACAACATACTTTCGTATTCTCAATGCCTTTTTCAATGATTCATATCTATCGCCCATCAGATGGCTATTATGAAATTTAAAATCAGAGCAATATTCACATTAATGCTGTCCACGTATTACTGAATAGCACGAGTCACACTTTCCATTATATGCATCAAAATACGATATTAAATGAAATTATACCACTGGAATGATCAATTAAGTCAAAGAGAGGGAAAATGTGAAATACATTCTTCACGCACTAAGGATGACTTTCTTTTCATTGATATGAATGCGCCACAGGCAGTGAAGTGGACACAACTTTAATTAAATGGAATACACATGAATCAAAAGAGTCATCCTCCAAAGATCATCTTCTCCTGCACAGAAATTTTTATTTTTCAGTATTTGTATGTCTGTGATTGTAATTTCTAAGAGGGTGAAAAATATTTCTCAATCTGCTTCAGTTAGCAAAGTACTAATATTATTTTGTATTTATTTGTATCACTTCAGAGGCGAGCATTGTCATGCTAAGTTACTCTATGACACACATTGTAGTAATTAATCCAAATTAGTTTCAGGGTAATATCTAATCTTCAAAAGAGAAAGAAATTAGAATCCCATTGGTTCTGAAAATATATGTAAATACATTCAAATAACAGAAATTGACTACATGTTGTCAATTACCGATCGATTCCTTAGCTGTGCTGTTGTGTATATCAGTTACTTGTGGTCCAAAGGAGCAAAAGGTTTTATTTTACCACACATGCACATGTTGTTTTGCCATGAGTACATTATTGGCGCCTGAACATGTTAGCTGCTTATCTGATTTTCTTTATCATTTAAATACAATTTTTATTAAAGAATTACTCATTTTAATAGCGTGGATTTGGGTAAAGTGTAATGATGCAAACACTGTGAGATTGTGCACATGAGACATGGCATGAACTGTTTTGGGGTTACTGACAAATCTTAATTCCCCATCTTTTGTTTTCATGTCTCGAACAACTAATGATTTGGGGTTTTATTTAAAAAAAAAAAAAACTGAGAATTTCACAAATTTCAGAGTAGAGTAGTTTGTGTTTTGAAATAAGAAGCTGCTTTCGAAAGTATACTGCGCCAATCTGAGCCACAAATGAAACAGCACATGAGACACTGGGCTCTTCAGAAAATTCAGATCAAGTCAGCAAGCACTCACATGGCAGGCTCGGTGCTTAATTTGTAAACAAATATGTGCCAGGCCCTCACCCGGAAGCCATTGCAGCTTGCACCACCCATTGCTCCAGCCAGCGCTGTCCATGACAGTACCTACCTAACTATTAACCATCACAATCCTACAAGTATGCCTTTTGAGACTATTCCAGGCCCTCAAAGCTATAAGAATGGCTTGAGCACTGGTAATAGTCATTTTAATGTATCTTGAATTAATAAGCATCTGTTGTTGTGCTCATCCCTATATTAGACAGTCAGCGTCACCATGGTGCAACCTGTCTTAAGTACCGGTGTTGACAATTAAGTGCCGGTGCTGAGCACCAGAACCCACCGGTTCAAATTAAGAACTGGGCGACTGCACTGTAAGGTGGGTGATTTGTTTTGTAGACAAAAAGCATAAATTAGATGTGCACAGTGGCCATGGCATCTGAGCATTCTCATGCTGTGTGAAATGGTGGACCAGCTCCCCTTTGACAAAGAGCAGAACAGGTAAAAAGTCTAGTGACCAGAAGAAAAACAAGCATGGCAATGCATCCATTACTATTGATAATGGCATTACTCCTAGTCCTACTCCCTCGCCTTCCTTCGTCACTGAGACCCGCCTCCCTTTAGACCCACCCCCAGCCTATAAAAATTCTGCCCGCCCCCACCTCGACCTGTTCGTAAACAAGCCGAGCTAGCACTCAGATGTACCGCACCGGGAGGGTGGGAGGATCCTAGAAGGAAGGTGAGGGAGTAGGACTAGGAGTAATGCCATTACCAATAGTAATGGACGTATTACCTCCCGTCCCTCCCGCGTCTTCCTTTGTCACTAATGAGGACATAGCAAGCACAAGAAAACAGAGACGGACAACTGAGTGATAAAGAACACCAATTTAATAATGTGCCCCAACCACAGCAGACCAACATCCCATGTCCCTCATAGAGGACAAGACCCTGTGGCCCAGAACAATACCCAAACGTTCCAGACCAGCAATCCGATAGTGCCAGACAAACGTAGAAGGGGAAGACCAGGTCGTAGCCCTACAAATCTCCACCACAGAAGTACCCTGCAACTCAGCCACCGTAGCAGCCATACTACGAGTAGAACAGCCCTGTACCCCAACTGGAGCATCCACCCCTCTAAGTTTATAAGCCAGTAAGACCGTGGACCAAATCCAATGACTCAACGTTGCAGTGGAAGGCTTCACACCCTTCTTAGCAGGACCAAAGTTAACAAACAAAGCGTCGACCTTCCGGAAAGACTCCACAAGCTGCAGGTACCACAGCATAGCCCGTCGCACATCCAGACAGTGCAACCGAGACTCCTCAGCCGAGGAAGGATCAGGACAAAACTCTGGCAAAATCACCTCCTGACTGAGATGAAATGCCGAATTGTCTTTGGGGACAAAGGAAGGTACCAGCACCAAAACCACCCGATCCGAAAAGATCTTGCAGAAGGGATATTTACAGGACAAAGCCCCCAACTCACCCCAGTGCCACGTCAAGTTAATGGCAACCAGAAAACAAGTCTTAAAAGTCAAGAGCTTCAACTCAAGACCCTCAAGGGGTTCAAAAGGAGGACCCGACAGGACATCCAAGACCAGTTGCAAGTTCCAAGAAGGAAAAGACCTGACAGGCCGAGGAAACAGGTTCAACAGACCCTGAAAAAAATGAGGCATCAGGTCCTCGACATCCCTCAAACTACGCCAAGAGCCCCTAAAAGCCTTAATGGCTGCCCACTGCACCTGCAGAAAAGCTACCGACAACCCCAGATGAGCCCCATCCTGTAGGAACTGCATCACCAAGAAGAGGTCAGCCACTGTGGGATCAACCTCCTTATCAGCACACCAGGCCGAAAAGGCCCTCCAATGTCTAGTATAGAAGAGAAGAGTAGAGGACCTACGAGAAGCCTGCAAAGTAACAGCCAAATGGTCAAGAACCCCCAAACCAGCTAAACCCTACCGCTCAACCGCCAGGCCGTCAAGTGTAACTTCTTCAAGGAGCACAGGGGAAGTGCTGGAAACCTCAAAGGAGATGGAACCACAGGTAGGACCCACTCCCGATCGCAGCACAAGCGGGCCAGGAGAGGAAACCAATTCACCCGAGGCTAACGGGGCGCAATCAACACCACCTGAGCATGGTCCCTCCGGACCAAAACCAGAAAGGCCCGGAGCAGCAGAAAAGGGGGGAAGGCATACAGAAGACCTCGAGGCCAAGGAGGGGTCAAACCGTCGACTCCCAGAGCCCTGGGACACCTGCCCAGAGAACAAAACAGGCCCACCTAGGCATTTTCCGGGTCCGCAAACAGGTCCACCACAGGGAGGCCCCACAGACCCCCCCAACTGGTCGAACACACAGGAAAGGAGGGAGAAATCATTCGACAAGTGATTGGCTCGCACATTCTCCACCCCCCGAATGTAGAGAGCAGACAGACCCAGCACCCAGACTTGTGCCCACAGAAATATGTCGCTGGCAATTAAGTTCAAGGACCTTGACCTGGTCCCCCCTGTCTGTTGACATAGGACTTTGCCACCAGATTGTCCATTTGAACCAACATGCAATGGCCCCACAGGGAGTCCAGAAAGTGACCCAGGGCCAGCCAAATTGCTCGCAACTCCCTCCAGTTCGAAGACCTCTGGGAGTCCTGAAGGGACCAGCACCCCTGAACTTGTTCCGACCCCAGCCAAGCACCCTACCCGCACTGGCTGGCATCCGAAGTCACCACAAGTGGAGCCGGGGGAGACTGGGAAATCCCGGCCAGAAGATGACGCCAGCAGAGCCACCAGGAGAGCTCCTCCCGGATCTGGACAGTTAGGGGCAGCGGAGACAACAGACCCTGAGACCCCGGAGACCACCTCAACAGGATCCAGTTGGCCAGGCAAAGAAGGTGAAACCGAGCCCAGGGAACCAGAAACACCACAGAAGCCAAATGCCCCTGCACCCTCAGCCATTCCACCACCGGGGGAGCCTCCAGGGACAGCAAGGCCAGATCCTGAGACTGAAGAGAGATCAGGCGCCGGTCGGACAGGGTAACATGGCCGACCAGAGTCTGAAAACGCGTCCCGATGAACACCATGTCCTGAGAGGGGGCCAAAAAAGACTTTTCCCAGTTGACCAAAATGCCGTGCCCTTGCAGAACCTCCAAGTGAGCGAGCAAAGGAGACTCTTCGGCAGCATGCAGTAAGAGGTCATCTAAATAAGGATGAATGAGCACCCCATCTGCATGAAGAAGTGCCATGAGAGGAGCCAGGACCTTCGTGAAGACCCTGGGAGAGGACTTGAGGCCGAAGGAAAGAACGCAAATTGATAATGGGCGTTTCCCACTGCGAACCTCAGGAAATGCTGAGAAGAGGCGACGACAGGAACGTGGAGATAAGCGTCCTCGAGATCCAAAGAGGCCAAAAACTCGCCTGGTCGAACCAGAGGAATAATTGCCTGAAGGGTCAACATATGGAAGTGAACAGTACGAACCCAGGAGTTGACCCATTTGAGATCCAGAACGGGCCGAAAACCACTTCTGCACCAGGAACAGAATGGAATAGGTCCCGGTGCCGATATCTGTGACTGAAACCCGGCAGATGGCCCATTTGGCAAGCAAACTGGACACCCCTTCCAGCAGAGCCACTCTGCAGGGACCTGAGATAAGCACAGGAGTCAACCGAACCCCAGTATCTGGAGGAACCTGCCAAAAGTCGATCACGTAACCATGATTCACAGTGCTCATGACCCAGCAATCCAAAAAGTCCTGCTGCCACCTCAGAAGAAAATGCCTGAGGCCTGCCTCCGACCGGCAGTGAATCGTCCAGACAGTAGTTGTCAGGGACCCTTCTTGGCAGAGCCCTTAGATGTGGAGGCAGTGGGTTTGGGAGAAAAACGGGGCTGAAAACGTCTCGGGAAAGACTGATGAGCCTCACGCTTCGGGGATGACCGAGGAGCCCTATTCCAAGGCTTACCCGGTGGAGGTGAGCCCCCTTTATAGGGCAATGCATGCTTTCGCTCTTTGAAAGCCTTAGAGATCATGGCAGGCAATCGATCTCCAAAAAGAGCCTGGCCATCAAATGGTAACTTCAACAAAGCCGCCTTTTCCCCAGGATCAGCCTTCCAGTTTCGGAGCCAAAGGGAACGACGTACCGCCACCAAGGCCCCAGTGGACATATCAGATGATTTAATAACGTCAGATGAAATGTCAGCCAACAGCTTAGCCTGCTGTTTCATTGCGGCCAGAAGGTCAGAGCATTCCGAGCCATCCTGAACAGCCACCGCCAATTTCCCGAAATCCTGCACCAAGGGCTGCGCAAAATAAGCAGAGAAAAGGCTAGCACTCAGCGCTAAGTTTTCAGCCGCAAACGCCTTCTTAAGGCCAGAGTCCACCTTTTTGCCCGTCGCATCAGTCGGAGTACAATCCTCATGCTGAATAGCAGTTTTGCCAATCAGCGTGGCCAGGATAGAGTCCAACTTCACATTGTGGGCAAGGGGTTGTCCCCTTCCAACAAGTAAAGTTTCTAGAGGAAGCGAGGGACCTGTATTTGTCCACCTCATGCCATTCCCGCAGCACCATATCCTTCACTGGTCCTTGAAATGGCATGCCCAACCGGGAGGGCTTGGTGTACTGAGGGAAAAGAGTCCCGCTGTCCTCGCCAATCTGGAATGGAGGGAACCCTAAATTGTCCCGCACATGAGCCAGAATGTCCCACCTTTCCTCCCTGGAGACATACTTTCTGCCAGAGGTGGTAGAAGGATCCTCACCATCCGTTGGGGATAAGTTGCCCACAGGATCCAATGGACGAGGACGGGACGGACCAGAAGGCACTGGCCGAGCCTGCAGAGCTTTGGACACAGCAGCCTCAATCATGTCCTGCACCTCCTCTTTCGACATGAGAGGCACTTCACCCCCCATTGGGCCTTTGTTTCTAGGGCGCTTCAGAGGGACCGGACACCCATCAGAAGAGGAGGACAAAGAAGAGGACACCAGATAGTTCTTTTTAAACAACCTCTTGCGACCCATGACTGCAAAGTACTGGAGAAGTTACTCCTCACCAACCCCACTATATGGCCGTGAATTGATCCTGCCGTTAACCAATAAAAAGCGCACCACAAATGCCCCCAATCAGTAGAAAATGCCAATATTCAAAAATAAATAAATAACGGGTCAAAAACCCAGCCTACCAGGTCTCAATGATGTGCACCGTAAAGACCGCCTCGCCGCCTCAACCCGGAAACACAGCCCCAGCTGCAGGAGGACTGCCAGACTCCGTCGAGGCTTCCTGTGCCAGTGCTCCACCCCTCGCCCTCGAGGAGACTGTGGAGACACTGCACGTTGGGAGAACGTTCCTGAGGGCACCGCCGACTGAGAAGAACCAAGCCGAAGACTACCCGGCACTGCCACAGAAAGCCAGAGGTAAGTCTCACTCAGGAGACAAAAAAGAACAGGTGGAGGTGGGGGCTGGCAGAGTTTTTATAGGCTGGGGGTGGGTCTAAAGGGAGGCGGGGGCCTCACTGGTGACGAAGGAAGGCGAGGGAGGGATGGGAGGTAATGCCAATAGGGCTGACTTTAATGAAATGTTGTATGGTAATGTGACGCATTACAAGTAAATAGCATGGGAATGGATAAGTATTTGTGTGTAAAGCAAAAAACTGTAGAATAATATTGGTTAAGGCTAAAAGGTCAGGTGACAGAAGCACTTTCAAGCAAGACCTAAACATCCATCACTGTCATCCTTCCATCTGTGCTGTTGCCAGGGAAAAACATCATAAATTATCTAGTTAATAGCATTACAGTGTTATGAGTGTATCACTGAAAGGCAGCTGGAAAATTAAATAAAATGATCACAGCTGTGCGGGGGGCAAGTCCTTTTTTGTGGAAGCATACAACTTATGCCAAATGAAAACATGTACTCCTGGCTCCCATCATGTAGGTGGAGTCAAAGCCCCTCTTAGTGATCCTCACATATTTCTCCGGTGACAGCTGCACTGTCAAGCCAATCCATAAAAAGACAAATCTTAGACACACCACAATGCTCATCTCACAAGGAGATCCAGGCAAAGCTTAGGTTTTAATATTGAATATGAAAGAGTAGAAATTCAATAAGTAAGCTTATAGGGATGCCGAAAGTGATCCTAGGGTGTTTGGGGGTCTCCATCCAATGAATAACTAGTAGTAATTGTTCTGATACTTTAATGTGCATTGCTACCACACGAAGTGAGCAATTGTTATGCAAAGAAGGATGTGTGTTATTTTTTCATTTATTTTAATAATATAGTTACTGCTGATGTGCATGAGAAACGTGTGCAACAAATCCCAAGCAAACACAATTTACACTTGTTTGTGGAATCCAAATTCTCTTGGAGACAATTTGATAAGTGCATTTTAAATCTTAATGTGAGGGGAGGAGCACAATTGTCTTGCACATTTTTGTTCCTTCTTATTAAAAGTAGAAACCTTGAGACAAAGGTTTATCGTGTGACTTGCAAATGCTTATTCAATTCGATAAATGAAGGTATATGTTTGACATTTGACTATAGTCAATAGGTACTACAGAAGATCATACTTAAAATGGTAACTATCACTTGCTATGGACTTTGCAATGAGGTCTTTCCAAGGATTAAGCATGAATTGCAGATGGACATATCCATACATCCATACTTCTCTGCATGATTACACTTTACAAAGGTGTTTTAACTTTGATTGGCCAGTCTATGAACTTAATTTTGATTGGAAGTGAAGGAAATGCTTTCATCTGCACCAATTGTGGTACATTAGCATTAGGATCTGATGGGTCTGATTTAGGGTCTTGTGCTAACTGAAAATCCTCCAATTGTTTGGAGAAAGTGTTAAATACAGAAGAGAATCCACCAGCAGAATGTCTTCCTTCTAAGGCACACTATTGGGCAGGAAGTTCAATAAGTGGCTTCTACTCCATATGTAGCACTTTCCCAGGAATTAGATGCTTTTTAGTTACCATCAAATTCAGAAATATTTCTTCTTGATTCTTTACAGTCCTGATAAAACAACAAAATAAACCACCCTCCATTATAAAGGTGCGGTCCACGCCTTTTGCTATTAATTGCCACCCTGCACAATCTGTGAAATTGTTGTTTTCATTCTGGGTTTGTGCAAGGTGTCCTGATGATTTTTTTTCAAAAACAAAATACCTTCCCTTATCTGATGCATCCTGCACAAATCTCAGAACCTACTCATAGACTATTCTCTGTGCTTTCCTTCTTAGTTAAACTCAATCACTCTACCCTCTATGTGAAGTAAATTGGGATTATTTCATGTCACCAACAAAACTAAGGCCCATATGTCCAAGTTGCACAGATTGTGATTTCCTGGTTGCGAAACTTTACAAATGATAATTAGGAAATCACAATTCCTAATGTATGAAACCCATTGAGTTTCCTTTAGCAATTCCTAATGGGGTCTCAATCGACCTACCTCATGAATATTAATGAGGTAAGTCGCAATTTGCTACCCATTAGGAACTGCGGTTATCACAGGGATAGTGGCTTTCTGGGGTCAGCAGACCACCTTGTCTGTGATTGCTTTTTAATAAGGCAAACGTTTTTTAATGCAGACCGTTTTCCTTATAGGAAAATGGGATACATTGAAAAAGAAAAAAGAAAACTTTCGAGTTTAATTTTTTTAAGAGTAGGCAGCAGTCCCTTGGACCGCGGCCTGCTCTTAAAAAATATTTGTTTCAATATTCACAAAGGGGAAGAGGTCCCCAGGGCACCCCTTCCCCTTTGTGAATGGTTACCACCACCCTTGAGGTGTCGGTAAAAAAATGAATGTTTTGCGTCCGTAATTCGGTCTCAAAACATTCATACATACCATTGCAATTAGGTATTTGGAAGGGATGCCCTAAACACGCCCCTTCCAAATACCAAATCGTAAATCCAAATTGTAATTCAGTAGCACCGAATCGCAATTTGGCTTTTGTACATTTTAAAAACGTTTTTTGCGGTTCCAAATAGCCTGATTCTGTGAATTGGACCGTTTGCAAACTCAAAATTGGTTTTGTACATATGGCCCTAGATTTTACCAACAGGTCAAGCACAGTTCTCGCTGACGTCAACTTGCCTGAGGTACTTAAAGCAGACATATGAAAACATGCAGGAATAACTTAATTTGTTACAAAATTTGTTAAAGTGTGTCAGATGTCAAGCAGAAAGAGCTCAAGCAGAGAAGTGTGACAGCAGTATTTTTGAACATCTTATTTTTGAAGATTATATTGTAAAATATGAATCACCTTCTTCGTAAATCTCCTCAGATCAATGTGCAACTGCGTATCTTCCTGACTCGAATCTATCATCGTAGTTTGTCCATAGGGATATGTTCTCCTATTTTTTCTTCAAACCTTTAAAATTGCAAATAGTGCCTAGATATAAAGCGTCTAGTATGATTTGCTGACTCAGACACAGCGTAATTATGTTTGTTTTGCTTCAGAGAATCCTGCAAGCTGAGTGGAAGTCAACATGGGATTGCAGTAACCCTCGTAAAAATTATTGCATATTTTGGAGCTTTTAAGTATGCTGTGTTGCGATTTTAAATAAAAAGGTAAGTAAATGTATTAAGGTCAGATTGTATAAACCCAGTGAGGGGTGCTAATTTTGACCAAAGTGTTATTTTGCACCATATTACACATATTGCACAATAACATTTAGTTGTAGCACTTTTACATTTTTTCTACTTACATATAGTACAAACATCCAATTTGGCAGCCACAAAACAGCTCTGATGGCTTCAAAAATAAACTAGGATGTACCAAACCCTTACAGTTTAGAGGGGGGTAAAGAGCACAGCAATGCAAATTAGCACCACATTAGAAATGTATCTAACTAAGGCGTCAATGTGCATAACATTTTACATGAGAGGGAGTTGGTAAAGAGGTGATGAAGAAGTGATTACGAAGTGAATATAACAGCAACTTAAGCAGTGACTTAGATCATGTCTAGTAAATGAGGCGGACATTGTTCCAACAGTATTACCATTGCAGGCAGCTATTTCTGTCACATTTGGGAAGCATTTGGGAAAATGAGAGAATAACCAGCAGTGACATTGTTTCTGGTGGTCATTTCTGCATCTCCTCTTTTGAATGCAGCAGACGTTTATAAAAATAAATCTCTGTCTCGGTCCATCATAACGCCTGACCTTTGAGAGAGATGCTTGCAATGTTTAAGAACAGAACACATGTCTGGCACTGGGTTACCACACATTTCTTCTGCTCCAGATCGTGGCCAACATTCTCTAAATGGCTGCTGCTGAGCTCTCATGGTGGAAAAAGGCTTGAAAATCAGCAGACTGGAAGGGCCTCGAGTGCAAGTCTGACATCCAGGGCCGAACTGGCCCTAGTGGGCATCGGGCATTTTCCCAGGAGGCTGGAAGGGTGGGGCCAGTTTTGCAGCAGTATGGGCTGTTTTTTTTGTTAATGGGCGCCAGTTTTGCAGCGGTGCTACAATATTGGCCCCCAGTACCAAAAGCAGGAATGCTTCACGCTTGCACCACCCCCTCCTCTACCCCCCACAGGGGCTAGCCCTACAAAATTGCCAAGGCTGCTTTGGGTTCACAGGCCGGCCCTGCTGACATCAGTCTTTATTTTTGTATGCCTGTATAACACCAGAAAGGACTGAAAAAAAACACATGCCTGGCTTTAATCTATGGTCTTTATAAATGTTAGCGACCTTGCGTAAATGAAAAAGAGGGAGTTAGATTAGCAAGTGTAAGGATGTCCATTTTCAATCTGCATTCCCTCGATTTGTTTGGTCTACACACGTAAACGTCAATTCGCCAAAATGCCAGGGGAAGGGGACTAGGCATCACACAACATTAACCTTTACTTGCACTTACACGTGCATGGTTACACATGCACATACATTCACACATACACACACTCGCTTTCACAGAAACACCCTCACCTTTAAGCACGCACACAACATACATTTGAAGGGAATTTTTACTTACCTCAGCTGCCAACTAGTTGCAATCCATTCTTTATTACACTAATAGTGGCGAATAAAATATTATTTACTATAGTGCAATAAAACAATGACAGAAAACAAGGAAAGTGGAGCCCCACCGAAGTCCATAAGAACGAACTGCCCTTATGTTCCTGAAACTGATTTTACTACCTCTGAAGCCCCATAAATGACGTCCAACATCTTTTATCATCTCTGCCAAGCCGAAAATGCTGTTAAAAAAAATACATATTTTTATTCCCAAATTGAAAAAACTGACAGTCTGAAAGGACACCGTCAGTGTGTCAGACCCATATACATGGGCACAAAGTACAGATAGGGGAAGCAGGATGAAAAGCTATATTGTTTCACGTTTAATGGCCTGTGAATTCCGTTACATACATCATTTTCAAGCATCCCCATCTGCAGGACATGCTCCCCTCTACAAAGTGTAATTTCACCTTAAATCTGCAAGGTATGATAGGAAAGTGCTATGAGAAATAAATTTACATTACATAGTTAAACAAATCGCTTGCTTTCTAAAACACTCCCTTTTTTAGGTCGAGCCTCGAGTAGCGCGCAAGCGCTGCTAGGCGAAGACTTTAAGTAAGGGGGTTTCAGAAGCAGTCCAAACGCTCGTGCGTCGTGGCTGGCCTTTTTCAGATGGTTACGCGCGGCAGACATGTGTTTCCAATTATCGTGCCCAGACGCCTGCGCGATAATTGTAAACACATGCCGGCAAAGAGCCATGACGCACGAGCGTCTGGTCAGCTGAGCAGGCTGCCGCGCTCGCTCGCCCCCGCTCCTCTCTTGTTGTAGGTACAATTATATACCTCAGCTAGCGCCACGCGACACTTCTACACAAAAGAATGGCGGCACCTCTGGTCTCACGGTATGCAATCGAGGCATTAATGACAGGCCGGTGTGAGGAGGGGGGCGGCCCGCGCCTCTCATTGGCCGGCTAGAGCCCTTTTGGGAATCCTCCTGCAGACGCAGCCGCCACATTTCTCCGTGCAGGTCAGCAGAGCCCCCACCCCCAGGAGAACCCGCAAAACAGCAGCAGAGCACGCAGCTAAGGCACCACCGCAGCGTGAGCATCACCAGCGCCTGAGCCGGTACAAGAACGCGTGCACAGGCCCCCCGAGAGCCCGTGCATCAACAACCAGGGCTGACTGACTCCTGCACAGCTCCCCTACTACGGCCCCCATTGAGCCTGTGCTGCGGCAGTGCTGCCCCGAGCTTCCCCAGCCTCAGCAGCTCCAGGGCCCGAGGGCAGGCCTGAGAGGTAGCAGAGCCCAAGTACCAGCAACCGGGCGGCCCTCGGTGCGCTGCTCCAGTGGCGTAGTCTGAGCACCCCGCCAGACAGGACCCACTTCAGCGGGACACCCTGGGGACTAGCATATATCCTAGCTCAGCCACAGTTTACTGCAGCAGAGGGAGTGCCTGGGGACCAGCAGAGGCCTCAGCATCGTCTGGGGGTACCACCATCAGGTGGCCAGCCTCAGCACAAGGGGCCCTGCCCGTAGCAGCACCCGAGTATGAAGGAAAGGCGCAGCCCCCAGGCCCCCGCCGTTGTGAGGTGTAAACTGGTCCTCGTGGGAGAAGTGCATTGCGGGAAGACGGCCATGCTACAGGTGCTGGCCAAAGACTGCTATCCAGAGGTAAGTGTGCAGGGGCGCGTATGCATGAAGAACATATTACCCAGACATCTACCCTCCACCCCCTGTGACCCCATCACCATAATCAGAACCCCGTTCAACCCGTCTGTAACAACATCATGTTAAACAGGTCACCTTAACCCCTAGGAGCAGACCTCCTTAATTAGCCTTCCCTTTAACCCGTCTGTCACCAGACCGCTATACTTTTCCTCCCTATGAGTTGGCAACCTTACACAGTCCCCCGTTTAACCCTTTTGCAACCAGATCACTTTAGCCCGACCTGCTATGTGACCACCTTGATCAGACACCCTTTAAACCGGGTGTAACCAGGCTCCTTTAGCCAGACCACCTCAACTCCCCCTCTTGTACCACCGAATCAGACCACCTTTAACCCGTCTGTAAAAAAACGCTTTACCCAGGCTTCTGTCCCCCTCACGATCAGACCACCTTAACCCCCTTTATTCCAGACAACTCCTGCATCCAGATCTCCTTACCCCCTCTCTAAAGAGATCCCTTAAATCTCTTCAGACCAGGCCACATTTTCCACCCCTGGAACTGGGCCAGACTTTTAAACCAGATCTCTATAGCGTCCTAGAGCCAGACTGCTTCTCCTCTGTGTCCAGGCAACCTTTACAATTTTTAACCAGGCCATCTTAACACCATAACTAGAACAATGGAGAGCTTCTGAATTCACTCAGCCTTTATGGAGCCGTACTCCAACTCCCACAACACCTTAAACCTGCCTGTTCTAAAGTCACCATCAACTAGAGCCAGGCTGCTTTATGTCCCATGGGCTAAGTCCAGGCCTCATCAGTAAGCAGTGGCATAGCCAGCGTGTCCCTGGTTTGGATGTAAGCCAGAAATGCCTTGTTGATCTGAGTCCAAGCTGCCTTACAACTGAATATAGGTCCCTACGATGCCAAAAACACCACACAAGACGTTATAGCGCATTTACAACTAATACCCTCACACGCATTCACATACATTCAACATTAGCATTACTACACATACCACAGTCACGCATTGCAACATCACAACAATGCATTGATTCACAATATGTTTCTATAAAACGTTTTACTACTACTTAGCACTACGAGTTTGAGCTATTGGCATCGTAAATGACAATGCCTTTTATTTATGTCTTGATTTGTAAAACAGATATATAAAAGGCATTGTAATTTACATTGCCAATCGCTTAAACTCTTGAAAATGCGAGACCTATTGCATTGCAAATGCTTGTTGCATATAGTAACAGACTGTTCATGCATTTTTGACCAGTGACTGCTTGGTGAAACTTCCAAGGACTGGCTCCACAAGGCCTAGGACTCAAGAATGGATGCGTGGGTGTCCTGACAAGAGGCACATCTATGTTTGAATAAATTCCAAGAAGGCAATTCGAAGTTTTGGTGCAGCTACACTCTGCAGGAAACCAAGAGGTGCTGGCACGTGGGAGGAAAATTCATCGGAAGTTCTTTAGCCTGAAATGGAGTTGGCTCTCACAATAACCGAAACAGTTGTGGATGTTTCTTGCTATCTTTTTACTGCATGGTTAATCAGGCGATGGACTGCGGGGTCGTGACATTAATATTATTTTAAATTTATATGCAATCTTTAAGTTTGCATATTTTTATCTCTTCATGCTTTATAGGTAGTATCCAAAATTAAATTTATTGATTGAGTTGGAAGGCACTGAGGAACTCCAAATAGCTGAAACAGGTGCCTGCCATTTTGGAGCAGGGATTGTTTTGATGCCACAAACACGCACATAGTTAACAAAGTGTATCACTTTCATGCAACTGAGAGTTGTAATCCAGAAAATTAGGTTTACTCTTTAAAATGGTCTGCGTAACTGACTCCACGGAGAGTCTAACTGGATCTTTAGAGAAAAGAAACCTTGTTTGCCCTCTTCACTGAAGAATCATTTACCTTCCTTTCAGGGTTTAAAACAAAGAGGCCAATTACGATGTTGGTCATAAAGCCTCCGACTTTAGGTCGGAGGCTTTACGACCAACATCGTCGATTTAAATTCCGACCGGCTGATTACGATACGGCTAGCTTCTGACGGGCTCAAGGAGCACGTCGGCCTGTCCGAACCAGCCCTTAGTCCATATGGACGGCGGTTTATGCTGTCCGGATTACGATGCACGGTTTCCGGCAGGGTTTCCATGCCGGCCTTTCTGACATGGAAACCCTGTTGGAAAGAGTGTTTGGGGGCCCCTAGCAAGGCCCCCTTTCCCTTGGGGCCTCCGGATGGGAGCCGAGGGGGCACCTATGGTGCCACCCTGTTAATCCCTGCACCCCGTGGCAGGCACTTTGAGATGCCTGCTACGGGGTGCAGGGATTAACATAATCTCCCATTTCTGTATGGGAGCTTGTGTTACGGCCGGTTTACAGCCATAACACAAACTCCCATAGAGAAATGGGAGAATGTGACCGCACCATATGCAGTCGTATCATTATTAGGTGGTCGAGACTGCCAACCGGAGGTCGGTTGGTCCCGTTTCCGCTACAGTGTCGGTCAGAGGAAACTCTGACTGACTTCATAATAGGCCACAGAGTCTCCAACCCTGCCATAAACATCCTCTCTAGCAGCGTGCACCATTGCTGGTAGCACTTGTCCTTTGCTAACTCCAGAGCTAAAGAGGTCAAGGTCCTTTCAGAGAAGCAGTTTGACTGTATGAAACTTTGTTCCCATAGTTACAGAGTGCAGACTTTCCTGATGGAGAGCAGCAACTGTTGAGTTCTTGGTAGAATTGTCATGATGGTTGGAGCTGGACATTTCTTGTGAATCTGGGAGCAGGATTTTGTAAATGAATTTAAATCCTAGAGACAACTTTCTCCTGACTGGTTTAAACTTAGGGGCATATTATCAAGAACAGCGTTAAAATTATCGCCGGTTTAGCGGCAGAAAACTGCCGCTAAAGCAGCGATAATGGGCTTGATAATATGCCCTTGAGAATTCCAATAGAAGCCCATGTTCTGGTGTGAACATGGGCTTCTGTTGGAATTCTCAAGGGCATATTATCAAGCCCATTATCGCCGCTTTAGCGGCAGTTTTCTGCCGCTAAACCGGCGATAATTTTAACGCCGTTCTTGATAATATGCCCCTTAGTTTTCCCACTTATAACATTATGATGCAAAGTTCAAGACTACATATTGAGCTGCTTAATCAATGTCTTTGACTTCATGGAGCCCTTTCGGATTAGGCATTGACCAGCCGAAGATCTTCAAACTCCAGATGAGTTTCTAAAGCCAAAAATAAAACAAAACTGTCAGAAGGACCAACCTCCAACTTCGAACCAACTGTGTGCATGAGCTGGTTGACCACAGAGAAGTGCCAGCGAAAAGCCTTGAACATACCTTCACATTTCACATATGATAACATTTAGCAATTTATTCCAATGATCTTCTATTGCACTGTTTATGTTTTCTCGAAAGCCTTAGATTCCTACAGCTGATTTTTAAATAACTTGATTTTACATTTTGAATTCCTCTTTTCCTGACTGTGTTGTTGTTTGGCTATTTGCTGACACGTCCCGGATGCTTTTCTTCTGCTGAAGGGCTTGTTGACTGTGCGTGAGCCAGGCGTGACTCACAGAAACCAGTTCACCTTTTTGCGTCAGATTGTTGTGTCCATGTCAGAGCTCAGTCACAGCTCATTTTAGGACTGCACATTGTCTCCCCTATCTCCACACTCCCGTTCCCTGCAGCAAGGAAGTGTACATCTGTTGTCATGTTATCGATACCGACATTTTTCCTGAAAATGTGCGCGACAACACACTGTTGCAGGCTTCTGTCAGTTCAAATGTACAGACAATGCCTCGTGGCACATTGAGGTTTCAGTGACATATATAATTACAAGCAAAGGGGAAACCAGATGCACAGTTAGGAAGACAGCTGGAACATGGCAATTTTATAAATGTGTGTTGGAACCCAATGGCAACCACGTGGAAAGGAATATAGCTGAAGTGACATTTTCACGTAGCTCCAATTGGGACAGAAATTGGACATCCACATTAGGAAATGACGATGACACATAAACAGTAAAAGCTTTTTAGTGATGCCACAGTTTGAAACATATTGAAAGGATGACACGAAAGGGATGACAGACACTTCGGCACCATATACCGTGTGCCAGGCTGCGTTCTTCATTTAAAATAAGGTTAAGCTTCTTAAACATCTTTGCATTAATTTCGTTTTTGGTGACTGTAAACAAATATGTTTTTCAAAAATATACCATGATGATGAAGGGACCAAACCAAAGAGTAAAGAGATAGACAACGTTTTTTTTTTTCAATAGTGCATGATGGAAAAAAGCCAAAGGAAATGTTGCTTCACCTGTGTCATTAGTACAAATCACAATTTATGAACTAGTTTAAAAAAAAAAATTATATCTGGAGATAGCAAGACCCATATTAATATAGCGTTGAACATAATTACCATTGTAGTAATTCCGCAATATACATGCCAGGCTTGTCCCAGCAGGGTTGATCTACTAAATTGGCCAGATAGAAGTGTCAAAGGGAAAAAACATTCTTTCAGCATAATCTCAGTATAATCTAGGTATTTCTGAAAGTTTACCTTGTATTGATCATTAACTTTGTTCAACAGTTTTAAGGCAGTTAAGGTACATGTAGTCAGATTTATTTGCTGTTTGTGACACTGTGAAAAGAGGTAATCTGCAACATGGGTGTCCCAACACCTAAGTGATTATGGCTGAGATAACGAAGTAGTAAATTTTTCCCACAAATCCTTGACACTCTATTGTTTTTTAT
Organism: Calotriton arnoldi; assembly: GCA_963921515.1. Lineage (NCBI taxonomy): Eukaryota > Metazoa > Chordata > Amphibia > Caudata > Salamandridae > Calotriton > Calotriton arnoldi. The sequence continues at coordinate 713,753 of CAWUFW010003978.1, forward strand.
GGTATTGAACTGAATAATGGCCTTTAAAATTTGTCTAGAAATGCACGGTGTGTAGAATTATTAAAATAAATGTTCACCTGATGAGAGGTGTAGTTGACTGGGCATTCTGGGTAATCAAGTGCCTGATGCACATAAATGTTTTAGTTCCAATGTTTGTTGTCTTTGGATACAAAGTTGCGAAGCTTTGATAATTAGTGGGTGACATTTGGACATTGTCAGCCATGGGATGTGATTTTTTCAGCGAGCCCCAAATGGTGATGCTGAGTGATTATATTCTTCTTGGGCTAGTTCATTGGCTTTTTGGATTAGTTATTACTCTTATTTGTTATTCTTCCATGTCATCCATTTGTAGCTATGTTTTACTATGCAACACATACATCAAAGAAGCCCTTTTCACCTTTGAAATGGATGTTTATTGTGACAACCAATGCTATCTGTTTTTATTCTGACAACAAATGTTATCGGCTTCTAAATGTATTTTCAGTAGGCATGGATATGGGCACAACTGTTTTTTTGTGTGATATGATTTTTTGCCACACCATATTTTCTCTCTTTTTCACACATGGGGAGCCTAACTGATTTGCTCAGAATCACAAGATCACATGGGTGTTGTGACGACACCTAATAATCATTAGCATAACCAATATGTCTTGCCTTTGAGACTATTGCCTCTGCCATTGTCTTTTGTTCATGCTGTACAGCATGGGAATTGCTGACTCTGTCAATGATTTGTAGCCATGCTAAATAGCAGCATGGCTGCTGCGAAGCATGCCTAAAATAATAACTTAAAAAGGACTATGATGCACCCAGCGCTAATGCACTTAAAAAAAAGCATTAGCCATGGCTGCATCATAGTGCTTTTTCAAGTTAGTTTTACCAACTCTGCAAAGCATCCACTCTACTGTTCAGCATGGCTACAAAACATTGCCCAAGCTAATAGCACTCATAACGAAGACCTATTGGCTTTGCTAATGCTTGTTTAGGTGAGCTTCCTCACCCATTCCCCTCCTGTTGCTGCTTCTCCCATCCTCCGCCCCATGCCTCTCTTGTGTAGTTGTTTCTTATTTCTTTTTATTTTTCATATAGCACAAACTCGACCTGAAGCATTGGCTCGCTTTACATGAGCACCAGTTACATCACACAATTTAGGAGAGTTTCCACACTTTGAAGTTCTCGAGAAGGTACAGCTGCTTAATTTGTTCACCATCTCACACATACTAATCAGCCCTATTCAGGGGGTAGACTCCTGATTTTTAAAGCCAAAACTGGCTTTATGTTGTCTGTCTCCCACCTGAAATTAGAAGACAAAGGGGAAATTACATTCTCCCGATTCTTTTTTTGAAATCTCCCACTTTCCTCTTACAAAATGTTGGCATGTGTGCTATCTGCACAATGCCTATCAAGCTGCCTCAGCTGACAATAAGCATGCACAGAATATTCTTCATCGTGTACCTTGTGTAGAGGTCCATTTCTCTGCCGAGAAAGGCAAAATAAAAGGTCAAGCCATGATTCCTTTTTGAAAGCCGCCATAACCTTTATTTCAGTCAAAGGGGACTTGCTATCAACTTTCCATTCGATTTTTCATTTAAGGTTAAAATATAAAGCATCAGACTGTGAGAAATAGAGGGGTCGTGAACTCCTCCGAGATAGGGACATTATTCATTATAACAAGCATTGGCAACGCCAATAGGTATTACCTATGTGAGACCTATTGGATTTATAAATGATTTTTGGATGTGTTGCACAGCAGCATGAGCAGCTGTGCAACATAGATTCAGGGCAATGAAAAAAAGTGTTATGGCGCAGTTAATGCTGACCGCATAATAGCACTTTTTTTTTCTTTACCTTAAGGTATGTTACAAAGCTGTGCAAAATGGTTTAAAGGTAAGAAAAGAGTGCTATGCAGCTGTCGACTTAGCAATGTCATAGCTCTTTATTCCCTTTAATTTAAGCCGTGTTGCACAGCAGCAACATGGCTTAAAGTAAGGAAAGAAAGCACTATGATGCGGTCAATGCTGGCCTCATGATAGTTGGTGCTGCTGTGCAACATCTAAAAAAACTGCGACAAAGCCAATAGATCTTGCATAGGTGAAATCTATTGGCTTTGTCAACGCTTTTATCCACTGCTACAATTGCCAGATTCAGTTTACTTAGCATTTGAAATATCTACGCTGACCTTCCCTTCCATATCACTTAAATCATGAATTTAAACTTTAATTAAAAGCAACAAGGCCATTTGAAGCAGAATACCAGTTGGTTGGCGCAGTGGTTCTTCACCCGCTGGGTAGAATTATAATCCTGCCACCACACTATTGTTGATTTTCACCAGCAAGTTTCTCATAGCATGCAACTGACACCAAATGAACAAGTTACTTACCTTTGTTAAGGCCTTATCTCCTTTTCTGATAGAGACTCTATCTAACTGTAGATTCCTCACCTTGTGAATTTTCCCAGGTGCAAGACTGGATCAGAAAACTTTTGCAGTACTTTCCTTGCCCATCGACAGGTGGCGATAGGTGGCATTGTGTGACTCCACTTGGGACCTGTCCCGCATGTGCAAGCCTTCTGGGAGCTGCTTCTGGGCTACCCCATAGAAGATCTTGATGCATAGTACAATCCATCTTTTGATGGTCTTCTTTTGCACTGCTTTGTCAAACTTGGCCCCATATGAAACTGATGAAAAATTGCTCATTCTGTCCGTATCCTCTGGCTCGGTCCACATACAAGTGTATGTTTAGAGTCCAGGTGATGAAGCAGTCCATAGAAAGCTGGCAAGGTGATGGATTGCCCTTTATGGAAGGGCGAGACTACAGTGGACAGGAATGACATTTTTGTCTGTGGGAAAATTTTGTCCAGGAAAAAAAATGTATATGAGGAAACCACAGACAATGAAACCACGGACAATGCTTGGAGTTCCTAACTTTCCTGGCTGATGTTATGGAAATTTGGAATTCTATTTTGATGGTAAGAAGACAAAGAGAGCAAGTGTGCATGTGTTCAAATGGAACGTGCAGCGAGTAGGTGAGTACCAAATTAAGGTCCCACTGCAGCATGATAATGGAGTTGGCGAGAACATATGGACCAGTCCCTTCCAAAAATGCATCACAACAGGTGAATTGAAGAGAAATGGCTGGTCAAGTAAATGCAAGACGGAGGAAAGAGACTAGATGTAATCTTTAACTATTACCACAGCAAGACTTTGCTGGGCCAGTGACAAACAGAACATCTGATAACTGTGATTTCAAGGTGTGCATGTCTTGTGAAGAGCACAAGACAACAAACTTCTCTCAGCATTCTGCAAAAATCGATTTTGTTGATGTGCTCCTGGCTACACAGATGACACCAACCACTTTGGAAGGAAGTTCGAAATTCATCAACTATCACTTCTCAATCGCCACACATGGAGCTGTAAGTTGGTTGTGTAGGCTCGGATGCAAGAACCAGCCCTGCTGCTGCAATAGGAGGTTCTCTTAAAGGGGCAGCTAGATCAAAGGAATAATGCTCGTTGCCACAAGTTCCAGGTACTACTCTTTCCAGGCCTAGTCTGGAGGCAATATTAGGACTTGGGCCCGGTCCTGATCATTTTCACTACTCAGTACTCTGGGCTGGAGGGGCGGAAAGGCATATAGGAATCCCAATCCCCTGTGTGGGCGGAAGGCATCTCATGGGGAGGTTGGCCTAGGGAACATCAGCATACTAAAGGTTTTACACTGTGTGCTTGCTGAGGTGACAAATAGATCTAGCCAGGGTTCTCCTCACTGATAAATGATTTCCTGGCCACCTCTGAGTGTAACTGCCATTTGTGATCTGCTAGGCAATGGCAGCTGAGTTTGTCTACCCTGACGTTCAAGGATGCTGTCAGGTGTGATCAGGGATATGCTGTGAGGGGTCACCCACTTCCCCAGATGTAGAGCCTTCTGGCACAGGGCCCCATCCCCACACCACCCTGTTTGTTGCAGTACCGCAAAGCAGGTTGTGTTGTCTTTGAGCACCTGTGCCTGTTCCTCCTTGATGGTTGTGAGAAACACTTTTAGTGGCAAGCAAATTGCTCACAACACCGACAAGTCAATTTGAAAGTGATCTTCCGCCAGAGATTAGAGCCCTCTGGTCTTAACCTTTCCCAGATGACCTCTCCAACCCACTAACACTGTATCTGCCATGACTATTAGTTCTGGGTGGTGTAGGGAGAGGGGTCTACTGCTGGTCCAATTGCAGTTAAGCAGCCACTACTGCTTTCACAGTCTCCTTCACATCTGGAAGAAATATGAGAGATTGCTTGCTTCTGACCCCTCTGCAACTTCAGATACTTCTGAAGAGCCCACATGTGCCACATATGGCCCTGATTGTGAACACCAGAGGTGCAGAGGTAAGGACAAATGGTACCTGAAATCACAGTTAACATCTGTTAGGCTGCAGGACACGGATGTGAAAACATGTGTCCTGCAAGTCCAGCATTGCCATGCAGTCTCCTGGGTCCAGGGCAGACAGAACTTGGCAGGATGGGTTTGTCCTTCTGGAAGAAGTATTTAGAGAAAAATGGTTGAGGATGGAGTGGAGGCCTCCATCCTTCCTCGTCACCAGAAAGTAACAGGATCAGCAACCAGTCCTAATCTTCAATGTCAGCACCCTCTGCATTGCTCCTTTGAACTTCTCCATGGAGTAATAAAAAGAGGTTCTCCGGGAGCTGTTGTGGTGAGGTGGGTAGGAAAAAAGGTAAGGAGTATCAGTTTTGGATGATCTGGATCACCCACTGTTCGAACAAAATAATCCTCCAGCCAGAGTGTTGAAAGGATATGCGACCCCCTAAAGGACAATTGTGCACCACCAAGGACACAATTGAAGCAGTTTTCCTGTGGCAGATGGGGGAGGGGGTGGGGTTTGCTTAGCTTGTTGCCCCTGGAGGCCTTGTTGCTCTTGGCCTGATACCCAGCCTCGACCTCAAAAGGACTGGAGGGCTTGTTGCTGTTGAAGTTCATATTGTCTCTGCTTTATTTGGCAGCCCTTACCAAAACCTTGAAAGTGGCGCGTCAGTTGGGGAAACTGCTGAACAGTGTAGCTAAGCCCAAAGAGCGGGCAGTGTCCTTACTCCACTTTCGCTCTGAACAGCCTAGATTAATTGTAGGGCATGACCATGAGGGACTGATGCACATCAGATAAATGAAGGCCGCGGAACGAATCAAGGTGTGGCGCCTAAGCACCATGCATGTGTTAACTGCCCTACCTTAAGCAGTTGCTAGTGTCCCAACTTGATCTGATTGTCAATTTTGCTGTGTCTTGTCTGTCCAAAATAAGTCTCTGTAAGATGGCAAAGTCCTCTGGGATAGCTGGCAAGATGTCCACCAGCCTGTCCCATAAAGCATGCGAATACCTGTCCAGGCGACATGTTGTATTCCTGGAGCTTAGGGCAAGGCTGACCGAGGAGAACAACAGTTTTGTGAATGTCTCCATCCATTTGGATTCCCTGTCAAGTGGAGTGATTGGAAAGGAATTGTGGTTCAGGCAGCAGGTAGATGTCTGAACCACGAAGCTCTCTGGAGTAGGATACTTTAGAAGGAAATCTGGAACCCCAGGAGCAGGTCTATGTTGCCTTGCCAGTTGTCTATTGACCGATGGAGAAGATCCTGGCTTGCCCCAGGTGTCCACCAGAATATCTATCAAGACCTCATTAAAGGGGAGAAGAGGTTCTTGGCTGTATTGCACCAAGTTGAGGATCTCTGTCAACACATTGATCTTAAGGTCTAACACGTCAGGCGCTCTACGAATTACTGTCACAAAGGAGGCAGACTCCTCAGTGTCCATAGGATTAGGTGAAGACAGGCCAATGTCTGGTGAGGTATACTGACCACTGGTATCCTGGAGATCATCAAATATGTTGCAGTCATCATCATACTAGTTGCCTTCATTATAAACACTATCGCCTGTGTCATACTGTGGATCAAGTGTCTGATTTGGCATAATATTGCATCATGGCAGTGGAGCATGTGTCTCGGAATCTGATCAAACTATAAGCACTGTATCCGGCATAGATGATATTGGTATCGGTGAAGTACCCGAGTCGGTGGCGTCAATCTCAAGGAAGGAGTCGCCCTCCATGCTTGGTCAAGGGGGACAGTTGGCACAGAGAATGGATCCACTGACTGTAACTCGACTGGGGGCCAGAGGATCTGTTGAATCATCAAAAATCTCCTCCATGGCTACCTTATGTTGATGTAGCTGTCGTAGCATTGCTGCCTGTTCAGAGAAAAGCTGAAGCTGGACTAGCGTCAGAATCAGCTCTGCATGGGAGGAAAGGCTCCATGGCCTTGAGGTGCCAGGAGTGTTGTGCGACTCCAAGTGATGAGAGGGGTGGGATGAGGTAGACCCATGCTTGAATTTTTTATGCTTTTTTATGTGACTTCTTGGACTTACCTGAGCCACGTGACCGTGATAACAAACATTCATAGGAATTTCCTCAAGAGTGGGAGTACGCAGATGCCCTTGTCTTCTACCAGGACCGCCATGACTTCAACCATGAGCAATTTTTTGCAATGACAGAGTTCGGCGATAGCAAGGTTGGCCATGCAGTTGCAGATGGCCTTTTTGATCATCTTAGCACAGCACAGACACAATACTGAGTCGTGTTTGGAGCCAAGGAACCATAGGAAGACGTCTTTAGTGTCTGTTACTGACATCTGCTGGTTACAGTCACGGCGACTTAAAACCTGTAGCTTGGGAGGTGACACAGTTGGCACACCTACAAAAATGTTTGAGGGAAAATGTCTATCAGAATGTGACAGGTTTGGAGAAGCTCTCAATCCATGTCAGCAGGCATGAAAAGAAAGGAACTGACACCAGCAAATGCAGGTGGTGCACATAGAGTAGCCCCATCGTAATGTTTGGGGTCGGATGGACGCAATAAGGACTTGCACGATGCCACCTCTCAACACATGAAGGAATGTCTATGAAAATTTGGGGATCCAGTCTGGCACCTTAGGAAATCCACAAGTTGAGGAATTTGTGGTTAGAAATCTCTATCAGAAAAGAGGGTTTCTCTAAGCCCAGGGCACAATGCAAATGTATAACAAGTGTATTTGACACAATTCATGGATAACTATCATAGTATCTTCAAGTAATCACATATCACCTCTGAATTTTGAACCCTTCTAAGTTTAAACAAGCTAACCTATGCATTTGTCAGAAGTGACTCCTTTATACTGCCTAAACAACTATTAAACGTCCCTTAGAGTCCGATGCAAGCATTCCCCTCTATGATAAGTTTGTATGCAATCTTAGATCATTCTTTCCACATCTTGCTCAAGAACAACAGGGTCCTTTGCGAGGCATGCTGGGGTCTCCCAACCATGCTCTAATTCTTTTATCAGGATGCTGTGATATAACATGATACTTACAGGGATAGTCTGAAAGCGATGAGAATTAATCGGCCTGATGATCTCATCAAGTGTCGGATGGTGATCCTTTCGGACATTCACTGTAGCTGCTTCCATTTTAATGAATTTTGCAATCGAGGAATAGGTTGTGTTGCTCCACATCTCTACAGTTGACTTTTTATTCTCTATTTTAGGTTTTCACAAAAATAACAAACTTTGATATAAGCTTGTAGTTGAGTTATTCCTGGGTGTGTTCTCTGTTTCCTCAAGATCAGTGAAATAACTGCTTCCCTTTAAGCGTCCAGACATTTCCAATAAGAGGTGATGTGGTGAAAAGGCCAGTAATGTTTGGGGCCCAGACTTGTGGGGAATTGATCCATGAAGCTGAGTAAGGCTTTACTGGTAGACTGAGCTTTGTGATTGTTTCAACCTCCTTAATAGCGCTTAAATCGAGCAAACAAGGTGTATGGGGCTTGTGGGCGATCGTTGCCTAAGAGGTAGTACCAGGTTTGTTTGCTCTTGGACACTCAATTGTTTTTATTCAACGTTTTTGGATACTTTAAGGCCTTATTTTGGGCGTATTGCATCAAAGAGCTTAAAGCATCAAAGAGCTTCTTGGTCATCTGTGATTGAGGGGATTTTATCGTTATAAATTTCAAATATCCAATACCATATAAGATGGTGGATGAGACGAGTGAGTCAATTCATCGGCCAGTTCATCTGTCATTGGCATAATTTGCATCGAAGGCCACTGGTCTGAACCCTGATTGGTTCTATAACAATGCATGCAGCTATTATTTTTACACTGTGAATTGAATGTGATTTTATCCCCGAATTAATCTCAAATAAACTGTCTACAAGCCTTAGATGCAGACTATAATGTGCAGTATTTTGAGAAATATAAGTAAGTGAGGATTTAAATATGCAATTATCATATTGCAACTCTTGTTTATGGCAGAATAGTAGACCATACTTAATAAAGGAAAGGTAAGCTGGCTCGACTCCTTTTATACCAAATATTAAACATTTAAATTGGTTGCGGCCTCAATCTCTTGTTCATATTCTCTAAGTTATTTTGTGCCAAACTACTACAAAAGTTGAAAATGGAATGCTTTTCCTTGCTCTACCTGACTACACACTATATATTTTCAAATAAAAGAATAAGCAATATTTCTCAAAAGACCTTAACATGTCTTTACTCATATACCACATGCGAGGATTAGCAGTTATAGAAGGAACCTGGCAGCAATTTAACAGAGATGATGTAGTCATCCAAATGTCTGCTCAACATTAATTTAGAGAAAGTTGGGAGTTTAATTGTATGTAATCATCACATAGTTGTTAATGGGCCCAGATATTTTCCCAGAGAGAAATCTGAACGTGGCAAATTTAAACAAAAAAACCTTCCAGATTTTCAACAAAGGTTTGCACAAATCATGTTTTTTTTTTTGCACATTTCACTTTCAGAATCCATACTTCTTCTATGAATAAAAGAAGATAACACTATCTTTGCCAGGATCTTAGTAACAGACATGACAGTGATGAAAATATTATTTCATACCGATAATAGCATCTTGGTTACAGTATAGTTAGGGAATCACACGTTTTCTTTCAGCATATGGTGGGACCTAAAACAAAAATAATCTAATTGTCTTCCTTTTTCATGATTGATAGCATCCTTATTGTAGAGCATTTGTATAGTTACAAATATTTCGTCATCATGTTCAGAGTTTCCCATAATAAAACGAAGAAAAACATTAGCACCTTGCAGGCTGATTAAGAAAGGCTTATGCAAATATTATGCCTCCAATGAACATAGAAATCAGTTGTTTTTTCTACTGAAAAGGAACACGATGTAATTCCTAAAGACCATACAGCTAAATAGATCCTCACACGACAAAAGTCCTGTTACAGGATCGGCAACCAGCCCTTATCTGCTCTCTTTAGAATTGACATAAATTGGGACATTCTCTGCACAGTTTTCTACTGCAAATACCAAGCAAATAAAATGAATTTTTTCAGGATTCTCAAATGTGTCCCCCAGTTAAGCCATTGTTGCAATGAAACTTGCTGCAGTGTCCACAGCAATAGGTTTAGGGACTTTTCTGTAGAGTGACACTAAACTGTAAAATAACTGACTGGGAGTCAGTTACCAAGAAACATGAATGAATACTATAAAGTCTGCAATATCCGGTCCTGGTTTAGACGTTGTCATCAGCTGACTCCCAGTCGATATGGTAAATCATACTTCTCCAAAATTAACACCAGTACATCTACTGCTGCTCCGATTCTGAATTGTGGCAATAATTCTGCCAGCTTTAAATATGCCAATGGCAGATTTTACACATAGGCTTGGACTCAGCAGTTTTTACATAACAGGGAATCCCTAAATCAGGCCCATTCCCTGAAAGACCTGACTGGGTTTTTTACTTTTCTCACCATGAACTTAGCACAGTTGATCTTTCAGTTACATATTTAGAAAAAAACATTTGTTTAATGTTTTTATACAGCGCTCATGCACGGTAAAGCAGAGGGGCACTTCACAATATAACATGAAGAGTGACGCTGTCGTCTTGAAAGAATAATGAACCAAGGCATTCTCCTAGTCAAAGCATTTACATATTTTTTAACATTTCAATTAGTTACTTATGTACAAATTTTTGGGGGGAGTTTTATATAGCGCAAACTAGACCCGAAGACATCAGAGCGCTTTACATGAGCACCAGTTTCGTTACAGATGGACACATTCATTTTTTAGGTCGAGCCTCGAGTAGCGCGCAAGCGCTGTCCTGGCAAGACTTTATGTTAGGGGTTTCACAAAGCTGACCAGACGCTGTGCGTCATGGCCTTTCCCTGCGGTTACCTGCACGGGCGACATCTGTTTCCAATCATCGTGCCCAGACGCGGGCGCGATAGTTGGAAACACATGCCGGCTGTGCGGATAATCGCAGGGAAAAGGCCATGACGCACGAGCGTCTGGTCAGCTTTTTTTGTGCTTACAGCTTCCTCTATTTTGTAAAGCGTGAGTTTATGTTGAATATTGCCCTTAGGTGACCTAAAATTGGGCTGGTCCCCTCCAATGCGGAGGCAGGGCGGGGCTGGGCGGATGGCAAGTTTTCCGGATAATCCGAGCGCGTGAACTATTTCCATGTAGATTATGGTATGTAAAATTATTTTACGTGGTAATCAAGAAAACCTGGCGTGAATCCGGCGACTACCACTACATATCGTGACGTGGCTGTGTGGAGATGGGCACACTGGTGGTCTGAAAGAAAAGGCCGGTGTAAAAATATATAACACCCTCGCATGCCATCAAATTTACAGGTTGCAGTTTCTGTTTCTTTGTGTGTTTATAAGACTGCACAGAGAATAGTCTGCCATTAAAAACACTGATAAATTAATGTATTAGCGAGAATTTCTGCTGTCCCTGTTTTCAGAAACGTAGGCACAATTCTAAATACAATTCTTACATAGAAACCTTTTCACTAGCTTAGATGATTATTTTATTTTTTATCGACTGGATCGTCAAGGCTACGTGAGAGATGCTTTACGAAGCACCATAAATAAATCAATGCCCAATCTATTATTTATGGTTCCTGTTTTTTGTAGAAACTTTTGCTGTCAAACCGAGACGGCCTCTGCTCCCTCCGACTCCTCCAGTGGGAATGCACATATTTTGCTGAACTTTCCTCTCCGTAGAAAAGAAATAAACTTTAGCTTCATGTTCCACTCGCCTGACGGGAAGATAGCTCAGTTGCCCCATGCGCCTGCTGCAGGCCAGAACTTTGAATGCCTGCAAGGTGGGCTCAGAGGTTCATCTTTCAGCAGTTGTTACTGGTCCCTCTAACGGTGCAACTGGTGCTGGCTGTCTGCGTAGCACTCCACCGGCCACTGCAGAGAGGCCACAGATGGGGGTACTGGTACTGGCCCCTGGTCAGGTTTTGAGGAGTCCTCGGTCTGTGCAAGTGGGGGTTGAGATGCCCAGCTGGGTCCATGTGTGGATATCCGCATTGAAGGAGGATGGGGTGGGGGTGTTTCCAGTACTGGAATACTCCAATCCCCAGTACATTAGCTCCTGCAGATCTGTCAGTACTGAGGTGCACTGGTAGAGTTCTTAGAGTGGACCCCAGTACTAGAATAGCAGTGCTTTTGGTGTGAGTGAGGCGCCCTGGCAGAGCTGTGGAACTGGCACTCTGTACTGGAGCAGTAGCAAGCTCTTCTGTTACAGTACTGAGGCCGCAGCAGTTCTGTTAGTACTGAGGTGCACTGGTAGAGCTGTGAGAGTGGACCCCGGTACTGGAATAACAGTGCTTTTGGTGTGAGTGAGGCGCCCTGGCAGAGCTGTGGAACTGGCACTCTGTACTGGAGCAGTAGCAAGCTCTGCTATTACAGTACTGAGGCCGCAGAAGATCTGTTGGTACTAAGGTGCACTGGTCGGGTACTGAGAGTGGACCCCGGTGCTGGAATAGCAGTGCTTTTGGTGCGAGTGAGGTGCACTGGCAGAGCTGTGGAACTGGCACCGTGTACTGGAGCAGTAGCAAACTCTACTATTCCAGTACTGAGGTGCACTGGCATAGTTCCTCAAGTGGACACCGGTACTGGAATAGCAGTGCTTTTGGTGTGAGTGAGGCACCCTGGCAGAGCTGTGGAACTGGCGCCCTGTACTGGAGCAGTAGCAAACTCTACTATTCCAGTACTGAGGTGCACTGGCATAGTTCCTCAAGTGGACCCCGGTACTGGAATAGCAGTGCTTTTGGTGTGAGTGAGGCGCCCTGGCAGAGCTGTGGAACTGGCGCCCTGTACTGGAGCAGTAGCAAGCTCTTCTGTTACAGTACTGAGGCCGCAGCAGTTCTGTTAGTACTGAGGTGCACTGGTAGAGCTGTGAGAGTGGACCCCGATACTGGAATAACAGTGCTTTTGGTGTGAGTGAGGCACCCTGGCAGAGCTGTGGAACTGGCACTTAGTACTGGAGCAGTAGCAAGCTCTGCTATTCCAGTACTGAGGCCGCAGAAGATCTGTTGGTACTGAGATGCACTGGTCGGGTTCTGAGAGTGTACCCCAGTACTAGAATAACAGTGCTTTTGGTGTGACTGAGGCGCCCTGGTAGAGCTGTGGAACTGGCACTCTGTACTGGAGCAGTAGCAAACTCTACTATTCCAGTACTGAGGTGCACTGGCAGAGTTCTTAGAGTGGACCCCAGTACTAGAATAGCAGTGCTTTCGGTGTGACTGAGGCGCCCTGGCAGAGCTGTGGAACTGGCACTCTGTACTGGAGCAGTAGCAAACTCTACTATTCCAGTACTGAGGTGCACTGGCAGAGTTCCTCAAGTGGACCCCGGTACTGGAATAGCAGTGCTTTTGGTGTGAGTGAGGCACCCTGGCAGAGCTGTGGAACTGGCGCCCTGTACTGGAGCAATAGCAAACTCTACTATTCCAGTACTGAGGTGCACTGGCATAGTTCCTCAAGTGGACCCCGGTACTGGAATAGCAGTGCTTTTGGTGTGAGTGAGGCACCCTGGCAGAGCTGTGGAACTGGCACTCTGTACTGGAGCAGTAGCAAGCTCTTCTGTTACAGTACTGAGGCCGCAGCAGTTCTGTTAGTACTGAGGTGCACTGGTAGAGCTGTGAGAGTGGACCCCGATACTGGAATAACAGTGCTTTTGGTGTGAGTGAGGCACCCTGGCAGAGCTGTGGAACTGGCACTCTGTACTGGAGCAGTAGCAAGCTCTGCTATTCCAGTACTGAGGCCGCAGAAGATCTGTTGGTACTGAGGTGCACTGGTCGGGTTCTGAGAGTGGACCCCAGTACTAGAATAACAGTGCTTTTGGTGTGACTGAGGCGCCCTGGCAGAGCTGTGGAACTGGCACTCTGTACTGGAGCAGTAGCAAACTCTACTATTCCAGTACTGAGGTGCACTGGCAGAGTTCCTCAAGTGGACCCCGGTACTGGAATAGCAGTGCTTTTGGTGTGAGTGAGGCACCCTGGCAGAGCTGTGGAACTGGCGATACTGGAGCAGTAGCAAGCTCTTCTGTTACAGTACTGAGGCCGCAGCAGTTCTGTTAGTACTGAGGTGCACTGGTAGAGCTGTGAGAGTGGACCCCGGTACTGGAATAGCAGTGCTTTTGGTGCGAGTGAGGTGCAGTGGCAGAGCTGTGGAACTGGCACCCTGTACTGGAGCAGTAGCAAACTTATTTTCCAGCCTGGCGGACATTTACATTTGGGCGCATTTTAAAACGCCAAGAGCGCTCCAAGAGCAACCGTGGGCGCTTCTATTATTTCAAAATCTGCTTGTTCTGTTGCTACGAATGACAAAAAAATATAACTGTGAACATCTGCTGGGGTCATGTTCGTCTGTGAATTGATTTCAGTCTGAGAATGTGTGACTTTATTTCAGGGTCTTTCCTTTTAACGTCTGCTCAAGATCCATCAAGTCTTTTTTTCATGCAGTAATGTTATTTTGGTGTGCATTCTCTTTTGGAAAAAGCTTGGTAAATTCTAGACGCACGTTATTTTACTATAAAATCTCCTTTACATGTGGTGTTATGTCACCTTTGTGTTTAAATAGCCATTAATATCATTCTAAAGCTATAGATGATTTGGGGCTCTTTCATTGTTACCCACAGGATTACTGACAGGTTGCATGCAGTGTTTAATTTGTGTCCATGGTTTCATGTAATGTGCATCGGCACTCATTTTTGGGACAGGGACTTACTTTACATCATCAGACTACAGCAAGAGAACCACAAGCATTGGCAACACCAACCTTTGCTGTGGAGCATGGCTAACGTTTTTAAACAAGCATTGGCATAGCCAGTAGGTCTCGCTTTTGGGTCCGTATTAGTGTTTTGCCATGCAACAGTTGATGTTGTTGCACCAAGGATATTGTGCTGCATAACTAAATACTTATAAGGTCCCAAAAGCGAGACCTATTGGCTATGCCAATGCTTGTTTTGTGAGGCACTGGGAGATGAAGTAATTTGCCCAGAATCACAGGATGTTGAGTGTCGTTGCCGAGACTCGTACCCGCTTCTCCAGCTTCGAGGTCGACAGCTCTACCCGTAAGGCTGCATCCTCGCCAACCTTTCACTGTTAGAAAGCAGTTAGCATCTGAACACAGCACAAGAAGTTGTATTTGTAATTAGGAAGTTTTGGTTAGAAGCGCCCCTCAAATAGAAGTGCAGTACGTTCCTCTGAACACACCGCATGCGGCAAAGTGGAGCTTGTGGAATAAAACTAAGGTGCAGCGAGGTGGTTACAGGAGTTGGAGATGTGTGGTGTGTGGGAAAGTACAAGGCAAACCAAATGCCGGTGGTATTTCACGGAGGGAGGAGTTAATAGTTCATTTTACTTTGGACGTAATGGTGGAGGACTAAATTGAGTTACATTTTTATTGAGGCCACATTTAAATGTGAACAATAATGAAGATACTCTTAGTTCCATTTGTGGAGTGATAATGTGACATTTATTTCTTACCTTAACTCAAAGCCTAGTAAAGGTGTGGAGCAGCGCCTTCAGCCCTGTGAATTACTATTGAAAAGCGTATTGCTGGCCTTTCACCGCAGACAATGAGAAGGAGCATTCTCCATTCAGTAAATAAAGTATGCAACGCGGTTCTGGCTGCTTTTAAGATCCATAACCTGTGTCTGATACTATCTTTGATAACGCTGCTTGACCTCGGGGCCTCGGCTTGGTTGCTTGTTGAACCACTGTTTGAAGGTCGATTGTGTTTCTTTTAAATAGAGCACTACCTGTGTTATATTTTCTACCACACCATTGTAACGAATTACACCTTTATACTACACTGTGCAGAAAAAAATTGCAGTGAGAACTAACCCCCACTTAAATTGTGTCCTCACTTACTATACAAATACATATATTCATAACTTCTTGGTGACTGAACTGATATAAACTAAGGGGCAGATTTACAAGCCCCTTGCGCCACTTTTGTGTCATTTTTAACATGGGAAAAATGACGCAAAAGTGGCGCAAGGGGCTTGTAAATCTGCCCCTAAGTGTTCGAGCAACGCAGTTGTCTGTTGGCAGCCCCTCCATTTACATAGGAACGTTGATCATTTTTTCAGAGACAAAAACTGCATTGTGGAGAGGATCCCAATCTCTTTCTTTTCCTTTAGGCTGCCATTACATATTCCCTTGATTGGAGCAGTGCTTCGGGAGGTCAATTTACAAGTTAATGAATACTTCTGGAACACTCAGAAAGATGGCTTGTCAGTCTAAAAGAGGCTGTGAGGGCTGTTGGTCTATGGAGCGCCAGCAATTACTTTCTAAAAGGGGTGGGAGTTTCTGCCCAATTTCTTTGACTTCTATGCAATTTAGCCTTTTACATTGCTTATTATAATGGTGGGAAACCATCAGAAGAAGTGGAATTCGAGAACTCGTGTAGCCTCAGACTAAACATTTTGCATGTTCGGCATGATTCAGTGTTAACAAAGTTAAAGGGGAAGGATAAGCCAGCTTAGGCAAAGCTGACAGTGGTGACCAGTATTCCTGAAATCGACTCCTACCTTTGTAGGGGATTTTGCTTCTAAAATGGCAAGTTGTGCCTGAAAACCATATACTTGCAGTGGCGGCTGCTATAGGGCCATGGTGATGAGGCGGGAAGGGGAATGGGGCAGGCAGGAGGGGGGGGGGGAGCTAAAAAAAGAAAGAAAACATCACTTACCTGGCTGCCACCTCTTCTCCGTTCTTCTTCGATGAGGACGCTGCAACAGGAAGCACCCAGGCTCCCAGTCTGTCCCAGCCAATCATGATGCTGCTGCTGTCTTGATTGGTCTGGGTGCCGTTGTGCGGCGCCTAGAGAGGGAGTGGAAGCATAGGCATGTTCTCCACCCAGGCTGTAATGCAGCCTGGGTGGAGTACATGTGAAGTGCGCATGATGTTTTGGCTGGTTGTCTGGTCATGCGCACTTAAGTGCACATACCCCTGCTCCCTCCCCCTGCTGGCTGACAGCCCAGCCCCACCCGCCCCTTAAAAACAATCTGTGCCAGTACCGTAAAAATAAAATGATAATAACGTTGTTATTATCATTTTATTTTTCGTGTGGGGGCGACGCTCCTCCGCCTCAGGGGAGGAGCCGCCACTGTATACTAGCTTTTCAAGCAGACCAATTCCTCACTCAGTGGGGTGGAAGAATTGTTCTCTCTTCCCTATGTTTCCTAGCCTTGATTTAAGGATAGAATACCATAGACGGGAAGCATACACTCATTATTTGTATTCTCAGGTGGATACAACTTTATGCATTGTTATTTGCAATTCCAAGTAATAGGAAGTATGAGTGATCTGCCTGGAAACTATGCAGACCAAAAGGACTGAAGGAATGAGAACGGTCAACTAATGTAGCTCCTTGAAGCTTAGACGTGTCTTCAAAGTCTGTGGGCTATTCCCAGCTTTTGTGTTTGGGATTTAGTGACATGGTGACTAGTCTAAAAGTAAATCCCATAAGTGTAATCTCCTTTACCATTTAGTTCGGGGTCCTAGTATTCACAATCCGAAATGAAATATTTAAACTCCACATATTTGGAGCAGAAGAAGTCCAGGATTTCATTTGTCCTGCAGTTCAGCCCATTTGGAAACGGCTAGCACTAGGCCTCAAATGGAGACTTTTTGATTGGAGCAAGCACTCTTCACAGTGTCTCCTGTGAGCCTGATCTGAGCCTGTGGAAGACCTATGAGCTTCAGTCTGAGCATTGCACATTGAACACATTTCAGGTCTATAAAAGCAGCAACAGAAAACCCAGCCACTACCACTTCCAACCACAGCCACTGGATATGCCTCTCTCCTGCTTTGAGATTATTCCTTCATCACTACCCAGGTTCTTCACTGCGACATATGCCTTTTCCAGTCTGACTTGCTGGAACCACTTTCATATAGAGCCTAGAAACTAGTGCCATTGCTGAGATTTGATCTCCAGCAAAGTTTGTATGTGTGAAGAAAATATTTTTACACCAGCCCAATCCTTATCCAGTTGCACCTTCATGTCCATTGAAATAATCCATAAAAGCACTTCATGTTTTTAACATGCTCCCACTTCCCATTGACTTACGTTGAACCACAATGATTTCCACATTGATGACTGGTCCCCACAACTACACCTCTTTTATTGCTATTGGTTTACTAGATGTTCTCTTTTTTTATTTGAACTTAACTTAGAGCCCAAGACATTTAGTTGCTTAATTGTACATTTCAAGCTCAACCCAAACTTAGAAAAGGTGTGCAAAACCTATTTCAGAGAGGCCTTTGCTGTGTCTTGCTTTGTATTTTCTGTCAAAGGCATTGTGGAAGCACAAAAGAAAGAAAGTATTCATTCACTCTCATACTCTTTACCTGCTAAGATATTTCTTGCATGTATGAACTTCCTCGTGAGGAATATGTAAACATGGGCAAAGGGGAGAAATTTATGCCCTTCATATATGCAAAATCAATCTGTGACTACTTGGTAAGGGACAGATGGTGGAATATCTTTCCTTCAGGAGGGTCCCTGTTAGACTTGGCATCCTTGGGGTGGTTTTCCCTGACTTTTTTGCCTCTACCTCCTGTATTTTTTATGCTGTGCTGGATTTCGTTTTTGCTTGCTTAGATGCTTTGGAAACTTTGCCACTGCTGATCGGTTTCAAAGTGCTAGTGCTCCCTGGGTAAACTGTTATCGTTGATTGGTTATCCATTATTGGCATATTTGATTTACTGATAAGCCACTAGTAAAGTGCACCGAGTGTGCCCAGGGCTTGTAAATCAAATGTTACTAGTGGGCCTGCAGCACTGATTGTGCCCCCCACACTAGTAACCTTCCAAATGTAACTCAGACCTGCCACTGCAGTGTCTGCGTGAGCAGTTTTCAAACTGCCTTGTCGACCTGGCAAGTGCACCCACTTGCCAGGCTCTAACCATCTCTTTTTTTACATGTAAGGCACCCCTCAGGTAGGCCCAAGGTACCCCCAAGAGCAGGGTGCAGTGTATGTGAAAGGTAGGACATGTGGTGGTGTGTGTGACATGTCCTGATAGTGAAATACTGTGTATTTCGTTTTCACTATTGAAAGGCTATCTGTCCCATAGGCTAACATGGGAGTTACTTTGTAGCATTTTACAAGTATAACTTTCCATGGGGACAAGACAGAGAAATTGAGTTTAGGCTCTCTGAACTCAGAATTTATTATCACATATTTTTAGGGAGATGGTTTTCAAATTGTGTGTTTGAAAGTAAATGACACTTTTAGAAACTAATGCAAAAACAACAGTTGATGGACAGAATGCAGAACAATGTCATACATTCACCCCAGTACAGAGATCTGGGCCTAAATCCATTGTTTTTTTGCTCACCATGCCATTCCAGTTTGAACCCAGCCATATGCAAATCAGTCTTGACCCTGTGCCTCATGGGAACAGACCAGCCCGAACTGCCAAGCCAGGTCCTCCCTGGACTGGAAACAAGCATCCTAGGACCGGTTTCGGGTTTCACCCCTCTTCAGCCAGGATAGCTTGATTCCAGTGGCATGGAGAGCACGGGACCCACGTCTGGGCATACCCGTCCCACTCGGGGTGACAAATGCAAAAACAACAGTTGATGGACAGAATGCAGAAAAATGTCATACATTCACCCCAATACAGAGATCTGGGCCTAAATCCAGCGTTTTTTTGCTCACCATGCCATTCCAGTTTGAACCCAGCCATATGCAAATCAGTCTTGACCCTGTGCCTCATGGGAACAGTCCAGCCCGAACTGCCAAGCCAGGTCCTCCCTGGACTGGAAACAAGCATCCTAGGACCGGTTTCACCCCTCTTCTGTGACTGGGGGTGAATGTTTGCCAATGTGCAGCATTCCGTCCATCATCTTGTGTGTTTTGCATTTCGCCCTAAGTGGGAAGGGTATGCCCAGACGTGGGTCCCGTGCTCACTACGCCACTGGAGTCAAGCTATCCTGGCTGATGAAGGCTGATAGCCTGAAACCGGTCCTAGGATGCTTGATTCCGGTCCAGGGAAGACATGGCTTGGCAGTTCGGTCTGGACTGTTCCCATGAGGCACAGGGTCAAGACTGATTTGCATATGGCTATGTCTGAACTGGGGTGGCGTGGTGAAGCAAAATAACGATGGATTAAACCCAGATCTGTGACTGGAGGTGAATGTTTGCCAATGTGCAGCATTCCGTCCATCATCTTGTGTGTTTTGCATTTCGCCCTAAGTGGGAAGGGTATGCCCAGACGTGGTCCCGTGCTCACTACGCCTCTGGAGTCAAGCTATCCTGGCTGATGAAGGCTGATAGCCTGAAACCGGTCCTAGGATGCTTGATTCCGGTCCAGGGAAGACATGGCTTGGCAGTTCGGTCTGGACTGTTCCCATGAGGCACTGGGTCAAGACTGATTTGCATATGGCTATGTCTGAACTGGGGTGGCGTGGTGAAGCAAAATACCGATGGATTAAACCCAGATCTGTGACTGGGAGTGAATGTTTGCCAATGTGCAGCATTCCGTCCATCATCTTGTGTGTTTTACTTTTAGAAACTAGGCATTTTCTTATTTAACCATTAAGTGTGCCTATGCTGGTTTGTGTATTGACTGTCTGGTTTTAGAGTGACAGGGGCTGGGGATGTGCATTCACTGTAGACAGCCACATGGGGGGTGGGGGTTGAGGCGTGTCCTTCCTTTCCTGTGTGACTCAGAGCTGAGCTGAATAGATCTTGGCAGCATTTAGAGTGGTGTGAGGAGTTTCACTTACACCTGAATAGGCAGTGTCTCCTCTGCACAATGCTGTCTCCATCTCCTGTAGTGATGCTGCACTAGAGAGGACAGAACTGGTTTGGAGTGGGCTCAGAGACCCTTGCCGCAAAGAGAACAAAGACAGCTTGGGGAATAAGTATTGGACCTTAAACCCCAGAGAATTAGATCACTTCTGGACTCAAGAAGAACCTTTGCCAAGGAGAAGAGCTGGTGAGCTGTGAGGAGGAGTACTGCCCCTTTGCTGTGTGCTGTGTGGGGTTGGCCTGCAGTTGCTGCTTGTGTCAAGGAAAGGCCAAAGACTGTAACTTTGCTGAGAAACCTGCTTGAAGAAGAATCTCCAAGGGCTTGCCTGTGCTGGCCTTTTGTTATGAAGTCTCAGGGACACAAAGACTTCACCCCCAGCTCCCCTGAACTCCCTTGTGGGGAGTTCTAACCTACCAGGAGGTGTCTATTCCAGTTTTGGGCTTCTGGAGGTTGTTCCTGCTGTTGGGAGTTAGAAGAAACCTAAAAGAAGCAAGAAAAATAATCTCTGATGCCGTCAGTGTTGCTGCCGTGATGCTGTGACCTGCACCGAGCCCGGGGGCCCCGCTCATGAAGTGCACGACGCACCGCCCCGTCTCCACCGCAGCTCTGACACCATTTAAATGCCTGCCGATACCTGCAGTTATAGGCCTTCCCGACACCAGCGATCACACCAACGCGTCACTGCCAGCACCTGCATCCCGTTATCGCGGAGCTGATAACTGACGAAGGTGATTCCACGAGTCTTCGACTTCGCATCGCCTCACCGCAGATGCAACCGACTTCCCCTGTCCTGAATTCGACACATCGCCTGCCACGGACATGACGCCTTGCCTCTCCCGTGGCAGCCAGGGAGCAGGCCTCAACCCCAGCACCGACGCCTCATCTCCACGACGCCATGCATTATCCAAAGATTTTCTTCCAAAGTACTGTTGTTTAGGGGTCCGTGTGACTCCGTGCCCGATGCCGCACACCTCGCGGTCAGTGCCCTACTCTGGATTATTGCCTATCACGATGTCGTACTAGCCCCAGGTGGAGCTATTTGTTTGCTACAAGTTCTATTTTTGAAATAACTGTTCTAAAGTCATATTTTACTACCTGTATGTTGGACTTTTGTCATTTTGGTTTAGATAAAGATACTTTATTTTTCTGAACTGGTGTGGTGTCCATTTGTGGTGCTTTCACTCTATTGCTGTGTGTTTTGAGTACAAATACTTTATACATTGCCTTTGGGTAAGCCTGTTTGCTCGTGCCAAGCGACCAAGAGGGTGAACAGGGGTTATCTAAAGTGTGTATCCCCCTTACCCTGACTAGAAGCAAGGGTCCCTACTTGGACAAAGGTGCATAACTCTGCCAACTAGAGACCCCCTTTTTTAACAGTCCCACTTGTGCAACTAATATTACTTGAGTCCCTAAACACAAATATTCAGACCAGAAAATAGGGAAACTGAATGCTGAAAGTGCATTTTCAAGCAAATGGTGAGTAGTGTATGAATGTATCCATGATCCCACAATCTTTAGCCCCTAGCCTTTAGAGTTGGCATCTGCCATTGAGTCAAAGGGGGTTTCTTTACTTCTAACATTTGGGCAGTCATTACCAAACACCTATGTGGACAACCTAGTCCTAATACACACGGTTTTACTTTCAGCCATTAATATAACTCAAAGAAACATCAGACATTATATCTTTGCCTTGTGAACCAGGAAACGAGTGTGGCTTCCAGGTGGGTAGTAATTTAAAAGGCCTTTTGTATTAATTTCCTCGCGTCCTAGGTCTTGATTTGGACAATAGCTGGAGCCATCATTGTGGAACTACTCTTATAATACTAATTTGAAGTTTAATATATTATTGTAAAAAATAATCAAAGCCATACACTGATTTAATCACAATCTATATATTAAAATATTTAGACTAAAAACCATAAAATCATATACAATTAAAAATAATGGAATGTATCAACATCTAGGGCCCAGGGCCTAAGTTTTATTCTTATAATACTAAAAAAATACATGTGAGAATTCCCTTCTTTTAATCGTATTATTAGAGAGCAAGTAGCGTCTCCTGGTTAGGGGACGTCCCCCTGAGCACAGCTTTAAGCCCACATTGGGTTCTTATTTGAAGAGTCAGTACACAATCCTATGAATGTAGATGAAAAATAACAAACTCATGCTGTATTCATTCTATATATGATATTGTTTATTCATATCACAAGAATATTCCAATGGATATTCGCAGCGTCAATCAAATATTCAGATGAACCTTGCCCGATGCATTTCGGTCCACAACAGACCTTCGTCAGGGGACATAATCTGTGACAAATGTAAAGCAATGAATAAGGGGGGAACCAGGCCAAAACAATATGGTAAGACAATTAAACGTCACCTATAAGACGTATAATTGTCTTACCATATTGTTTTGGGAATATCCATTGGAATATTCTTGTGATATGAATAAACAATATCATATATAGAATGAACACAGCATAAGTTTGTTATTTTTCATCTACATTCAAAGGATTGTGTACTGACTCTTCAAACAAGAACCCAATGTGGGCTTAAAGCTGTGCTTAGGGGGACATCCCCTAATCAGGAGACGCTACTTGCCACATATTCTTCTCACACTCCTGACCAGAGAGTGAAACCCCGGAGGCACGCAACAAATTTCAAAACATACAAAGTGATAGTGCGCGTTCGACCTTTTTTCACGTGTATTATTAGAGAGCACCATGAGAGATGTGAATATTTAACACCACAGATTTATCCTAGCTACTATGTACTTTAAATGTCTGGGTCTTATAAATAGTGCAATATGTACATATCTGGTCATTGTGTCTCTGGTAGCTCGCCTCCTATTTTTTTCAATTACAGATTCAAGTGGGGGCAAACATTCCTTCAAACTGATTTAGGAATTAGCACATCACTTACAGATAAACCTCAACTTAAAATTAAAAACAATTAATTTTAGTGACTTAGACATATGAAGAGGTGATAAAGCCATGTTTTATTGAATTCTAGCTGCTTTCAACTCTCGCACAACAGACTCACTGATGGATGACAGAGCGTTCTGCAGTGGCTGCAAGGCAGATGTGTGCCATTTTAGAAAACTCTCTAAGAAGCGAAAAAATCAAATATTAAACGTCAGATTTAAAAATGGGAGGACGACCTTAAGTATAGCTTTTAATGTCCCGTAGGGGTCATTTCAGTTAACTCAATAAAACTATCTGCTTGCATGCTGCCAGAATATCATGGTCTACATTTTGTCTGACAAAAATGTAAAGTCCTAAATATTGATTCACAAAAATATCGTCCCACTTGACTTAACAATCGGAAATCTATACCTAATGGAGCAACATTTTTGCAAACAATATTTAGGCCACGATATTTATGCCAGACAATAATTTTGCAACCCATATTTTGACCTACCATCTTATCTGCTGTGCTTAAACAATGACTTTTAACCCTAGCCTCATAAGCCACTGATCTCGCTTTTACCATTAGCAAGCATTATCAGTGTTCAGTAATTCTGTTCTTGCTGGCTCAGATCAGTTGGCTGTCTGATTAAAAAATAACCAGAAAGTAAATGGAGTTTGAAGCAAAATGGAATCCAAGATCTTTGTGCAAATCAAAGTATTCACTCCTAAATGTATTCACAACCTGCTTGGTTAGTCTCGCCCTAGTCGTGATTTGTAATACCGACACACAGAAAATCACAGTTTCAGGCCCCATATACCAGATAAAACAAGAGTCCCATGACTTGGGTGGATAGCAATGCAGGTAAACGCGGATGGTTTTGTCAATGGTTTTTGTATTGTATGTCAAACATACCTAGCCACATACATGCACAAATGTTTCTGTTTTACAGACTTTGTAGTAGCAGAACTTTACCACATAATATGCCTGATCAAACCCAATGTCATACACCAAGCATGATCCCTAGTGAAAAAATAGGAAGTGAACACCAGGCTAGGGCTCTAATCTCCCTTTACAATAGTGCACCATGCACTGAAGTCAGTGATGCTATAAAGCAAAAATAACATCACTACACTCAACCATACAAACAGCTCCAGCTTTTGCTTTTTAGAACAGATCACATTTGACATCTAAGAAATTGCTCACGGTTGGAAATCCAGTTAAGGGCAAGACTGTGAGAGCTGGACCAGCAATAAACCATACCACAAACATATACAAGTAAAACGCATATGTCAATTGTTTAAGCTCTAGCATATATGCAGTTTAGATTTATTTCCATGTGCTATGTTGTGATAAATCCGCAGAGCTTATTGTCACTATCAGGCTTCATTTATTAAATATGTATATATTTTTTTTATAAAGTACTACACAGTGATGTGATTTTGCCACTGTTTTCCTTATCAATAGAGAGGAAGGGAGTTATGTAGATTCAGAAGAGAACAATGGCGACGTGGTATTAATTATGTCCAAGCCAGGGGTCAATGCAATCATGTTAGTATGGTGAGAATGAGGGAAAACATTGACAGTGGGTGGCACAGAATATCTCACTGTTCTCTCTCTCTCTCTATGTATCATGGGTTAAGACCAGTAATAGGCCATGACAGGTCAGATAAGAAAAGCTATGAGTACGATGGGCGTTTGAGACAAGATATAAGATGGCCTCTTCGAGCTGGAAGATTTAGTTACAATATTGGGGACGTCTGTGATCTGTTGTTGTGTCCCTAAATGATGCTCAGTGCTTAAAAAAATACACTGTGATTTCCAACATACTTCAACATACAAACACAGCCCAAAACATTCCATGTAAATTTGCGAGAAAAATGAAATGGTTGCGTAAAATCAGTTCTTGGTGCTCTATATCTTATAGAGCTCCTCATTTTACTAAGCTGCAATAAAATTCTACTGCTTAAGCATGTTAACCTTCAGAATCACTTCGGAAAAGAACAAAGCCCTTCAGCCGTGGCGGTACTAATTGACATGCATAATGTTGTTCGGGAACACACTGGCAGTGTTCCCAAAGCCAGGTATAATTTCCTTCACACAAAATCCTAAAGGCTGTTTCCGTCATTGCAGTTTCGAATTTCCTGCAACAATACAGTTTCTGTGTAGTTTCTGTCATGAAAAGTAGGCATAAATATCCAAATAATTTACTGTATTCTTGAAATGGAAAAAGTAACCATGTGGAATAAACATGGGGGCTTATTTACAAGCCCCTTGCGCCGTCGATACGTCACTTTTTGTGACGCACCGGCGGCGCATTTTCATGCCCCATATTTACAAGGACACAAAAAGGCACCCTGTGTGGCTTTTCCTGTCCTTGTAAATAAAGCCCCTATACACGCAGCATTTTGCATGAAAGAGGCGTTCCATGGATGTTGTTGTGGGTGTCCCACGCAGGACCCATGGAACCTGACACATTTCCAGATTTACGAGAACTCGTAAACCTGGAAATCCGTCTGAATGCTACACCTTCGCAGGGAAGGCGTAGGGAGGCGCAATGAGGAGAAATGAATTCATTTCTCCTAATTTCTTTCCTCTTTCAATGCATGCTGCACTCTAAGGCACACACAGAACGAGGAAATCACCTCTGGTGATTGTTTATGTGCAGGAAGGTGTCCCTTCCTGCACATAAACAATCATTTACAAAAATTATGTTTTGCAAGTTCTATGTGTGCTAATGCAGTACAAATAGGAGTTGAAAAATGCCATTTCAGATTGTTTATGGAACCCTTCCTGCACATAAACAATCATCCCCGGGACGCAGGCATCCTTGCACCATGGTGCAAGGGTGCCTGCGTCGGCGCATGGCAGCCAATTGTGTGCCAGCGCAGGGGAAAGCACAGAGATGCGACATATTATTGTAAATATGCTGCATCCCGGTGCTTTGAAAGTGCTGCAGCGTGGCGCAGCCAAAGGGCTTGCGTTGCCGCACTGCGGCACTTTTTTGGTAAATGAGGCCCATGGCGTTTATTTTTGTTTGGCGTAGGGTGTGATTTCCCAGCAGACTATGGCCAGTATTCTGTAACTCTCACACCTATGTGGCCCCAGTCAATAAATGCCATAAGTTTTAGATGAAAAAGTTAGGGATTAATCGTAGCAGATTGTCATGCTGTATCTTGGGCAATGCAGTCAAACAGCTCTATGGGTGAACTTTGTCCTGGTCACATTTTCACATTGTATACCATGACGTATTTAGGTAATCTGAACATATTTAAGAGTGGGCCCCATACAGAAAATGTGTTTAAAATAATAACTGGCTTAACTTCACTGGACACTTTCTTTCATTAAGATTGAGAAAACTTGAGGGTGCCCTCTTGACTGGGCATAGAACCCTCTTGACTGGCCTCGAGGTTTAATTTCACTTTCTGAATAAGTTAGAGCTGGATACAGCACAGAAACAGCCTTACTGGAGGTTGCAGAAACTGTGCGGGCGGCAGTAGACCAGGGAAAGTGTGCCGTGCTTGTGTTGTTGGATCTTTCCGCAGCCTTTGATACGGTGTCTCACCGTATCCTATTAAAAAGGCTTGAGGAGTTGGGAATATCTGGAACCGTACTTACTTGGTTTAAATCCTTTCTGGAAGGCCGGACTCAACAAGTGTTCCTCCATCCTTTCACCTCATCAGAAAAACCCCTGACGTGTGGAGTCCCGCAGGGTTCGGCTTTGAGCCCGACCCTTTTTAATGTGTACCTTGCCCCTCTGGCCTGCCTAGTCGAACAATGGGGTGTAAAGGTTGTCTCTTATGCTGACGACACCCAGCTGGTGTTCTCCTTTGAGGACAACATGGAGGCAGCCTTTTTCAATTTCAGGCAATGTCTACTCAATATATCATCTTGGATGACAGACAGTTGCTTGAAACTGAACACAGAAAACTGAGGTGCTGTTTTTTAATCAAGCACACCCCCAAAGGCAGAATCTGGTGGCCAGCTGAGCTTAATCCCCCCCAGTACCGGTGCAATCAGCAAGAAATTTAGGTTTTAAATTTGACTACACCTTATCTGGCAAAGCTCAGATCAACCATGTCTCCTCCCAGTGTTTCTGGAAATTAAAAACGCTACGAAAACCCCTCAACTACCTCCCTATAGACTGCAGGAAAGTGGTGGTGGTGCATGCACTCATAACCTCACAATTAGACTATGCAAATAGTCTGTATTTAGGTCTTCCGGCATATCAGATTAAGAGGCTGCAAACTATCCAAAATTCGGAAGCTAGATTGATCAGGAATGTGCCAATGCGACACCACATCGCTCCCCACCTTCGGAGCCTACACTGGCTGCCGATAGGGAGAAGAATTGAATTTAAAGCACTGACATTTGTATATAGGGCCTTGGGGGAGAAAGGCCCTAAATACCTTAAAAAGAGAATACAAAAATATTCCCAGACCAGGGTCCTTAGGTCTAATCAACATGAACTGCTGGTCATCCCCCGTTTTAAAAAAGCCAGAACTGGAGGCCGTTC
Organism: Calotriton arnoldi; assembly: GCA_963921515.1. Taxonomy (NCBI): domain Eukaryota; kingdom Metazoa; phylum Chordata; class Amphibia; order Caudata; family Salamandridae; genus Calotriton; species Calotriton arnoldi. Next base: position 741,293 of record CAWUFW010003978.1, read on the forward strand.
CTTTTCAGTGAAAACAGCTGTCCTATGGAACACAATGCCTATACATATTAGGAAGGCTAAGACAGAAAGACTGTTTAGGAAAGCACTCAAGACGTGGCTATTTAACCGCCCTTAATTCTCCCACTCACATCATGGTCTAAACTCTTTAACTGTTGCCTCTCTAGCGCCGGGACACCTCCGTTGGAGGTAGCCGTGCGCTCTATAAATGCAAATAATAATAATAATAATAATAATAATAATAGGATGCTACAGCAGTGACCTGCAGCTTTCAAATAAGACGATTGTGGGACTTCAACACTGTGGGATCATTAATAACAGTGTGGAAGCATAAGTCTTGATAATGTTCCTGAATGTATTAAGGAAGTAGATTGGCTTGCCTGTTAAACACTTATGAAGCGTGAAAAACATAAAATTGTACCTATTTCACGTGAGAACCTTCCTTTTTGATTAAAGTTTATAGGGAAAATGAAAAATCTGACCGAAATTGGACTCTCCTCGGCAGTCATAACCATTCCTTCCCTTCCTATCTCCAAACTTAATCGAAATAGCAAAGCCTGAAGAGAAATGAAAATATAAATTACATGGCGTAATTTGTGTTATTTTCATCAAAGTCCAAGAAATTAGGCAATAACATCACATGATAATTCCAGGGTCACTTGTGTAACAACATTTAGTGCAGGAGCACCGGAATAACACAAACTGACAAAACGTGAGAGTCTCTTGTTGGCGGCACTTGTGTTTTTGAGCTCTTTATTTTAACATGAAGTGAATTTTCACTTCAATTCTGAGCACAAAAATGTACTTTACGCTTAAAAAATTGTGCAAAATGGCAGCTTTTCTTTTCAGGTAACTTCAAGTAATTTTCTGTAACTATTCTGAAATGTTGCGTGATTGAGAAAAAGGAAGGCACTCATTTTTTTAGCATTTAGAAAGCGGTCTTTTGAGGGATAATACTTTCCTAAAATAAACAAATCTAAAATGTAATGGGCATGTCCCCTTTAAATGTTATCTTGTCAGAAAAAGGCACACATTCCTAAAGGATATACATAAGCAGTTGTCATTTTTACTGTATTTGGAGCTTGTGTGAGTTATGTAGCTGGCAGACCATGAGCCTGGTCAATCTTGGTGGGCTGCTAATAGCCAAAGGCTCTGCATCATTACTTAGGTCCAAATATTCAAATATTCATATCATATTGAACTGATAAAAAGCAAAATTGTGGGAGTCCGAGATAAATGGCTAGCAGTATTTGGTAAACACAAAGATGATGGGTAGTATGCTTGAAAATTCTAGACTATAGGCAATTGACGCATTCCAGTCCATCGTTTTTACCTCAGTATGCCACTTCAGACAGGGCCCACTTTATACAAATCAGACTTGATCCTGCTCCATAGGAACAGCTGTGCATGAAGTGCCAGATCCTCCCCCCAATAGAAACAAAGGTATCCCCAGCATTGGGTGTCATATGAAAACATAGAATTTGCAATATTAACTTCAAATTTAAATGTTTAAATGAAACTGCAAATTACAGAAAATGCAAGAATATGTACGTGCCAACTTCTTAAAAATGCTCCAAAACTAGTGAAACTTGCTTTCCAACTATTGTAGGACTTAATTGAAATATTATTCTGTCTCCAGTTCTAGCAAACTTGAGGACAAGTGCTTGATCATGGATTTTTTATTTTGTGAGGCAGATTTTTCTATGTGGTATTTTTTTGCATTCTACATTTTTTTAGTCTTTAAGTCTACATTTGTGTTTTTTACATGCTTCATCTCTGTGTCTCTTTTACTCTTGCTTACAGTCATTTGCTTCTGTCCAGCATTCAACTTCCCATTTTTTATTTTATTGCTATGAAGCAGGTTTGAAAATCATTAGAAAATCTGTTTGAGTCTTGCGGCCGGCAAATGACGAAAAGTAGGGAGGCTTCCCTGGCCCTTAACTAAATGGACACATACCTAAAAGAAAGAAATATTATGTACATAATACTTTATCTCATATTTTCACCTTCTAATGGCTCTGGGAACCAACTGAGTCACTGAGCAATGCACTGGGCAAGTAGCTTTTTGTGATCTGTGAACTTTTTGTCGAGATATTCATGCGTTTTAATTAATTGAAGATCCGTGGTTTGCAATATGTTCATTTATTCTATTTAATTTCGAAACAGCCTGCAGGCTTTTTGACCTTTAAGGTGCATTTTGCTAATTGGTTCCATATCTCAGCGTCATGTAGGTCTGCAAAGATCACCACACTGTTCCAGCACTTATCCTTCGCTAGAAAAATCTTCAGAGACTCAAGCCAGACGTGCTTGCAGACGAAACAGGGGGAAGAGCAGAGCGAGATGGCTTATTGGTAGGAAGGACCACTTGTTACGCCCCAGGGCTTCTTATAAAGGCTGCTTTTTTGGAAGCTAGCTGAACTCACCTAATCTATCCTTCTCTCTGCAAAATAACTCCTTATCCCCTGCCCCTCACTCAATCTCCTCCTACACAGAGAGAGTTAGCCCAAGAACAATACGCATGCTTCAAGTGAGACAGGTGGGCTTCTAGCACAACAGATAATAAATCCTGGTATGAAAGAGTGGTAAATCCCCCTGCAGCCCTCAGGAAAGTCTTACAGCAGTTAATCACAATGTTATCAGATATATAGGAGCGATCATAGCCCCTGCTGTAAGAATCAATAGGTACCGTGCAACATGTCCTCTTATAGAGGTACTGTGGGCAGTCAAAAATTTCTAAGACTCAGAGAGTTGGCCCATAAACACTAAGGGCTTCATTTATGCATTTTGCATAGGGCAGCGCAGCAAGGCACGTTGCTGAGCTGCCCTACGCCAAAATGGAAGGGCTGGAATGCACCGTAGTTAAGCAATACAGTGCAGTCCTGTTCTTTCTGCCTGTGCTGGTGCCGTGTTGGCAATCTAGCACCAACGTAGACACCCATGCATCATGATGCAAGGGTGCCTCCATTGCAGGCAGGGTTGTTTTTGTGCAGGAAGGGGCACTTCCCTGCTCAAAAGCAATCTAAAGTGGTATTTTCCTCTTTCTATGTATGCTACAGAAAGCAGCACACATGGAAAGAAGAAAAAACTAGGAGAAATAAGCATATTTCTCCTCCTTACCTCAGCAGGAAATTTTTTGTTTACGCTTTCCCAGGTTTACATCACTTTGTAAATCTGGGGCAGCATCAAATTCCATGGGTGTTGTGTGGTGAATCCCTACCACAACACCCATGGAACGCCTCCCAGGTGCAGAGTAAGGCGGCGCAGCGATTTGCCCTGCGTCGCCTTACTCAGGATTTATGAGGCCACTCAAAGCCATGCAGTGTGGGTTTGTGTGGCTTCAGAAATCTTTATTAGAGCCCTGCGTCACGCATGTCCCAGTTTACGAGATGCAAAAGTGACACAGGGCTCTCATAAATAAGTCCCTAAGTATATCCGAGAACCTCCAGCAGGTGGCAGCATAACCTTGCATCATGATTGCGGGCCGTAGGAGATGAGAGCACTGCCATCTTAGTTATGTAGGATACGTCGTGTAGGCCCACTCAGTGTCCCCATTTCAAAATGTGGCCTCCTGGTGCAGGGGTCCATCCCTGTGTCACTGGCAATGGTATCTGGTCACTAAAGCCCTCTGCTAACCTCAGGTGGCTGCAAATATGGGGATTACTTCAGGGGCACACACCTCCAGGGTTCTCTTTCCACTGCCATCTTCCGTCAGGCTGGGATGTTGCTTGCCAGCGGGGTGACTCATGGCAGCACCAGTACCTCCCTGGTGTGCAGCAGGGGCACAGAGGCAGAAGGCAGACCCCATAGGATGAATGCATCATGCAAATGATGAAAAATAAAATAAAACCTGCTCAATAGGTAATAAACCCTCTATGTTGAGTAGGCCCTCTCCAGTCGGGTTTCACTCGCCCTCCAGTGTCGTGCAGCACTGCTCACAGTTCTGTGTTCAGTGCCTCCTGCAGATATAGGACAGCAAAAATCATATCACTATACTGGGATTAGAGCTAGTTAGTAGTCGTAAAGGAGGAAAAGCTTTTGGAGCTTCTCTAGGGAGCCACCATTTCGATTGTGGCATAGCTGCACCCCAGCACAATTGTGTTTAAATACATGCCTATTTGGCCAAGCAAATGGTAGGCACCTGCTTCCAGAGAAAAAATGTTCAGTTTAAAAATTAGAAAAATTCCTTTTAATAACAAGAGGGGTGTCTCTCATAGGTCTATGAATGACCTGATCTATGCCAGCATTTCGGCATATTCACAAAAGTTTCATGCACTTAAAATTAATTGAAATTAAAATATGTTACATAGTTAGAAGATATCCAAAAACCTGTCATAAGTCCACCTGTAAATTAGCTACCTTGGTCACCACTAATTTACTAAACTCGAGCGTGTTGTATGAGGAACTCGTCAGCTGATATATCACTTGATTATTTAAAAAAAAAAGTTCTGCATATATTTTGAAATTAGGTACTCTCCGCCTGTATTTATTGATAACTAATTGTTTGTGGCAATGTAAACCCTTGCTATATAATCATAACATCTAAATCTATATATGTATTCTTTTTCTTGTCTGTATATTAGAGTAAGTCGCTTCTTTGCGTTCATGGGTGTGTGTGTGAGTGTGTGTGTGATTGTATGTATGGGTGGGTGTGCGCATGTGTGTGTAACAAAGACAAGGAGAGAGACAGTGAGGGAGAAAGATAATAAGATAGCCATGGGTACTCTTAGACATTTAGGGCCTGATTCACAAAGGGCCTCCGCACTCATGGTAGAGGTCCCGCAGTCGTGGGGGAGTCTCAGCACTCAGGGCAGAATCTCCGCAATGAGAATTCTCAAGACAGAGATTTCACCCGGAGTGCAGAGACTCCCCCACGACTGTGGAGTCTCCACCACGAGTGCGGAGGCCCTTTGTGAATCAGGCCCTTAGGGTGTAATTTAGAGATTGGTAGAATGGAAGAATGGTTTTATATTGGTACTGCTCCTGCTCTGCCAAACTCGAAGTTCCCCCACTCTATTCAGAGCCATAGGAAAAGCTGGATTCCCAACAGCAGAGCCACAGCTAGCTGTACTGTCAGAAACCAGTGACCTGGTGGTTCATCCACCACAGGGTCATCAGTTTATAGTGACAGTCGTCTGGCCCATTTAGGGTGGGGTGGCCACCTTGGCTGCTGCAACTTTTGGTTGACAAGGTGAATTGCTTCGACACGGTCCATGCCAGTTTTCACCTCGTGGCAGTCTTTACTGGTGATGTGCTGAGGACTAGTACTAGTAGTCTGAAGGGAGGTCCCAGGCAATTGGCGAAGGCTGGCAGGGCTCCGTGGTTTCTTGGAGGCTGCACAGGTTTCAGGTAGGGACGGCAAGCCACAGTTGTCGAGTCGTTTTGCAGTTGGCAGGGTTTGGTGCTTGTTTCTTCTGCAGCAGGGCTCAGTTCCTGGATCAGCAGCACGTCTTCTTCCTTAGTCATCTTTTGGTCCATGGAATCTGAGGTTCAAATCTCGGGGAACCACTTAAATACTGAATTTAGGGGTGTTACAAGGGGAGACAGGTAGTAGCCAATGGGCTACTTACCTTTAGGGTGTCTACAACCTCTAGTGGCCACTTCCTGTGGGAAGGGGCATTACCCTAGGCCTAATTGGAGATTTTCTCACCATCTCAAGATGGTGGAATTTCAGAAGAGAGGTTCACATTGCCTGCCCCACCCTAGTGCAGGGTGAGGGGGAACTTTCCCTCCTCATCTAACTAATTTTCCCACCTTTCCTTCCCTCTAAAAGTAGACCAGAAATGGGGACTTGGCCTCCCCCACTATATGAGGGCTCCTGGGTTAGATTTCAAAGGAGGCACTGCCTTTGAAGCTTCCTGCCCAGGAAGGCCATCCTGTCCTGGAGGAGGTGTGAAACACACCCGCCCAGAGCAGGTATTGTGTCTGTCCTCTGAGAACGCTGGCTCTCACTCCATGAGGTCAGAAACATGTCTTGTGGTGGCAGGCAAAACCAGCCAGAGACCCCACTAGTGTTTGGTTAGGTTTCAGGGGACCCTCTAAAAGGGTCTCCTGTGTGAATTTAATAATAAATCCAGCATTGGCATAAGAGAGGATTTATTACAACAAGATGTTTGGAACTAAACATCTTAGAAATCAGTGAAGCCATCATGAAGCTAAGAAACTTGTGTTGACAAGTATTCAGCCTACGTAGTCTTTGTGGCTTCCCTGTTCACGTACAACATCACAGAATGTACTGGACATTGTAGGGGCATATCTGCTAATGCTGATATGCACACATATGAAATAGTGCACCCTGCCTTAGGGTTAAAGGCCTGCAGTAAGGGTGGCATAACCATACCTTATGCATTGCCTGGATGGCATGGCACACAGGGCTGTGTGCCATGTCGACTCTTCAGATTTTCCTGCACCACGACAGGCAGCCTGCACTGGCAGAGTGCATAGCCTTGGTGAGGGGCCCCTGGAGTAGCACATCCAGTGATGCAGCCACAGAGGACCCTCTTCAGTATCCATGCCCTAGGAACCAAGGGTACAATTTACTAGGGACATACAGGGTAGCTGAAGTTGTGCCAATCAAGGTTCAGTGTTTTGGGAAAGAGATCTGGCACTGGGGACCTGGTTAGCATGGACCCAGTGCACTTACACATCGAAATCACATCAGGCAAAAAGTGGGGTTAACCATGAAAAAAGAGGCACTTTCCTACATTCATGCATTAAGGAATCTATGTTTCAAATAGTAGTAAATAACACATATACCAAATGCCTTCTTTGTGCTAAATGTAGACTACATTGATAAAGGTTCTGGGAACCCGGAGATGGTCCATGGTTACACTTGGTAACCAAAGGTCGATGGGACATGTCTTTCTGAGAGTGGGAAAAGAAGCTAGGAAGAAACTCTCTCTGTTGCAGTTCCTGTGATCAAGATTCGTTTTCAGCTCTTCTTTCTGTGTTGAGTTGAGGGCAAACATGGAGACATAAGGGTCTTGTTTACCACAAAGAAACTATGGGTAAAAGATATACAGTGCTTAATAAAGAGTGCATGCATACTTTAACTGAATTCTTCATTCAATCAGGTCCCTAAATATGATCAAAATGTCATGTGAGAGATATGGATAATTGTGGATAGAGATTAGAAAAAGTGTGGCATGGAGGACAACTTGTAATCAGGTAAGAACTGAGAAGACAACACTTCAGTAATTCAACAAGGAGAAAATCACAGCATTCGCTGCTAGGATATGTCTATCCCAAATAAGGGAGTGGAAATTACTTTTGTAACTTTCCAGAAATTGCTATCATTATAGAAGTGGTATACATTCACTTGTTACCAGGCAAGAATGGAAGGTCTGATGAGCCCATCTCTGCTTTCGTTATCAAGACCTCAGTTTTATCAGTTTTCATCTTCAGCTCACTGGAGTCCCTCAAGTCTTCAATGCCATACCACTCTGTTGAGAGTGGCATGCTGTGACACCCAGTTCAGCCAGTGTTTCAGTTGGATAATGGTCTTTGCTGTCAAATGCTTCTGACTTGTTGATTATGATCAAGGTGGTCAGAGCAGTGTCAAAGCTGCCATTGGTTGATGAGAAAGCATCATAAGCTAAAGTAATCTGTGCTCACTTGGTGCCTATGTTGAGTAAATAGAATTATACTCATTCACATGAGTTTCCAGAGTGCACCACAAAACGTTTGAGCTACACCATAGTTGCTTTTCACATTAGTCTGGCATCTACCGGTGCATAAGAAATTGGATGGGAATTGGAAAGCTTATAAGAATAGTGGGACATTTTTTATAAGATGCAAAACAGACATGTAACTTAGAAATCTCTTCCTCCTTCACCTTCAAAAAGTCCTTGTTTCTGTTATAAGAAGTGATGGCAACTTTGTTTGTAAAGGATATGTAGTAAAGGCTTCCTATATGCTTTTTTCCAGTTTCTAATGCCAAAAAACTTTAGTTATCAAGAATGAGATGAGGAACTTTGCTAAACCATGGCTATTCAAACCTCCTCTCTGAATTTCATTTAAAAATTAATTTGTTATGCCACGATGGCGTTTGACACCATTGAATGTCCATACCTCTTCGCAGTTTTGGCTAAGTTGGGCTTCGGACCCGGGTTTATCGGATGGGTAAGGCTACTCTACTCAGCCCCGATGGCGCAAATGGTGGTTAACAATAAGAAATCAGAAATATTTGAGCTAGGCCGCGGGACCCGCCAGGGCTGTCCACTTTCACCCTTACTCTTCGCTCTCTCATTAGAGCCATTAGCGGCATGGATCCGAAGAGATCCAAGGATAAGGGGGTTAAAATGGAGGGAGGGATGGGAAGACCGTATCTCCTTATATGCGGATGACATCCTACTATACCTTGCCTCACCGAAAATGTCGCTCGACGTAGTGCTTGACATCTTCACAAACTTTGGGAAGAACTCAGGGTACAAGATTAACTGGAGCAAATCCCTGCTGTATGTTCTACACGGTGATCCTCCTCCCCCACCCCGGGGCTGTCCTATACAAATAACAAAGGTGGGATTCCAATACCTGGGGGTGTTCGTCACATTAGACCCTAAACTCCGATACGAACGCAACCTTCTTCCCCCACTGCAGAGGTTAAAGAGTGATGTTGCTAGTTGGAAGGCGCTGCCCCTTACATTGCTGGGAAGAGCGGCGCTTTTCAAGATGATGTCGCTGCCACGCTTCCTCTATGCCTTGCAAAACTCCCCAGATCTGGTCCCGGCGAGATATTTCAAGGAGATAGAGGGCCTACAGTGGGAACTACTGTGGGATGGCCGACCCCGAATAGACCTGCACAAACTTGTACTCAGTTGGTATGACGGGGGATTGGGCTGCCGGATATCAGGAAATACTACTGGGCAGCTCACCTAGCATCCATAAATCACGGCACGTATCGCGGGGGGGACGACCCTGGGTACAGAATGGACAAGGGGCTTCTCCCGGGCGGAAACTACAACAGGGCGCTTTATTAAAGACCCCGACAATACCACTTAACGGGGCCAACTAAGCACTCTGTCCAGATCTGGCATGCAGCGAACCGAAGCTTGGGGTGGGAACAGAAACTCACGTTGGCCACTCCTTTGTGGGACTCGGAACAGTTGGGCACCCTGGGGAAATCAAGAGGGTTTGACAAATGGGACCTAATTGGGATCTCAAAGATTGGAGACCTATGGATTAAGGGAGAGATGGTGTCTGTTGCCTCGCTCCAGCGTGAACATGAACTAGCTGGCACTGAATATTTCAGGTATCTGCAGGTACGACATGCACTCAAGTCAAAACTCCCAGAGGGAACCACCCCCCCAGAATCCTCCCCACTGGAAGACAGGTTACTAGATGGCTACCTCCCAGATAAAGCAATATCCCGACATACAAAAAGTTAATAAACAACACGACTGATCCCCTTGGACCAATACGTGAGCGCTGGGAGGGAGACGGACTGGAACTAGATGATGAGGAGTGGCAGGAGGGGGTGGCCTCCCCAAGGGAAGAGGCGATCTCCGCCAGACTGCACCTAGTTCAACTCAAAATCCTACACTGAGTGTATGTTTCAGGGCCCAGACTAGTGCAAATGGGGAGGGTGCCAGATGGAAAGTGCAGGAGACAATGTGGCCTGGAGGGCACCTTTATTCACATAATATGGGAGTGAGGGAGAGTGCAGAATTATTGGAAGAAGATTCATGACTGTATGGGAGAGGTGTTAGAAACTGTGATTAGGCCCGAAGCTAAGCGATGTCGCTTAAATGTCTGGGAACCTACTTGACTTGACTAGCAAAGAAAAGCTATGAGTCACTCTGGGTTTGATGGTGGCTAAAAGAAATATTGCACAGCTGTGGGGGGCGGAGGTGTCGCCGAAACTGGAGGCCTGGAAGGCGGATATGGACTGGTGCATGACAAGAGAGAAAACGGTATATGTAGCACGTGGCTGCCCCAGAAAATGGTATGGGACAAATGGAATGTCTACAGGGAAAATATTTGTGCTCCCCCAGCCTTACTCCCCCTTGACGAACCGCTAACACCATGAAGACTGCAAGTTACTGTGTCTCATTGAAAAGCACCTTGTAAAATGATGCTGTCAAAGTTCTGTCGTCATAATATCTTCAATATCCAACTGTAATGTTGAATATGTTACTGTTAATAAAAAGAATTATAAAAAAAAAAAAATGTGTTCATGATGGAAGATTTCAAGAAGACTTTGCACATCAGGGTGTTACTCCATATTTCCAAGATGAACCTTTCCAAAGTTAGATTGAGATGCTGAAATTTAAGGAAATGTGATGCCACCACCCCTCTCGCTAGCACGTGTCCTGGTCAAAGGACTAAGGTGAACGCCTTAGAAACTTCATTATACCTTTATTTTGTTTTCCCTTCTAAGATGCTGTGTTAATCAAAGACTGTTAAACTCCTGAACTCCCAACTCCCTACTCTGTATATAATGCTCATATTCTTGACAATGGCAGAAGTTTGTTATTGAAATAACAGGAAAAATGTGTGATGGATTGGCCTTTCTCAATAGGATGTACATTCTGTCATACATCAGCTGACATGCCCAGACGTGGGTCCCGTGCTCACTACACCACTGGATTCAAGCTAGCCTGGCTGATGAAGGGTGATGCCCTGAAACCAGTCCCAGGATGCTTGTTTCCGGACCAGGGAGGACCTGGCTTGGCAGTTCGGGCTGGACTGTTCCCACAAGGAACAGGGTCAAGACTGATTTGCATATGGCTGGGTCCAAACTGGGGTGGTGTGGTGAGCAAAAGAATGATGGATTTAACCCAGATTCTTGTGACTGGGGGTGAATGTTTGCATTGTCCAGCATTCCGTCCATCAATTATTTCCTTTGCATACCACTAATGGACGGCACACCAGTAAAAGACTTTTGCCGGTGGAGTCAGCAGAGGCCTTGCTGTCAGAAGCATGGTGCTTTCTCGACTCTAAGCAGAGAGTGGGAACCACAAGTTTAATAGACAGGGCATACGCAGCATTTTGGTAGTTGTCCTACATCTGCCAAACTATAAATTAGTCCCTCAGTCATGTTCTGTACGTCCTCATATTGTTCCTTTCATAGTTTTAAAGGTCACAAAGTACTGACATATTTTATGCTTATTAAACTCCAAATGTAATTTAATACTAACAGTCACTATTTATTGAAAGTTTAATTTTCTCCTAAGACTTTCGATAGTTTTCTATTAAGTGTACTGCCATTTGGGTTACATCTCTGAAATAATAAGCCCTGAGATAAAAAAACTTCACATGAACACTACACCAGAACTCATCCAAATATTATAAGCATTTTGAAATAATGCTTGTATGGGCAACACTCCCTCGGATGAAGTATCAAACGTCAACAAAACTATATCTAACGGAGCGCTCTCATGCGATTAAATATCACATATTCAATGAAGTCATATACAGAACTGTTCTAAGCCATGTCAGACACCAGATAGTCCATGGGTCTAGCCCCAACTAACCTATAGTTCAACAGATGGTGTATTGTCTCACTCACATCTATTCTACCACATGGATACCTCAAACAGGAGACACGTCAGACACCAGATAGTCCATGGGTCTAGCCCCAACTAACCTATAGTTCAACAGATGGTGTGTTGTCTCACTCACATCTATTCTACCACATGGATACCTCAAACAGGAGACCACAAGAAAAGTATCACAAGTACCAAAATATGATCTCATGCTATTTATCCCTGTTTAGGAATACATTTTGTAGATTCCTTTAAGTGCATTGATACCCTTACCAAAGAGAATAAAGCAAACAAATCTCATCTTGAGCATAATTGTTCACAGACGCAACAAAGGGTAGGTCTATTTTCTTTTGCTTTAAAGATATAAAGTGATGCAGCATGCATCTATAAATTTACTTACATATGAAGCCAGGAATAGTTTGCCTAAAACATCTTGCATATATGTTATGGAGGAGTTGATGTAAAAACGTTGAGAACCACCTGAATCTTCTATTCAACGTGACAAGGTGTATATTGAATACTTTTCTGCAAACAGTATCTCAATCCAAGTTGTCTTCTAAACATTATGTGAGAAGGTTGTAGCATGGACACTTCTATGCTAGGTATGGTTGAGAACACTTTAAGTCCAGTGCATGGTATGTAGCACAAAAGGTGAGCCATCCAATACATTTAGGAGACTTTGTTTTTGTGTGCTTTCCGAGATCAACCTGTTGTTGGAACATTTTCATAAAGCAATGCCGTTGTTTTCTTCCCCTTTTAGCCTGTCATATGCACTTCTTACAGTGTGAGTATCATTGTGTGCCACCTGTCAACTTCTGCGATACAAAAGGGGATGATGGACGGAATGTTTGAGCCAATCAAACACTCACCCCCAGTCAACTGATCTGGGTTTAATCCATCATCATTCTTTAGCTCACTCCACCACCCCAGTTCAGACATGGCCATATGCAAATCAGTCTGACCCTGTGCCTTATGGGAACAGTCCAGCCCGAACTGCCAAGCCATGTCTTCCCTGGACCGGAAACAAGCATCCTAGGACCGGTTTCTGGCATTTCAGCCGTCATCAGCCAGGCTTGCTTGAATCCAGTGGCAAAGTGAGCAAGGGACCCACGTCTGGGCATACCCCGCCAACTTAGGGCGACCAAAGCGATACAAAAGGGGATGATGGACGGAACGCTTGAGCCAATCAAACACTCACCCCCAGTCAACTGATCTGGGTTTAATCCATCATCATTCTTTAGCTCACTCCACCACCCCAGTTCAGACATGGCCATATGCAAATCAGTCTGACCCTGTGCCTCATGGGAACAGTCCAGCCCGAACTGCCAAGCCATGTCTTCCCTGGACCGGAAACAAACATCCTAGGACCGGTTTCTGGCATTTCAGCCGTCATCAGCCAGGCTTGCTTGAATCCAGTGGCAAAGTGAGCAAGGGACCCACGTCTGGGCATACCCCCGCCAACTTAGGGCGACCAAAGCGATACAAAAGGGGATGATGGACGGAACGTTTGAGCCAATCAAACACTCACCCCCAGTCAACTGATCTGGGTTTAATCCATCATCATTCTTTAGCTCACTCCACCACCCCAGTTCAGACATGGCCATATGCAAATCAGTCTGACCCTGTGCCTCATGGGAACAGTCCAGCCCGAACTGCCAAGCCATGTCTTCCTGGACCGGAAACAAGCATCCTAGGACCAGTTTCTGGCATTTCAGCCGTCATCAGCCAGGCTTGCTTGAATCCAGTGGCAAAGTGAGCAAGGGACCCACGTCTGGGCATACCCCCGCCAACTTAGGGCGACCAAAGCGATACAAAAGGGGATGATGGACGGAACGTTTGAGCCAATCAAACACTCACCCCCAGTCAACTGATCTGGGTTTAATCCATCATCATTCTTTAGCTCACTCCACCACCCCAGTTCAGACATGGCCATATGCAAATCAGTCTGACCCTGTGCCTCATGGGAACAGTCCAGCCCGAACTGCCAAGCCATGTCTTCCCTGGACCGGAAACAAGCATCCTAGGACCGGTTTCTGGCATTTCAGCCGTCATCAGCCAGGCTTGCTTGAATCCAGTGGCAAAGTGAGCAAGGGACCCACGTCTGGGCATACCCCCGCCAACTTAGGGGCGACCAAAGCGATACAAAAGGGGATGATGGACGGAACGTTTGAGCCAATCAAACACTCACCCCCAGTCAACTGATCTGGGTTTAATCCATCATCATTCTTTAGCTCACTCCACCACCCCAGTTCAGACATGGCCATATGCAAATCAGTCTGACCCTGTGCCTCATGGGAACAGTCCAGCCCGAACTGCCAAGCCATGTCTTCCCTGGACCAGAAACAAGCATCCTAGGACCGGTTTCTGGCATTTCAGCCGTCATCAGCCAGGCTTGCTTGAATCCAGTGGCAAAGTGAGCAAGGGACCCACGTCTGGGCATACCCCCGCCAACTTAGGGCGACCAAAGCGATACAAAAGGGGATGATGGACGGAACGTTTGAGCCAATCAAACACTCACCCCCAGTCAACTGATCTGGGTTTAATCCATCATCATTCTTTAGCTCACTCCACCACCCCAGTTCAGACATGGCCATATGCAAATCAGTCTGACCCTGTGCCTCATGGGAACAGTCCAGCCCGAACTGCCAAGCCATGTCTTCCCTGGACCGGAAACAAGCATCCTAGGACCGGTTTCTGGCATTTCAGCCGTCATCAGCCAGGTTTGCTTGAATCCAGTGGCAAAGTGAGCAAGGGACCCACGTCTGGGCATACCCCCGCCAACTTAGGGCGACCAAAGCGATACAAAGGGGATGATGGACGGAACGTTTGAGCCAATCAAACACTCACCCCCAGTCAACTGATCTGGGTTTAATCCATCATCATTCTTTAGCTCACTCCACCACCCCAGTTCAGACATGGCCATATGCAAATCAGTCTGACCCTGTGCCTCATGGGAACAGTCCAGCCCGAACTGCCAAGCCATGTCTTCCCTGGACCGGAAACAAGCATCCTAGGACCGGTTTCTGGCATTTCAGCCGTCATCAGCCAGGCTTGCTTGAATCCAGTGGCAAAGTGAGCAAGGGACCCACGTCTGGGCATACCCCCGCCAACTTAGGGCGACCAAAGCGATACAAAAGGGGATGATGGACGGAACGTTTGAGCCAATCAAACACTCACCCCCAGTCAACTGATCTGGGTTTAATCCATCATCATTCTTTAGCTCACTCCACCACCCCAGTTCAGACATGGCCATATGCAAATCAGTCTGACCCTGTGCCTCATGGGAACAGTCCAGCCCGAACTGCCAAGCCATGTCTTCCCTGGACCGGAAACAAGCATCCTAGGACCGGTTTCTGGCATTTCAGCCGTCATCAGCCAGGCTTGCTTGAATCCAGTGGCAAAGTGAGCAAGGGACCCACGTCTGGGCATACCCCCGCCAACTTAGGGCGACCAAAGCGATACAAAGGGGATGATGGACGGAACGTTTGAGCCAATCAAACACTCACCCCCAGTCAACTGATCTGGGTTTAATCCATCATCATTCTTTAGCTCACTCCACCACCCCAGTTCAGACATGGCCATATGCAAATCAGTCTGACCCTGTGCCTCATGGGAACAGTCCAGCCCGAACTGCCAAGCCATGTCTTCCCTGGACCGGAAACAAGCATCCTAGGACCGGTTTCTGGCATTTCAGCCGTCATCAGCCAGGCTTGCTTAAATCCAGTGGCAAAGTGAGCAAGGGACCCACGTCTGGGCATACCCCCGCCAACTTAGGGCGACCAAAGCGATACAAAGGGGATGATGGACGGAACGTTTGAGCCAATCAAACACTCACCCCCAGTCAACTGATCTGGGTTTAATCCATCATCATTCTTTAGCTCACTCCACCACCCCAGTTCAGACATGGCCATATGCAAATCAGTCTGACCCTGTGCCTCATGGGAACAGTCCAGCCCGAACTGCCAAGCCATGTCTTCCCTGGACCGGAAACAAGCATCCTAGGACCGGTTTCTGGCATTTCAGCCGTCATCAGCCAGGCTTGCTTAAATCCAGTGGCAAAGTGAGCAAGGGACCCACGTCTGGGCATACCCCCGCCAACTTAGGGCGACCAAAGTGATACAAAAGTGCTCTCCATGCCACTGGAATCAAGCTATCCTGGCTGAAGAGGGGTGAAACCCCGAAACCGGTCCTAGGATGCTTGTTTCCAGTCCAGGGAGGACCTGGCTTGGCAGTTCGGGCTGGACTGTTCCCATGAGGCACAGGGTCAAGACTGATTTGCATATGGCTGGGTTCAAACTGGAATGGCATGGTGAGCAAAAACGATGGATTTAGGCCCAGATCTCTGTACTGGGGTGAATGGATGACATTGTTCTGCATTCTGTCCATCAACTGTTGTTTTTGCATTTGTCACCCCGAGTGGGACGGGTATGCCCAGACGTGGGTCCCGTGCTCTCCATGCCACTGGAATCAAGCTATCCTGGCTGAAGAGGGTGAAACCCCAAAACCGGTCCTAGGATGCTTGTTTCCAGTCCAGGGAGGACCTGGCTTGGCAGTTCGGGCTGGACTGTTCCCATGAGGCACAGGGTCAAGACTGATTTGCATATGGCTGGGTTCAAACTGGAATGGCATGGTGAGAAAAAAACGATGGATTTAGGCCCAGATCTCTGTACTGGGGTGAATGGATGACATTGTTCTGCATTCTGTCCATCAACTGTTGTTTTTGCACCTGTCAACTTCTGGGCACAATTTATTTAATCTACTAGTATCTTTGGATTTGCTTCAAGACAGAGCTGTCTGCTGTCTCAAACTCATATAACGTCTTTGTTTTCCAATTCAGCTTCCTTTTCAAATAAATCATTCTTTTTGATGACATTGTTTGAGAAAATGAAGATATCATAAAACGTGTGTCAAATGTTGATCCAGGAGATAAAAATCCAAACCAAGATTTCACCTGTGCAAAAGGGTTTTACTTTAATGAATTACATAAAGACGTATTTTAGATAAAAAATGTGAAAATCTGGAGCTAACCTGATCCTCCTGAACTTATGCTCTACACACCTGTCGAAGAATATATCACCCAGATGGTGCAACCCAAAATGGAGTTCAAGATTAGTATAGGTGCAGTTATTAAATATAATCTGAGTGGGGGCGTGGCCAGCAGGGGAATGGAGTAGATGCCAGACTTGAGTGTTCCTCTCCATTCCATTTATTTCAGATTACTACAGACCTCCACAAATGCCCTAGGTTTAGTACCTGAAGAAGGAATACCCAGTTTCACTAATGTCACTGTTGTGGAGTCCCGAGCATCAGATCCAGTGCCTTGTACAGTATTCTCCCAGGCGGTTGGAGCTCTGTAAAGTGTCCGTCATCTTAAATGCACCTTGGTGGAATTTTACAGGCCATGTAGCAGAGCCTGGAGAGAGGGAGCCGAGACTGCTGAACTCTGTAGCGAGGGCCTCAAGAAGTGACCGTCCCCGGATTGCGCAGTGAGCAACTTGAATGGCAAGTTGTGCTGACAGGCCCACAGCCCCTCAAGAATGGAGTCCTGCCACTGCCCGACGTCTACAAAGAGACATCTGAGGGTTTCAAGAAGTGAGTGCTGGAGCCTAGGTACAGTGATTGAAGGTGCTAGAGCAGCGTACATGAGCCCCAAGTGAAGAGGGTCCGCACCCCAACCACAAGGACCCAAGTCTGAAAGTGAGGTGGCGTGGGCATCCCGGAACCTACCTAAAACAATGAGAGAATCAGAGAGCTATGACCTACTGTCCTAACGAAGGCCTGGGACAAATCGAATTCCGTTGGACAAGCCACAGTACCTGGCGTGCATTTGAGCTTAAATTAACACACTACCAAGGAGACAGGATAAGTGGCTGATGATAGATGCCCCTTGCAGAGGGAGGTGGAAATCACTGCACCCAAGTATCAACGTTAAAGGGGCCTTGTATTTAGGGATGGGAGGTCGGGCACACTAGCCAAGGGGGTGTTAGCATCTTCCAAGAGTTTCTGGAACAATTTCTACAGTAAATAAAGTACAAGGTCAGCACAATCTGCGGCGACCTTAAGGTATACCTGAGAGGTGCTCAGGAGGACATATTAAATCTCAGGCCCCATGTAAATGACCTTGAACAGAATATGGACACCTGGTCAGATGAGACTCATCAACTAGGTATGAGACTGCTGGCACTTGACTACAGGAATGATGAACTGGCACTAAAACAAGAGGGCCTAGAAAACATATCCGGGCATAACAATAAATACATTTGAGGCCTCCTGCGAGGAGCAGAAAGTTTAAACATCAAAACCTATGTCTAGAAACTCTACACCACCTCTGGGGCCACCCTGACAACCCACCTATATGCCTAGATTGCTCTTGCAGAACCTGACATCTTAACTCATCTACATTTCTTTGATGAAAAAGAAACTCTCATGGTGCATATTAGTACAATAGGTAAGGTCATTTATGAAGGCCACAAATTGACTTTCCACAATGATATAGCTAATCCAACACTTCAGAGGCGCTGTGGCATGAGACAGATCACAGACCATCTCCATTGTCACAAGACCGCTTATCATTGTGGACATCCACTCCAGCTGAACTTTGAGTGGCAAAGTCAGAAACACTATGTTAAGACCCCACGAGAAACGCAGCAGATCCTGGAGATTCCAGACAAGGAGAAACTCTGAACCGCTCCCATGACAGAACAGGGAGCCTGTGGCACACAGTGACAAAGAATAATGGAATGAGGACCTTAATATAGTGATCTATAATTCAATGGATAGAGCCCTTCAGAAATAGAAGGGTAGAGGGTCAACTTCTGACTCAATCAAGGATTGGCTGCTGGAGTTTGGCCAGCATGATGTGTGGTGAGAAAAAGTGAGCAGGGATGAGATTTTACTTTCTTTTCAGTGGCCATAAATCTTACGCACGACTAGAGCACTTACTAGTAATCACATGCCTAATAGCAGCTGTTACTACAGTAAACATACGCTTGATCGCCTTGTCTGACCACACACCCATCACTATTACATTGGATGTAAACACTCACCCCCACAGAGCAAACACATAAAGGTTGAACATCTTTTTGCTGCAGGACCCCACTAATTGGGAAGAGCTATGACTCGAGATGGCTCACTGTATACAGGAGAATGACAGCCTGGATAACCCAGTCTCAACATTATGAGATTCCCTAAACCCCTACTTGAGGGGAATAATTATTACAATGGAAACTAGATATAAGAAAATGAAAAACAACAAAAGGACACTCTAGAGCTAACCGTAAATGTGCTCCATGAAATAGTATATGGTGGCAAGTAGTAAGCCTTAGACAGCAACAGAAGGAATTAGACTGAGATGGAGCGGAGTACACACTCCTGCATACACTTCTTTTCATTAGTTGACAAACCCAGGAAACTTCTTGCCACACAATTGAAATCAAAAATAAATATGGAGACAGTTTAGGTGGTTAGTACCGCAGAGGGCACATTAGCACGCAACAATGAATCTGTCACGGTCACGTTCAGAGCCTATTACTAACAATTGTACACACAGGAGGAGACAAGCCCAAATGAGTTGACACAGTATCTCCTAGACCATCATCCATTGGTTACGCTCTCCGAAGACACAGGGAAGCATAGATGATCCTGGGATAGCGCTTTTTATAATATAGATGAATAATATAGTTTATAATAATGAGCAGTATTAGCATGTAGATTTAAAGAAAAATGAAATGCGTCTAAATGCAAAAAATTGTAGTAGGCCAATATTTACTCAATAGGCCTGAAAAGCTGAAATGGCACTGCTTGACCCAAAGCTGACATGACTAAAGAATAGTGATATAACCCAAAATGTTTCTTTTTTGACCTTTCCATGATCATGTTTTTATAATAAATAATAGTTGCAATAATGTTTTCATATATGTCCGCAGAATGTTTCTACTTACACAAATAATCACTGTTAACAATGATTAAAAATGAGTCTTTTAATCGAGAAATGAAGAGTTCAAACATGTAGATTCAGCATTTAAGCTTGATTTTGACCCTTTCAACTATCATGTATTTCCTTTCAAATGAATGGCTCCTACTAAATGTTTGCTTTTCCTATATTTATGTTTTTAACTTCTACATAGTCCATTGTTCATAAACTCTACATTTTAGAAGGTTAGAAATGTAGTTTATACGTGGGAAAGTAGTCCTGAATGAGAGAAGAACCCATAAAAACTTAGAAGAGATACAATTTAGTAGCAAGCTAAAGCTAGTCATCTGTGGACTATTGTATTCCTGTGAGAAGACGGGAAGTGATCCTATTCCCAGGAGAGCATCAAAAGCTGATTGGCTGACAGAAGACGCAACATATTGCAAAGCTTTATGAAATGTATAGTCTATAATCCTGCATGTTTCTAGGGTAGGTTGTCACACTTTTTCCAGACCACTTGCCAATACGATTATCTATTTACCATTATTCCACACTGCTTTGAGACTCTACTGAGTTTCCTGAACCACTCTTTATGGGAAGTTCTGCTTTGAATTAATTTTGAACTATTGAGCTGACTTTAATTCTGAACTTTATGCTTTTCTCTCACTCTCACGAACTAGAACTCTTTATGGGTTCTTACTGACACCTTTTCCCCCAATTCTGAAAATAGGGATTATTTTCTTCATGGAGAATGCTTAATGCATTTTATTGTGATCTTATTGACTCTTGGCAGCAGCGGATTCCAGTAGGTGCAATTATGACTCCAAGCACCATAATCCCCAGGGCCTCAGGAGGCGGCCACTGTGTGTTAAGCACACCTGTGGTTCCTTAGCGCTATAAAGCACATTCCTGTGCCCCACGGTGTGGGACTCTTGGCAGCAGGGTATTCCAGTACGTACATTTGTGACTTCAAGCACCATAATCCCCAGGGCCCCAGAAGGTGGTCCCTGGGTGTTGAGCACACTTGTGGTTCCTTAGTGCTATAAAGCACATTTCTGTGCCCCACGGTGTGGGACTCTTGGCAGCAGCATATTCCAGTAGGTACATTTGTGACTCCAAGCACCATAATCCCCAGGACCCCAGGATGTGATCCCTGTGTGTTTTGCACACCTGTGGTTCCTTAGTGCTATAAAGTGCATTCCTGTGCCCCACTGTGAGGGACTCTTGGCAGCAGCAGATTCCATTAGGTACATTTGTGACTCCAAGCACCGTAATCCCCAGGGCCCCAGGAGGGAGACACTGGGTGTTGAGCACACCGGTGGTTAATTAGCGCTATAAAGCGCATTCCTGTGCCCCACGGTGTGGGACTCTTGGCAGCAGCACATTTCAGCAGGTGCATTTGAGACTCCAAGCACCATTATCCCGGGCCCCAGGAGGTGGTCCCTGGGTGTTGAGCACACTTGTGGTTCCTTAGCCCTATAAAGGGCATTTCTGTGCCCCATGGTGAAGGACTCTTGGCAGCAGCAGATTCCAGTAGGTGCATTTGTGACTCCCAGCACCATATTCCCCAGGGCCCAGGAGGCGGTCCCTGAGTGTTAAGCACACCTGTGGTTCCTTAGCGCTATTAAGTGCATTCCTGTGCCCCGTGGTGTGGGACTCTTGGCTGCAGCAGATTCCATTAGGTGCATTTGTGACTCCCAGCACCATAATCCCCAGGAGGCGGTCCCTGGGTTTTGAGCACACCTGTGGTTCCTTAGTGCTATAAAGCACATTCCTGTGCCCCACGGTATGGAACTATTGGCATCAGTAAGTTCCAGTAGGTGCATTTGTGACTCCAAGCACCATAATTGCTTCTTCAATCTGGTCAGCTGTAATCAAGTGATCCTGCATGCATAAAGGTACTGTGTGCTATTTTTGCAACGGCTGCCAATACAGAGTATTTACTTTGCTGCCATTGGAAGATGGGCAAGCGTAAAGCAACTCCTGTTGGCTCGGGGACATCAGATTCTCAATCTTGTACTACCATTAACAGTTTTTTCGTTCGACCGGTCGATGTTATTGCCAAAGAGATGCAATTGGCTGAAAGAAGTCTATTGATTGCAATGGATGATGTGGCTCCCTTGTTACTACCAGCTTCCCCTTCCTCTAACCCATCACTCCATTTTGTTGCCTTACCTCAGTGTGATTAACCTGGGGATTTTCAATCTACTTCGAGTGTGGCTGTGGTTAATGCAGAAGCAGTGGCTTTGTGCTAGTAACTCATGTTATTGTGTAACACTGTCTGTTTTTCCCTATGTTATACTTGGCTCCTGTAACTGTTGGTAATTTTGTTAACTTGTATCTCGCTGATCCTCATGTAAAGCGCTCTGATACCTCCGGGTCTAGCCAGCGCTATATAAAACTCTGCAAATAAAACAAATAAATAAAGTGGCTACAAGCTGTAGAAACAAGGAAATGGGATGGTCTTATAATTTGGGTGAGGTCTTTATTTAAACTATAAAATTGGCCCTTTGGAAATAGATTGTCCTGATAGTCAAGATACTGAAGTTTGTAGGTAGAGAGGTACTAGCCTGTTGTTTTTTAACATCTATGCCCTTGGCTTAAAAGGTGGAAAAGCCTCGGAGACCCTTCATTTCCTTGAAGAATTCTCGGATAAGCCTAGACCTGGCTCTAACTTGTTCATTTGTGGGGACCGTAACATCACCTTTGAGCCCCTTGACAGGGATGACATTAATTTAACAACAGAGGAGGATGAAGCATGGGGTATTCCACCGTTGGAGCTTGCCCAAATTAATAGGTGGTCTCAGGTTGCTCTACAACTAAAAAGCGCTTACTATTGACTTGGGGGTCAGGGCCATGAATGGCCATACTAATTCAGACACCAGGGGGGCTTATACTTTCAGGAACCATCAGTCCAAGAGTAGAATTTATTACATCATGGTTGACTTTAGGCTGTGGTCCCGAGTGATGGATATGGTTGTCCAGGATAGGTTTGAGAGGGACAATAATCCTTTATGTCACACTCTACATTCCTTGTTTGACAAGTAATTGGTTGATATCCGAGCCTTAATTATCACTGGTAATGTGGTACATATGTTGGATAGGTGGTGCCTTAAATGGCAGCAGGTTATTGTACACCCATACATTCCCTTAAAGATTAGGGAAATATTAAAGGCAACATTGTCAAAGATCATAGTGTTCGGGACAAAGGAGGGTGATCCACCGGCTCTAAGTGTAATGTGCACAGAACTCTTCCAGGGAATAGCTGGCCTTTTTGTGATTTTCCCCTCTACCACGAAAAAGCTGCCCCCTAGAACTAATAGCTGGTTTAGCAAGGAGTGCAGCAGCTAAGGTATTCCCTGGCCAGGTATATTAAGTCAAAATATCTTGTGCTCATTTCTCATGCCAGAAAGGATTATAAGTGTGGTTTGTTGGAGGCCAACAGAGAATGGGACAATGATAGATGGCATAGCCTGGCTGAGGCATTTTCCCTTAGGGATTTCATGTGCTTCTGAAAGTTGGTCACCAGCGGTACTAACCCAAAGGGATTCGTGCTTCAGAATCATGTTCCACCCACCTATTGGTTTACTTACTTCTTTAGCCTCTATCGTGAGGAAATTACTGCTAGAACTGAGGGCCCCTCATTGTATAGCACTCTCCAGAACTTTATTGTTCCACTGTTTACCAAAGAGAATGTTACTGATTCTTTGCTGACCTTTGCTAGAGGGAGGTGCCCAGGCCCCGATGGGCTTCCAGTTGATGTCTTTGTGCAAGATATCAACATATGGGGGACTTCATTTTAGTTTTATCTAACGCGATAGCATTGGGCTCTCGCATTCCTGACTCGTGGCAAGGAACCGAGGTGATTCCATTCTATAAAAAGGGGATATGTCCTCACCGGCAAATTATAGGCACCTCAGCCTTATAGATGGCATGCAAAAGGTTTTTTGCTGAATGGTGTGAACTAAAATTCGAGCTTGGGCACTAGATAGCGACATCATAAGTCCAGTACAAGCAAGCTTTAGGGTTAAAACCTCGTCTATTGACCAGGTTTTCAAGTTTGCATTGATCTTTTCGAAGACAGTTTTAATTGGCAAGGGCGACCAGTATGTCGCTTTCATTAATTTAAAAACCGCCTTTGACTTGGTACCGCGCCAGAAGTTGTGGTGGGTTCTGAAGGAGATGGGCATGCCTCTTGAAGTACTTTCTTTATTGGTCAGGCTTCATGACATTAATTATGCCCGGGTCAGATGGTGTGCCCTGGGCCAACTGACCAAGAAGGTCCCTATGCAGAAAGGTGTACGCCAAGGGTGTGTATTGTCTCCTACTCTTTTCCCCTTATACTTAAACGGGTTGGTTGAGTATTTGCCAAACTGATCTGTAGATGATCCTTTTATAGCCGACTCTCAACAAATTTGGTGCATTTTGTAATGATCGTGGCTTAGAAATAAACATAGCTAAAACAAAATTCATGGTCTTTACAAATCGTAGAAAGGTTAAGGTCACCTTAGTGTTAGGGAAGAAAGGTCCTAGAGAGGGTTCATTTGTTTAAATATTTAGGGATTAAAAAGGCCCTGGGTGCCGCACTTTATGGGGCAGATTTATGTGGCTTATTGAGGTCTCCGCTTTAGAGCGCTCAGAGAGTAGATTCTTGAAAGCACTAGCGTTCCTTCCCCCAGCACCCCCGTGCACCCTCTTCATTTGAATATGGGTATCTAATAGGTAGCCTTGAAACATACTCACATCCCTTACTCGTTTGGCAGAAAATATGGTCCACACTGGAGTTGCCATATTATGCCGCGGTCCTACAAGATACTATCAACGTGAATAGATTTAATCAAATTCCATGACTGAGCACTATAAAGAACCTACTGCTTGCCTTAGGCCTTGGTGATTCTTGGTTACATCATATGACAGCCCCTATGCCATCTAAGGTTGCTATGAAGAAACATTACTGGGTCTTAGTAGCACGCAGGAAGGAACAAAAAGTTGTGGGTACATTAACTGGTGATTTTTTAAATTTCAAACCAACTCATTGATTTGAGAAATATTGGGACTTGATCACTACTCCATCTGCTAAGAAATTATATGATCAATTCCAAGTAGAAACACTGCCACTTTGCCATAAAAGGGGTGGGATCCGAGTCTGCCACGTGTCCTTTCTGTAGAACCCATGTTGAATGTGTACTGCATGTGTTGTTTGTATGTCCGGCTTATGCCCAACCCCGTTTAGCTTAGTTGGCACCTATTTGTAGGCAGCTGGGTGCCACCAACTATTCTGTTGCCTTGAGGCTTTTGAAAACAGCCTCTTCTATCCTGCATGTTTATGGGGTAGCTAAATTCTTGGGGCGGATGTGGTCGATAAGATGATCTGTGGTCAAATGATTGGGATCTAGATGGATGCTAAGGTCTTGTTGGACCAATTGCTGTTTACCTTCAGTTGTTAGCTGGACCACCTGTATGTAAAATTTTAAACAATGTAAATCTTGCTGCTATTTGTCATTTTACATATTATGATGTTTTATTGTGTTTACTATCTATTTTAATCTGCATTTATTTAATTTTATTGGAACTTTTACGTCCTCGGCCGAAATAAAGATATTTTGATTGATTGATTATTTTTAAACTTTTGAGCTGACTTTAATTCTGAAGCTTTATGCTTTTCTCTCTCTCATGAACTAGAACTCTTTATGGGTTCAGACTGACACCTTTTCCCGATTCTGAGAATAGAGATTCTTTCCATTATGGAGCATGCCTAATGCATTTTATTATGATCTTATTGACTCATTTTGGTCTTTGATTTCTGTATTATTGAAACTAATAGAAATTAACGTGTGATCTTCATAAAGATGATCCACTAGAAGATTTAATTAATAAAACCCTTTTACTCATATCAAACTGTCTTTATTGACTGAAATTAGATTAGTGATTGGGATTATAATTTATATGATGCAGAGCTCCTGATCTTCTGTAAAACAACAGCAAAGATCCATACAATTCCAGAAAGGTAAACAGAGAAGGAATTAGCCCAGATAATGGCAAACTGACAACTCTTAAATTAAAAATGTATTCTCGCTCCAGCAATCCTATAAAGACTGAATAGGTCTTAGTAGTTATCTCAAAATTAAAAAAGGGGAAAATCCCCAGGACCAGAGAAGTACACTGCATTCTTGTATAAAATATACTGTGATATGCTAGTTTAATAATAGTTATTCTCAAGTCAGGGAAGGATCCATGATTTTGCCCGTCCTCTAGACCCATTTAACTTCTAATCCTGGACATGAAGCTCCTTACAGGGATATTAGTTGCCAGATTGGGCCCCCACCTACCAAAATTCATTGAACCGACCAGTTGGGCTTCATCCCAGGCAGACAATGAGGGGACAATAACAAAAAACACCTGCACATTGCATAGAACACACAACGATCTAAGAAAAATGTCTTAATCTTGTTGTTAGATGCAGAAGAGGCCTTTGACAGAGTGCTACGTTCAAGTACAAAACAAGTTTTGCGCAGGAAAGTAAATTGGAAAAAAGATCGATTTGAATCACTTTTGTGATGCAAACACTATGCATAATCTTAGTAAATATACCATTTGGTGTCCTATTTCCAAGTCACTCAACTGTGCTTCCTGGTTGAGTAGGGTAAGAAGAAGACCTCGAAACAACCTGTATTGTGAACATCACTCCGTCTAACCCCGTGGTTGAAGAGGACGCAGAGAATCTGGGAGGGGCTATACTCACCCCCAATTACCAGGGTCACTCTTGCTGTCTGGGACAAAGTAACACACAGTAATGACTTCAATACTTTCCTTTCCCAATGTATCCCTATTTTCTTCAAGACTGAATTCCCTCCAGCTATCAAACTGGCAAACGTTAGGTTGTGGAGGGAGAGAGGATGCTTGATGGAGGGCTCCCTGCTTAAAAACACCCAGGGTATCCCTTTTGAGTCCTTCTGGCAGAAATGTGTCTTGCCAGAAACAGAGAGTTTTGCATACACACAAATGCAATATTGGCTTATGCACCCGACAATGAAGCTCTCACGCCAGCTGAGTGATGGTCTAAAGATGGCCCTCACTCAAAGGCACTAATATCCACACTATACAAATTCCTCATTGACACCCCCCAAAAGACTAAAACACCACTGAAACAAAGATGGGAGAAAGAATTAGCGGAAGTCATCTTTTTCAAGGACTGGGGTAAACTGTTTGAGAAGGCACGCACATTTGCTCTCAATGCCCATACACAAGAAAACCAATACAAAATACTGACATATTGGTACATTACTCTGGCGCAAGTAGAGAAATAGAATAACACTAAGAGTGCCCAATCTTGGAGAGGCTGTGGAGCAATGGGGACTCTTCTCCACCTGCTGTGGAAATGCCCTAAGTTGGGGAGAATCTAGGACAAAGTGATTAATGGCTTGAATCCAGTGCTCGGGAACTGGAATAGTTCTGCTAGGCAGACCATTTCGATCTGGTATCTCACCGAAACCAACCAAGAGCAAACAGCTATGTATGGCATTGGTAGCAGCTGGGCAAGTAGTCTTGGCACTCTGGGGCAAAGTGGCCAGAGGTACTCCACTTGTGATCATGAGAGGCATACTTCTGGCCACTTTGGAATCCAGAAGGCGTTAGAAATATATATGAATTCAATACCTGATGATGTGGAATAGAGGATGTCAATTAGATTAAATTAAGTTTTACATATTTTATTGATTGTTTTTGAGTGTATTTATTCACTGTGATATATGTCTTTTCTGTATATTTTTCTAAATGTATAATTCTCTTTATGTGTTTATATTTAATAAATGATATATTGTTGTGCATTTGTTTATTTTGTAGGCAGCTTTTGCACAGTTTACACCCATAAGGGGTCTTTGAGTTTGGGCCCAGGGGAATTTTATTTGTTTGCTTGTCTGTGTGACCCTATCCCCTTGGACTCAAAGGGGTCCTTCTCTTTCTTTGCTTCAGACTCTGGGGCAAGAACACGGCACCTTCACTCTCAGCCTGGCTCCGACAAATCTGGGACATTCTTACTATAGAGAGCCCAACTCTCCCCGTAGACAATTAACCTTAGGGCCTATGATGATACATGGCAGTCACTGATACAGCTGTAGGTGCACAAATGTAGAGCACTCTTATGCCCAAAGTACCTCAAGGTCCTGAGACTTATTCCCGAAAATATGACTCAAACTGGGGTTTGTCATCAGTCTGCTACCCTCTATCAGTAGCAACTTATTAAAGGGGTATAAGGGACAAAAGTGAGCACATGAAACGCGAGCGACTTACAACACTTGAGTCAAAATGTATTGGGAGGTGACCAGGAAGGAGGCGGGCATGCGGGACTGGTAGGGGAATATGTTTAAATCAATGTTTTGTTATGTAACATGCTTAACAATCCTAGCCGACCGGCAGTTGTAGGTGATGGTACTAGGGCCGGACTGACCATAGCGGGCATCTGGCAGTTCCCCGGGAGGCTGGAAGGGTGGGGGCCGTATTTCCACTGGTGGGGGCCGGTTTTGTTACTGGGGCTGGTGTTGCAGCCGTGCTGCGATATCGGCCCCCAGTAACAAAAGCACCGTGCTTCACACTGGGGGATTGGTCCAACAAAATAGCCAGGGCTGGTTTGAGTTCCTAGTTCGGCTCTGGGATGCTACGTGCCAGAGCAATAAAAATATAGTTACCTAAACTATAATCTGAATAAGAAATAAAAATTGTGTCCTCCTTTAAAGCCACCTAAATGTGCAGTTATATGATAAAAGGAACATGAATTGCTCCCTTACTGCACGCCCAATGCGATTGTGTCAGCATTTGAACCTGTGTTTCTGACACTGCTTGCCGATATCCCACACTGGGTTAATTGACTGGGGGGCAGATTTACAAGCCCCTTGCGCCACTTTTGCGTCACTTTTAACATGGGAAAAGTGACGCAAAAGTGGCGCAAGGGGCTTGTAAATCTGTCCCTGGATACTAAAAAGAATCCAATACATTAATCTTTCTCCAAAATTCTCCCGCCTCCACTGCGTTAGCTCTGCACAAAGAAACCTGTCTGGAAATGTATTCTTCACTCATTTCAGATCATTTTCCATTCTGTTCTGGGCTCTCAGACTAAAACCTCATTTCGCCATGGTTATTTTTAGGTTCTATATTAACAATCTATTATTCTTTGTTCATTGAATAGCTCCTACCCTGGGAATGCCACATTTTCTTCCTGGGAGTTAATGGTTTTTTGGGACAGTTAAAGAAATGAATGGCCTTTTGCCCTTTCCAGTGACCTTGCTGAGAGATCAACCCTCGCTTTTCTGTTGCTGGCGCACCCAATCCATTACCAAAGGGTTTGTACGTGACCACGTGCGTGCCCGAACTGAACGAGTTCCGGTCGACGTGATGGCCGGTTTCCTCTCAGCTCGGAAAGTGGGCTCTGTTCTCTCTCAAAGGAATGAATCACTCATTTCTGAACAGTGCCAAACACTGTTAGGTTCTAAGATATTTCTTTGTAGCAGTATGCCTCAAACATTCCCCTTGTTAAAGCGTTTACAGACAGTTATTTGAGAAAAGATGATGGCTGAACGGTGACCAGCTGCATGTCGCAACCCTTGTTTTTTCGGGCATTTTTAGCTCCTTTTTTCGTAGGGCGCCGTTGAATATCGAGGAGAGATCTGTCAAGATCCTGGGCCTAATTTGAGCACTACGGACAGACATTAAAGGTGCCTTTTTAGATTAGCGTGTTTGTGCGGCACGAAATAATAATTCGTAACTGATGTCGCATACGGGTAGCTCTTTAAGAACAAAAAGGAATATATTTTAAACACCCTCTTTCTGTCGAAACAGTGGGTTTCATTAGCAGAAACAGCCTCGAGGTCTCTTTGATGAATAGCATTCTCCACATTATAATAACGAAGTTTGGAAGACGCTTGGGGGCGGGAATTGGGCATATGGAAACGCGGTGAGTTGTTATTTCATATTTTATTCACAGGGTGCCTGGCAACATCCTGTTCATTAAAGGAGCAGGAATATCTGTTCTGGAAAAAATGTAACCTTCACTTTAAAACACTCATTTAAATGATTTGTCGTCCATATTTGTTGTTTATGTAATAATATGTTTCCCTCCAACTGCATTACTATTATAGCAGAGTACATTCATTTTGTCTGCAGAAATGTAGTTTAGGTCGTGGGTATCTGAGACATTGCTGTGAACAAATGCATATATGCATGCATGCGTACAAATATACAAAAACGTATATAAACATACCAACACGCATTCAGACATACACAAATAAATAACACACGTGAAGGCATACAATATACAAACATGTCTGCATGCATTTAGTTATGCATAAATGCAGATTTGGATTCAATAATCTATGTATAGGCAGAATTCTAATGCATACAAACATTCCTGTGCAGTACCATGCATACTCAGAGACGTTTTAAGGCATGGGCAAAGTGGGTTCTGGCCCGGGGACCCAGCCTTTCAGAGGGGGGCTGATAGAGCCAGCTCTGTTCTGCAGAGAGTCTTGCCATGATGACCTTAAATAATTCTTAAACGTATTGTTTTAAATACAGTGTTCCCTTAATTTATTTTTAATGTGGGTGACGTGTGAGTCTATTACAGACATTTTGCAGAATTTTTTTGTTTTTGATTCATGCAATATCCATAAAAAAGTTCTTTTAGATCAAAACAGGACCTCATATATGAGAAATGGGACGGTGTCACAGAGATTATTTGCAGCAATATTAGTTAGCCGCTGCTGTATTACAATATTGAAAACACACGTGATCCCTGAATATTAGATGTAAACACATTTAGAATTCGGACCAGTGTGCCTGTTTACTGACAATGACCTGGCCAAAGAGTGCATGAAAGAGCTGAAACTGGATCATACATTGAAAGCTGTTCCGAAAACGGGCCCCCAAAATTCGTTTGGCCCAGGGCCCCTAAAATTCTTAAGATGTCCCTGTACATACTTGCATGCAATGTGAAATCAGAAGAGGGCACTGACATAAACCCATCTGATCTAGCTATTTCTTTGCATATTCTAGCACGTAGAGACTCAATTTATCTTTGACTTCACCTTGACTTTCCTCAACAAGTAGAAATGATAAAGAACTTGAGTCAACTTTTATTTTGCAGATGAGGCATACCATTTAATTTACACTTGCTCTTGGTAATCTATTTAAAGTTAATTGATTCTCTTTTGCACCTATCGAGCTGACAGATGCTTAAACTGTAAGCTGCTTTGTTGTCTGCCCCTTCCCCGCCCACCTCCGCACCCCACCACTCTCCCCTACCCCAATGTTTAGCACTTTCAGCACTGCTTCTCACTTCTCTGACATCCATTTTCCACCTAAACATGCCCCACGTTTGCCCTAGTCCCAGGTTCCAA
Organism: Calotriton arnoldi; assembly: GCA_963921515.1. Taxonomy (NCBI): domain Eukaryota; kingdom Metazoa; phylum Chordata; class Amphibia; order Caudata; family Salamandridae; genus Calotriton; species Calotriton arnoldi. The sequence continues at coordinate 772,072 of CAWUFW010003978.1, forward strand.
TGAGAAGTTACTAAAAGATCTCTGATTGGCAGCACTGGAAGACATCAACATGACACTGCCACCCAGTAGCGGCTCGTGGAGGGAGTGCCGCGGTGCGGCGGGGCGGGGGAGGAGCAGGGTGGGGGGTAGTAAACTACGGCATACGGCCGAACAGAGGTAAGTAAACAAATAAATAAATAAAACGAATTTCGTTGCTCGCGCTGCATCGCATTTGGCAATGCAGTGCGCGCAATGAAATTCGTTTTATTTATTTATTTGTTTACTTACCTCTGTTCGGCCGTATGCCGTAGTTTACTACCCCCCACCCTGCTCCTCCCCCGCCCCACGGCACTCCCTCTACGAGCCGCTACTGATGCCACCAATTATCTTCTCTGCCTGTTAACACGCCATCGAACAACAGGGGCCCGTGTATGCAAAGACTTCCTTGATAAAACACAGTGAGCTGCACTCGGATACTTAGGTCAAAGTAGTAAAATATGTTAATTTAATGATTTGTTTATCAATCAATCAATCAGGGGTTTGTTAAAGCGTGACTACTCACCCGTAAGGGTCTCAAGGCGCTAGGGATGGGGGTGGGGTGCAGGTTCCATCTATCAAGGAGGGGGTCTGTCGAAGAGCCAGGTTTTGAGGTTTCTTGCGAAGATGGGGAGCGATGTTGTCTGTCTGAGGTGGAGCGGAAGGGCGTTCCATGCTTTGGCCACGAGGAAGGAGAAGGAGCGGCCTCCCGATCTGGTCTTTCTGGTGCGGGGGACCACGGCGTAGGAGAGCTGGGCTGATCGTAGGGTCCTTTGGGGTGCTTGGAATTTGAGTCGGCTGTTCAGGTATGCTGGTCCGGTGCCGTGGAGGGCCTTGTGTGCGTGGGTGAGCATCTTGAAGGTGATTCTCGCCTCGACAGGGAGCCAGTGGAGTGTGCGCAGGTGCTGGGAGATGTGGCAGTGTTTTGGCAGGTTGAGGACAAGTCTTGCGGCGGCGTTCTGGATGTTCTGTAGCTTGCGGGTGAGGTTTTTGTTTATTCCGGCGTAGAGTGCGTTGCCGTGGTCGAGTCTGCTGGTGACCAGGGCGTGAGTGACGGTCTTTCGGTGTTCAAGGGGGATCCATTTGAAGGTCTTACGAATGAGGCGGAGGGTGTGGAAGCAGGAAGACGAGACAGAGTTGATCTGGCGGTCCATTTTGAGCTCGGAGTCTAGGATGATTCCCAGGTTGCATGCGTGGTCCGTGGGGGTTGGCGGGTTTCCGAGGGCGGGGGGCCACCAGGTGTCGCTCCAGGCATCGGGGTTTGGGCCCATGATGAGTTTATATAGTTGTGGCTTTCATATAACGTTACTCTTAAGCCTGAGGTGAAAAAGTTATCTTCCATTTACAAGACATAGGTTTATCACAGAATTACTACAGGGGCAATAGTAAATGCACAGCAGCCGCGCGTGTGTGTTCCGCAGTCCACAGAGGGGACTTAACATCTACAGAAAATAATATATTTAAAATATTTGTTCTATAAAAGTAAAAAAACACACAAATGGCACTAGATGTTTTCAATTGATTGTTTATGGGCATGATGGTAGAATGCAGAAAGAAGGCGAATGTCATTATTTGGCCAATACAGAGATATTACGAGGGAGAAAGTGGATGGAGGATTTTAATATGGAGGTTAGTTTCAGGATAGTTATCATAATGGCAATAGAGCCCATTTATGATCATGACAGCTTCTATTACAAATATATTTCTACAAGACCAAGTTACGCCTGTTGAAACAAGATGTACAAAAAAACTCTCATGCCCTCATTATGAGTGACCTGGTAAAAAGGTTGGGCACATAGATCTAAATAGTGTAGCATGTAATTCTTTATGAAAATGTGTTCTGCAGGTAAACTGCATTGTGTATCTTATTTCTTTCAGTGCAGAATATAGATTAAGTGCTGTTTGTTTTTTGTAACCTCACTCTAATTATGTACATGATAGAAAGCTGAAGAGCTACTTGCTTGGGGCAGTTGCTACAAACGCATTGAAATTAGGTCATACATGGGCAAAGTTGAGCGGCAATAACATGTCTGAATAACAAAGGGCCCTCTATTAAGTGTTACTCTCCAGTGGAAATTATTAGCCTTGACACAAAAGCAAAGCATTTTGAATGATTACATACGTGCATGTAGCAAGTGGGAAGGTGAGGGCAAATATATCTTCCTGGTCAGAAGATTGGCTCTATCTTTTTAATGTAAATTGTTCCCATTGATTGGCAAGGCTGGTCTGAATCTAAGTGCCAGGGGCATAACTATCATCAGTGCAGCAGAAATGGGGGGTGGGGCACAGGACCATGAGAGACCTGCTACACCACACAAATGGCTGTCATTTACTACCTAAGTGGGGAATTTCATTAATTCCATTAGGTTACTTGTCACACCCCTAGTAAGTGCAGATGCTATTTCAGCACTAGCATTCATATATGTTTAACCTCAGACTTTCAATTTCCATGCTGAAAGCAAATCATGTTTTATGTTAGGTGTGTGTATGTGTGTGTGTCTGTGTCTGTGCGTGTGTCTGAGTGTGTGTCAGTATCTAGGTATCGATCTGTGTGTGTGAGTCAGTTGCAAGGATGTGTTTGTTTATATAAAAATACTAGGATTTATCTTCATGTGACTATGTCTACACCTTACAAATTAAGATACTTAGAGAAGGACCGTTCTACACATAGCTCACTAATTTGCAGTCTGTTTAATCATATACACAATTTTCTTTTAAGGAACGCTTGTTGGCATTTCTTTAAGAGTTTTTGCTAAGCACAGAATGATTCCTTGTGGTTGCTTAGTGCGCTTTCTGAGTCCATCACTAAGTGGGTAGATGTAGCCTCCTTCAGAACCTTTTTGCCTGTGGTAGACAGTTGTCTTGCTGATGCTGGACAGGTGGTTCTGGTTCAAATGTCAAAAATGTTTATTGAGTTCCTTTATGCGTGTAAGACCACTGTGTGTCTATTTTGTTGGAAATCTTTATCGGTGTAATTATCCTACAGTTAATACCATCCACTTGTAAGTTAATGATAAAGGGTCGGGTTAAGTGGGGTTGTCCATTTTCTGGAACTGGCAAGTCCTGTTGCCTCATTCTGTGTGTTTTCATCACTTCAGGGCTAACGTCATAGGGCGCTCCACGGAGATTGGAGTTATATTACTTTATATTATTGGATAAATGTTCCAATAATTCTAGTAAAAATGGATTCCACCAAACCCTAGCATGTGTTGATACGGATAAAACGTAGACAAAATTAGTGAAGGTAAAAAAGGCTATATTAAGAAAATGATACATAAATATAGACACATATGAACTCGCTGGAAATATAAAGCTGTGGCTAAGAATAACGTTACTAATGCTTGACAATATATAATGTATTATCACACTAACTACAGATCTATGAAATGTGTTAAAAAATATGTGGTTACTGAGTGTGAGCCACCAATGTAGGCCTATATTGTCAGAGCTCGTTTACTAACATACTGGAAGATATTTGCATGCATGTTAGAAACACTGTACATACTTTTCATGACATTCTGCAACCATGTCTATGAATGTCTTCCACCAAGTCAACTCCTCTAAATGTGATGACAAACCAGTCTGTCTAGATTGGAAGGATAATGTGTCACTATGTGTGGTAAAGCTAACACCAGACTTTGGTGTAACCAATGGGAGATCTAGAGGTGTCTCCTCATGAGATATTCCCTCAATCTAGAATACACTAAATTGAATGGTTATACAGCGAGGGCCATTTGCAAATACCTCGGGCCCTAACTAAGTAATGCCTCTGTTGTTGTTAATGGTAATATTACATCACTCTCATCACTACAATTTATGCATTTGTTTAACAGTGTCTTAAGAGCAAGATCAAAATCAAATCAAAACAGGAGCACAGATTTATTCACTGTGGCATGTTGGGTATTCTGATACAAAAGCACAATGGAATGAAGTGCTTTAAAGTATAAAACATTAAAATTCCAAAATATTTTTATAATATATATGTCTGCCTGGAGTCTGAGGCAAGATCACAAATTATACATAGTAACATAGCACAATAAATGTTTGTATTTCATTGGGCGATACAGCATAAAAGTGACTATCAAGCATCGAAGATACTAAAGCTCTTCAATGGGTAATGGGTTAGAAGTAAGAATGGCCCTTTTTGTCTTTACTGAAAATTCCCGTAGATTTCAGAGTTTAGTATCCACACGTTGTAATAATTTAAATGTGTATATTTCCGACGGATAATATGTACATTACATTGCTCTACTTTGATGCCCTATTTTTTTCTTGTCTTGCCTTAACATTTGTTTTGCCTTTAATTCCTCCTTTACCTGCATCTTTCTGCTTGCACTCGACTTTTCTGGCTTTTCGCCTGCTGTACACCACTTTGATGCAATATTTTGGCATGAGAAAGGTTATTTGGTATTTCAACTGAAGACATTTTTTTCCCCCGCAGAAAAAATAGCAATTGGAAAAGGCGAGATTTGTACTTTCTTAGTTTTTACTTGTAGCTTGTGACATTAATCTTGCTAAATGTTTACTAAGTACTAAATAAGTATGGCTATCTGTTGAAGAAATAGGAATATTTGTCACAAAAAGTTTTCAGATTAAAATAAATATTATGGCCAAATTATTTAAATAAATGTAAAAACATGTTTTAAGAATCTCTGTTGTGTGCCCTTTTTCGAAAGAAACATGCTAAGCTCTTTGTCCAGATACATTTTCCTTAAGTTTAATGGTGTGGCTTTTGTTTGCACAAAAGATCTAATCTGCTTTCTTCCTAATTCTTTAGGTAAATACTTAATATGAGCAGAATATATTTGCTTATCTGCTATCTATCTCCTGTGACCAGGTTTGTTCCACACTTTGGGATAAAAACACACACTGACATGTAAGAGTGAAACAGGTGATCAGTTTTGTAATTTTGTGTGCCTTCTTTCTTCGACTTATGGAAGAATAAACTCAAAGGAGAAATTGAGAAAAATCGAGTGAATGTCTAGGTTTTATTTCATAAACATACAATAAATAGCCACAGCCGGCTAGTTATATTTGGTAACAGAGGGGGAGGGGAGATTCTGACAAAAAGCTTGCCTGTAGTAATGATTGACTTGGGCCAGCAAATTGATAAATCAAATTATTGAAAAACAAATAATTTCATGGTCTGTCTCCAACAACACGTTCATTGTCCAGCTAACAGTGGCGTGATTTAATTTGAATCTCCCAGATTTCATGGAACTCTCCTAAAGTAATTTGCCTACAGGAGCTTGTTCATGACATAGTTGTTAAAAGTAATTTAAAACGGAGTTTGGCTCGGTGTTAATGACGCATCTGGGTGGGTTGGGCAGCTGCATTTTTAGTAACACATCTGTAGTCTTTGAAAGTGACCCTGACATACAAAAACGGATAAAAATCAGACATAAGCAACAGAAGCTATTCGTATCTCCTGTCAATGTGAAATAAGTTGCACCTGTGAAATGCTTGGAATTGCTAATTTTGTTGATTCATAAACACATCGGTGGGTGGTCTGTAACCCCTTCATACCACCATTCAAACCTCTTTTGTTGCTTTTTGTCCTTCATATGCACTAAATTTCAAGTTCATTAATGCTCAACTTAAATGTGAACACATGTGAATACATAATTGTGAATGTGTTACTGTCCAAATTAATATTATTAATTTTGCTTCGCTTTTGTAAGGGGAAAGGGCTGTTTGGCTCGTTGCTCGAGGAGAGAATCGTCGTATTCCATTCTTGAACATAAGGCCATACACATTCATGCACGCTTGCACACCTGCAGGGCTGTACGTGCATGTGCGTGCACAGCCTTGCACAATTAAGATAGGACTCTGAGGTATATTTACAAGCCCCTATCGCCACCACAACGTCACTTTTAGTGGCGTTGCGGTGGCGATAGGGGCTTTGCCTTATTTACAAGGCAGCGTTAAGCCACTTAACGTGGATTAACGCTGCCTTGTAAATAAAGCACCCTTTCACAATGTACGTAGCCTGAAAGGGGAGGGCAATGGGTGTTGTGGTGGGCGTTCCATCTCAACATCCATTGATTTTGACACTGCCCCATATTTACAAGGGCAGCTTAAATATGGGGCAGCGCCAAAATTAAGACCAGGGAAAACCTGGTCTTAAACAGGCGAAACGAGGAGAAATGCTTTATTTCTCCTCGTTTTTGCTGTTTCCATATGTGCTGCATTGTGCACCACACGTAGAAACAGCAAATTGCCATTGATTGTTTATGTGCAGGAAGGTGACCCTTTCTGCACATAAACAATAAAAAAAAGAAGTTTTGCAACTTCTATGTGTGCTGCATTAAGCTATGAAGTTTCAAAACGCCATTTAAAGATTGTTTATGTGCAGAAAAGGAGGTCCTATGGTGCAAGGGTGCTTGCGTTGGCGCAAGACTGCTAAATTTAGCGCCAGCACAGGGGGAAACGCAGGGCTTCACCATATTGTTGTAAATATGGTGCTGCCCTGGGTTTCAGAAGTGGCGGAATGTGGAGTTAAGCCAAGGAGGCTAATGCCACGCTCCGCCACTTCTCTAGTAAATATGCCCCTCTGTCTCAAAAGGTAATGTAAAATTGATGTACTGGATAAAATCCAAGACGTTTAAAAAATTAAATTTTCTATGTAATATCATTTGGAACTCTGACCATCCTAGGGTGACTGTCCCCGGTTATTCCATTATCACCGATTAGAAAACAAGGCATTAGTTGGCCTACCTTTTAATTCCTAGACTTAAAAAAAAAATCAGACATCAAAGAAACTGGAGCTCAGTTGCAGCAATTCATTTTTTGTTTGTAGTTTTTTTTTTGTAATGACCAGCAATTTATTTTACAACACTCTAGTGGCCGCAGGAGTGACATTTTCCTCTTCTGTTCTAATTGTGTGGGTGTGTGGTATTTAGCAATTCAACATATAATTAATCTTTTCTAAGTTTACCAAACACATTGCACCAATTAAACACCAAGGAATTTAACTGCCATTGAAATGTCAGCATGCGCAATTAATTAGGTTGCTGAAGCAGTAATTTTCAGATTAGGGACACAATCGAGCAGCAGGTCTGGCTAACATTGTAAAAGGAGTCCACATTAACACAAATAGACTCAATGCAACACATTGACACTTCTATTTTTCTGTCCCAAGAGATAATGAAACCAATGGGTGTTTTAGAAGAACAAGTCATGCACGGTGACATTAACCTAAAAACCACTGCCTGATATTTAATTTACAGCAATTACTGAGGATAATCTAAAACCTATCGACTACTGTTTGTATGTCAATTTGAGGAAAAGAAAAGAAGTTTGAATGACACTTTCTATTTGATAAAATGTACTCTAGTAGTGTATTTTACTATGTTGGCGATGTTGGTAGCCACAATTGTGGGGAATACATACCATCCTCCGTGGGTACGTAGATGTTCATGTAAAGACAATCCTCACTTTGGTCTTGAACATAGGATATGACAGTGTCCAGATTGGCCGTAAACCATATAGGCAGCATGTCGTTCAACAGGGACCTGTCGTCTAGGTACTGTGGGCAAACGGCGGCGAACTGAGTGGCGTTCCTGACCCCGGTCCAGGAGGAGGGCGGCTCTGGAGGCTGGAATCGCCTCTCTCCCGTTGGAGGGGCAGCGTAGGGAACTCCCAGGTACTGCTCTACTGGCCCCAGCATCTCGTTGGGCAAAGGCGTTCGCGTGCCCCTTATTTTGCCAAAGTTTGTTGCTACAATTGGGTGCTGTGCTTGACCATCAAGAGGCCGGAACCTCATTGTTAGGACTGTTATCCAGATGAGGGCATAGCAGTTCACCATGACGCAAAGCGGGGGAGAGATGAGAGACAGCCATGACAGTCCCTTTGGCCTCGACATTGTTTACATCAACATGAGAAAGGTTCAGCCCCCCACAGAAATGTGGCGCAGGAGTGAACTCTGTGAAAAAATGTGTTGGCGACAGAAAAAAGAAAAGAGGGTGCAAGGGATTGTCCTTTTCTTTGAGGGTTGCAGGGCTCCTCTGTGCGCTGTTCCCTTTACAACTGTGTCGTTGCCATTAACTCATTCTAGTTTCAGAACAAAAGACACCTTCTTCTGAGTAATCCATCTCTGATCTCCAGGCCTCTTTGGATCCTTGACTCACTTCCCTGCAGAAGAGAGATGTCTGCTCAGCATTGCGTGAAATTATGCCTTGCTGGGAGTTCCAGGCAGATCAGTCGACCTGTGAAGAAGAGAAGCAAACAGTTCAGACAAGTGATGTAAAACAACCAGACAACTTCTGTGCTTCATAGATTTTCCGGTGGGTGATTTGTACTGTTTTGCACGGCTACATTTGCAGTAGTATTAAAAGTAAAACCGTTTTTAGAATTTCAATTTCTTTTTTTTTTTTTTTTTTTTTTTTAGCACAACATACTAACAAAACCTCAACAGCTATTCCCAGAATAATTTCCTACAGGAAACAGTCGCTTCTGCTTGTATTTCAGACTCATAATCTTCCTGTTCAACAAGCAGCCAGTGACTTACAGACAGCTGCAGAAAAATAAATGAGGAAGACTGTCAAAGGTTGCTACATGAACTCATTTTTTCTCTTTTATTATCACTACCAGTCCACTTAATACGAGAAATATCTACACAAGGTTGCAAATAAAATATTGGTATGCCAAGTAAATAAGTGCTGCGAAAATAGGTGCAGACATGATACGATATATTTTAAAGTGTATGTGTGACCCAAGTCCCATTCATCACTTGTGATTTCTGGTGCACAATGTCAGACCTATTTGTCCTAAAATACTGGCAGTTTTTAATGTGAAAGAGAAGATTATAAAATGGGATGTCTATTCAGAGGACAATCATAAGGGTTATTACCATATGGAACATGCCTGGCAATTCAAAAACAGTTTACAATATGTAGGCTGTATTTCTTCCAGCTATTGTTAAACCACTAAACGCAGTAGTCGGTGAAGAAGTCTGGGCATCAATTAATTCAAAGCACAGTACATATTCATTAAGAAATCTGTGGCTAGTGATTAACATACAGACTCCAGCTTAGGAAGAAGAGATCCACTGTCTTACTATCAGCGGCGGCCGGCACAGGTAAACGTGGGGAGGCGGTGGGGCATGGTGGGGGCAGGGCAGGAGGGAGTGGGGGAAGTCGACAGAAGATGGAATAGGTATAATTAAATAACACCTATTCCGTCGTCTGTCGGCTTCCTCCCACTGCCGCACCCTGCCCCGCGTCACCGCGATTGCCGGTGCCGGCTGCCGCTGCTCACCATACTTAGGGCCTGATTTATAGTTTACTGAGTGTTACTCCTCCACAAATCTGCCGGATATCCTGTCCATCTTATTACAAGTGCCATATAAGTAATGCACTTTTAATATGGTGGACGGGATATCCCTCACATTTGTAAGGGAGTTTTCATATGCCAAACATCAGGCTCTTAGTTTTAATAACAATCTGTGATTGACACAAAATGTCTAGAGAGTTAGTGAGACATACTAATAATGCCAATTAGGGGTCTGGAGACATAGTAAGCTATGAGATGCAACTTCTAGTAGTTTGTAAATATCTCTAGAATCCACAGATTATTTTGTAGGGGTTTAATACGCAGCTTGCCCGATCTGTGTTTTGTTATATCGAACGTTTAATTTGTTTCTCTTGGCATGGCAACAATGCTTGCAAACAATGTTTACAATTAAATGATCTGTTCCCTCCTGTGGCTGGGGTATGCTCACTTTGCTCAAAGATAGATGCAGTTTTTTTTTTACACAGACTGATTAGTGATGTTCGGTTACTGCAGTGTATAATGGGCGATGTAGGAAAAATAGGCATTGGGGAAAAAAAACAACCAAGTTCACTTTATAGAATAACTCTTTTTATTTGGGTTTACACGTTTCACATCGGCAAGATATCATATTAGTACCATCAACAATAGCCAAGAGGAAAATTAGCAGTTATATATGATAGACACAGCTGAATGCCTACAACCCGGAGGCTGGCAGCAAGAACAATGGGCAATAAAAGGCTATTTATCCAAAGTATGCAGTGATATGATATCTCAGTCTCTTTGGCCAAGTCTTGTGAAACGAGAGGGAGGAAGAACAGCATTCAATTAAACTTACCAACATAAGCAAAGAACTTGAAAAACGAAAAGAAAAAAAAGTCCCCTAGAAGAAAACCCTCCCTCCCGTCCCTCCCACCCCCCCCCCCCAACTCCTCCGCACCTTGTAGTGTTCCCCTCTTGCGCCTTCCTTAGGGACTCCAGTTTGTTCGTTGTCATCTCTATTGTGTACCATTGTGATGGGTGGTGTCTGTAAGGCTCAGGATTTGCAAGAGCTTGGGGCAGGTTACTTCTCTAAACTCTTTGCTGAGTATAGTGATAAAAGGCTCCCACAACTTGGGGTATGCATCTGCTTTGTTCTCCGCTAACATGGATAGACGCTCCATACCCAGTACTGACCACAGTCGCCTTAGCCATGCTGCATGATCTGGGACTCTATCTGTGCCCCAGTGGGCCAGCAGCTCCATTCGCGCGGCGTTCAGAGCTAAAGCTATCTGCCTCCCTCTTGGAGAGCGCAAGGGAAATGACAGGGAATTGGGAAGCTCTAGTAGAATGTAGGCAGGGAAGCGTGGGATATCAGTGTTGAAAGCGCCATTTCTGTCTTGGAGTATCCGGTCCCAATATCTCACCAATTTGGGGCAATGCCAGAGAAGATGCCCTAGTGAGCCTGTCTGTCCACAACCTTGCCAGCAGTAGGCCGCGTGGTCTTTGTTCCATTGGTTTAGTCTGGCCGGTGTTAAATACCAGTATGTAGCTACCTTGTATGCTGCTTCCGTGCCCGGGATGTCGTGTGCTGTATGATGTGACCTAAAATAAATGTCTTGCCACTCCTTGTCTGTGAGGGTTCTGCCTAATTCCCCCTCCCACCTAAGTTGCCCTTTAGTTTTCATGGGAGAAGTGTCCACTGAGAGGAAAGCGTACAATTCTGGTATAAGGTGCTTGTCCTCTTCTTTAATAATGAGCCACTTTTCGAACTGGGTTAGGTGGCGGGAAGCCCCTGCTTTGATCTCTGGTGAGGTTACCCAATGCCGTATTTGATTGCATAAGTAGTGATCAGAGGCGGGGATCTCGTAGTCTTTCTTGAGCTGATCGAAAAGAATGATTCCGTTCCGATCAAATAAGAACATACCCTTTTGCAACCCTGCTCACGCCACCACTGTAACGGCTCCGATTTACACCCCGGTGGGAAATCTGGATTATCAACCAGAGGGGTAATCAGGGAGGGGAAGGATGTGAGACCAAGACGAGTCGCCATTGCATCCCAGACCCTCTGGGTTGTCACTGCGACGGGGGAGGAGTATAGCCCCCATGCCCTATGCTTGCGCGGGAGCCAAATCACTCGCCAGATGTTTATTCTTGCAATAGTTTGGTCCATGAACGACCAGTGTTTCTCCGAGAGGGGACGATTCCATTCCAGTAAATAGCGTAGTTGCAATGCCTGAAAGTATCGTGAGACAACCGGAACCCCCAGCCCCCCTGCAGTTTTAGATTTTGTTATTTGTGCGAAGCTAAGTCACGGTTGTTTCTCACCCCAAATGAAGCGATTGATAGTGCGTTGGAGGTTCCACAATGTGGCCGGGGGTGGGGTTAGGGGAATAGTTTGAAAAATGTACAGTATACGCGGCAAGATTGTCATCTTGACTGCGGCATTACGACCTGCTCAAGAAAGACCTGCCCGTGTCCAAGTGGCTAAAGTTTTGCTAGTCTGCTCTAGAAGTGGACCGTAATTAGCTTTCAGTGTTTTAGCAGGCGTTCGAGCCAAGAGCATCCCCAGGTATGTTATATGATTACTAGTCCAGGAGAATGGCAATTGTCCAGCAAGGGCCTTCACGGTGGCTGGGGCAGTAGATAGGCTTAATATTTGCGACTTGTGCAGGTTTACCATAAATCCCGACACCTCACTGAAGCGGGAGAACTCGCCCACGAGTGAGGTCGCAGGGTTCGTCAGGGACAGTATCACATCATCAGCGTATAGACTGATAGTATGTGTCGGCCCCCAAATGAATCCCGGAGATCAATGCATTGTCTCTAACTCTCTGGGCCATCGGCTCCATATAAAGAGCGAATTGTAGGGGGGAGAGTGGGCACCCCTGTCGAGTTCCTCTGCGTATAGGGAAAAGTCTGGAGGAATATCCGTTGGCCCTGGGAGTTTTATATATACATCCTATCCAGCTGAGAAATTTCTCCCCGAAGCCAAAGCGGCGGACCGTCTCCACCAGGAAAGGCCAGTGTACCCGGTCGAAGGCCTTTTCTGCGTCAATTGACAGCAGGAGGGCCTCCGTTTGAGAGCGGTCAATGAGGTCTGTAAGATGCAAAAGGCGCTTACTGTTGTCCCCGCATTCTCGAGTTATGTAAAACCGGCTTGATCTGGTTCAATGAGCCCTGCCATGTATGGGTTGATGCGGGCTGCCAATACGCCTGTAAATATTTTAGCGTCAACGTTCACAAAGAGATTGGGCCGTAGGATGCGCAGTCCAAGGGGTCTTTCGAAGGTTTTAAGATCATGGATATGGAAGCTTCCGTGAAGGAATTGGGTAGCACCCCAGAGTCAAGAAATTAGTTAAAAAGCTGTGTCAATATGGGAGCCAAGACCTGGCAGAATTTCTTATAAAACAAGGGGGTGACGCCGTCTGGGCCTGGTGACTTAACACATTTGAGGCGGGCTATCGCAGTAACTACCTCGTCTACTTCGATGGGGCAGTCGATTTGAGCTGCTATGTCAGTCGGCAGTGTGGTGAGCTGCACACCTTGGAGATAAGCAGTTAAGTCTCCGTTGGGAGAATCACCCTCCGCGTAGAACCTGGACTAGAACGCGCAGAAAGCCTCCGCAATTTCTGAGTCCGCATGCACTATTGTCCCGTTTGGGGCTCTAACCGCCGAGATCAACCCGGTGACCTCCTGTTGGCGCAGTTTATGATCTAGGATGTGACCTGAGTGATTGCCACTGAGGAAGAATTTGTGCCGCAGTCGTAGTAGGACATATTCTGCCCTGTCTAGGTCTAGCCTGCTGAGGAAGAGTTGTTTCTTTTCTAGCTCCCTCCACATATGGGGGCTCCCGTACGTTTGTGTATGGATTCTAGCTCTGCTACCTTTGTCTCTATCTCCCTTCTGTGCTCTTTTCGAAGCCTGTTTTCGCCTGCTGCGGTAGCTATAAATTCTCCCCGGATGACTAGTTTTAAGTTTTCCCACAGGGAGGCTGGACGAACCTCCCCGCGGTCATTATCGGCGAGATAGTCTGTGAGTGACTTGTGGATTGCTTTTGTTATCTGGTCTGAGTGTAGCATTGCATCACGGAGACGCCTTCGTGAGGGGCGCAGCCAAGAGGCGTTCAAGTTCAATGATAACATGATCATGGCATGATCAGAGAGTGAACGAGGCTCAATCGTTGCTTCAACTACATTACCCACCAGTGTATCTGTAATCATAAAATGGTCAATACGGGCATATGTTTTGTGGGCTGCGGAAAAGTGTGTGTAGTCCTTAGTTGAGGGGTGCATCTGCCTCCATATATCATTGAGGGAGCTGTTCGTGAGCCACTGGTGACCTGTCTGTGAGAGAGTGCTGGCTTGTGTGGTGCGTTGTCCGGAGCGGTCTAAGTCTGTGTTCATTTCTAGATTCAGGTCCCCCCCAATCTTCACCCCCCGGTCAGGAGTGGCCAGCAGCTGCGGAAGGTAGGTAAGCAGGAAGCGTTCTTGGTGCTCGTTTGGAGGGTATAAAGACGCCATTGTGAACTGTGCATGGCCCCATTGTAGTCTAAGCCCAATTGCCCTGCCCTTGTGTTCAGCTATGACCTTGGAGACCTTCCCTTTGAAGCTCTGTGTGAGTAATATGGCTACCCCGTTCTTTTTAGTTGAGTCTAGGGAACCTGAGAGAGCGCATGTGGTGGACGTCCCTTGCCAGCAGGTGAGTTTCCTGCAATAAGCAGATGTCCCCTCCGGAATGCTCAAGATAGGATAGGATCGCTTTGCGCTTCACTGGGCTATTGAGACCTCGTACATTGAGACTCACCAGGCGGATGCTATGCATCCTAATAATTTAAGTGTGTCATGCTGCTTGGCCGCTATGCCCCTGTCTCAGTAGCTGAGCCGTAGCGGAGGGCCCCAATTCACAAGGCTCTGTACCCTTACTGCCCATGCCAAGGCTTGGTTGGTGCGGAGGAGAAGAAAAGAAAGAAGACAGAAAGACCTCTAAAAATAACGTAAAGGATACAATAAACAAAAGGATAAGCAACAACAAGAGACCAGAGTCCGTCAGGTCCGACGAGTCAGGGTGAGGCGTGTTTGGCCAAGAGAGGACTGTTCCGGAGAAGCCCCCTCCAGGGAACCCTGAGTTGGTCCGTTGATCGTGTGAGGGGCGGGTCATCTCGAAGGTCGACTGTCCTTTTTTAAGGCCTCGCCAGACCCATTCGGAGTCCCTTGGAGAGGATCATTGTCAGCTCAAGATGCCGTTGAGAGGGTGGACTCCATTGATAGGGCCTGCAGCACTGCTTGTCTTTCTTTGGTGATAGTGTCTGAGTCGGGTCTAGGCCCGCAACGGTTGTTTGTCACCTTCTGCCAAGCGGATCGTAGGCGTCCAGGAGAGGTGGGTGGCTCCAAGGGATCTTCCTGCATAGCGATGTGTAGGAGAGCACAGGCCTCTTTGAGGGATCTAATCTGGTGCAGCACTCCTTCATGTCTGAAAATGATGCAGAACGGATGACCCCAGGCGTACGGTATCTTGGCTTTCCGTAGGTGCTCCGTGACAGGACGGAAGTCCCTGCGTTTCTGGAGGGTGATCCTAGAGAGATCCTGAAAAAAGGTTGGTGAGTGGCCCTTGAAGTGGATTGGGTGGGAGTCTCTGGCCTTTCTGAGGATGTCTTTTTTGATCTGGTAATCGTGGACACACACCAGAATATCAGCTGGGGGTCCTTTCCCAGGTCTCTCAGGACCCACTCTGTGTACCCGGTCCAGTTGTAGTGATGAGGTCTCTGAGAGGCCCGAGACATGCCTTAGGAGGTCCATGACATATTTGCGCAGGTCAGAGCCTTCTGCTTTTGATGGCACACCCCTTATTCGGATATTGTTCCTCCTTGATCTGTTCTCAAGATCCTCATTGTGTGCCTGGAGGTCCAATTGTTGATCTTTCAACCTCAGGACATCTTGTTGGAGCCACGCTACTTCCTCCACCCGACTTGATTCCTTGTCTTCGAGCTCCGCTACTCTCTCACCCACCTCGTCCATGTTCCGTCGCACCTCTTGGAGGTCGGAGGCGAGCTCCGCTTTCATTGCCTGCAAGTCTGTGTGCAAGGAGGAGAATAGAGATTCTAGGTATGCTTTGGTGATTGGGCCCTCGCCATCATCTGAGTCCAGTCGGGCCTCCGATCCCTGGGTTGCAGGTTTATCATCTGTCCCTGAACCTCCGGCTTTCACGAACATTTCTTCGAGGGACCGCTCCTTCTTTGCCCTATTCCCGGCCATGAGGTTCAGGTCTGAAGTCGTGGGTGTCACTGGGCACGTCAGTCAAGATGCCCCTGCGGTACAAGCGGTCGGCCGAGTCCCTAGGCCCACACGTGAATGCTGTCTCTTCTCGGAGTCTACTCTCCGGTGGGGGGGGCACTCTGTCATGCTTCGGACTGATATGTGACTAGGAGGCGGCAGCGCTGTCTGCCTGGGCCCTTTGCTGAGTTCGGTTGTGCAAGGGTCGCTCACTATATTTCAGGCCCCGCCGTCCCTCCAGTCCCTACCTCTGTTGCTGAGAGACTATTTCAGGGCAGGTCTCATCCTGACCGGCGTCCATTCATCCGTGTCTCGCCTGTAGATTCAGAGATCTGGTCCGGCACGTGAGTGGACTCTCAAGTGGCCAAGGCCCTCTAATCCCTCTGGAATCGCTCGGTTCCCGTGTCGTGGCAGGCCCCTGCTCCCACCTCTGCGGCAATTATAGCAGATTGGTTTTTGTTGGGCCTGTGTAAGAGATGCAGAAGACAAGCTGGGCCTACCTCTGTCTGCGCAGGCCTCGCGTCCCTTGTCCACTGACCTGGCTGCTGCTGCTAGGGGCCCCGCACACGTTGGTCACCTCAGGATTGTAGCGGGCGTAATGGGCTATGGTCGCGGTGTTCCTTGCCACCTGCTTTGCGCTCGTGATGCGCTCGCCCAACCACCAGGAGAGACGCCCCCCTGCCAGGGATAGGCCATGCGATGTAGGCTGCAGCACCGGGCCCACCTGCTTCGAGTGCGCACTGGATTCTCCTGGGGCACCGCCCTGTCGTATTTCGTGGCCCGATGTTGTTCTCCAGGTCCCGTTCGCTGTTTCAATTAAGGCCGTAGGGGAACGGCGCCACGGGGGGGGGATAGGGCGTCCCCACCATGTAGTCAGCAGCCTCCTGTGGGGTCGCCACAGGGCCAAGTGCCCCCCGGCGCTTGCATTTGCGGTGGCCGCAAGCCACAGGCCCCGGACCGCTGCCGTGTGTCCACTCTCCGGGCTCCGATCAGTGAGCCCCAACGTCCCCCTCGGCCCCTCCAGGGTCCGGGCCAAGGCGCAGGCACCCGGTCCCGATTGCCGCCCTCTGCTCAGGGACCAACAGGACTATATCACAGGGCGGGGAGAGCCGTCCCGCTCCCCCGGTCCCTCAGTTCCTTACTGCTTCTCTTGGTCCGTCACGGGGCCGTTCCCTATGTGCTTCGGGGTAGGTCGCACGCTGTAGGCAATGGCCGCGCTCCTCCGCCTCGCCGCTCTCCTCGGCAAGCCCTAGGGCCCGGGACATTTCCGTCGAGGTCTGATTGTGCCTCCCTCCTTCGGGTGCCCGTAGAAACTCCCGGGGTGCACCGGACATGGATTGGCGGGCGCTAATTGAATGCTTTGTTTAGGCGGCGGCTCGGAGCTATCTGGAAACGCATCCTAGCCGTCCGCCATCTTGGCCACACCCGACCACGCTCATTTTAAAGAAAAAAAACTGAAAAGGGTTTTCAGCAACCCAAGCAAGGGTACTGAGATTGTCCAAGTTGTATTCTCAGCAGCAGTTTTTCCTAGCCAGGCCTGATTTTGTCCAATAATTCACGTTGATGGATCTGATTGAATTGGACAGACATGATATATTTTCTCTGGTGGCTTTTAAGTCAGCCAGCCAACTCATGCACTTCACTAACTAGTTTTAAAAATGTTTTCTGGGCCA
This sequence comes from Calotriton arnoldi, assembly GCA_963921515.1. Lineage (NCBI taxonomy): Eukaryota > Metazoa > Chordata > Amphibia > Caudata > Salamandridae > Calotriton > Calotriton arnoldi. Next base: position 789,281 of record CAWUFW010003978.1, read on the forward strand.
TGGTTGGAAGGTTTTGCTCCCCACCTCCCTTGCCCCTCTCAGGATAGGCTGAAATGGTTGACAGAGGGATGAAATTGCTATCTTCCCTAGAAAATTGCTGTATTTTGACTTATGTTTTCATTGGCTACTGTGCCATTTATTTAGTTCCAGGTAACCTTTGAGTGAGAGGTCAACACTGTAACCCTACCACAACCCTACATAAAATTGTTAACTGTTAGCAGTATATTCAGTGAACAGGACCATGTCCTGTTATCAGATCTATTAGACCTGCCATCCTTGCTGTGGTATTCACCTAAACTGTTTGCCTTCACTCCTTCTGTTATGCTGAATTTGTTTTTGTTGGATTTAGGACTCTGTGCACCTTGCCACGGCTAACCAGTGCTAAAGTGCTTGAGCTCCCTCCTTCAAACATTGTAAGATTGGCCTACACCTAATTTGCACATTTAATTTACTTGTAAGTCCGTAGTAAATGGTACTACATGTACTCATGGCTTGTACACTAAATGTTACTAATGGGACTGCAGCACTAATTGTGCCACCAACAAAAGTAGCCTTTTAAAATCTGTCTCGGGCCTGCCACTGCAGCCTGTAGTGCAGTTTTACTGCAATTTGACTTGGCACAATAAAGCTTTTGCTGAGCCTAAGTCTTTTATAAAAGGTATAAATCACCCCTAAGGTAGGCCATAATCACCAATAGGGCAGAGTATATAGTGTTAAAAATGTAGGACATTTGGGTTTAAAGTTTATATGTGCTGGCAGTGAAAAACTCCTAAAGTCGTTTTTCAATGTTGCAAGGCCTACATTACCCAATGATTATCACTGGGTTACCATTTTACATTTAATAAGTGCTAACTTTGGAGTGTTAGTAGATAGAGATATACTGTTTGCACTCAAATGAATTGTAATTTAAAATTCTCTTTAATGGTAAAGTCAGATTTTAAGTTCAAATTCTGAAAACACAACTTTTAGAAAGTTGGCATTTTGTTTTCCCAACCATCTTTGCCTTTTGCCAGTGTCCTGGGTCACATGACTGTAAATGGCTCTGCTATTGGGGTTTGTGTATTGCTTCCAGAAAGTAACATAACGGGGGCTTAGGTGTGGATGGGATGGGCCTTCCTGGCAGGATGAGTGGGAGGGGCTGAGCCCAGCCTCACTTTTCAAAGGACTTTGCTTCCTGCACACACAAAGGATCTTGATACCAGGCCTGCCCTGCCTATTGTCAGCCCCAGACATTTTGGAGCTTTAAAAGGGGAAGTTAAATAATTTCAAGAACCAGATGTGGGGATAGGACAGGGAGTCCCCCTACAAAAAGACTGGCTCCATGTATAAATCTTGGACCTCCAGAGCTGATCTTTCGGAACACTGCTGGACCTGTGGAAGTTATAGAAGAAGGAATGCCCTGCTCCTTTAGGGACTGCCGGGCTGCCTGAGAAGGAAGACTGGACCAGCTTGCATTCATACCTAGCTAACCAGAGTGACTCAAAGGGATAAGTTGCTTAACCTCCTATGTGAGCTACAAGGACACCACAAGGTCCAGAGGACTCGCTGCAACTGCCCAACTGACCTGCTGGAACTTGACCTGCCGGAGCCCTGCTGGTCTCTGCTGGAGTGAGACCCTGATCCCCAAGAGGTGCCTCGCTAGGTTGTAGACCCTTGGCTGGCATCACAGTTTACTTTCCAACAAGAAAAGGTGAACGTCCTGAAGTTTGGGTTTGTTGCATCAGTGAACAGGCCAATTCACAGCAAAATTCTGCTGTATGCAACAACCACCAATAAGAAGATTAGGTTCCCGTCAACAGTGACCACCAGCAATGACCAGCAACGTGAGACCTGTACTTGGGAATACAGCAACAACAGCCCACAACGACTGCCAATGCAAAGCTACAGCACCGACCATCCATGACTCCCAGACTGCTCTTCACACTATAGCAAAGACCATCTGCGATGCTCAGCCTGCTCCTTGCAGTCTCTTTCAAGCAGATGTAACGCTTCACGTTGGACTTTAAAGGTCATTCTTCAGGAGGACTAACCTGTTCCCTGTATCTGGCCGGTGCTCCATCACTGTCTGCCTGAACTTGTGACATTTCCCTGGTCTAGTGTGACCAGATGACTGCAAGTGGTGCTTTGTGCTTTTAAGTCTTATTTTCACACAAACAATTTCATTGAATATCTCTGGTTCAAAAGATTGGATTTTCGTCATTCTGGTATCATTTTATTTATTAACCGCAGTGCAAATTCCGCCGCGGTGCGGCGGTTTGATTGAGTGGGCGGGGCCGCGTCGGCCAACGGACGTGCGCAGCACAACGGAGGTTGTGCTCGCGACGGCCGTTGGCCGACGGGCGCAGCGAAGGGGTTAAAGTAAACTCTAATTTTCGAAATTGATTTTGGATTTTTTTGTGTTGCGTTTTCACTTTGTTGCTTTTTGTATGCTGCATAAATACTTTCTTTACACATTGACTCCCAATGTATTTGAATTTGGCTACAAAATTACTACAAAGTGCTACTTTTTACTTCTTGGTAAAATTTAAGTGCAAAAGTAAATTCTGTGATAAATTCTAGTGACTTTCTCCATCTGATCATATTACAGAGGAGTTGACCACCCCTGAGCCCTATATTCCTTGATGGAAATTAGGCATTTTCTTAAATTTAAACGTAAAGGAAATATTGGCCCTATTGCCGTTATTGGAAATACTTGAACTTATTTTTTGTCTTCCAATCTGCATATATATTACACACACTATATATATATATATATATATATATATATATATATATATATATATATATATATATATATATTACGATATATTAAGTTAAGAATGGTAAAGCGAAACTTAGCTCTATATATTTAGCTTCATGATCTTCTGGTAGTCGATGATTCGATATTTTGGAAAATGACAATAGCAAACTAACACCTCACAACTGTTCTCTAGTTATTTAAGGTTTTCTTCAGACCATTAGGGGCTCTGGAAAACATTATAAGAATGTTTCCACACGTCTTTTGCCTAACATGAAGAGCAAGAACAGTAAATGTACTACATCAGGGGACCCATAAGACTGTCACTTCTTCTCTTAAAGGTAGCTTGACAAGTAAACATGTATCAATAAGTTCAGGATCAAGTTGACAGTCTTTATCATGAACGAAACTGAGAACCTGTGACAGAGGAAGGTTACATGACCAGGTCACCTGTTCCTGGGTCCTGTTATGAGCTGGGATGTTTCAGACTCAATCTGGAAGCCAACAAAATCTTACTAAAGAATTGAAGGTTCATAAAAGATCTAGAGCATGGTAAGAGCAATAATCAAGTGTCTGATCCACACTTAGGGGAGATTCCATTGTAATGTAAGCATTGCTGTTGAATGCCACTACCAGAAGATCACTGGATGGGGTAGCTTTTCACTAAACAACAAAAACATCACAAATGGTGTACAGTATCAATCATAGGTGTTAATGCATATTCAACAATGCAATTTGCTGGGACATGCTCTCAAAAGATTAATGATTGTATGCTGCTAGTAACAGGAAGGAAGTACTCTTACTTTTTTTGTAACTTCCATCCCTTATGCTTTGATAAAACCCTGGTACAACATAAGTTGCAGCAAAGATAATAGATTTGCAGATTATGGTAGTGCTCTAAACCAGCCCCAATAAGAACAGGAGAGATGTCAAAATGCCATAATTGTAATGGTGGTTTCCATACTGCTGAACAAAGAAATAGAAAAAATGAACAGCAGTTGGAATTTGGAGAAAATTATAAATAGCACTGCTCATTTAATGAACCTGTTAGTATAATGAAAATGAATAAAGAAAAATGTTTTCTTTTTTTGGCACACTTATGAAATCGATTATTCAACAAAGAACATCAATGCAAAATAAAATACTAGTGCATATTATTTTCATGTTAACATGTGGCTATGCTTCTCAAATAATACTCCTGCATGAAAATTCACAACGTTTGCCACTGCAGTTAAAAACAACAAATAGTCATTATCTTTACCAGAGGATAATGTTGCTTGTTCCGCCTAATGAAACTCTTTTTTGATCAACTATTTGATCACTATTACTAATTCACAGAAAACAATAATCAATCAATACTCAGGTTCGTGAAAAAATATACAGCAATACTTGCAAAAATGAAAATTTATGCATGGAAAACAGCATATCAAATTAATATGGAAAAATCATTGAACCGCTTTGTCCAGATTTGCATACTGTGTTTGGCAAAGAGTTCTGTTGAACGTATATAATGGACTAAATTAAACACATTTTTCTCAGTTGCTTCAAAGACTTCTTCAATAAGTCACTGTGTCATAATTTAGGGAAGAGGCATTAATATCTCTTAAGAACTGAGGGCCATATATATGATCCCAGTTGTGCCGCGCCTGCATCACGCAACGTGGTACATATACACCACAACTGAAAAATGAGATTAATGAAACCATGCAAGGCCACTTTGAGTGGCCCTGAGTAGCTTCATAAATCTCAAGAAAAGCATCACAGCGCAAATTGCTACGTTGCCTTACTCTGCACTAGGGGGGGCATTCCATGGGGTTGCTTGAGTGTTCCCACGCAACTCGCATGGTTTTTGATGCATTCCAAGATTTACCAGAACTGGGAAACCTGGGAATGAACCGAAAAGATTCACCCTCTGGGGAGAAGCGTAACATGGAGAAATATTTTTATCTCTCCTCGATGCTTACTCTTTCTATGTGGGCTGCATTTAGCAGCACACATAGCTAGAGGAACATGCCTCTCAGGATTGTTTTTGAACAGGAATGTGTCCCGTCCTGCACAAAAACAATCCTGCATGCAACACCTTGGCACTAGGCAGCCAAAACAGCGCCAGCACAAGGGAAAAGGCAGGAATGTGTAGTATTTTTTTAAATATGGCGCATTCCTCTGCCCTTTCTCTGTCATCAGTGCAGTGCAGCAAGGTGACTTGCTGCACTGCACTGCGTGACAATGTCATGAATATAACCCTGAATCAATACAGATGTCATATATTATAAAAGAAACACACTTAGCTTCCACTTTAAGAATTGTGTATGAGAAAAAAATAAGTAAGCAATTTATACCATACCTGTACTGCACTTTGGATATTTCATTGCAAAAATAGTTTTGCCTACATTTTATGCCTGCAATACATAATTTGCTCCTTCCCCACAAGGTCCAAAAATATAACCTATAATTGTGGTATCTGTGTACAGGAATAGCAAGCTAGAAAACAGCAGTTCTCTTTTATATTTCATTTCAAATGAAATGTTGCACTTCTAAAATGTATCACAGCTGAGTTAGCAGAGTGTATATTAAAAGGCATTAGAAGGGGGCGTGGTCTGGCCACGAAGAAAAATGGCCGCCTGAAGACAGAGCTCTGCTGCGGGACGGACTTCGAACGGAGGTGCTGTTCCTCTCAGTGCGACCAGGGATGCAGCACTGAAGTTTTCGAAACACCATTCACTCCAAGTACAGCTGGTTTGAATTTCAATCAAAAATGAGCTCTCTTAGGGCTCATTCTGAGGCAAAGAAGATTTGAGGTAACCGGCATTCCATGGGCCCCGCAAGATATCGGAAGCCTCAGACCTCGCGCACGTCTGCCGCCCAGTGAGGACTCTTCAACATCAGCGCACGGCGGGTTCCGTGTACATTCGCCGCGCTTGTGAGGACTTCATAACACCAATGTAGGAAAAAGCATCTTAAGCTTTGAGGCAAAGAAGATTTGAGGTAACCGGCATTCCATGGGCCCCGTGAGATATCGGAAGCCTCGGACCTCGCGCACGTCTGCAGCCCGGTGAGGACTCTTCAACACCAGCGCACGGTGGGTTCCGTGTACATTCGCAGCGCTTGTGAGGTATTCATAACATCAGCGTTGGAAAAAGACAAGCTCTACTTACTTCCGGTATCTTTTCAGTTTGGCGGCATCTTGTACTGAGGTAACCAGTATTTGTTGAGCTTATTGCACCTCAGAGGCCTTCGTCTTTCCATACCACGCTGACTAAACCGCTCACCTCTATACATTTTCTAATATCCCTGCATGGCGCAACAACAAAGATTAAATCTTCCTCATTATCAGCGCTTCAATAGGGTATGAGATTGCGCGCACATTATTATAGAAATGCCCTTTTACATTTCCTCTTGAATAAAAATGATTACAATGTTTGGAAATAACTGAAACTACTATTCTGTGCAGATGTGGTGAAATGGGTCTCTGCTATTTACACCTTTACTAATTTACTGCGCTCGATGCAACTAGGGAATGTGATAAAATTTGAAAAACAAATATTCCTGGATACTGATATCTGAATCTAACCTGTGCAGAATTTAACATTGACATGTGCTGATAAAGGATGAACTGTGACTATTAAAAATTGTTGAGACCAAGAGCTCCTGGAAGACACAGTCCCTCACATGACTCAGAATTCCCACTCTCGAAGTTCATAAAGACTTCCTGACATTCTACTCTGTTCTTTCAAGTGAAAGTGGTGACATCTTATAGAAAACTCTTATCCTGCTGATACTTGCTGCCCTAAAGTATTGAATTTTTTACACCACTAATGTGACGGTCAAAATAGAACTCTGTTTTACATAAAGGTGTAAACAAGGATCAACAGGGTTATAATATAATTCTAATCTGAGACCTATACCACAACTATTAATAATATATCAAAGTAACTCAGATCCTAATCGAATGTCTAACAATAAGCACAGAAGCAAGTCCTCCAAACCACCCCTATTTGCAGAAGTATTAAAACAATCTCATAACATGTCTACGAAAGATTCCTCTTTTCCTATATGTGGTTCACCTCTTGCTATCTCAACCCCAGTGCCGGGTAATACTATGGATCGCATTTTACATGAAATCTCGACAATCAGTCGTCGCCTGGAAGATATGGACACAAATATTTCCTCTCTCACAGCAGAGGCTAAGTCAATCAGGGCAGACATGGTAGGATTTCATAACAGGACAGAGGGGTTTGATCAACGTTTAACAGTAGTAGAAAGTCGGCTTGATACAGTCCAAAATAGGGATCAAGAACTGTTGCTACTACGCAGCAAGCTGGTGGATTTGGAGGATCGTAGCAGAAGAGATAACATCCGTTTCTTTGGCTTCCCAGAAAAAATTGAAGGTCAGAATGCTAGATCATTCTTATGTGATATTCTTCCAAAGTTGACCGGCATCACCTTCAATCCGATGCTTGAAATCCAACGTGCGCATCGTATTGGTCCACCATGTAAAGACAGAACCATTCGCCCAAGGCCCCTCATTGCCTGTTTTTTAAGGCATGATCAAACAAGACAATTATTTACAGCAGCTCGTGCACAAGGCTCTTTTTTATATGATGGCCATGAGATCTGTTTGGCAGCTGATTTTTCAAGAGAAACTAACGAAAGACGGAAAGCATTTGTCTCTATGAGGCCTCAACTAAAAAAAATGGACATCAAGTATGGCCTATTTGAGCCAGCTCGTTTTCGCATTACCAAAAATGGAGACTCAAAAGATTTTTACAACCCTGAAGATCTACAACATTTCTTAGACAACATGAAACCACAGGAAATGGACACTCAAATTATCCCTACAGATCAGATACATCAAGATTCTAGACTCTATCAGCAGATACCAGACAGCAGACGTCAGAATACCAGTGAAACTCATCACCGAGGTAGAGAATTGGAGCGACTCAATCGCACACGTGAGGATAAAGCTTCGGCCTTACAAGCAGCATCTACCTTTACGCAGGAGCAGCATAGGAATACATCTCGCTCCCCCTTAAAATCTACTTCAGATGAAGAATAAGTATTTACAATGTATTGGTTTTGATTGTAGATGTAGTTTTAATTGACATTCTTACCATGATTGTCTTCGAACTCCTCACTCCAGACACTGAGTAATGTATGACTGTTGCGTTTTAAAGGAAAAGATCCACCTGCATATGGGACAGATGAGTATTTATGCCTTTCATTATCCTTATTGGAGTTATAATATATTTATAACTACACCCAGGGCTTTAAGTGGGATGAAAAAACTGGGGGGTCGCTCAAAGGGGCGTGGCCAATGTAATTAAGGGCGTGGCTTAAAAACATGTAAGCTAAAAATCTGTGCTTAGCATAGTGTGCCGCCTGACTTGTATTTTGCTGTATCTGTCACTGCATCCAGATATATGATACAACAATTAATATCAGACCTACAACAAGTCAGGACTATTGGCTTTGTCAATGGTTGTTAGTTGCATAAGATAAATAAGCAGCAACTATGGGTTTGTTATAATATTGAAAAAGCTTCCAATTAAAGCCCTGGTGACACCACGACAATGTTGCTGCTCCTGCGTTTCAAAAAGAGAAGGGAAATCCAGAGAGAAAATGACTTTCTTTAAAGGATTTCCCTTCCCGTAGAGCCTCATCTGGCATGACGTCATGCCGTGACTTCTCCACTAGTGAGAAGTGAGCAGTGTGAGCACGCACACATCGATGTGCCTGCTGTCACTGCAGCCTGGAAAAAAACGGACCGCCTATGTCAGGGCGCAAAACAGAGCCCGATAGAGACCCGTTTCGAGGCCCCTTTAAAAAATCTGCCGGTGCTCAGACCCGGTGAGACCCGGCCCACTTAAAGCCCTGACTACACCTATGCTTATACTTATATTAACATAAAGTATTTTATGTATTAGCAATTCTTCTCGTATTTAAATTTTAAGATGGATACATTTATTATACATTTATTATATGTTACTCACAGTTGTGACTCACATGGCCTTACGTCATATTTGTTCTATTATATTTGAAATAAATATTATAATAGACTGAAGATATTATCTTGTTCAGATTTACATGTGAAGTGTATGTATTCTCCTCAGTACATATAGAGATTTTAAGTGTTTTATGATATATTGTTTATGCTATAATATAAGATGGCTTTTTTCTTCAGGCAGCTAGTTATGTACACACATGAATTTCTAAATCTTAATTATTTCCTCATATAACCCAGTATATTATTCTGTTCCTCTGGCGGGGTGCTTCCCGCGGCGGTGCTCTAGTGAGCCCAGACCCGCAGTTAAAAGTAAAGAACTTTGTGTGCTGACACATTGTAATACTCATCTTCTTTTCTAATTAATTCCTTTTATTTATTTTATTCTTTTTCTTTTTAGGATTCCTCCTCTGACAGAACTTATTGCTATCTTTAAGACATTAATAGGACTTTTTAGCTAATTCTCCCTTCTTACTATCAGCACCGCTGCCTAATAAGATTATAAGATTTAAGTTAGGTATCAAAACTCTCCTTTTTCATTGTTATACTTATTCATCTATACCTCTTCATCTACCCTTTAACCAAAACCATTACAAGTTCTCCAGTTCACTAAAAACCCCAAGCACTTCTTTATATACTACTAAACACAAACGCTACTTGAGTTTCTATAAATATGAGCAACCTCCATCCTGTATGTGCAATAACTTGGAATGTACATGGCCTTATGCACTATATTAAAAGGAAAAAGTTACTCTCTTATTTACAATCAAAAAAGGTTGACGTGGCCCTGCTTCAAGAGACTCATCACGATGCGACAGAATCAGAAAAGTTGCGTAGGGATTGGGTGGGAAAAGTATTTCACAGCAGCGTACAAAAGGAAGGATCTTCAGATGCAGGCCCTGTTCGTAAATGTGGTATTTCGATTCTTATTCGTAAATCTCTTCCAGTGGTGGTATCAAAAACATGGGCAGACACAAATGGGCAATACATATTTGCCAAACTACGAATAGGTGAAACCTATATATGTGTAGGTTCAGTTTATGCCCCGATAGCTGCAAAAAATCCTTTTTTCTCCAACTCAATTGTGTGTTATCAGAAATAGGTACCGCACAATTCCTTATAGGAGGGGACTAGAATTTAGTAAGAGATCCAATCCTGGATAGAACCGGTCCCTTTGACAAGAATAATGCCGCGGACAGGGCCTTGATGGGTGATATACTTGAAGACAATGGCCTAGTAGACCACTGGAGTCTCTCTCATCCTGCTGACACTGAATACACTTTTGCTTCCCCTACCCATGGAACTCTCTCTCGATTGGATTACTTTTTAACTTCCCAAAGTGTGGTTCAGTTAGTACAGGAATCTCGTATTTTAGAAGCATCAATCTCTGATCATTCTCCTGTTCTACTATCTTTACTAATAGGATTGGCCAAACCGGGACGTAAACCATGGCGGATGAATATTCAACGTCATAAAACTCCTAAGGGCAAATCCCAGCTACGGGATCATATTCAGGATTATCTCTCCACCAATCAAGGATCTGTCAACTCCGGTAGGACTCTCTGGGCGGCAGCCAAGGCTACCATACGAGGTCAACTTGTGAGAGATGCTGCACAAGCTAATAGACAAAACACAGCTCGACAAAAAGAGCTGGAACAGGAAATTGAGTCATGTACCCGTTTATATACCGCAAAGCCAACCATACAACATCGCAAGTCTTTAGAACAAGCCCGTATGGTACTAAATAATCTTTTTACATCTAAAGCAGAATATGCCTTGCAAAAAATGAAACGGAGACATTATGAACAAGGGGTAAAGGCAGGAAGACTTCTGGCAGCACAGTTACGACAAAGAGAGGCCGCTATGGCTATACCTGCCATAGAATCAGCCGGAGGAGTCATACTGACTAGACCCCAAGATATAGTTAACCCATTTGCTTCTTACTACAAATCCCTATATACCCCGGGAACTCAAATAGATTGAGATAAGATGATCTCTTTTTTAGCAGGAGTAGAGCTACCTCATCTCTCGGATGAAGGACGACAATTGCTTGAGGGAGATATCAGCAAAAAAGAGATCTCACAAGCAATATTATAAAGCTCCAGGCGAAGATGGTTTTCCAGCTGAATTTTATCGCTGGTCAGGTGAAAGGATAATAGACTCTTTACATGCCGCTTTTCAAGAAGCGGACCGTGAAACTCCCTTAGGGTGTCTTTCTAATAACGCAGTAATAGCAGTTTTACCTAAGCCTGGTAAAAATCCATTATTTTGCAGCAGTTATCATCCCATTTTGCTTTTAAATTGTGACATCAAAATATTAGCTAGTATTCTAGCTTCTCGACTTCGCAAAGTCCTACCCTCCTTAATTCATCATACACAAGTGGGATTTGTACCGGGGCGCTCCTCTAGGAATCATTTGTGCACCTTGGCCCATGCACTTTGGTCTGCCAGATCCCTTCAGGAAGATGCCTTGGCATTATCACTTGACACAGAAAAGGCGTTTGACCGTATTGAATGGGAATATCTTTTTAAAGTTTTGGAATGGTTTGGCTTGGGAGACCAGTTTATAGCCAAGATACGACTGTTATACGAGAATCACACAGGTCAATTGTGGAGGCTTTGTTTCAGACTCATTCCCAATACGCAGAGGGACTCGTCAGGGATGCCCCCTCTCCCCTCTTTTATTTCTTTTGGCTATAGAACCTCTAGCTGCTGCAATTCGCCAATCGACCAACGTGGTGGGCATTCATCTTCCGGTGGGAGAATCTAAGCTCTATCTATATGCTGATGATATTCTGCTCACTATCACTAATCTGCCTTGTACTCTACCGTCGTTGCTTAAAATCATAGATGCTTTCTCCTCCTTTACTGGATACAAAATAAATTGGGACAAAAGTGAAGCCCTACCCATATCAGATGGAACCACAATAGCAGCTATACAGGGTTATCCTTTTCATTGGCAACCTTCATGTCTCAAATACCTGGGAATCCTGGTGAACAAAGGCATTGAAGGAATGACTGCAGATAATTTAAGTCCTTTAATAGCCCAGATGCAACGCGATTTCGAAAAATGGAAGATATCGGGTTTATCCATGTGGGGAAGGGTACAAGCTGTGAAAATGGTCACCCTTCCACGTTTTATCTATACCCTAGGGATGCTCCCTCTTCAGATTCCCTTATCCACATTACGCCTTACAGACTCTAAAATTAAATCTTTTGTATGGGGATCAACAAGACCTCGTTTGACTGTGACTAAGTTGAAAGCGCATCACTCTAATGGAGTTCTGAGCCTTCCTTCGATAGAACACTTTACCCTTGCATTGCAATTATCTCAAATGGCGTATATGCTAAAGGATACTCCCGATACACCACAATGGGTACACATTGAAAGGCACTTGCTATCTACAGAAGCAGGTCTTTCAGCCTTATATGGTTCAGGAACAAGCCGTCTTGACCCTGCTAATCCATTACTCTCTGCAATGCGTAAAACTTGGCAAAGGGCACATTGTTTGTTAGGTTTTAATCCACGTATACACGAAAAAGCCCCTGTGTGGAATAATGCAGGCATACGCATTAAAGGAAAAACACTGTCCTGGCCTCAGTGGAAAGCCGCAGGTATTCTCACAATTGATCAACTTCTTCATGATGGTAGACTCAAATCTTTTGAGCAATTAACAGTAGAATTTGACCTTCCGATACAACAAGCTGAAAACTGCCTTAATAAGAGTTTAGGACCAACTCCCTGGTTACTACAAAATTCACCAGTAGTATCATATTTGCACACTTGGGGGAAGCATAAAGGAGTCACGTCCGGCTTATACAAGACACTTACATCACATTTGTTTTCACAACCTTTATCAAGTGATCTTCGTATTAAGTGGCAAAACCGTTTATCGGTTTCCTACGAAGATGGAGAATGGTTGGACATACTAGATAACTTAATTAGGGGTGCCCGTGAGGCTAGATTGAAATTTTGTCTATTTAACATTCTTCACGATTGGCACTGGTCACCGGCAAAATTGCATAGTGCAGGATTACTTCCACACTCCAACCGTTGGAGGTGTGCTGCAGCTGGCTGTGATATGATCCACATTTTATGCAATTGTCCTAAAGTTCAATCTTATTGGTCCTATATAGGCCAGATATTACACAAAACAATACCATTACGTCTACCACTCACAAATGCCAACATTCTTTTGCACGATTTTCGAGATTCCCCGAATTTCTCAAAACCACAAAGCCTTCTTATACGACAATGGAAATCACCAAATCCTCCATCAAAAGAGGCCTGGATGGTACCTATGATACATACAGCCTCTCATGAGAGAGTCATTTACAATATCCAAGATCAGACGGATTTATTTCTCCAAATTTGGGATCCTTTCCTACGTTTGGAAAATGACATATAGAAAATACTGAGATGAGAGACCCTCAAATGTATAACATAATAACCTTTTTCTTACTTTTATGTATGTTTTTATTCTTCTCCTTCTGATTTCTGAATGGGTATCTATACATTTTATACTTCTTTTCAGATATGAATTTGCAGTGAAACCATTATACATTAGGATGTTTCAATGAATTGGAAAACATGTGCTGAAAATGTAATCTATTCTTTGAGGAAACCCTATATATATATAGTATGGTCATTTTTATTCTCATAATCCTATTATTTATTTTTTATCAATCTATTTGTAAGTTCCTGAGTCAGGGGAGTTTTCTTCTCATGTTTATTAATAGTCATATTTGATTACTAAATTTTATCAGCTCTAATTTATTTAAGAATACACTTTTGTATTGATTGTTTATGCTTACTTTGCATAGCACCTTAAGCTTCTGATAATTTTGAGCTTAATTGTATTACGTATACTTCACTTTTATCATTCTCTTTAACCCATTTTAAATTGTATTTACTCTTTGTCAACCATGTATAAGATATAGTATTTTATACTTTATAATTTTACTACATCTGTTTATTTATTCATTATAAGTATATAAAATATGCTACAATTTCTGTAAGTTTATGCAAAATGACTAATAAAGAAATATAACACAAAAAAAATAAAGGGCATTAGAATGAGCTGTTCAGTAAAAAACCTTGTTGTTAAAAAATATAACAATATACCAATTTAATGAAGTCTGTAACACCTATAGCAATATACCTGACTGTAAAACAGACAGTCATTGTTTAACCATTTGTGCTCTTTCATACATACTTGTATCGTGTTCATTAGGATACCACATTCACAGTTGCATCTATTGACTTGCATTGCCATAATTAACAATATATCAATATAGAAAGACCTGGGGCTACTCTTGGATATATTCTAACAGTATGTACAATCTAAAAAATGAACTATAAAGAGTAACTGCAATTGAGCTAGGCACAAAGTGTATGTGAAAGAAAAAATGAATGGGAATATATTCAAAGAATATGTTTTTTATTTATATTTCTATTAATATATCAAAGAGTAGTCCTAGGTTTCTATATTGATATATTTTCCCTGCCCTAGGTACTCATAGTTGTTCGCTGGGGGTCCCTTTTCTTTACATTATATTGCCACAATTAACTACATGTTCTCTCCCTTACCTTTACTTCCTTTGAATTGTTTTCTGCTTAATATTAGATAACATGTTTTCTCTCACTATAGGCATGGTATGAGATTTACTTCTGTTATTTTAACTGTATCGATATTTGAGTTGTATCTTTGGTACTCACACAACACTTCCTGAGAGTAAATGTTGTAGTCGTCCCACTCTGTTATGGGCTCAGACAAGAATGCCTTGATGGTGTGCCTTTCAAAGTGACCCTGGCAGAAATTGTATGGATCAACTCACTAAAACGATGCTAACATTACATTCTTAAAGCATTAGCTGTGTAACAGTGTCTTCAATTAAATAAATATCATGTTTCAAGGCAACTACTTTACAAAGCTAAACAACAGCACCAAGATAGATCTCAATGCTTTTATGCACAATTTGTTAGGCTAATTGCTTCATTCTATCTGTTGATTTAGGCTCAATGGTGTTATCCACACTTAATGACATTCTGCAGTCTGTTCCTGCCAAAACAATTCAATAGCAGTTGAAGATAGGTGTATTGACAAGACACTGTTACAAAAAATATGCCATGATTGCTTTTGAGATCAGTCTTAATAATAAAGTTTAAGGCTGTAGGCTAGTCATGGCATAATACTTTAGAAATCATGGCCACTCAATATGAAGTATGGAATCAGTTTCTATTCAGGTGAAGTTGAGCCTGACCCATTGATTTATATATTATATAATTTGGGAAGTCAATTGACAATTATGACATCTAATCAGTACAAATTAAAATTACAGTCGTCTAAAAGATCATTTGACAGAGTACTTGTAACCAGCATTGGCCATTCTCCACATAAGCCTGGCAAGCCGAAAGGCTGACCAAAATAAACTACTCACGTGATATTCATCCGAGGCTGCAGGATGCAGTTATTCTAACTGTAATTCAGACTGCATCAGGAAGCTGGATAAATCAGTCATCAGGGCCAGGAATTCATTGCCTATCAACCTAAATCCAGCCTGACCATGGCCAGTCCATTTTCAGAGGTGTCTAATGGAGTTTATAGGCAGCAGTAATATGCAGTATACCATAGAGTTGTACGTCATGGCCCAGAATGGTCAGTATTGCTCTCCTTTAGGCAAGTATGCATGACAGTGGAATGGCAACCTGCTCCTGATTAAAGATCAGTGTCTCTCGGAGAGTCAATATGAAGAGTTTACTAAACAGTCATGCAGATTCAACCGCCAGCCCACAGACCTCAATCTAACCATACAGTAACATGTTGTACATTTCACATAATCCGTTGCAGTATGCAGACCACATCAAGTTCCATAGCTGTTGTAACAGCAGAGAGTCCACAGTTTGAGACTTACATCAATGGTTCCTCACAGGCTATGGACACCTAAACTAGTGTTCTGTTCAGAGTCAGCCTCAGGTAGCCTCAGTCCATGAGTGCTGGAATCAGTAAAGGAAGACCTTGATGCTTCTTTTGAGTATTTGGATAGCACGTTTTTCGGCAGAGTCATAGTTCCTTGCCTCAACATGGCTTACTGTAGCACATGCCTCATTGAGGATGTGACTGAGGGTGCTATGGTATTAGTTTTGGGGTGTGGCCTACAATCCATAAAAATTCTGACCAGCAGAAGCTGCATAGTGTTCTACTTCCCTACATGTTACTTTGGTGTGATACCATTTATGGCCTCCTGCCCCCTTCTGAGGGTTGCCTCTCCACACAACACCACTACTTATTGGCAGAATCTGTCATCTGGTGTAGACCTTGCACCTAAAAGTATAATCTGTACTTCAAAACCCCATATTTCTGTGGTAGGCTGCAAAAGCCTACTTTTCAAATGTTTATTGAAAAACTGACAGACAAACTAAGTTGGCCACTTGTGTTAGAAACATACTAGAATTGACAAATTTGAAGAGTAAGGTTATCCATTATGAAAATTAAATTAACTCATTATATGATATTTATTCATACTTTTAATTATTTGTCATTCCCTGGTACAATCTAATGCATAGTAGTTGGCAAATCTGTTCAAAATTGTGTTAATATTCTGTGATTGACCTCCTGCTGGTGACATCTCATTATCAATTATTAAACCTAATCTCCCCTAGATCTGAGGTGGACAATGGCCTGACTTCAAAACTAAGTCCATCCACACAAAGGACTGAAGGAGGAAGATAGACTTGCTCCACTGCAAACAGATTTTATATCCCTGTGAAGGCAAGCCACAGCACCAAAGTCATTTGAATTGGATGCTGATCCTCACACAAGTGGTGGCAAACAGAGCATGAAAAAATGCAAATTGGGCCAGTGAGGTGACCATTGTCTTTGATTCTTGGTGGAAGTAACGTAGATGGACTTGGAATTGGTTTTGGGAGGAAGATAGATCAAGGTAAGGCAGTAGAAAAGCTTATTTTCTGTATTGAGGGGCATTCACTGCACTAATTCGATAGATACCGGAAAGAATACTCCAGGAACAAGTCTGTTTGTTAAAGATGAAAAAAGCATGCTAAGCTTGATTTACAGAGGAGCGTTTGCTTATCACTAACTAGTTGTAGCCTTTAAAGTAGCCTCTTTTATCCTCTATCATGAGAAAAGGGACTCTAAGAAGAAAATTATGTTTGTCAACTTGCTTCTATAACAATTCTTATCTTCCTGAGAGAGAACTCAAGAGAAATGTTATCTCCCTCTTTGTCTAGGATATTTGAGAATATAAATCTGCTCCAAGGGCTAAAGGAGATAGTCTCTTGTGGCTCCACAGGACAGAGGTGTCTAATTTCTTCCAGTGGACACCACCTGCCCGGTGGATAAAGCAAAAGAAGCTGTATTGTCATGAAAAAAGAGCCATCAGAACAGAAGTAACTGCTCATTTTCTTTTTTGCCTTTGTGTAACTTATCTGATGCATTTGGGAATTACACGCTCTGAGGAGAAAAGGAGTTGCTGTTGTTGTGGAGCAGGGATCTTTGGGCCCAGCTGTAACAGTATATTTTGTTGATAAATTGAATTGAAGTTGCAGGGAGCCTTTCTACAACCAACAAAAAAAACTCATTAAACTTTTTCTAAAAATTGGATCTTAAATAAATTTAATCTTATCAGTATTGACAGAAGTTCATGAGCCTCCCCAAAAGAGACGTGACTTCAGTGGCTACATTTTGGTGGCAAGTCCCATATGAACCTCTTGCAGCCATGTTTAGCTACTCCATGCAAAAGATTTTTGACTTTCCGAAATCTTTTAAGTGTGAAGGTAAATTGTCTGATCTGGAGGAACCACCAAAACATACCCAACCATGCCCAATCTTGGGCTGGCATCAAAAGGTGCATAGGTCTAGGTCTAAGTCTACTGAACCCAACTGTAGTTCTTAAGAGGCAGACCATCAAACAGATTGGTAGTAGGCTGGAAGTGACATTCTTGCAACCTACATGGAAAAGAAGCTTTTGCTTTGTACCAATCATGTTGCTATTCTTCAAATGATACTATTTTTCTTTCTTAATATGTAGCTGATGTTACCATGATTCAGCTGTCAATGTACCCAGTTGTGAAGCAGTGTTTCCTTCCTTTCCTCCTTTTTTGTCCATATATTCAATTGCTGGAGCTCTCTTGCATCTTAACTCATAAAAACCTGACCAGTTCTTGAACAAGCATAGTATATATATATTTTTGACCTGTATCTTCATTTTTATAATCATTACCAACTTTCCACGAGGTACAAAGTCAAATACTTTCCAACATGAATGTACTCTTTGCTCTCAATGTGAACAGACAAAAGGGTAATTCTGAAATACTGAATGAATTTAGTTTCCTCATCAACTTGCACTACTTGAAGACAAATTCATAGTTGTGCCTCTGCCACTGAAAAGTTTAACCTCTGCTTTAATATATCCATATTTTGATTGACAGATGCTTAAATGGTGGCTATAAGCTAAACATAGTGTTTTTTCTGAGGTGAGAGAGTGTAAATATCTTAAAATAAAGCTACGACTTTTTGATGCATTACCACATGAGCTTTGCTCAAAGACTATGAATTTCACTGTTTCAGTACTGGCAGTCTCTGCAAAAAGGGAGGGCTACCATAAGCCAAGCAGACACTGTGTCACAGCATTCTGCATTACTTGCAGCTTTTTATCATGCTTTGGCCCTGATTCCAAGCTGCATGGTACTAGGGGCGCTTTAAAATTGCATGCAATTTTATTGTTACTGTCTGGTAAATTCAACCTACTACCATGCAATTATGAGTAAGACCCCATGGAATGCCACATGGAATCCCTTATGCCATGAGATATAACCATATATATTTACCACCTGCTCTGAGCAGATGGTAAATGTATGCAATGGTTCTGGGTGGGGATGGGGTGATGGCGGGGGCTTGGAAGAGTATGGGAGGGAAGGGGAAGTTATTTTTCTGGCAGGCGGTGCATTGCATACTCCCCTTTTAGAAACAAATGCAGAATGAGGCTTGGCTGCTGCAGCAGCCAAGCACTCAGCCAATATATGTGGAAAATATTATGTTTGGTTCCCCCACACGGTAAAACGGGGTGAGGAAATTAACACACAAATGCATGTGTTCATTTTGATACACTCAAATTGTCATCAAGGCCTGTGCAAAATAATAGGTACAAACTGTTAAAATAATCTAACCTTGGCAGTACCAGAGCCATGCGAGAACTTGGAATAGATGTGTAACAAGTAGGAACTTAAAATCCTTTGAGGATTTGTAGACGTAATAATCATATTCAACTGCAAATCAATAATTCTAAATCAATAATTCCAGATTTTGGAACTTTGTGACTGAAGATGATGATTTTGCTAATGCGTCTAGTTAGATGTCTATTGATCATAAGTATGCAGGGTAAAGCACCAGTGCAGTTGTTGTCATTAACTCTTCAATGGTGCCTCTTCATGACTACTTGGAACAATTTTCAACAAAAGCTGAATGCCAAGAGCAATATTGTTAAAATGAATGCCAGGAGAATACATTGAACCCGTAGGTGAATATATGTACATATTAAAAATCTGGAAGCAAAGGCAAATCACTGTGACACTCCTCATGACATCTTCTGGGGTGAAGAATGAAAAGTGGGGGACTGACACAACATGGGATGCCACTGACAAATAATTCCTATCCGTTTGTGGTTGGTGCCTAGTTTTCCGCAGTATTTCAGCTGTAGGAGGAGGAGAGAGAACTATAATCCAGTGTGTTGAAGACAACCAATAGGTCAAGCAGGATTTTTTCTCTGACAGTGGATCAACTCACCTCCTTTCTCATGCCATTAAGGATGGCTATGGTGACTAATTATGTACTGTGGGAATGCCATAAACTTCCTTGGGAATACCCCAGAGATTATTACAGACTATCTCTTAAGTAGTTTGGCTGGGCTGAGTAGAGTTGAAAAATACCTATATTCAGTCAAAACTGTTGGGTCAGTCTAGTACTCCATAAGTTTGGGGCTTTGTATGGAGCCCCAGTCAGTCACTAGAGATTTAAAACACATTATTTGTCTAGGAAAGAGAAATTCAATTATTTAAAGGGTGACATTTTTTAAATAGAAATGCCTTAGATAGAGTCATTTCCATGTAAGGCAGTTCACAGTATAATCAAAGATCACATAAGTCCAGGAGGAGCGGCTATATTAAAATATCAAGCAGTAAACCCCATCTTTATTTCTGAATATGAAACATGAGCATCATTCTGATGATAACTAAGGGAGATTCCTTAAGTGAAGAGGAGGCAAAGGCAATGGTTCATATGCTTTTGGATGTAAAAAGTTACCACAATTTTAAATGTCTTCACAATAATATAAACAGCTGTACACATCTGAAGACAGTACTCTCAGAAGATCAAGTGACTTCTTGTTTGTAAAATATATTATGAATTTCTCTAAATACACAGGCATTAAAAATCTTAATAGGACTTGATTTATATCATAATTAGGAGCCTTTGATCATTCTGGTGGGCATACTAAATATAGAAGTCAGAATATCAAGGATACTAAATATCGAGTACAAAATTTCAAAACAAAATATCGACAGGTAAGTAAGTCTAGATTTTCCATACCTAACTGCACATATATGTACCCATTTGGAACATATATCTTGAAGGCGTGTAGATGTGGAGTTAGGAATAGTAAATCTATACTTCCCTATTGGCACTTAGAATATGATATTTTGTCCCTTGATATTCTGTCCTCGATATTCTTGTATGTCGATATTCTTCATGTCGATATTCAGTAGTACAATAATCATTCTCTATAACTCCATATTCAAATGCAAATGTTTTAGGATAACCACATTGCTTAAGAAATATTGCTGAACAAGACTTACCAATAGCTACTAGTAGACAGAAAATGAACCACTGCAGCACATCCAAATGTGGTGAGTAACAGCCTGTGCTTGTAGGATAATGAAAGGACATTTTCATGCAAATAAAAGAGACCCCTTCACATACCAAACATCCCAGTGGTGGATACTATTGAGGCTTTATTCCCTGAGAGGGCGTACTCTTTACAACCCAGTCCAAATAGACACTAAAATCCCGATATAAAATGTAACGGAAAAAGCAAGATGAAGCATATCCCTGTGTGTAACATATAACAACTACAAATTAATTGGTCTAAATTTAATTCATAGGCCCTTTAAGTATGATGTGCTCAAGAAAACGCATCCACAATAACAGTTGTTGTTAGTTATAGATTTCTAAAACTTTTCTCTGCTGTTCTTAAAAACCTGGAGGTACACCTTGAAAGTGTATTCACCCTGACAAAAAGTAATTTTATTTGCTGCTTCATTATCTGCTTGAAAATACAGGATAGTTCCTCTTCATCAGGTCTTAATGCCTTCTGTGACAAAGCAGTTGTCAAGCTCTACAAGAAAGATGTCACCCTCAAAACTGACCTATTGCTCCACCTGGTTTCACAAGGATATTCTAGAGTTGAAAACATCCCCTTTACCATGCATAGGATATATTCTCATTATGTTGTCTCTCACTCTCCACAAAGTAAGAGTAAACAGAAGTAATTAACTTAGGTTACAGAAATAAATTATCTTAGAGGCACCCAGACACATTTTCAATGTTAACAATACCATAGATGATATCTTTCCAGTGAAAATATTGCTTGAATGTTCACCCTCCAAATATCTAAAACCATTACTGATCTTGCATCACTTTTTGAATAAAAAGCCAAATCGAACTTCAACTCTTTGCCACCAATTGCTCTTAAATGTATAGTTATACTTCACATGGATAAATAATTGATGAAACTAGTTTTTTTTCTCTAGTCTAGTGTATAATATCGAGCAAGATATTTGACACAGGGCATATTCTTCATAAAAAGGCTCGAGTTTCCAATCACTTTGTGATAAAATTAAGTCAAACCAGTTCTCTAATTATTCAAAATGTTTAAAATTCTATCAAAAGTGTAGTCCCCAACCAAACCTTTGTAATATACAAGATAACACCTCACTGTCCATCTCTGGAAAGGAAATCCAAAATACGTCACCACCAAGCCTGTTTCATCTATTACTGCCACCACTTCCTGTAGTATCCCACAAAGGACACCCTTTAAAGCACTATCCCTAGCAGATCTTTCTGACATAGTCAGTAGCATCAAAGCCACTTCTTATGAAGATAATGTCTACCCTTGTCCTAGAATCAAAGCTCTTTCGAGGGATGGTCTCTTACCAGGCCAGATCCTCCCACTTCTAAAGAAATATACTCTTGACCCTAGTGACCTTGCCAACTAGCGGGCCATCACTCACCTACCATTCATTGGAAAGATCATTGAAAAAGTAGTCTATATTCAACTCAAAGATGATGTATTTCTGTCTCCTGTACGACTATGAGTCTGGGTTCAGATCATGTGGTATCAGGCAGATCACTATGTTATATACCTCAGACAATGCCCTCCAAATTACAGGTAAGAATGAGTGTTGTCTCCTGATATGGGAGGACCTCTCAGCTTCCTTCAATGCAGTCGACCACCCCACTCTCATTTAGACCCTGGAGTCTTGAATAGGATTCATTAGAAATGTCCTTCAGTGGTTCTCTTTCTACCTTCCAACCAACACCAGTTTATTCCTATGGCCACCTCAAGGTCCTAAAAGATCCCTGTCACCTGCGGAGTCTGCCAATGTTCCGTACGGTTTCTTGTCATCTTCAACCTCTACATGGAGCCACTTAATGCTTGACTCACAGTTAACAGCATCAAGATTCACCAATAAGCCGATAATACAAAACCATCTGCTTCAGGCATCCGCTGCCTCAAACCCTGCTGTGCACAACATCTAGGCAAGGGCTGCTCCTCCGAAATGGTGGAGGAGTGTTGCCCCACTGGCTCAGAGCCAGTAGCAAAAAAATAAAATGATCTTTCATTATTGTTTTATTTTTAAGCAGCTGGCTCAGCCAGCGTGTGCAGGTAGGGGTGAGGCTGGGGCATGGTAGTGGGGAGGAGGAGTGCTATGTGCACTCTCTAAGTGTGGATGTGTGTTTGGCCGGCTGTCGCAGGCTGGACAAACACACATACGCACTTAGGTTTCTCTAACCCGGCTTTAGAGAAACCCCATAGTCTCTCTGACCTGAACGGAGCGTCTTTCTCAGTCCCATCCCCGTGCTGCAGGAGTCTGTGACGTAGTCCCAGTGTCTGCTGGAAAAAGGAAGACCCATCACCGAGGCACGACGCGGGAGGCAGCCAGCAGCAGGTAAGTTTAACTTTTTTTCCATTTTTTATTATTCTTAAAGTCCCTCGTCCCCCCTCTTCCACAACCCCTCCCGCACTTCTCCTCTCCCCACTACTTTTTGTATGTGGTGGTTCACTGCATCCAGATATGAATATTCAGTGACTACCTAAAGCTCAACCAAACCAAGATGGAATTCCTGTTATTTCCCAAGAACAACAAACAAGAAACAGTACAAACCTAGTGCAATAACATGAACCTTGACAGTTTCAAACCCTAACTACATTGACCATGAACTCCAAACTCACCCTCAAGGAACACATTGCCAAAAAACAAAGAAGGTCTGGTACCAGCTTTCTCTTCTAAAGAAAGTGAAACAGTTTTTTCAAGAAAGAAATTTCAGAACTGCTGTTCAAGCCCTTTAACTCTTGCACCTGGATGGTCATAATGCCCAGCCCTATGGCCTTTCAGCCTCCCAGTGGCATGTCTTAAGAGCATTCTACAAGTCACAACACATCTTATCCAGTACCGGAAGAAATATGATCACATCCCTCCCATCCTGATGAAACTCCATTAAATCCCATTGCCAATCCGCACCATCTTCAAAACCAGCTATATCATATACAAAGCCATCATAACCTGCATCCTTGTCTTTCTAGCAGGCAATCTAACTATCTCTAGTTGTACTTGGTACACCAGCAATCAAACTGCAAGATTAAGTAGCATAAAAAAGAAAAAAAAAGACAGAAAGTCTTTTCTATCTACACACCAAGGATCAGGAGCAACATTCTACATCCATCAGGACCGCCCCCATAGCTGCTCCAATTTAGGAAAAAGTTGAATACACATCTCTTTAAAAACACTGCATCTAATGCATTAACAGTTCACAAATCAGCTACCTCTCCTATAACGTTATGCTTGTTTGTACCCTGTAGCATGCTCTGCTGCCTCTGGACGAGGTTGATGCTATAGAAATACCAGACACACATGAAAACATTGTAAGAAATTGGATTATTAGCTGTGCATGATGTGAGGTCTGCACAAGTAATAGGTCCAAACCTTTCTCTTCACTGGGAACCAAGCACCCCAGGGTAGAAAAGCAGAGCAATCAGTCCAAAGCCTGCTCAGGGGAGGTGTTTTGGGCTTTTAATTGCCTTTTGCTTACACGCAATAATAGCACCCAATATTAGATTGTTTCCTCCGTGATTTTTTAGTTTGGGCAATTTGTCCTTTTTTCAATAGGTTGGTCCCATTCTATTCTGTCATCGAGTCCTGAAGAAGACCTTCTGTTCAGGCTTTCACTGGCCCCTCTCCCTTTTGCTGGATCGAAACATTGACACTTTACAAAGCGTGGATTGGATTATTTGTCCATAAAAGGGGCGATTATGATTGAGGCAATAACCCTTGTTGAATGAGACATGCCGTACAATAAATGTAAAGGACAGGTTTCGCTGTAATGATTATGATATATGTATGAGGTCTATTTCCTCCCTCCGTATTCTATTTGAATTTCACACACAGGCACTCTTTTTGAGGACCTTCTTTCTCTTTTTTTGCCTATCTGGTGCGACCATATGCAAATAATGAAATTATACTGTCAAGTTACATATATAAAAAACTCATGCATTTACATCTTTGTGTGTGATAAGAATTGATATTACTGTATACACTCTTCCGTATTGATAGAAGTAATATCTTACCTTCTACCTCAAGGTTGAGGAGGCTGGTTTGGACAAATGAAATTACAATATGCTAATCAGTGTAGTATTGTCCTTTCTCTTTGTCTCCGAATGGACTACTGTTGTCTAACCAGTAGCTTCTACTACTTGTCATCTGTCATTTCCCTCCTAATTGCTTATAAAAAATTGCGTTCGCGTACGATCCACATGAAAAGACTGGGCACCCAGCAAACATCACGTAATTGCCCAGGCAAAGCAGCCCACATCGGATTTCTGTCTGGAAATGCTGAAATCTCAAAATTCTTCACAAAACCTTTTAAACCTGATCAAGGGTCCTTTCAAATTGCACCAATTGACCAGGGCAAAGCCCAGGACAAAGGAACAGATAAAGCGGAGAAAAGTAATTCTTCTATACAAAGTATTAAAGCCTGCGACGGAATGCTGATAAATGACATTACAACCTTAACATCTGTGAAAGACGATGATCGTCAAGGATGCGCTGACCCTCCTCCTAGTCTGAATGATCATAAGACCCGTCAAATTTCCGAAACAGACTTTACTTTACCGGATATAAAAATGAACGAAACATTATTCCAAAGGGTTGATAAAGTAACAGCGGAGACCCCAGCACCTTTAAATAGCACTCCTCAGAAAACATCCTCCCAAGAAGTAAACTATTCTCAACTCTCCGAACTTCCATTCTTAAATAATATGCTATCATCTAATGGCCAAACCCCAGTGTCTGACTCATTATTGACCCTTCAAAACATCTTGGAGTCAGTATCTCCTAGGGAATATAATGGAAAATTCCGATCAGATGCTGGATACACAAATAGGAATGCTCCAATACCTAGTCAGCAAGAAAAAGAAACATCAGCAATTGGACCAGCAAGTCTCACCACTGAAAAGCAAAGGAGAGGCGGTAGGAAAATCGGACATTCCAAAAGATAACCCTCTAATAGAAACTCCTTCTCTACTAAAGAACGAAAAGGCGACCCAAATCAACTGGAATTCTAAAAAGGAAAGATCAAAAAAACAGACAATGGAAAAAATTTCTCCCTTAGAAAGCTATTTAAAGATCCAAATAAGGAAAATGTCCGAAACAAAGAAATTCCTTACTATCCAATCTTTTATCAATGCAGATCAAAGGACCCACTTCCATCTCCTAAAACAGAGACAAGCACAATAGTCACAACAAAGAGCGAATCCTCAACAACTGATCTTTCGGACCCAGTTTTAAATAAAAAGGAAAAAAGGACAAAAAAGATCCGCAGCAAGAGACCAAGAAAAGAGCTAGAAGAAGATTCACGAAAAAAAGCACAGAAATTAAAATTTCCGATGAATTTAACTCATGAATGTAAAACCACAGAAAAGGTACAATCTCCAAGATCTGTAATAAGAGTACATGAGATCGGTCACTGTGACCGAGGTCTCAAGGAGAAAGTAAATCAAAAACTACTAAATCCTTCTGCTCCACAATTTTCTATGCCTGGGTACGATACAGAGCAACCAGCGTTACTTTATGCCCAAAACAAAGAACAGTTTTCGGGGGCAATAAGTTCCCAGGTACAGCGGAGTCAATCATGCTTTTTGGAATTTTCTGACTTATTTCCTCAGGAAATGATCCACTAAACCGAGGGAGAATAGTGAATCTAATCCACAAGATCCCTCAGTTACAGTCTCTAACAAGTTCCGAAATAAAATTAGTGGCGTTTCCGTCAATGTCTAAAAGCACGGTGGCTATTGTGGAATTCAGGTCGTGTGTCACCCCAACAATAATTTTAAATGAAAGTGAGACCCTTTATAAAAACGGATATGACGTTGCAGTCGCAAATAATAAAGGAATTCAAATAAAGGGGAAACTCAAGGAAAAGAACAGTTTAAAAATACAGTCTTTTGACGATAAAATCAGCAGCATTAAAAACTCCGTCAGTATCCCTAATGAAAATCTTATCATCTCGATAGAAAATGGAGAGAGAGTGATCTGGAAAAATAACAAAGTTAAGCAGGAGAGCTCCCCAAAGGAACATCAGTGGTCCTGGATACCAGAGACCCTACATAGCCACAAACAGGGAAGGGAAATCAAACTCCCTTTTTAACAGTAGGCTGTCCATCGTATCCTGGAACATAGCAGGAAAAAATAAAGAGAAACTGGCGTTAATCTTGGAGGATTCCCCGGCGTTGGTCACACTTCAAGAAACCTGGGCAACAAAGCCCTTCGATCTAAATGACTATTTTGTTTACAACAAAGCAGCAGAACCGGTGACTCTGGGTCACGCTAAAGGAGGACTAGCTATATTACTTCATGAGGAATACTTTTGGGATCAGGAAGTTATCCCCATGTATAAAAAAAAATCCAATGCCTAAAGGTTAAAAGCTGGCATGTCGCCAAGGACTCTTCAACTGACCTAATAATTTTTAACGCTTATATTCCACCAGGTCCCTCGAACGATGTTCTTATGGTAAAAGCATTTGAAGAAATAGAAAAGGTGGTGGAAGAAAGAGGATTCCCTCCTGTTTTCCTTTTAGGAGACTTCAACGGGAAAATATCCAATGATCTCCTAGAAAAATGGGAATATGAAGAACAAGTAGAAGCTCTATCAATCCCTACTCCATTATTACCCCCTGGGATTAAGGCAGACAAACGAGGGAAAATCCTATTATCTTCTCCTCCCATAATAAACGGTGTCATCCGAAATGGATGCACTGAAGGAGACATACTGGCAACTTTCACTAGAAAAGGCAACTTCACCTCTTCTATTTTAGACTACATGATCTGCAGTTAAGATCTGTTCGGCTGAGTCGCAAAATTAAGTACCAAATTCCAACAGGGAAGTGATTACGCAATACTAAGACTCAAAACTAAAATAACAATGCAACGCACCTCTCCGGGGCCCATTATGCATCTACAAAGTTCTGTATTCGTGAATCAGGCCTAAGGGCGTTTAATATGGGCATCCACCGCCTTTAACAAAATCAACTCCGCAATTGATAACGCAAAAGTACTACAATTTACGTATTCCTCGGACCCAGTAGCAAATTTTGAATTAGTGCTTAATAAAATTATGCAAGCTCTACAGGCATCTCTAAAACAGCGGGACTCTGGAGCAAAATCTCACACAAGAAAGAACCCAGATATAAGAGCTACCGCATTAAACAAACTAATTCGCCTGCAATTTCTACAGTTTTCAGAGACAAGAGATCAAGAAATTAAACATCTAAAAAAATTCACGGAGGAGGGAGAAAGAAAAAATTCGAAAATTGCAACAGGATAAAAACTGGGTCGAAATTCAAGTTGCAGCAAAACAAAACAATATACAGGCGTACTGGAGATTAATAGCCAAACAAACAGGAACTAAGAAATCCTTGCAAGCTTCACCAGTTCCCCCGATTGAATGGGAAATATATCTACGTAATCTATATAAATCAAATCGTAATCAAGAAAAACGGAGTCAACCATTAAGTATGCAGTGGGGAATATTCAAAATACTTCTCCCCCTGTGGCTCGCCAAATAGAGTATCATATAAAGAGAGCAAGATCATCTGCTGCAATGGGCCTGGACCAAATTCCGATGAAGGTACTTCAAAGTAAACCCGAGGAATGGAGTACATTTTTAGCACCACTATACTCTCATTGCTACTCTACCGGGAAAATCCCTAAATCATGGAAGGGGAGCATTGTGATCCCAATCCACAAGAAAGGATCTCGGCTGCAACCAGGTAACTACCGACAGATCGCATTGTTGGACGCAATAGGGAAGATCTTCGCAGCAAGTGTCCTGGACCATCTTAAAGATTGGGCCTTTTCTTCCGCAGTGATCCCTCTTAATCAGGCCGGGTTCAGACAGAAACATTCGGTAACGGATAATATAGCAGTTTTACAGACAATTATCGACAAATACGTGGTCTTAAAATCACAGGTCGTTTATGCCGTCTTTGTCGATTTTTCAACCGCATTCGATAGAGTGGACAGACCAACACTCTGGAATAAACTCAGAAATCAGGGAATCCCGGAAACTCTTCTTCATTTAATTATTTCACTACATTCAGAAACCTGGTGCCAGGTACAAATGGGAAAGAAAAGGGACTTACCAGCCCAATAGCCACACCAAATGGACTTAGGCAAGGTTGCCTACTGGCTCCCCTCCTTTTCTCATTATATCTCAGTGACCTCCCGGATAGTTTTCTGCAGGTTGTCAATTTCCCTCCGAAGATTGCATCATGTAATATACACATAATGATGTATGCTGATGACGTGGTAATTTTTGATCTTACCCCATTCGGATTACAAAGGAACCTAGACGTGCTAACAATATATACAGAAGAAAACTTCTTGGTTCCAAATATAACAAAAACGAAAGTAGTCCCATTCAGAGGGAAAAACCATCACACAAAATACAACTGGATATTGGGAGGAGAAACAATAGAAGTGGTAAAAGAATATACCTATCTGGGGCGAATATTCACTCAATCATTACTAAACTCTCCTCACCTGCAGCACTTGAGTCGTAAAGCAGACATTCACGTGGGGGCGCTTCAACGATTATATTCTTCTTCCGGGCAAAGGCACTTCTTTTCCTTACTACAGGTTTACAGTTCTAAGATTCCCCCTATCTTATCGTACGCTCTGGAATACATCCCAATTACCGAGTGACATCAAATACAAACTAAAGAAGGGAAAATCCTCCGCAAATTGGCTAAGGTCCAACAAGTTGTCCCTGCACAAGCACTGTGTTTGGAATTTTCTTTAGTCAGCTCCTTCGCCAGAGTCATCACCAATATATTAAGATCGGCTTACAATCTTTTACATGCAGATCAAGGCACTTTAAGATTTTTACTAAAAATGGAGACATTCGAACCCGAATCCACAAAATATACTTTTAGCCAGAATCTGATTATTGCTTATAAATTATCAAAATGCACAAATGAACTCTTGAAATCATGGACTCCTGCCCAATTGAAGCTTTTCCTGAAACATCTGACGCCGAGGATCAGCTTCGAACTGGACATTTTGCACTGTTCTAAATTGCACCATTACGAATTTTACGCAGAATCAATTGCATACAAACAAGTTCAACAATATATTCGTTTTTCCTTAAGGCATGGAATCCGGCGTTGTATAATTTTATTGCGGCTAGGGTTACTCCCTTTTAATTCATTGACTTTTAAATGGAATCATAAAGAAAATGCTACCAGCATTTGCGATCTTTGTAATGGTGGAGTGCAAGATCTGAAGCACGTATCGTCGGTATGCCCGAACTCGAAACTGGTCGAGGCCAGAAGGCGCTACTTAAAAACAATCCAATTTAGATATAACAGCGCATCTGTGCAGAGTCTAATCTTGCTTTTTAAATCTCCCCCAGACGAATTTGTGTGTCATAAATTTTTAAAAACCTTTTTAAATCTGTATTGAACGTTTTTACGTATATTGTTATAACAAATGATTTGTTTGAAATTTATTGTTCTCAGCAGAGAACTAAATCAAATAAATTAAACTTGAACTTGAACTTGACTACTGTTGTTGCGCATCACTTCTTGGGCACCACATCATATCTAAATATAACCTTTCAGGGCATTGTGGGTGGTTCCCTCAGTGTAGCAGTACATTTTTCTCCTGCTGCTGGGCTTCGGTAAGCATTTCTTCCTTTGTTTTTTGTTTTTTTAAATGGGAGTCCCAGGCCAGAAAGTGGCATTCCAGTCTCCAAAGTTGTTGGGGACACAGAGGGAGTCCCAAGTCACCCACAGCCCCAGTCTGTACCCCATATACAGCTCCTATGCTCCGCAGGCAAACTTAATTTGTTCCATCAGCAGACCAGATTGTTTTTAGACCTCCACACCCCCTCAAGACACAGGCACAAGAGGGTGGCGGTAGTCTGAGCATCACTCCCAGGGCTCTTGCCACCCTGGGAGCAGAGTGATGGGTGGCACAGCACCCCAACAATTGACATCTCCGTCCGAGGGGATGTGGTTCCCGGAACAACAATGCTTGTGCTGGCTCGGGGGATCGAGTCCCCAGGCCAAAAAATAGTTTGCAGTGAGGGGCCCCATGCACATCCCTCTCCCTAATATTCAAGTAATTAATGTGTGCCGACCCCCAGGCAATGGCCCACCTAGGTGGTAATTTCTGAAAACAGCAGCAAAGCCCCACATGCTCTGTTTCATGGCTAGGGGTCAATGGTCAAAATCTTTGGAGGTTCATAACTTGGGCCCCATTTTGGATGACCTCATGCTTAATTTACTCCTGGTGGCAAGATCTAGCCACCAGGACTATTTTCAGCAGGCCTTCTGGCCTCAAAATGTTCAAATCCTCTGGGGAGCTGGTTTACTGGCTCCCTGTGCCAGCCTTCTCCTCTGCTGTGCCCTCCACAGACCCCATGAACTCCTGGTCATCTGGCAGGTCATCTGGGGGCAGTGGAGTCCAAGTCTTCCCCCTGGTTCTAAGGGGATGTAAGGGGGGCCAGTACCACTGGCCCTGGAGAGACCTACTAATCATGGGTTGAGCTGTAGATAGAGCCTTCAGTCCATCAGGGCATCAAGGGTCTTGTCCTTCTAGTTGTCCATGCTGTTGAAGCTGGCACTGTCCAGGTCGAGGGTATGGCTCTCCTTCGTGTTCTGGGGATGACACGTTTATGCCCAATCCAACCTGTAGGATGTTGGACATCCTTTTTTTTTTCTTACCATAAAACTGGTTCTGGTCAGTTCTTTCCTCTTCCCTGGGCTTGACTCCAGCCTGGCTAATGACAAAAATGCTTGTGTCAGGTCTCTTTGTGTGTCCTAGGGAAAGTCCCTTTGAAGTGTAATCAGGTCAGGGTACAACTCCTCCCCAGCCATCCTGTCATGTCATGAAGACCTACTGCCCAAGAAGCCCAGACCCTTTTCTGCACTGTCTTCTCAAATGGCTAATACCCAGTGGGGGAGTCATCAGCAGCCCAGGCAGCTGGAAACTTCCAGAAAGGCCAGAGATGCTTTAGCCAGGAAAACACCAAGGGCCCGATTCTGATGCGGGTTGGAAAAGCTTCCCGACCGAGGGCCTGATTCTGATGCGGTTAGGAAGGCCTCCTAACGGCATTTGCTCCTTCCAAATCAGATCGGGAACGTGTCTTCCCGACCGAGGGCCCAATTCTGATGCGGTTAGGAACAAATGTTCCCATTGAAGTCAATGGGAGTTCAACCAAATCGTATCTGGAAGCATCCGGATGCATCCTACTCCGCCGGTCGGACTTTCCCGATCCGAGTGGGTCAAACACCATTTCCCAACCGATTCGGTCGGGAAGCTTTTCCAACCCGCATCAGAATCGGCCCCTAGGTGTCTAAAAGTATAATTTCTAAAATATGAATTTATAATCTGACCTTTCCATGAAAGAGGATTTCAAATCACAATTCAAATTAGTGGAAAACGTATTGCTCTAGCTGCTCCCAATTCAAATTTAGCATTTAATAAATGCAATAATGTAGCCCAATAATTCCATATGGCAGTAGCAAGATATGTTACAGTGAAGTACGTTTTTGGGGATATTTCACTGTAAGGAAATGCTCAACATTAACTTCTACATATCCTACTTTTAAATATCTGCACTCTCCCATTATTTGGCAATATCCGGTATATCAGGGTAACTTATCAATAATTAAATAGAAGATTTAGGCCTATCAAAAGGGGTATTTTGACAGTTTGTTTTTACAGTGTGAAAAACTGCCACCTGTAGGTTACTTGTGTGCAACTACCAGGCTGCATACAACTGTAGTCTCTTGCGTGTGGCATGCACCCGTATGCACAGGCGTGTGCACACATCTTCAAATGTAATCAGCCAAGTGCCCCTTACACTAACTGCATCTCAGCATCCTTATCTTAAAAATGGACGCTGGTGGTAAACACACGTGGTCCAATTTACAATTAAACTACTGAGAGTGAGACTCAGGTAGTGAGACTCACCCAAAAAAATGGTTAAAAAACAGGTAATCCAAAGCTAAAAATCCTGGCATACTAAATGGTCAGAACCAATTTTCAACATGCACATACTTGAGGCATAAATGTTAAAAGTTATCCAATGCATAGGCCTCCTCACTAGCAGTATCCGATTGCTAAAAGGGGCAAGGGGTGTTGAATGATCCATTAAACTATGAATAATCCCTCCCTAATATGGTAGTCTTGCAGATTGCCATTCTAAATCTTTGCACATTTTCATGAAAGCTTTGCCATATGTTTCTGTTTTACCAGTATTGCAAGCCCTGCTTCTCCCTTGACTGTGCTTTACATCTCTGATGAACTCTGACAGAGAAACCTAAGTCTAAAGTTGATTTTACTTATGCCAGGCTAGTTTGGATGGTATATGATACATTCAAGTGGTGTAATACTTTACAATAAACAGTGTTTTTTAAAAGCATTTTTGACTTCAACCTGGATGTTAAGTCCGTTTTCCAGGATATAACCCAGGCAACTGACAAAACATATTGTGTTTTGCTTGTAGCTTTACAAAGCATGTTACTTAAAATGTGAGTCAACCTGAGCTCTCAGTTTTTCTTGTTGTACCACCTTCTCTTTAGTTGTCTAATTCTTATGGGGTTCAGCAGTTCCTTCCACCTATTGCTGGATCTTTTTCTGAACGTGAATATAGCTAGCTCAAGTGTTTGCCACATAGTTTATTGACATCATGAACAGATATTACTTCAAAGTTCAAGACAGGGGAGGGCTAAACCAATTAATACTCACCTCTGTGCTGAATATGTAAATCCTCAGTTTCAACATCCTTTTGACTTTTTGGCCATACTTCACAGGCACTTCCAATTTAAAGAAGGATCATAGAACCAAATGATCTAATTCAAATTTGGAAGCACCTCTATCTTCACAGCCATCTGCACACCTTTTACTCTGGCTTGCAGGCTTTGCCTGAAGATAGGTCAGCTCAAGCGCATTAAGAATTTCCAAATTCAATGAAGTGAGTTTGTCTGTGTCTGGCTGCATAGTGATCATTACAATGAAAATAATTACATAAAGCCATTAAAAAAGAGAGATGAAAACAACTACTGGTTATGGATGTTTTTAAAAACCTGCATTGCTCACAAAGACATTTGCTCTGAAGTATAAATTGCTTTTCTATTTTTAGAGTGGCATGATCCCTTACTAGTGGGAAAGAAATATTTCAATATTTACACTAAGTATAAAACTAAGATAGAGCATATTAGATTTCTTAGTTTTGTTTAGGTACATCATGTACTTTCCTTCAGTGCTGAGTGTGTAACTTAACACCAGGTTGACAAGGACTCCCTAATATCTCGATATTTTACATTTCGTTGATGAAATCCTTGATCCTTGATTTAGAGTCTCAAGACGTTACTTTTCCAGTTTAAGATGGAGCCTGCAGTTTCGAGTGAAACGCCCACTTGTTACGAGAAAGTCGGTGCACTTCCGGGCTCCTGGACGCGCTCTTAAATAGGGTTTTGTGTCCGCGATGGCGCACCGGAATGAGAAAAAGCTTGCCCGTCTGGCGTGTGCGGTAAGTGTGAGAGTAGGTTACCGCGGCTGCGGGGTAAGTTAGTATGAGTGAGTGATGGACTGGAACATAACGGGACAGGAGTTCCGAAGGTCCCGCTTTGGCGTGGGGGTCCGTACGCACAAACGCCGGGCGGCGAGAGACGCTAGCGAGGGCTAACTGTTGTAGTGGATGGCTGCGATGGTGAGACAATGGATACGGTGTTAATGGAAGGGCGTTTTCCGATGTAAATGCGCCACTTCAGCATTTTTGAATTGCCGCTACAGAGAGAGTAATAAGAGACTGTAGGACGGCGTGACCAGTGTACATACTTATGACTGTTCAGCATGTATGGAATAAACAATAATGATGTATGTTTTTCCAAACAGATTTTCGGCAATAAATGTGCCGTTAACAGGGTGTTACAGTCGAATGAATTTTCATGTGGGAAGGTGATTAGCTGGTACGAGAGGCCACGGCTACCACCTGGTAAATATCTGTCACGGTGATAAAAGCCCCTTTTTTGACTGTTTTAATTTTAAAAACAGCTTTTGTTTTGTGGCCAACTGGTTGGACTTCGAATACAAAATTGAAGCCTAGTAAGGTGATTGACGACCTCGAGCCCTGACGAAATTGCCGCTAAATCAACAGGCAATGAAACATGTTGGCCCATCCTGATTTGGTCTGCAACATGCAGTTGTTTTTTAATCTTGAGTAAACTCACGAGATTTGAATAAAAGCATCTTGTGGTATACGTGAGTTATAACTCAATTTTAATTATAGAAATATTTTCTATTTCATGGGGTCTGTTCTTTTTGTGATATATACACAAAACACTCTTTTCACCTTTACTGCTCGTATTAGACACTTTTTTTGTTTTCACAGTCGAGATGGCCACCAATGATGAAAAACGTGGGCATAGCTGGTGAGAACCAACCATTAAGCTCCTTTGGTGTTGCGCACGTGAGGTGCCATCTCTTCTTCACACAATTTTTTAACACACCTGATTATTTGGGGGTATATTTTGGGTGAAGTGACGGATAAACCCAAGAGTGAATTTGTTTTTAAATATTGAGAATAGGGCAATGAGGATTGATAAAATTGAAACTTTTCGAAATGGGGACAATAAGTTGTAGACCCATGTTCAATCCTTTACATTTAAAGTGAGTTTAGCCCTGATCGGTCAGGTCTTGTTTTTGATTGTGATGTTCGAGTTGAGGGCAACCTGATTGATTTTCCCTCTATAGCTCCTTATTGTGGGTAGACTTGTGAACGGCGGATCAGCCGTGAGAGCTTTTTAGAAAATTATTCAATTTTTTTCGTACCAACTAGTTGGGATCCCCTTTGGGATTATATCTGTATTGATTACACAGTAGATACATTTGGGCTAAATATTGGCAGATTTGGTCTGTGCACTGGTCACGCTTTTAGATTGTAGTTTGGTAGGAATTATATAGTTGCCCTGCCCTTAGGGTGAATAGGAATTGTTTAGCCTTCTTTGATGATCAGATTGCGGCAATACTATCTGAACCTTCTCTGTTTCCCGATTCTCCACTGATAAGTTCTACATCAGCGAGAGAAGAATGGGAGAAATTAAGTAATACCAAAAAAAGACAAGTGAGGGTGGACCTACACGGGGTGTTGATGACAGAGTACCTCCGTGTAGGTGCAGCCCCAGCCAGTCTTCTGGTGAGGATAGAACCAAGGATATTTCTCGAAGACAGACAGTTCCAGGTCGATTGGAGCTATATCGCCAACAAGTGTACCCGGGACTGGCTGATCTTGATTATTACTACCGCCAGACGACTGAGTGAGGAGTTACTTAAAGAGCTTATAGATCTTGAAGAGATTATTAAAAAGGATACTACCCTAACTGACACTAAAGAGCAGCTCCAACGGATCCAAGAGGACTTGGCGGATTATAAAAACTACATGGTTAATCAAAAAATAAAAGGCCTGAAACGCAATCTGGACCGTTATTCCCATGAATGGGCATTTCCCTATACAGAAGATAAATATTACGAACAGGAAAACGAACAAAGACCACAGTCAGGTTATCAAAGGGGTGGACGTCAAAAAGTTAGACGCACTCCCCAAAATTGGACGTTTGATAACACTTCCAGTGAAGAAGAAGAAGTAGGTGCCCAATCCTCTAATCCAAATAGAGTAAGATTTAACCAGCAAGCTAAGTCAAACAAAGATCTAGGAGCTTTGTTAAGATCTTTTTTAGGGCAGAATCAGAGGGGCAACAGAGGGGCAGGCCAGAGAGGCAGAGGCCGTGCACAACAGAATCAGGATCAGTCATGGCAGACATATTCCCCACGCATAACCCGCAGTCGGGGCAGGACCCCGCTGTGAGTAGCATTGTTGTCAATTTATCTGATCATTGTTTGACAATGGGTGAACTACGGGTTTTGAATAAAGGTCTGGGATATGTTCCTACCCCACGACATGATTCTTTTAAATGCAGAGTGGAGTTTAATGAAATCATGAGAAAAATAAAGTTAAAAAAATGTTTTGCTGGGAAAGCAATGGATCCCGCATCTTTGTTTTCAACTAATTTACACCGTCCGTCACAGTTCTGCCCCACTAATTCTTCAGTGGGTCCTGAGGTCTTAGTTTTTGAGCAGCGGTTACTTGAAGAGATCACTGCCCTTCAACAGAAAGAAAGACAAGGTATTTTTTATCAATATGAGTCGTGACGACTGGCAGGCGATTGTGAGCCTACAAAATAACCAGGCGATAACTATAAAGTCTGCCGATAAGGGGGGAGCGGTCGTTGTAATGAACACGGTTGATTATGAGACCGAGGTCTTGAGACTTTTGGGGGTACGTGAGAACTACCGACCGCTTGCCCGTGATCCTGTGAATGAACTTCAGGAGACTATCAAAACAATGGTCGGACAGGCTAAAGAGAAAAAATGGATCACTGTCAAAGAGGCAGAGTTTTTAATAAATCTGAAACCCAGGACTCCGGCATTTTATATACTGCCGAAAATACACAAGGCCCAACGGCCATCGCCAGGACACCCGATAGTATCGGGAATACAGTCTGTCCTGGAACCTTTATCTCAATTTTCAGATTTTTTCTTAGGAGAGTCAGTGCTTAAACAACCTTCCTATGTCCAGGACACTATGGACATTTTAAACATCTTGGAAGAGCTGGATTTTGACCCTGATCAAGAATTTCTTGTGACTATAGATATCGAGTCACTGTACACCTGCATACCCCAAGATGCCACGCTGGTGGCAACAGACCGTGCTCTTGGGGAGCAGGAATGGTTTTACGATACTCCACAATCATTTGTGCTACAGTGTATTGAGTTGGCGTTAACACGCAACTATTTTAGCTACAAGAATGATCTTTTTTTACAAGTCTCAGGGACTTCAATGGGTGCAACTTTTGCGCCCAGCCTGGCCTGCATTTATGTGGGCCAGGTTGAAGAGAATTACCTGTACCATCCATCTAACCCCTTCCAGAGGAATATCCGCCTCTGGAAGAGGTATATAGATGATGTGCTGTGTATTTGGTCTGGAGTGGAGAGTAGGCTCATTGAATTCTTGAATTGGCTCAATGGGTTAGATACTAGCCTTAGGTTTACATGGACTATCAGCAATCTTAAGGCAGTATATTTGGATTTGGATATTGCTGTGGTAGATAAAAGACTATGTACCACTGTACACCAAAAGATCACTGACAAGAATTCATTGCTTCACTATCAATCATTCCACCCACGGGCTTTACGTGACAATCTGCCCGTGGGGCAGTTCTTGCGATATCGCAGGAACTGTTCCTCCACTGAATCCTTTTTGCAGAAATCTGAAAGTCTCAAAGACAAGCTGATACAGAGGGCCTATCCTAGAAGGATAGTTAATAATGCCAGGAAAAGAGCACTTCACACTCCACGGAGTGCCTTACTTGAAAAGAATGAGAGAAAGAACAATGATTGTCTGCCAGTTGTCATGACGTTTGATCCATTAGCGACTAAAATTCGCCAGTCCATCCGTAAACATTGGTCTTTACTGTCTACAGCGGAATTTAAGATGCCCCAACCCAGGTTCGCTTTTAGACAAGCAGGCAATTTAAAGGACAAACTGGTTCATACCCGACCAGTAATACAGAATAGAGAGTCAACAATTCCATCTGGCCATTATCCATGTGGGGGTTGTTCTGTCTGCAATTTGACTGAGAAAACCAAAAATATACAATTGCTGAATGGTAAAACTTGGCACTTGACAAAATTCAGCAATTGTAATACGGCCAACGTTATTTATCGACTCACTTGCCAATGTGGGCTTCACTACATAGGCCTTACTTCACGTAAGGTGAAAATTCGCATCCAGGAGCATCTTAGTACCATTAAGTCAGGGAAACTAATCACGAGGCTGGTACAACATTTCAAAGAACAGAATCATGATGTGAAAACACTTAAATGGCTTGTCTTGGAACGAGTAGTGGATGAGACGTGTAATATTGAGAGACTATTGGCGAAAAAAGAAGCTCGTTGGATTTTTATGGAGAAGGCAGACCAGATTGGATTGAACGATTTAATTGAATGGAACAAGATCAGTGGATAATCGGTTGTAGTAAGTAACTGGCCCTGATCTGGTTCCTAGGGTGATACACGTTACTTTCAGCATGACTAAGGTTTAAGACGAATATTGGGCTCAATAGACATGTCTTATTTTCTTATATAATATTGGCAGAAGTTTGTCTAACATCACGTTTTTTATGGGTGTTTATATGAGACACGAGTGGTATTCATTCTGTGTCGATTTAAATGGTTCAGTTCTCTGCTTGAAATTAAGTTCTTGATTTGGATATGGAAGTTATGATTATTGAAAGGGAGAATGTTATTTTACATCTATATGTTCATGGATATGAGCTGGATGTGAGTTAACGAATTTTGGTTTACACATGTACGCAGTTTTTCTGAGCAAAGGGTCCCAATTATGAATGACATCGATACCCGACACTTTTTTGTGTATTGGGTGGGTTCTCTGTTTTTATGATCCAGGTTTTAAGTGGGGGTGACATTGCACTCTGCATTTCTAAGAATCATTCTATGTGAGGTGAATAACCAGTTTAAGATGGCGCCGGCAGTTTCGAGTGAAACGCCCACTTGTTACGAGAAAGTCGGTGCACTTCCGGGCTCCTGGACGTGCTCTTAAATAGGGTTTTGTGTCCGCGATGGCGCACCGGAATGAGGAAAAGCTTACCCGTCTGGCGTGTGTGGTAAGCGTGAGAGTAGGTTACCGCGGCTGCGGGGTAAGTTAGTATGAGTGAGTGATGGACTGGAACACAACGGGACAGGAGTTCCAAAGGTCCTGCTTTGGCGTGGGGGTCCGTACGCACAAACGCCAGGCGGCGAGAGACGCTAGCGAGGGCTAACTGTTGTAGTGGATGGCTGCGATGGTGAGACCATGGATATGGTGTTAAATGAAGGGCGTTTTCCGATGTAATTGCGCCACTTCAGCATTTTTAAGTTGCCGCTACAGAGAGAGTAATAAGAGACTGTAGGACGGCGTGACCAGTGTACATACTTATGACTGTTCAGCATGTATGGAATAAACAATAATGATGTATGTTTTTCCAAACAGATTTTTGGCAACAAATGTGCCGTTAACAGGGAGTTACAGTCGAATGAATTTTCCTGTGGCAAGGTGATTAGCTGGTACGAGAGGCCTCGGCTACCACCTGGTAAATATCTGTCACGGTGATAAAAGCCCCCTTTTTTTAATGTTTTAATTTTAAAAACAGCTTTTGTTTTGTGGCCAACTGGTTGGACGATTTTAACTTTTTTCCTCTTTGTGTTTATTAGTCACTTCGAATACAAAATTGAAGCCTAGTAAGGTGATTGACGCCCTCGAGCCCTGACGAAATTGTCGCTAAATCAACAGGCAATAAAACATGTTGGCCCATCCTGATTTGGTCTGCAACATGCAGTTGTTTTTTAATCTTGAGTAAACTCACGAGATTTGAATAAAAGCATTTTGTGGTATACGTGAGTTATAACTCAAATTTAATTATAGAAATATTTTCTATTTCATGGGGTCTGTTCTTTTTGTGATATATACACAAAACACTCTTTTCACCTTTACTGCTCATATTAGACACTTTTTTTGTTTTCACAGTCGAGATGGCCACCAATGATGAGAAACGTGGGCATAGCTGGTGAGAACCAACCAGTAAGCTCCTTTGGTGTTGCGCACGTGAGGTGCCATCTCTTCTTCACACAATTTTTTAACACACCTGATTATTTGGGGGTATATTTTGGGTGAAGTGACGGATAAACCCAAGAGTGAATTTGTTTTTAAATATTGAGAATAGGGCAATGAGGATTGATGAAATTGAAACTTTTCGAAATGGGGACAATAAGTTGTAGACCCATGTTCAATCCTTTACATTTAAAGTGAGTTTAGCCCTGATCGGTCGGGTCTTTTTTTTGATTGTTACTTTTCATTAGCCATATTTAAATAAATTTTTTTTAGACTGCCCCTTTGCATTTGAGAGCACCTAAATTGAAATTCATGTTTAGTACTACACATACGGAATGTGTTAAGTGTATGGTGTCATTCATAATCTCTCATTCTGGCATAAAATAAAATCTTCACTAAAAAGCAATTGCATTGACAGAATACAATGCATCAATTTTTGTATGCATATTGCTTGATCCTGCTGATATGGAAGGACACAGTGAATATCCTCCAAGCACAACCTTGTAAATTCCCCTGCCGAAAAGCCTACCTTATTAATATAGTCAATATGTAATGATATGGAACTTTTAAGAATGGAGGAAAGACCACAATAAAGTGTAGATAAATTAGGTTTAGATTTAGCCGACCAGGTACCACACACTTTTAGCTCAGTAAATCTCAGAGCATACCGTAATGGTCGAAAAAGAGTAAGCCACCACCAGGGCGAAAAAGTCTCTTATGCGTAAATTATATATGATGCCTTATTTTGGCTCAAAGTTATGTTTATCAGATATGGCGTCTCAAGGTAATGACATCATGATGACCTTTTTCTTGGAATGATTTAAGGAAAAGTGTCTTTAGTATGAACAAAATGTTTTTAAGTCTTGTCTTGGTGTTTAAAGAGTGAGTTCATTTTGTAAAAAAGGAATATTATGTACACGATTGTATGAAACCTTGGTTTTCTATTATTTTAAGGGCCTGTTCACAAATATTTTTCTGTAGCAGAGTCTATTGTTCCAATATCTTTACCACTCTCGGGATCACTTACAGCTTTTTCCCCCTTGGTGACTGATAAGCTGGCCGATAAACCAGCCGCGGAGAACATTTTAGCGACTGAGGGCTGGAAACTACCCCCATCCTTGGGAACTCCTCCCCCAGCAGTTTTGTTAATAGCTTTTTTGTTGCCTCCCGCCTCCCGTTTACCTTTAGGCATCGGTTCTGAGTCCGAGTTTGGGGGCGCTGAGGCGGAGGTTCCTAAGTTGCTGCTGGGGGGTATTTTGCCTTTTGAGCCCCTGACTCCGCGGGACGCCATGCTCCACCTGATCTGAGCCCGCTGTAACACAGGAAACGTTGAAGCCCAAAGGAAAGCGGACAAGCAACGCAAAAGATAGTCCAGGCAGTCCACACCCGCAGGGGGTGTTTGTGAAGCCGTCCAAGCTGATAGCCTCGAACCGGAGCTCCGTGCTCTGTCACTCCAAAAACCAGCGCTCGTTTTCGGCGGGAGACGGCAGCCGCAGCGGCTTCGGGTCTGCGCACACAGAGCCCAGCACAACAGCGTCTTTGACCTAGGCTGCATAGCAGACGGCCGAGTAAACTCGAGGCGCAGGCGGCGGTGAGGCAGGGAATTACACAGGCTCCATCTTGCTACAGATAACCAGGCCGAGCTCAATGTAGCACAGTCTGCCCCGCAACACACTCTGCAATTACCGGGAAGTCTTGGGCTAGAGCACACAATTGAATCCCATGGGCCAGAGACTTTAGTGACAGGCATGATTGGTCTCAGTACAAATACTGAAGCCCTAGCTACACCTTCGGGGATTTCTGGGGAAAAAAATCTGACTCCAGTTGGGATCGAGTCCAAGGAGAGGGAGCAAGATATTTGGGGCCTTCCCTCTATTGACCCCAATGTTGCCTGTACACAATGGTCTCAGGTTGTAGTGTCTCCCGAACCAGCGGGCGAGCACTTATTTTCAGTATCAGATAGGTCCAACTCCATGGCTGAAGAAAGTTCTTCTACTTCCAGTGATGGCGATTTATCTGAAGCCAACTATAGCAGCTTTTTAAAAGGTGCAGACACGGTCCAACGACAAACACCCGCATCCGCCAAACAAAGAGTGAAACGGGCAGAAAAGCATAGTCAGTTAAGATGGGACTATTCAGGGTCTCAACTCACTTTTCCCCGCAGCGATGAACTTGACAAGACCATGGGCGTAGGGAACCCCAAAGCCTCATTAGATCAATCAGAGGAACCCTCTATGGCAGCCATATTATCCTCAATTAAACAATTTCAGGAAGAAGTACGCGGTGATAACCAACAAGTTAAAGGTGCCGCCAAGAAACTGCAAGGGGGTCTTAGGAAACTAAATAAAATCTGCTTGGACATTGGTGAACGAGTTACTATGGTTGAAGGCCGACCGAAAGTCTTGAATCCGAAGTCACCTCCCTGAAAAGCCAGTGCTCCACCCACAGTGACTGCATGACAGACGTCATGTGGAAGATAGAAGAACAGGAGAACAGACAGTGCCGAAACAACCTCCGCCTACTTGGGATTCCCGAAGGGGTGGAGGGGGAAGACCCCCGGCGCTATATCATAAAACTACTGAGGGGGGCTTTTCCAGAGCATACAGATTGGAACTGGGAGCATGAAATCCAACGAGCCCACCGTTTTCCTTTCATACAGAAGAAACAGCATGCCAACGGCAACAAAACCGTAAAACCCCGAGTCTTCTTGGTGTTTTTCGGGAACTTTCTTCTTAGGCAGATGATCTTTGACCAAGCCCGGCAAAGTTCCCAGAAGAGCTACGAGGGGGTGTCTTTCTTCGCAAAGCCTGACTTTTGCCACACAACAGTGGAACGAAGATGGCGTCTTCGCCAACTTATCACCCCCTTTCAGCAAAAGGGAGCACAAGTTTTTCTTATGAACCCTGCCAAGTTGAAAGTTATTGTGAACGGTTCTGCACATACTTTTTTATCTGAGATTAAGGCCTAAGAGTATCTCTCTGAGGTCAAGGCCAGAAAGGGGCAATGCTAACGCCATCTATGGTTTATTATGGTTGTCACTTTAAATATGACGTATGCTATATATCTGTCTCTTCTTTGCTGCATTTCACGCTTCCTCTGAGGGGGTGGAGGTCAGAGATAGGGCAGGCCTCAGATAGGCACTCTAAGAGATTAAATTTGGGCAATCCTTGGGAATTCTTGAGTCTAGTCCAAGTAAGGGTCAGCGGGCAGGATTCAAGACAAGGACTGCTTTTTCTTTTTTTCTTTCTCGGTTGTGCTAACTGTTTTAGGCTATTTTTCTTTGGTATTTTCTTACTATTGGCCTGCTAAATCACTATGTTTCTTACACGGCGGGGGTGGGCGGTGGGGGTCTTACTATAGGTATCCATCATTCAGGAAATACCTGATTGCTCATACTTGGGGGGGAGGTGGGGAGGGAGGTCCAGGGGGTCCGGGTAGAGGTAGGGTTAGGACGAGGGGTGGGAGGGGGAGGAGGGGGCTGAGCCTATTAGAGCTTTATTTGTTTTTTCTCTCATATGCCAACTGTTTTGTGTACCTGTGCGAGTATTTGTCTTTAGAACTTATAGAATGCGCAACAATCTGAAATTGGTTGGTCAGTACGCCTATGACCTTAAGCAGCTGGGGTCACTGATTTCTAATTTCTGTTCTTATGCTTGTATGCATGTATCTGACTCAACAATACTTTAACAATTTAAACAAATTGACATGACAAATACAACACATATTAAAATTGTCTCTTTAAACATCTGCGGGCTGAATGATACCCGAAAAAGACAGAAGACAGCTCAAGGATTGCGCTTGAAGGGGGATGACATAGTCTGCCTCCAGGAAACTCACATAGAGGGTTCCCAGACACATCTTCTAAAAACTATGGGATATAACCTTATCGGGGGAACATCACATGGGGCATGTATAAGAGGGGTCGCCATTCTAGCACATCACAAGCGCTTGCTTCAACCCACTAGGGCTAAGTTTGACCCCCAGGGAAGATGGGCGCTAGCAGAGTGTTGATTATCCCCTACATA
The DNA here is from genome assembly GCA_963921515.1 of Calotriton arnoldi. Classification (NCBI taxonomy): domain Eukaryota; kingdom Metazoa; phylum Chordata; class Amphibia; order Caudata; family Salamandridae; genus Calotriton; species Calotriton arnoldi. The sequence continues at coordinate 833,630 of CAWUFW010003978.1, forward strand.
CTCTTTTACCTTATGCTCCATATATGAGAGCACAGTGGAAGACCCTGGAGTGATTAATTGGGTTTCCGGGGAATTAGCACAATGGCCTCTCCCAGTTATTGTATGTGGGGATCTCAACATCAATTTGCCCAGTAACTGGGGAGCGAACGACCAACAGGGGTTTGTAAGCCGAAAACCCAAGGTCCTGCAAGCCGTAAAAAATCTTCTACATATACATGGGCTTGTGGATGTTTGGTCTTGCTTGAAACCAAATCAGCCAGGGTATACATTCTACTCAGCACCTCATCACTCCTTCGCACGATTAGATAGTTTTTTGGTTTCATCTTCTCTGATCCATAACAGTGGTATTGATATCTCTCCTCAAGTTCTATCAGACCATAACCCTCTAATTTTTAATATACGGGGCTTGGCTATACGTAAGGAAGTCTCGTCCTGGAGCTTCGAGCCAGCACTATTATTCGATGAGGGATATCAAAGCCATATGAAAAGTTGGATACAGGACTTCCTCTGAAGTCACTCTGAAAGCCTGTGCTCGAGGAGAAACCTTACAATACTCACTTAGAAAGAATAAACAGGAGAAAGCTCAGATTGTAGAACTACAACGAAAATTAGCAAAGGCTGAGGAAAACCTTATTGTTGCAGTCCAGACCAGAGGAGAGATAGAGCCAGTACAACTCGCTGTAGCTGCCACTAAAGCAGAAATAAGTTCAATATTGGCAGAGAGAGCTGCGGCCAAGTGGGCTGCCGCTCGCGAAAAAAATTACGAGTGTAGCGAGCAGATTGGCCATCAGTTGGCTATGAGAAGTAGGCAACAGATCACCATTAATGAGATACACTCTATTAGAACACCTTCTGGAGCTATCACCAGCGATTCCGATGAAATACGAACAGCCTTTTATGAATTCTATCAAGGTCTCTACTCTGAAAAGGGTACTGGTACACAAGAGGACAGGCAGCTAGCGATCGAAAAGTATCTTAACCCTATCTCGCTATCACATCTTGGTAGGGAAGATCGGGAACAATTGGAAGACCCTCCCTCTTGGGACAAAATTTCTATGGCTTTGGCTAATCTACCAGATGGGAAGGCTGCTGGCCCCGACTGCATTCCAGTCGAATTTTACAAAGTTTTTTTTTCTCAAATCAAGGATATTTTTAAATCTGTGGTGACACAAATCTTTAATGGCGTAATACCACCCCCATCGTGGGCTACTGCCAATATTATTGTCTTCCCTAAAAAAGACAAATCTCCATTAGAAATGGGCTCGTATCGCCCAATCACTCTCATCAATGGAGATTCTCAAATTTATTCTAAAATATTTGCGTCTCGACTATCGGCTAAAATTGAAAGCCTTGTGTCTAGGTGGTAGCACGGATTTATACCCAATAAGGGGACCACAGAGCATATCCGGAGGACCATTACTCTGTTTGATGCGGCACAGACTACAGGAGACCCGATGGCCTTAATACTTCTTGACGCTGAAAAAGCATTTGATCGGGTCTCCTGGAACTTTCTCTGGTGCATCATGCAGAGAATAAACTTCGGGCCCAAAGCCATTCAGGCCATCAAGGCATTATATGTTACCCCTATAGCTAGGGTTTCTATTAATGGGTCATTGTCGGAGCAAATTAAAATCACGCGCGGGACCCGACAGGGTTGCCCCTGCTCCCCGTTGCTTTTCGCTATGTATATAGACCCTCTTCAAAAGGCTGGAGTAGAGCCAGGGCCTTCCTGCCATTTGTAGACTTGGCCAAGAGACAAAAATCATGGCTTACGGAGACAACTTAGCTCTTGTGACCCCTGATCCCGAGAGAGCTATACTTGCAATAGAGCAGGAGGCTCACCTATTTGGCACGGTATCGGACTATGCACTAAATAAAGGGAAAACCCAAATTATAGTAAATAGAAGGATCACCTGGACCGATAAAAGAGTTGTTTCTAAAGCAAAATATTTAGGGGTAGACATCTTGGGTGAGATTGATTTGATAGTCTGTGAAAATATGGACCCTTTAGTGCTAGAGACAAAGAAGGCCTTGAGCCGCCTTAACAATCTACATTTGTCTATTGTGGGCCGCTGTAATATCCTTAAAATGATTTTCTTTCCCAAGATTTTGTATTTTTTTAGAGCTATTCCTTTAGAATTTACTAACACAATACTTTTAAGATTTGATCGGCTATTTTCTCAGTTTGTATGGGCATACTCTCAACCCAGGAGGGCGTTCAAATTTTTATCTCTTCCTCGGGATAGAGGGGGCTGGGCACTACCCAACCTAAAATTATACTATTGGGCTACTGTTCTACAGTCTTGCCCAATATTGCTGCAAGATCCACCTTTAACCCCAAACACAGGTCTTCCATCACCTTTTGAACTATTACTCGGCCCTGTTGCTTGGGGGTGCTTGTGGCGCCAACTTGAACTTGGCTACTACAGGAAGGTCAAATTCAAGACCCTTATGGGAGTATATAAGGTTTTTTCTGCTGTACGCAAACACCTAGGAATTGGTAGACTGAACTATTACACCCCTACCAATGAGAACCCCAACTTAACAGATATTTTTGGGTCACCATACTTCCGAAATTGGGTTAACTCAGGCGTAAATAAACTAGGGGTTCTTTACTCGGCTGAAGGGGTCCTGGCTTTTGAGGATCTTCAAACTCAATATAATCTGAGCAACAGGGACGCTTTTAAATACCACGCAATTAGGACCTTTCTATCACGCAAGACGGGGAGGTCTGTTGGCTTCACTAAATGCGAACTAATCGAGAAATTATGTGCAGCAACCCCCCCGCGAATTGGGGTAATTTATGAATTTTTAAATTGTTTAATGCCCGATGACCTGATAAAAATTTCAAACAAGTGGCAGCAAAAACTGAACACTACTGATCATGCCTTTTGCCTTGCACTCAAAATTGCCCAAAGCGATCTATTATCAGCCAGTTTGCAGGCGCAATTTTATAAAACTTGTTTTTTTTATATTTTACACCAAGCAGAATTGCGGAGTGGGGGACTGGAAAAGGCACACACTGTCCGCGCTGTGCTGAATATAGTGCAGACTCAGTTCATATGTTCATATGTTCGCTACCTGCACAGAGCTAGGCCCGCTTTTAACCAAGATACAAGCCTTCCTTGGACAGGTCTTATCCCGCAACATTCTTCTAACCCCTACAGCTATTTTGCTAGGAATACAAGACTCGGTTGATAGAAAGAGTGGTGGGGCCTTAATATTTGTTGCTATGGCAATTCTCAGGCTATGCATAACTTCAGCTTGGATAGACCCTAACCCTCCTTTATTCTCACAGTGGTTGGCCCGGCTTTATTCAATATTTACTCTAGAAAAAGCAATTTACTCTAAAAAGGGTATCCGGACCAAAAAGAAAGGGGTAGTTATCTGGGAGCCTTTGTCTCGCTGGCTTAATCAAACTAATTCTTAATAAAGCTTGATTAAGAGGGGTATTTTCTCTGGACCGGGGACATGTGCTGTATAAACGATAGGGGGTGTTTCTGCCCACATTTCCGACTTCACCAGAGAGTGAGCGGCGGCTAATTAAGATATGTTTTTATGTATTTTATGCCCCAACGAGAACAAGCGTCAAAGACGGGGTCTTTAAATATTAACCAATCGCTACTTTTATAGACCTCGCTGGATGCTTAGCCCAACCATGCGCATTAACTATTCGTATATTTGCACAAAATTTTTAGAAATGTATTATGATGTATTGTTGCACAGGTCACTTCACTTTTTAGGGAAATATGTTCATTCAACTATATGCATTAACAATTTGTACATTTGCACAAGACTTCTTGCCATAGATAACGATGTATTACTGCCAGGTCACTTTACTCTCTAGAGATCCATCTCTATCTAAATTGTCTAGAGTTTACTCTTTATTTCAGTGCACTTTACGCTGATTTTCTAGATTGTTATATTCAGGCTTAAGTGTTATTCATACCTATTAGCCTTTTAGTTTTTGCATACGCTGTATCTTTAGGCTCAGGGTGGGGGGTCGCTACGCTATGTTGTTTCATTTTCTCTGTTATTTTCTTTTTCTTGTCATTTGCATACTTAAAAAGAAAAAGAAAAAAAGAATATATATATATATTTTTCGCATCTATGTGTTATTTGGTGTCCAAAATTTGCCATCTGCAAGGGTAAATGACAGCTCCGGATTTAAAGAGATGAAATCTGGAGATATTCACGTACACAGTTAATGCTTATAAATGTGTAAAATCCAGAATTTGGATGGATTTTCTGCAATTCTAACTAACGAACAGGGGCTGGAAGTGTGTCTTCCTGAGGAAGAGTTGGGCAGTGGCTTCTGGAAATGCTTGGAATGCCCACCTAGTTGGACATTTCTGGGAATTTGTGATTATTCCATGGGAATGTTCTCCCTAATCAGTGCTTAATTTTAGCCGTGGTTACGGGTGGGAGCCACTGGCACTTATTTTTAGGAACCGGGACTTCATTTTCTGCATCAGATGTTTACCGAGAGCAAGAGAGGGAAAAATAAACAGAGGAGAAAGACAGAGGAAGAGAAAGACGGAAAAACCATCACAAAAGTGTAAATCAGGATCCTGCAAAATGGTAATAGATTAAAGAGGCACGAGATGTATTTTAGACTACCAACCTTGGTTTTGGCGCGCAGACGTTTAATTGTACCATCTGCGTGCTTCTGAGCAGAACTTCTGGACTGGCACTCTTTCTTTTACAAATTAAGCACTGATAATGCACACACATATGTATTAATAAACAATTTATAATAAACATACATTTAGGACGCAAACGTGCCCACACATTACAATGTTTCCATGTGAAGAAAAGACAGGCAAATAATACCTACAGAAGCACATTTCAAATCTTCGGGCGAAAGAGGGTTTTGGAGGAAAAGAGGTTTGCTCTGAAATCTACAGTTTATGTTCCAATCTCTTTTTGATCTCGTCCATCGCATTAAAAAAAGTCACTTGCTTAAAACACTATGAAAGAAAAAACATACTTAAGAAACATTTTAATGCTCGAGGAGTATGGACTTGCAGGCAAGCTCTGATAATATGTTTACACTCCGATGATATAATAATGAATTCTGCCTTTGCAAAGTTTTTAATAAGAATAGGATTGAAATTAGATCAGCAAAAATTAAAATCTACATGTACTGTATGATATATACTAAAATGTAAATAGCATTATGAAATGGATTTTATCAAATTTAATTCACTTAAAAAATATTGCATTATTTATTCTTGCTTTTACTATTTTTCTTGTCCTACATTTATTAACCTGAATTTTTATAGTTGATTGAGTTTGTTGTCTCATTGTAAGATTTTAATTAATCAAACAATAAAGAATAATAATAAAACACTATGAATAAAATAACAAATCAAAAACTCACTCGTTTGTGTCTCCGATCCCAATTTAGTAACACTACTTAAATATGGGAGATGGCTTATCAACGCAATACAATTTAGAAAATCTGTCTTTTGAAACAATTAAATGTAGTGGACACCCCATTGCTAATAGTGGCCAGCCAGTCTTAAGTGTGAACATCAAGATGTGTAATCTCGCATAACAATTGAGTTAACGAGCAATCAGTTCTAACTGCGTATGATTTCATAAATCCCACTTATTTTCTAGTGGTCTACAATAATAGGAAAGTAATCAGCTTTTCAGTCACCAAAAGTATTGCTTTGTTAAAGTGAAAACATATTAAAATACTTGTTACGCTTGTTGTCAAGCTTTGATTCATACAATAGAATATTTTCTTCCTGGTGACCTGTTGCTATGGGTACATATTTTCTTTTTCATTAGTGGTCAGTGCTTCTTTGAAGAGGTCATTTTGCTAATCTGAGAACTGTGCAGCTGGGGTTTCAGATGATCACAGTATGCAACCGAATTTCATGTAATAGCTACAAAATGAAAGCAGAGTACTGGTAGTTTGCTTTCCTTGTTTGAATATTTGATTACCTAAATTATGCATCTTCCTTTGAATATTTAGGAAGTACAAATTCTGAGTAGAATTGTGCTTTTGTATAATAATGCAAGCATCCCTCCTACAATGTTTGCAAATATTTATCATTGGTGCAGAATTCTGCAATGCTGCTCTCGCTTTTTTTGATCATTATTTTTTAGTGTAACAGACAAAATGCAAGTTCTAAATCTTCAAACGGTCCTGAAAAGGGAGCATTCTAATTTCAAACAAGTGTTAATCATTTAAGGGGGCAGTTTCCTCAACCATAAGCCCTATGCAGTTCCTTTGACTGTGCGGCCAAGATGTATTTTCTTTAGTCCTGAATGGTACAGGATATTTACCTTGTAAGTTTCTGGCTAATACAGAATAAACACCATTCATGTCTGCCTTTGTTTCAGTTTCTGATTGTGATTTTAGCAACACCTTCCAGCCAGCACCCATCCAACTACTAGCAACCTCTATGGAAACAGACTGCAGAACGCCACTGAGTCGCTCTGCCTTGGGGCAGTGGCGAAATGAAACATGATGGCACCCCCCGAAGGGTATGGCGAGAGGCCCCTGAGACTCCCATACCTCACAGATATTCATAGCTTTGGGTTGTAAGGGGGCCCTTAGGGGCAGGGTCCTCTGTGCCCCACCGGGGCTGCAGGGCCCTGTGTTACGCCCCTGCCTTAGGGAGGGGGTGCACTAGTGCAGAGTCTCTACAATTGCCCTTCCCACTCTCACCTTTAGGCAAAGTTCAGATTCAGCTATAGGGTCTGATTTACTAAGGGCTTGCTTTGCCCTTGCGTCACGCAAGGTGACACAAGCCAACGCAAGCCCTTAACTGAGATTTACTGAGCAACGCAAAGCCACTTTGTGTGGCTCTACATAGTTTAGTAAATCCAAAGTAACGCAAAACAGATCATTTCGCTGCCTTATGTTACCTTGTGTAAGGGAGGCGTTCCATGGGTAGTGTGTGGATGTTCCCAAGCATCCATCCATGGTTTTTGGTGCATTACCAGATTTAGAAAGAGTTAAAAACTTGGGACTGCATCAAAATGGTACGCCTCTCAGACCCAAGAACAGCAAAGAGAAATATCTTCATTTCTCTTTGTTCCTTCATTTTTCTATGTCTGATGCATTCCGCATCACAAACAGAAAAGGAAAATGCCTTTAAGGATTCTGTAGGAAGGTGTTCCTTCCTGCACAAAACAATGCTGCTCATAACACAGGCACCCTTGTACCACGAGCAAGGGTCCTTGCATTAGGGCTAGGCAGTACACAGTGCGCCAGCGCAAGGAGGCAGCAGAAGTGTGCCATGTCTTTATAAATACGGTGCATTTCTGATGTCTCCCTTTCACTAAAATGCAGCACAGCAAGTTGCCTTGCTGCGCAGCCTGAAATGTTAGTGAATCTGCCCCAAAATGTACAGATTGTGGGCCTTTTCACAAAGCTTTTGTAGTATGTAAAGTAGTACTCTTGCAGTACTCGTTTACGTACTTATGCATGACTTTGTGGATTGGCTCAAAAACTTTTAAATCAGGAATAAAATGGGAATATTCAGATATATTTATTGCAAACAGAAAGGACTGTGTCTATTTGTACTTTTACTAATATGGAGTTAGATATTTCTAGGCCAATTCACAAAGGCGCGTAAGGCTATGTTGAAGAGTACTCCTGCAGTACGACTTCACTTACTCATACATGCTTTTGTGATCAGCCCCGTGTGTGCATGGGGTCTCTGAATAGCCACAGTAGTTATAGTTTAGAAAATGCAAGACCTTATTTGGTAGATGGGCTAGGATAAGTGGGAGGAGTGGACAAGCATGCCATTGACTGGCTGATAGAACATTAAAGTTTTTTACTGAAGCTTGATGGACAGACAGGGACTCATTGAACCCTTAGGATTACGAGAAGGCACATTACACTTTGCTCACATATTTCTGCGTCACACCTCATACCTTAAATGCAAGGGTAAATAAAAAAAAAAAAAACACAATTTGCTGTCTAGATTATTGCAGATTTTCGAACACACACACAGGAAATAATGTGCGAGAAAAATAGGTATGGAATGGTACGTAGAACACACCAAGTACGGTACACCTAGCCTTGCATATCTTTTAATCCTTTAACATCACAAAAAAATGGGAAAAATTATTACTAAAATCCAGGCTACATTGAGAAAAACATGTATCCATTGGCAAAATACAAAAATAAATAAAACTATAAATGCATTTTCTAGTGCTAGAAAAAATGCTGGCGTTTCTAAGTGTAGCAATTCCAACTTTAAGCAAGCCCTATGGTGTTAAGAGGGAAATGAAAAAGATACAAGTATGTGATTTAATGAGGCTAACAATATCGACATTCATAATTAGGACAATGCAAATAAACGGAGACGTTCCATAGAAACCCCCAGGAGAAGAGAGACCAATTGTGCGAGCAGCCAAATGAATTCATGCTTGTGTCACATTCCATACAAAAGGATGGCCGCCATGACATGACAGGCACAAGACACCCATTGTCCCTACGCTATTTGCATTTCATAATCCTGGGAAAGCTCCAATTTTCCTTTAGCGGCAGCAGTTGCAGAGCTCGACAAGCAGAGAGAGATTCCTCCACAGTAAAACCTTGACAACTATGCTCTCTAGTCTTGGAAAAGAAAACCAGAGTGAACATCACAGCATCACATTCAAAATGCCATAATAGATTCTTTCAACATGTTACCAATCTGTGTTACATGTGTCAGTGATATTCATTTTTAATTACATAAATAATAAAAAATGATTCCTATTTGTAAAGTGCGAACATATCACCCATCAAGGGTTTTCAAGGCGCTGGGGGCCGTCAGGGAGATTAAGTGAGCTATTGACTAGAGTCACATGATGCTGAGCTGAGCTGCCCCCAGCGATGGAACCGTGGGCCCCGCTCTCCGGAGTCAGCCGCTCTGGCCGCTGCGCCACACCTCTCCCTAAGATGTTTTTCTCAGGACAAAGGATGCATTTGTTCCCCTCGTATGAGACAAAATACTCCAATACAGTTTAACAGACTTAAGAAAACACTAGTTACAATCGCAACCAGAACCACACACAAAGCTTAATTACTGTGATTCCATCTCACTGCATGGATTTAAACCCTAACCTCTTGATATGGTTACTTACCTCTGTTTACAAGTACATTACATCTCAAAACAGCGTGGCATACACCATACATGAGATCTGCTGAGAGTATTTTGACATTAATTACCATTGTTGAGGAATGAGAGAGGCGTCCTGACCAACTCAATGCCACGCTTCTATTGAATCATTGACCCTCCCCACACTCAAAAATAAGGATAAATAGCATATTACACTCTGTGCGCCTGTTTCATAAATGAAGTGGGATAAAAACCTATGTTTCCCAAGGACCCATGAAATATGGAAAGTGTGAGAGAATTTGGTTGCCAGGGACACTGGGATGGGAGGACCAACAAGTAGTATTGAACCGGTTAATGAACAACCTGCATGGGTCACAAAACTAGTGGCGGATCTCCAAACTCAAGTAAGGGCTATTGTTAAGGATGAGCTCAAATTGCTTGTAGAAAGGGTCGACAAGATGGCCACGTTGATCGAGGACCGGACAGGTAACAGGGGGGCAGTAAAGGGGATAGACGGGACTGTGACTGATCTCACAGTGCAGGCCCCAACCAATACCAGTAGGGCCACCACTCCCCCCATACAGAACGACCCTCCTGTTACTGCCGCCCCAGACCCAGAGAGAAAACATATCACAAGCCCTATTAGAGCCAACTTAACATCCCGCCATCAACACATGCACAGTCATTGGCAATCAAATAGACAGCGGGTGGGGGTAGGATAGAACTAGTATACAGAAGCCCTTAAAGAAAACCCTCCCCTACCTGTTATAAATTTACCACCTGCCTTGACCCCCTTACGTAGTTGTTTTGACAGGTATCCCTGAACTTGGAGGGGGAAAAAATGAATCACACCAGGAATTAAAAAATAAATGTATGTTTTGGTTAGTTAACCATAGACAATTCCGGTATGATGACGCTGGAGAGATCCTAACAACACGTAGAGTTAGTTGGCTGGGTTGGAGACCCAAGGACAATCAGGGAGACTGTATAGTGATAAACTTTAGAAACCCACGAGTTGCCCAAGAGATTTTTAACAGAGACGATGGGAGGCAGATGGGCTCTATCAGAGCCATCCCATTGGGTTACTTCTATCCCCCAGAGAGGACACAACCAGATAGAAGGCAAACCGGGTGGGGATGGAGACCCGAAATACAAAACCATCGAACAGCCACTTCAGACCATTATCGGTCTAGGCAGTTAATTTTTAACATCCCCACAGCAAATCGATTTGATGGGTTAGAAGGAGTTGATTGACTCGAGATCAAGGGCCCAGGGTGCAAAGAACAGTTGGGCGAGGTTTGTGAGGGAACTGTTAAAATCGAGGGGGAGGTTGGACAGCGCACGATTCCAGGGGAAGGTGAGACCTGTGGGAGCAAGAGCGGCTCCTCTGGGGTTAGAAAAAAGGGATGCAATACGGTTAAAACCAGCAACCAGCCCCCTCCCTCGAATAGTGGGACCATCAAGAAGATTACTCATGGTTTTCGTGAGACACTGTCCCCACCTTCCCCTGTAGTTGCTGCTTCAACTAGTGGACCAGACCCATTTAGGTGGCGAGTCCTATCCTGGAACGTAGCAGGCGTAAAAACCAAGCTGGATAACCCCGAATGGGGGCAATTCATCGATCAATATGAGATCTGTATGTTCCAGGAGACATGGGCAAGAGGGGACATCTCAAAACTAGGTTTTGCGACTTTTAGCATACCCGCAACAACAGGTGGAAAAGGGAGGCCCTCAGGTGGACTTTGCACATGGGTGGGAGTTCACCTAGGGTGTACAGCCAAACAGCTAGAAACATCATAAAACGACATTCTGTGTGTCCTCCTTCACTTCCCGCTAAAGACCACAATCGCCCTAATTAATGTATATTCAAGACCGGTTAGTCGCAGCCAAGAGTCCAAAACATTCGAGGAACTATCGTCCTTTCTTGCTACCATTCCAGATAATTACATGGTGATTATAGGAGGGGACTTTAATTGCCAGTATGAGCCACTAGAAGGCATGACCAAGGACAGCCCTTGTGAAGAAGATCAGCATTGGGCTGTCCCAGAGACCATCTGTTCACCAGTAAAAGTTTGGACTCCTTTGGTGATCCAGCTGAACTCCCTTGTTTTAAAACACTCGTTAAGGGCATGCAACGGTAGAACAAAGTCCGATACACCTAGCAGGCATACCTTTAGTAGAAATGGGCAAGGCTCTCTATTAGATTATATTCTAATTGACATAAAATCCTGGCATAGGGTAATTGATTTTAAGGTCATGATGCGACATGACAGTGACCACAATGCCCTTGCTCTAGAGCTACCAGCAGTCAATACTGGGAGTGCTACAGGTCTGGGTGTTCCAATCGACGATAGGCTCTCTCTCACTAATTGTAGGAAGAGAGCACGCTGGGCGGACATAAACCAGTCCCATGAACGGTTAGGTTCCCTGTATGAATCCATCATCCCGAACCTCATGCACTCAGCTAAATCTGTCCCAACTAATGGTACCATAACTGATTTTCAGGAGGTTGCCGAGAACCATACTAGGCTATCCACAATTATGGTCGATTACTTTTCCCAATGAAAAAAACTAGGGCCATTAGGAAACATCCTCACCCTTGGTACAACGGACAATGCCGAATGGCTAAAACACCCCTCATTATAGCTATCAAGGCCAATGACCGTCCCCTGATCAAAGTCAACAGAGCGGCCTACCAGACTTGTGTAAGTGAGGCAAAAAAAGTGTGGGAAATGGAAAAGTGGGAAACTTTGAGATGCTCTTTGGCCTCTCGTGATATGAGGACTTTTTGGAAGGTGGTAAACACAGGCAGTTCTGTGGCTAAATCGCCAATAGAGCCTAACCTTGAGGAAGAGGTGTGGAAGGACCACTTTGGGTCCCTCTACTCGAGGGGAGAGAAAGAGGAAGTCACAGTAAATAATAGTCAGTCCCCTCTGGTTGACTACCAGAATGCACCCATGCCTACCCCTAGGGCTATTCATGATATTCCGACCATAACTCTTAAAGAGATAATGGGTGCTCTAAGTAAAATAGCCCCAGGCAAAGCACCAGGTTTAGATAAGACCCCAGGGATCTATTTCAGTAGTGAACCCATCATCTGGGGTCCTTATCTTTGGGTTTTATTTAATGCAATTTTACAAGGTATGAATATCCCCGTCAGTTGGGCCGGAGCTGAAATAATTCCCATTTACAAAAAGGGATCACCGTTGCTACCCACAAATTACAGGCCTATAAGCCTAATAGATATAAGCCAGAAAATCTTTGCGCGTGTGCTGTTGGCTCGTTTGCAAAGTTGGATGGAGGAGTACAAGATACTTAGTCCCCTCCAGGCAGGGTTTAGAGAAGAAATGTCCACATTGGACCAGATTTTCAGGCTACAAATATTATACTGGAAGATTGTATGTTTGGAGGGTGGCAGCCTCTACCTAATATTTGTAGACCTGAAATCTGCTTTTGACCTGGTCCCTAGAGAAAAGTTGTGGGCAGTCCTGCTTGAGATGGGGGTCCCGGTATATTTGTGCCAAATCATGAGGCTACTACACGAAGGAAATTACGCCCAAATAAGATTTGGCAAGGACGGAAAACTTACGGCTCCCATCCCTGTAGACAGAGGCATCCGACAGGGATGTGTCCTTGCCCCGACCCATTTTAGTCCTTTTATAAATGGGTTAGCCAACTTTTTACTTAAAGAGAAAGACCTTGATGTCCCCAAGCTGGCATCACGCAAAATTCCAGCTATGATGTTTGCCGACGATACTCTTCTATTATCAAAATCTCCCATGGGGATACAGAGGGTACTAAATAGATTTGATGCCTTTTGTAAACAAAGAGGGCTTGAGATAAACCTCCAAAAAACGAAATGTATGGTGTTCAACTCTGCTAAGAGTAACCGACCAAATCCATCCTTAAATGGTAAACCCCTAGAGAGAGTAACTGCTTTCGACTATCTCGGCATCACTATTACAGATACAATTGACTGGGGGCGCAAATTAAAAAATCGAGCCTGAAATTAGCGCAAACAGCAGGGGGCATAACAAAGGTATTTCGAAAGTCTAGCCACAAACCGGTGGGCCCAGCAATAGAAATTTATAAGGTCCAAGCAAGGGGAGGGTCACTGTATGGTGCAGAATTCCGGGGCCATCGTCGCATTGACAGTCTTATGCAGATAGAAAATTCCTTCCTTAGGCAATTGCTTTGCCTCCCACGCAGCTCCCCACTGTCGCCGCTTCGATTAGATCTGGGGGTTAGGCCTATTATGGAAGAAGTTACACTTAGACCTCTTTTATTTTGGTGGCGCATGCACAATGCAGCACACATGGAAACAGCAAAAAGGAGGAGAAATAAAGCATTTCTCCTCATTTCGCCTGTTTAAGACCAGGTTTTCCCTGGTCTTAATTTTGGCGCTGCCTCCTATTTACGCCACCCTTGTAAATAGGGGACAGCATCAAAATCAATGGGTGTTGCAGTGGAACGCCTACAGCAACACCCATGGCCCTCACCTTTCACTCTAAGTACAGAGTGAAAGGGTGCCTTATTTACAAGGCAGCATTAAGCCACTTTAAGTGGCTTACCGCTGCCTTGTAAATAAGGCAAAGCCCTTATCGCCTCCACAGTATCACTAAAAGTGACATTGTGGTGGAGATAGGGCTTGTAAATATGCCCTTTAGTGTGGTATTCCAACAGACAGTTTGCCTTCATTCCCCAGACTTTTTGTCTTCATTTCCCCTGTTTTTTGCTGAACTCGTTTTTATAGGCATTAAGACTCTCTGCACTTTACGCCTGCTAATCAGTGGCAAAGTGCTTGTGCTCTCTCCCTTAAACATGTAAAAATTGGTATACAACTAATTGGCGCATTTAATTTACTTATAGGTCCCTAGTATTACCCAAGGCCTGTAAATTAAATGCAACCAGTGGGCTGCAGCACACATTGTGCCACCCACCAGTGCTTAATTTGAGCCGGTGGTTTCCGGTGCTCGGCACCAGCACTTAATTGTGAATACCGGCACTATAACAGTCTACCACATGGTGGCACTGTGTGTAATTTAGAGATGAGCAGAACAACAGCTGTTTCTTAATTCAATATGCATTAAAAACGATTAATTCCTGGCACTCAAGCCCTTCTTATAGCCTTGGACCTGGAATAGTCTGAATAATCACACTTATAGTAGTGTTATGGTTGGTATTTGCATAGGTATTGTTGCTGGCAGCGCTGGCAAGGCAATGGGTTGTTAAAGCTGCAGTGGGCTACTGGCGAGGGCCCCGGCACATATTTTATTACAAATTAAGCACTGCCACCCACTAAGTTAATGTTAATGTTAATTTAACTTTTGGAGTGCACTGTTACCCTGGGGTGTCCTGGTGCTAGCTTCCTGATCAAGACCTACTTAGGGGCCTAACTGCAAAAGAGCCAGATTTTTAGGGCCTTTCTGAAGGCTAGCAGGTTTGGAGTGGCACGGATTGTTAGAGGTGGTTCACTCCAGGCTGTGATTGTGCCAGTGAAGAAACTTCTACCTCCCCAGGTGGCTTTTTTATACCTGGGTACCACCAATGATTTAGCACTAGCCGATCGAAGTGCCCTATTGGGTACATAGCATATGAGCTTCTGTGTAAGGTAAGATGGTCCAATGTTGTGAAGTGCCTTTTACGCAATGAAGAGCAATTTAAACTTTACCCTGTTCCTCACTGGCAGCCAATGGAGTTTTTGACTAACATTTGTCACTGAACAAAATTTGGGGGTGCGAGACAGAAGTCTAGCCACCGCATTTTTCAGCACCTGTTGCTTTTTCAGGTGTTGTTGCTGCATATTAATATATATAGACTTTTGCAGTAATCTAACCTGTCCAAAATCAAGGCCGATATTACAGTTCTTTGAGAGTCAGGGGAATGAAATCTAAGATCCTTTTAATCTTTCTAAGAATAAAGGAAGTTAATGTAGTTATGGCATTCACCTGACTGGCAAATGGCAGTTTATTGTCTATAATCATTCCTCAAATTTTGGTTTTAGCGACCAACTAGGTAAAGATCCCAACTCCTCCGGCCACCAGCTCAGGCACCAGAAGGAGGGGTCATTTCCAAATACTACTACCTCCGTTTTATTGGAGTTAAGTTTTAGGCAGTTACTACTCATCCAGGCGCTAACAGTTTTTGCCAATAATACTATATTGGTTGGAAACCCCAACAACGATCTGAGTGTCGTCCACGTATGAGGTCAATGCAAAACCATAGGATTTAATAATCTGCTCCAGGGCTATTACATAGACATTGAATAGAGTGGGACTAATGGATGAGCCCTGGGGCACTCCACACGGAGGGTTCGGACGTGAAAGGATCTCAGGCTACAAATTGCTTCCTATATGTCAGGAAAGATCTCATGAGATTGAGGGCTAACCCCTGGACTCCTACTGCGGCTAGCCGCTCCACCAAAATGTCATGGTGGATGGTGCCAAAGGCCGCCGAGTGTTCCAACAGGATCAGTGCGGCCTTACCACCCCATCTAAAGCCTCTCTGATTTCCTCCACAGATGTAATCAGCTCTGATTCAGTGCTATATCCTCCTCTAAATCCATGCTGCGTGTCATCCAGAAAGCTATGCTTAGTGATAAAGAAAGAGAGTTTATTATTCATGGCTTTCTCTAACAGTTTCGTAGGTAGCAGAAGGTGAGAAATAGGGCAGAAGTTGTTCGGGTCATTGGGATTGAGATTGGGTTTCTTTAAAATAAGTAGGATAGAGAAAACTTTCCAAATCTTGAGGAAAAAACATGAGCAGAATACAGAGAGTTAAATAGTGTGGTAAGATTGTCTGCGATGATGTCCGGTGCCAGTTTTATTTATTGAAAGTAACAAGGTCCCCCTGCTATTGATAAGAGCTCCCAAGGAAGGGAAAATATATTGTATATAGAGACCTTAGGCAGCCTAATTATTCAGTTCAATGATGCTCATAGATATTGTTACAAAATAAAGCCAAGCAAAATTGTTAAAATTGACCAATACATTTTATGATCAAAAATATTAATTAGAAAGTCATGACAATGATGATAAATCTATTAATCATGTCCTATCATATAGGTAATATAAATCATTGTATCCAGTCATAATTTTTATTGTATAGTCCAGGAATACATGTCAAAAGTCAAGGAGATTATTTTCCTACAATGATGAACAAAAAATAGAACACAATACAAAGGTGGCTTAGATCGTGGCTGATTCTTGGTAGGATCGAGTCTACACGCCTTTCGGCGACTAATGCACCTTCATCAGGAAAGCCATAAGTGTAACCAAATATACCTGTAAAGTATAACAAATATGCTTGGCTATGAACGTAAAAAAAAAAAAATGATCATTTGAAAAGCCTAATCAGATAGTCAGTAGTGTCAAAGAAATGGAGTTATAGTCCTCAAGTGAGTATGCATAGAGACTGTGAATAGAGATAGAAATGCCTTCACCCAAAATACAATTCAAAAATAACAAAGCGTGTAAAAAAGAGAAAAGAGTAAGTTTAAAAGAGTTTTTAAAAACTGCCACTGGGCATGGACCCAGATGGGAGCTTGATTTTGCCATGGCAATGAGATCCCTCACAGACTAACGTCAAGTGGGGCGAATCCAGAGAAGAGAGGCAGATCCGAAGTGGCCGTTGATTCTAGACTGTCTGGAGTAGCGATATCCTCAAGTGGTAACCCAGGACAATAACCGTAAATAATAATAACTTCTACTTTGCTCTGAAAATTCCTGGCGATATTGTCGCACAGTTGCTGTGTGCAGGCAATTTTTGGCATGCACGCTGATGTAAGTATCATGTCTGTATTAAACAGCTCTTTAGAAGAATTTTTAGCACTCTCAATTTTCTAGGTGTAGGACGTTGTTTTTTCCTTAACTAGAAGAGATTTGTATGTTATGAGACAAGATTTATACTTGTCCTTCTCCTCGCTGTCATACACTAATCTCTAAATGCATTCTTGTCTTTTACAAATTTGTTTTTGTTTTTTTAACGCTTCCGAGTACCAGGGAGCAGAAGAGTGACTGCGGCCTACCTTGATTGTTAATTCTGGTGCAACTGTGATTTCGGCCGCGCCAGCCAGCTAAGGAAGCATTTATAGCCTTGGGTTGGAAGGGGGCCCTGAAGTGTCTCATGCATGCCACTTCAGCCTGTAGTGCAGTTTTGAACTCTCATTTCGACCTGGCATAATAACCCTTTTGCCAGTCCTAAAATTTGTTTTTAATACTAATAAGTCACCCCTAAGGTAGGCCCTAAAGGCTCATGGAGCAGGATGAATGGTATTTAAAAAGTAGGACCTTTGTACTCAAATTTTACATGTGCTGACTGGAAACAACCTTTACAACGATGCCTTAACCACAAATGTCTTTATAACGTCCCTATAACCTTTGGTTTTTCAGTGAATTTCTATGTTATTAATGTCATTCCCCGACTATTACATCCTGTAAACTTTTCTTTAGTGATTTTCTACAGTTTTTTAAATTGTGTTTCCTAACTGTAACCTGTAACCTTTGATAGTGGGTATGTGAGTGGGTGTGTGAGTTGCTGCATGAGTCTGTGAGTGTGTGTGTGTAGCTGTGTGGTTATGTGAGTGGGTTTGTGAGTGGCTCTTTGGGTGAGTGAGTGGGTGTGTGAGTGGCTGTACTGGTCTGTGACTGGGTGTGTAAGTACTTGTATGGATCAATGAGTGGGTGTGTGAGTGGCTGTATGGGTCCATGATTGGGTTTTTGAGTGGCTGTATGGGCGTATGAGTGGGTGTATGAGTAGTTTTGCGGGTGTGTGAGTGGTTTTGTGGGTCATTGAGTGGGTGTGTGAGTTGCTGCATGAGTCTGTGAGTGTGTGTGTGTGTGTAGCTGTGTGGTTGTGTGAGTGGGTTTGTGAGTGGCTCTTTGGGTGAGTGAGTTGGTGTGTGAGTGGCTGCACTGGTCTGTGAGTGGGTGTGTGAGTGGCTGTATGGGTCAGTGAGTGGGTGTGTGAGTGTTATTATGGGTGTGTGAGTGGCTGTATGGGTCTGTAAGTGGGTGTGAGTGGTGGTATGGGGGATTGAGGGGGTGTGTAAGTGGCTCTGTGGATGTGTGAGTAGTTGTATAGATCTGCGAGCGGGTGTGTGAGTGCCTGCATGTGTCTATGAGTGTGTGAGTGGCTGTATGAGTCTGTGAGTGGTTGTGTGAGTGCCTGCATGGGTCGGTGAATGTGTGTGTGAGTGCCTACATGGGTTTGTGAGTGGGACTGTGAGTGCCTGTATTGGTCTGTGAGTGGGTGTGTGAGTGCCTATGTGGGTCTGTGACTCTACCACGCATATGCCTTTACCATGTATATTTTTACCACAAAAATGTACATATTTCACAGGTAACTATACACCTTTTATATATATATGTATATATATGGAGGGTTTATACTTACCTGTAAAATACTTACATTTTAGTGGTAAAGGCATGCATCATAAAGGCAAAGGCATATGCATTGTTCAAACATTTGTGGTAAAGACATACGTTTGTAAAGGCACTTTCATTGTAAAGGAGTCATTGTAAAGGCATTTGTGGTTAAGGCATTCGTGGTTCCGTCATACATCCGTCTTGACAATGAAAGATTCCTAAAGTCATTTTTCACTGTAGCAAGGTTATCTCTTCTGTAGATTAACACTGGGTTACCTTACTACACTTAATAAGCGATAGCTTCAGTTTGGAAGCAGATAGAGAAATACGTCTTCCACTCAACTAAATTATCATTTAAAATCCTCTGTAATGGTAAGGTCAGATTGCAAATCACAATTCTGAAAATGTCAACTTTAGAAAGCTGGAATTTTCATGCCTAAACACAATATGCCTTTCTGCCGCTGTCCAAGGTCACATGAATGTAATGGTTCTCCTGTGGCATAATGTGCATTACTTCCAAACTTGAGTACTAAATAGCCTTGGGTGTAGGGCATGATATTTCTAACCTGAGCTGAATGGCCTGGGGGTTGTACCCAGCCTCCCTGAGTTTCAAATGGTAGCCCGAGGGCTTTGCCTACCCCCTTCCTGACCTCTAAGACTACCTGTCCTGGCACTGACAAATGCAGCTCGCACCTACGCCTGCTTGCCTTTGTCGTCCTAGCCAGATTTGAGCCAAACTCAGGAAAGGGGGAAGGTTAGACAAAGGGGGCATCACCCACCCACAAGCTGGCACTGGCAGTAAGAATGTCACCCTCAGAATCTTTCATCAGAACACTCCTGTACCAGTGTAAGATTCAGAAGAAGGACTGCGGTGCCTTAAACCCAGGATCATCAGAAGTGACATCAAGGGTCAGTTGGGTGACTTCCTGTTTGAGTTACAGGGTCACAACAAGCTTCCAGAAGCCTCACCTGCAACTGCCCAGCTGACCAGCACCAACTAGACCTGCCTGAGCCTTGCTGCTGGCCTCTGCAGGAGTGAGTCCTAACTTTCAAGAGGTGCTTCCCCAGGGCCTGGACCCTTGTTAGTCGTCATAGTGTACTTCTCCTGCTTCAAATTTATCAAAACCAAACTCTAGGTGAAAATCCAGAAGTTTGGGACTCTTCGCGAATTACCACCTGTATCACCCACCAACACGTAGATCTGAATGCAACCTTCTCTTTGTACCATGAGTGACCGCCCGTGTCTCCCGCCAACTTGAAGCTCCAGCGGCAACCTGCTCTTCACGCTGATAATGATCTCCTTGTGGCTCCTGCCAACGCGAAGCTCTGGCTGATGCTCCTGACTTTGACATGGACTGTGAGAAGGTAAAATCTCCTCTGGGATGAGCCTGGTGCCTTGTATCTGACCCATCTTCCTTTGTGGTTGAACTGAACTTATGACAATGACCCGGTTCAGCGCAAAGAGATAACCATGAGTAACGCTTTCTGCTTTTTGTTGCTATTTTTACCTGAAACTTTACAAAGGTATAACTCCGGTTGTTTTGGTGTAATTTTATTTTATTAAAATATACCCTACATTTCAAATTTGTTTGGGACTTTCTCTGTGTTGTGTTTTCACTTTATTACTCTTTGAGTGCTGCATGAGTACTTTACACATTGGCTCTAAGTAAATCCTGACACCTTTTGTGCCAAGCTACCAGTGGGTTAAGCATAGGTTTATTTAGTGACTTTTGTGATTCATCCTGGCACGGATTGTGTTTGTTTCTTAATAGGTCTCTCACCCGTCTCAACTAGTAACCCACTTTCTTACAGTATCTAAATTATGTGGCAACAAAAGGCACATGATAGGTAAAATGTACTATGGTCCTATACTTCCTCCTCATGCTTCGCGAGACATTCACAATCCACTCAGCCTAGTTCCTGTGCCCACCTATTTACATAAAGCAGGACAAACACATAGGAATTACCTTTTACTGAAGGCCATCTTAGAGAGATAGTGGTGTTTCCTTGACTTTACTCATACAACAGAATCAGTGATCTTTAATCACACCAATCGATACCAAAGAATCTGTTCTGTAACAAACACAAGAGAGAGTGAGTGGAAAGTTTTCCCTGTCTCCCAGACATAAAGTCTGAATAAAGCAAGTATTTTCTACACTAAAGAACCAGTGGTGTGGTACCTTATTGGCTTGCAAGAGCAAGTTGTCACATTTAGAACTTTAGTCCTGCTTGAGGTGGGAACACATACAAAGACTTCAAAAGCAAGGTGCCAGTATTCATACGTTGAATATCTCCCTACAACAGCCTAGAGATGGCAAGGAACCCACATTCTTCTAGAGCAAGGCCATTGTTATGTGATTTCGCTCTTCAGCTCATGAAAACAGGAGATTTGGGGAGAAATAAAGCCTGCAAGAATGCAACCTGTTTTTATCCCCTTTTCTGTTTCAGCCCTTCTTTCTAGCCATAAGGAGCTGGGGATGCACATGCTGTGAAACAAGGCCTCTGCTATCCCCTCTAGTACTACACCATTCCAAACCACAAGTAAGTAGGGGGATAACACAAGTGATATGGGAGCAAAGTCCTTCATCTTCCTATACAGGGTAAATTGAATAACTCTATCCCTAAACGACTAGAAAGACAAAAATCCCTCAATACAACGCCTTTAGAATCCCAGTCAATCAACCTTGAAGATATTTTTAATTGAATCCATCCCCATCACCAGGAGGTTGCAATGGCAAGTCCTTGACTATCCTTGAAACTCTAAACCTCCTTTTTCCAAATACATTAAAAATACATTCCCCAATAAAGCCCTTTGGAAGTAGGAGTGTCAGCAAAAAACATGAAAGCAGGCTGTGAGCACACAAACAAATGTGAAAACAGCCAGGTTCCTCATACGTGATTGAACAAAGAGTGTGTATTACAGCACAATTAAAAAAAGAACTGCAAAGAAAGTCAACACACTTAGGCCCTCATTATTCCGAGTCTAATCGTGGTTTCAGTTTCGACCGCCACATTACAATGCAGGCGGTCAAAACTGAAACTGGCCGATCATTTCGGCTGGATTCTGACGAGCTCAAGGAGCCCGTCAGGCAGTTGGAGACCGGCACGTAATCCCTATGGGTGGCGTTTCCGCCGTAGGGATGATGATGTTGGTTTCTGACAGGCTTTCTTGTCGGGCTTTCCGACATAGAAAGCCTGTCAGAAAGCGACATTGGGGGCCCCCTTCATCCTGCGGCCTCCAGTTGGGGGCCCACTGTCAATCCCTGCACCGTGTGGCAGCCACCTTGAAGTGCCTGCCACGAGGGCAGGAATGAACAGATTCTCCCATTTGTCTATAGGAGCTTGTGCCAGGGCCCGTTTATGGCCATAGCACAAGCTCCCATAGACAAATGGGAGTCTGCGACCGCAACGTGGGCGGTCGCTTTGTAACCACAGTGTCGGGACCGCCGACCAGAGGTCGGTCAGTCCCGAGACTGCAACATCGTAATTAGGCCCTTCAACATTGTAATTAGGCCCTTAGTGGCTCTTCTTAGATCATTCAGTGCAATTGTCCACACCTAAACTGACAATGTTGAAGGCCTTATGAGACTTGACAGCAATATCCTAGAAGCCATTTATCAGTTTCTAGCTTATTCCTCTAATTGATGGCATCTAATTCATTTAAGCTTAATTTTGATAACATAGGAGTGCTCGTTCTAAGGAGACTGCATCCCTGTGTCCACAGCTTGGTGCTCGTCTTGTTGGGTTCCACACATCTCCAGTATGTACAGTAGAATACCTGTGCATTGTTGTAGATTCCTCCTTGTCTTTTCCCCTCATGTCAGCCTCTCTCTGCAAACACCTGCCTTGTGCTTGTGATAATATGTTTAATAAATCTTGCCATTCCAACCATTAGAAAGCAAATGGCAACTGGTTCAAGGTCCTGTTTCCGCAGCAGTTGCATCCTCCTTTGACTGCCTAAGTGCATTCTTGCTAGACTTAAAGACATTAAAAATGTAGCATCAGTACAGCATCATTCTAGTCCGCCCACGTCTCTCCATGAGCTCTCTTTCATTGGCTTCCTGTTCAGGAAAGAATTGTCCTCAGGTTTTTATGCATAGTACATAGTGCACAGTGCAGCCTACCAACTGTGGAGAAGTGTGGCTCAATGGTTAGAGCGGCAGACCCTGATGCAGAGATCTGGCCCTGGACCAGGGTTCAATTCCCGCCTCGGCGGGTCTTGGGCTCAATTTCCTCGGACCTGATAATTCTCGCCTCGGTGCCTATTCTAATCATGGGTCCCACTCTGCAACTCTGGGCAATAGCTTGCTTAATCTCCACAACAGCCCCAACAGCGCTGGGATGCCTGGCTTCACCCAGGGGGTGCCCAGGAGTGGGCATTTCACAGGGAAAAGCCAGGAAGGGTTCCACAGCGGTATGCGTACAGCGCCTGGACACCCCTTTGGGGGTATGGGTGCGCTTTACAAGTACAAATTTCTTTCTTCTTTCTACCAACCTGCCCCATGTATTTTCAATCTCTTTGTCCTTCTGCCCTTCCTCACTCTCAGAGATCATCTGGCCTCCATATACTTCAAATTCCTAAATACAAAAGGGTCTACACTGGTCGGCTCACTTTTTGCCTCAGGCAGCTGCCCCTTGAACGTCTCTGTGGATGTTCATTTTCAACCTAATCACTATATATATATATATTTTTTTTTTTAAACTTAAGCATTCGTATTCAATAATAGGTCGTTTATGCCCGATTCCGGCTTGGTAGTCTAAGTTCAGCACTAGTGGACTTTAGTTACTATGCACTCTGCAAACTTCATACCTAAACTATATCTTTAGTTAACAAGCAGTGTGAGCACTGAAATGAGAGGAAGTGGTAGATGGAATAAACATAATACTGGGAGGAGTAGCTAGATAACAGTGGGGCCAGGCTGGTGGAGAAGAGGGGCGAAATAGGTTTGTAGAAGTCAAGGGTCACAATATGTGGAGGAAGAGCAACATTAAAGGCATGTGCCAGATGCAGATGCCTCATCCAGAAAAACCAATCTGTTATGTAGAAGATGAGTGAGCGAGATGTCAAGAAGGAAAGAGGAGCTGGACGGGGTGGGGCATAGGGTATGCTGGTTTGCAATGCTAGGCAGTGAAAAATAGGGCACAGGGAGGAGGGAGGTGCAGTGTGAGCACAGAAAGCATTTTTGTGAAAAATTGTGGTTCAGGAAAGATCAGCTGGCCTTGTCTAAAGTTCAGGATTAAGATTCCGCACTTGCATGACAGGAAAGTGGGTGGAGAGCTGCTTTTCTTGTTAGGGTCTCCAGAGTTGGGCAAGGGATGGCCATAGCCTTTTTGTCCTTGGCGGATGGGCAACAGGACTGTTGATTACCTAACACACCTTACTGGGTCTCGGCTGCTGCTCGGATCTATAAATGCAGAAGCATTCAAGCAACTGCTGTTATTTCCTGTAACTGCTGCCAATAACAAGGATTGCAATACAGGAGTGAGGAAAGAAGTGGTCTTGTGCTTTAGTTCTTAACGAAACAAAAGACTATCTGGTTTAAACTGTGCAGACTTTGACTTTTTGATCAGAATCGTTAAGCTTGCATGTGCACTGGAGCTTAACGCAGCCCGTGCAGCCCCTGCAGTGCAGGGACCCCCCAACTCTTCAGGGGCCCCCATTCAGCCCCAAGCCAATGAATATCAGTGAGAAATGGGGAAGATTAAGGGTCCCCTCCTCTCGTTTTGCAGGGGGGCCCACCATTTCAAATTACACCACTGCATGATGTGCAAGGTCGAGGTCCTGGGCTTGATCATTCTGGGTACTGGAGTTTTACATGAAAAAATGTTAAAAATAATCAGTTTTAAAGGATATTTGTTTTCAGTAGGGATTTCATCCAAATTACAATTAATAATATTGGTCAATATCTAATCTAAAAAGGAATGTATTAGCTTTCTTTATGTGAACGTTTTTTTTTTTCCAAATCTCTCTTTTTTTTCTTTTTCACGCATTGCGAGATAAACTGATTTGGTCAGAATCACTCGGGTGATGTGCTGAGACCTAACAAGCACTGGCAAAGCCGAAAGACCTCGCCTTTGAGAATATTGGCTCTCCCATTGCCTTTTGTTCCTGCTGCATCGGCATTTAGCAATGATTTGTAACTAAGCTGTACAGCAATGTGGCTGCTATGCAGCATGGCTGAAAATAAAATAATTGGACTATGATGCCCCGGCAGCATTGGGGTAGGTCTTCCGCCACTTTTGCGGTTCGCACACAACACGGGTACTTCCACGTGTCTTGAACCTGCCGGAAGTTGATGGGGCCAGTCTTAATTAGTTTTTAGGTTGGCCAGCGCATCTACAGGCACTTCACCTTTAGGTGCCATATGTGGTATATCGAGGCAAGTAACACCAGAATACCACTTTCAGTGTAGATAGACAATTTTACATTAGGTCCTGAAGAATTGCCGCTAGATCACTCTGACATCCAGGCAAGAAACATGTCGACCACACGAAGTTGAGCGCAACACCCTGAAACATTACATCAGGTAGTCGCTACTTTAATTTTTAACCAGGTTGGAAGCCAGGGTCATTAAAATTGCTCTGTCTGGACTTCCATTTCCTGTTTTAATCCTGCACGGTCTACCGACCCTCACATCAGCACATCTACACTCTTAGGCCCCTCACACCCACGGCACCATACGGCAAGGAATAAAAGATCTCCGCCAAAGAGCCCCTCATTGGGTGCCCGTCAGGTATTGCAACACCGACCTGACGAGGAGCATGCCCTATGATGAAGCATGACACCCAGCTGGCTGGGTGTGTGAGGGCTCTAATTCCGAAAGGAGGGATTCCCCTTTCCCTCCTTTCCTAGAGGACAATCTATTGTCTTTTCAGACATCTCCCTTGCTCTCTCCTTATAGGAACTGCATACCCTTGTTGGTTTTGACTATGATGCATCCAGCACTAATGCACTAAAAAAAGCATTAACCATGACGGCATCGTCGCTGGGTGTATGCAGGCTATCGGCTGAGTTCGCCGTGACCACACCCCCCCTTCTCACCTCCGGATGCGGATGCAGGATTCCGGCAGCAGCTGATGATAGACGTGGGATGCCGGCTGAGGAGCTGTACAGCTGAGTGACTGCGGAGGATTTGTTCAAGCAGGACCGGGAGCATGAGCCTGTGTGGCTCATTGAGACGCTGATAAGGCACGGTCCCAAGCCGAGTAAACAGAGTGCGAACATCTTAACGGCTCAACGCGGCTCAATGCGGAGCCTCTACATTTCGGGAGCCTTGGGAAGTGTTTGCCTGTCTGGGGGCTGCGTTTGTCCCTTCCTAGCCCCCTCCTTGTACTTCTCTTGCTGGAGCCAGGACAACGGCTATCAGGCTGGGAGGAGTTAGCTGAATATTCGTTTTTTTTTGTTTTTTTTTGCAATGCCATTTTGGACCACCAGGTTTCTCACCAAGGGGGGTAAGTGCATGCGCTCTTCTTACCTGTTGGTTTATGGGGGTTCCTTGTACTACTTGGTTGAGGGTCGCTGGGGGAGACCCATGTTTTAATTGCGGCTAACCTGTTACGGGAACAGCAAAGAATCTACTTGGCAACTTCAATATGCAAAGTCTTCCTACAGGCACTGCTGCAGCTCACCCTGATTCCCCAGTCCTGGTTCAAAGGGTCAAAAAACGCGTTGGTCAAGCAGCCGCTCGGGCAAACCGTGCCGCAGCCCTAAGGAAAGATTTGGGACTGCTTCCAGTAAACGCTGAGCTGGCAGCTCCGGTGTCCGCCAAGCAAGACCATCCGGGGGTGCCTCTGCTGACTTAGATTCAAGCACCAGCCCCCTCTCTATGGCTTCTCCCGGGACAGGCACCTCTACTTCTCAAGATCTGGATGATCTAAAGACAACGACGCCGGTGATTGAGGCTGGGAAATCCAAGGACCAAAAAAAATATCCTTTATTTTTCAAAGCTAACCCCGGACTAACATCTGTTGCTGCGGAGGGGGCAGGGAGTGTTTCACCATTAGCCGATCTACCTACTGACATCAGTAAAGATGGATATCCCAGTGATGGCAATCACCCTCCTCCTCAACCTCTGGTGCAACTTTTGCCTCTTTCTGGGGGAGCCCATCTGGACTTTCCGTCCCCGTAGACATTGGGCTGGCCGCACCAGATAAGATCGTATCTTCTGTCCCGTCGGCTTTGCAGTCTGAATCTGGGCCGGAACTGACCCAGGGCAATCCCTCTCAGGATAATAGACCCTTTACTATGCAATGGGATGCCAAGAGTCTCCTCAAGTTGATTCTGCATGAAATTCGAGAACTTAAAACCTCCCAATCTGCAGAAATTGCTGCAATCCACGCCCGCCTCACTAAAATTGGAAGAAAACATGGCTCAGGTCCCGGCATGTCTTCTCGAGGCAGAGACTAGGATCTCTCAATTGGAGGATCAAGTTTCAATCATGAATAAAAATAAAGTTGTAGCCTTTCAGAGTCAAAAAACAGCAATGGAGTACAAACTGGAGGAATTGGAGAATCATTCTAGACGCTCCAATCTTCGAATTCTCGAGTGATTTTAACGAATTTTACTGTTATTTTATCACTGTTTGTTGCTGCTAATACTTGCTGCTTATTTTGCTAGTTTGCACAAGGGAATGTGAAGGGAGGGAGGAGGATCGAACCGGCGGGCCGCCATCTTGACGGTT
Organism: Calotriton arnoldi; assembly: GCA_963921515.1. Lineage (NCBI taxonomy): Eukaryota > Metazoa > Chordata > Amphibia > Caudata > Salamandridae > Calotriton > Calotriton arnoldi. The sequence continues at coordinate 860,750 of CAWUFW010003978.1, forward strand.
AGCGGTCTAGTGGCCGGACGCCAGGTTATTTAAGCTGCATGCTGACGCGGACGCGCAGCGCTGGTTGCCTGGGCGATGCTGTGTTAATGCTCGCCAGGAGAAGACCACCTTAATGCTACACGAGTGATTTTAACAAATTTTACTGTTATTATATCACTGTTTGTTGCTGCTAATACTTGCTGCTGATTTTGCTAGTTTGCACAAGGGAATGTGAAGGGAGGGAGGAGTATCGAACCGGCGGGCCGCCATCTTGACGGTTAGCGGTCCAGTGGCCGGACGCCAGGTTATTTAAGCTGCATGCTGACGCGGACGCGCGCAGCGGGTGCGCTGCTGGCGCGCTGAAGGCGCGCCTAAGGCACGCCCGTCTGCACCCGTCCGCGCTCGGATTGGGCTCAGGGCCAGTCCTCCTGGCCTTTTATCCGCAGACATAATGAGATATACTAAAGAAGAGCTATGCAGGCTGAATCCTGGTAAAGGAATGCGAAGTTGCCCCCCTATCTCCCTGAAAGCCGATGACAAAGGCATGAAAAGCACTTGCCCCAGTTGCCGGCTATACCTCCCCCATGTGCTTGACTTGCCAGCCAATGGCCCAGTTGTTAGACCAGTTAAAAAAGGTTAATGCAGCCATTGCAGGACCTTTAAAATGCATTTTATTTAATGCCAGATCACTAATAAAACATAGCTCAGAATGTGCGCTATTACTGGAGGAACTTGAGATAAAGTGAATATTCGTTTTTTTTTTTTTTTTGCAATGCCATTTTGGACCACCAGGTTTCTCACCAAGGGGGGTAAGTACATGCGCTCTTCTTACCTGTTGGTTTATGGGGGTTCCTTGTACTACTTGGTTGAGGGTCGCTGGGGGAGACCCATGTTTTAATTGCGGCTAACCTGTTACGGGAACAGCAAAGAATCTACTTGGCAACTTCAATATGCAAAGTCTTCCTATAGGCACTGCTGCAGCTCACCCTGATTCCCCAGTCCTGGTTCAAAGGGTCAAAAAACGCGTTGGTCAAGCAGCCGCTCGGGCAAACCGTGCCGCAGCCCTAAGGAAAGATTTGGGACTGCTTCCAGTAAACGCTGAGCTGGCAGCTCCGGTGTCCGCCAAGCAAGACCATCCGGGGGTGCCTCTGCTGACTTAGATTCAAGCACCAGCCCCCTCTCTATGGCTTCTCCCGGGACAGGCACCTCTACTTCTCAAGATCTGGATGATCTAAAGACAACGACGCCGGTGATTGAGGCTGGGAAATCCAAGGACCAAAAAAAATATCCTTTATTTTTCAAAGCTAACCCCGGACTAACATCTGTTGCTGCGGAGGGGGCAGGGAGTGTTTCACCATTAGCCGATCTACCTACTGACATCAGTAAAGATGGATATCCCAGTGATGGCAATCACCCTCCTCCTCAACCTCTGGTGCAACTTTTGCCTCTTTCTGGGGGAGCCCATCTGGACTTTCCGTCCCCGTAGACATTGGGCTGGCCGCACCAGATAAGATCGTATCTTCTGTCCCGTCGGCTTTGCAGTCTGAATCTGGGCCGGAACTGACCCAGGGCAATCCCTCTCAGGATAATAGACCCTTTACTATGCAATGGGATGCCAAGAGTCTCCTCAAGTTGATTCTGCATGAAATTCGAGAACTTAAAACCTCCCAATCTGCAGAAATTGCTGCAATCCACGCCCGCCTCACTAAAATTGAAGAAAACATGGCTCAGGTCCCGGCATGTCTTCTCGAGGCAGAGACTAGGATCTCTCAATTGGAGGATCAAGTTTCAATCATGAATAAAAATAAAGTTGTAGCCTTTCAGAGTCAAAAAACAGCAATGGAGTACAAACTGGAGGAATTGGAGAATCATTCTAGACGCTCCAATCTTCGAATTCTCGAGTGATTTTAACGAATTTTACTGTTATTTTATCACTGTTTGTTGCTGCTAATACTTGCTGCTTATTTTGCTAGTTTGCACAAGGGAATGTGAAGGGAGGGAGGAGGATCGAACCGGCGGGCCGCCATCTTGACGGTTAGCGGTCTAGTGGCCGGACGCCAGGTTATTTAAGCTGCATGCTGACGCGGACGCGCAGCGCTGGTTGCCTGGGCGATGCTGTGTTAATGCTCGCCAGGAGAAGACCACCTTAATGCTACACGAGTGATTTTAACAAATTTTACTGTTATTATATCACTGTTTGTTGCTGCTAATACTTGCTGCTGATTTTGCTAGTTTGCACAAGGGAATGTGAAGGGAGGGAGGAGTATCGAACCGGCGGGCCGCCATCTTGACGGTTAGCGGTCTAGTGGCCGGACGCCAGGTTATTTAAGCTGCATGCTGACGCGGACGCGCGCAGCGGGTGCGCTGCTGGCGCGCTGAAGGCGCGCCTAAGGCACGCCCGTCTGCACCCGTCCGCGCTCGGACTGGGCTCAGGGCCAGTCCTCCTGGCCTTTTATCCGCAGACATAATGAGATATACTAAAGAAGAGCTATGCAGGCTGAATCCTGGTAAAGGAATGCGAAGTTGCCCCCCTATCTCCCTGAAAGCCGATGACAAAGGCATGAAAAGCACTTGCCCCAGTTGCCGGCTATACCTCCCCCATGTGCTTGACTTGCCAGCCAATGGCCCAGTTGTTAGACCAGTTAAAAAAGGTTAATGCAGCCATTGCAGGACCTTTAAAATGCATTTTATTTAATGCCAGATCACTAATAAAACATAGCTCAGAATGTGCGCTATTACTGGAGGAACTTGAGATAAAGTTGGCTTTTGTCACTGAGGCATGGACAGATGGTGCTTCTGGACCAGATCTAGTGAAGGCAACTCCTCCAGGTTTCAACTGCTACACTCTGGATAGACCACACAAAAAAGGGGGAGGGTTGGCAGTTATCTACCATGATTCAGTGGAACCTATCTTTCACACGGCCTCCAATACCGCCTGTGAGGCCTCAGCTTTTAGTATTCACACGGCGCACTAGAGGACCTTTAAAGGTAAACTACTCTACCAACCACCTGGCCCTAAAAGCGGGTTTCTGGATACATTAGGCTCCCTGCTCGAAGAAGGTTTATGCCTAGACTCATACACTGTGTTTGGAGACTTCAATTTTTACCTGGAGGCCCTCCAGGATCCAGGTACCGCCCGACTGAAGCAAATTATGGGGGCTGGAGAACCTCAAGCAACTGGTGAAGGTCACAACCCATGATAAAGGGCACACTCTGGATGGGATATATTCCAACAACTGCGATTTAGTGTGCACCTCAGTTCTCCCTCTTTCGTGGTCTGATCACTGTGCCATCCAATTTGAACTGAAAAGTCACGAAGGCCACTTGGCCAGTGCAGGGCAGGGCCTGGGGAAGAGTGGATATTGAGAAACTTGGAGATACTCTGAGGTGCTTAATACGTCCTATCCCCCTGGAAGTGGAAGAGGCCACACTAGCCTACACACAATGGCTAGGTACAACTTGCAACTATTTAGCTCCTGAAAAAAAGTGGACTCCTAAACGGGCCCAACCCTCAGCACCATGGTACTCTGAGGAACTCCGCGCTAAAAAACTGGCCTGTAAGCAATTGGAACGGGCTTGGCGTAAAAGATACACAGATGCGGATAAGGAAAGGTATAAACATAGTATTACCACCTACAAACAGTTGCCATTTGAAGTCAAGAAAAAGTTTTTCACAACACAAATAGCATTGGCCAAATCAAATTCGAAAGAACTTTTTAAAACCATCAAAAAACTTGCCACTCCGAACGTCCCAAAAAGTCAGAGCAATCCTGAACTATGTGAGAAATTAGCTGACTTCTTTAAACAAAAAGTAGAAATTATTTTTAATTTGTTCACACAAACTGACAAAAAGGGACATGCCCGCCCGGTTACGGAGGAATTGGACAGTTCCTGCCTTCCACAGGTGTTAGAACAGTTTAAACTTCTAGGGATACTGGAAACTATTAAAATTCTGAATTCCATCCGCTCTGGAGCCCCCACCGATCCCTGCCCAGTGAGGATTATTAAGCAAATTCCAGAAGTCATTGGAACAGCACTCACACCACTGCTGAATGCTATATTCAGCTCAGGCATATTCCCTAAAATATGGAAAAAGGCTTCGGTCCTTCCCTTGTTGAAAAAACAGACCCTGGATCCAAAAGATCCTAACAACTATAGGCCTATCTCACGGCTCCCATTCCCTGCCAAAATATTGGAAAAGGCCATGAACACCCAACTTAGTGCATTTCTTCAGCTCAACAACTCTCTTGACCCATCCCAATATGGGTTCAGAGCAGAGCACAGCACAGAGTCTGCTTTACTTAAATCCACGGAGGAAATTAGAGAGGCCTTGGACAAGGGAGGCAGTGCTGTGCTGATCCTGCTGGACCTGCCGGGCGGTCTCCGACACGGTCCATCACGAAGTGTTGATGGACCGATTGTCTGATATAGGAGTAGAAGGACGAGCATGGAAACTCTTGCAATCATTTTTATCTGACAGATCACAAACTGTGGATCTAGATTGTAACAGGTCCAAACCCTTTTCCCTTCCATGTGGGGTGCCACAGGGCTCGTCACTAAGCCCGACGCTTTTTAATATCTATGTGGCACCCCTGCCTGGAATCATTAGATCATTTGGTTTCCAACTTACCTCCTATGCTGACGACACTCAAATAGTGTTGTCATTTAAGGAAGGGATGGAAAAGGAAACCGGGGCACGTTTCCATGATTGTATGGGGGCCATCTCAGGCTGGATGTCCTCCAACTGCCTAAAATTGAGCTCCAGCAAGACCGAGGTTGTAAAGTTCGGTAACAATCCACGTGGGTGGACTCCCGACTGGTGGCCAGAAGACCTTGGAGCCTGCCCCCTACCCACTAGGAAAGCAAAAAACCTTGGGGTTCTGTTAGACAATAAGCTTACCATGGGTGACCAAATAAGCAAGGTTATCTCGGCCTGCTTTGTGGCCTTAAGAATTATAAGAAAAATCAAATTCTTCCTGTCTGCTAACAGCCTCAAGACAGTGATAATGGCCCTTATAATGTCACGCCTGGACTATTGCAATGGGCTATATCTCAATGCTCAAAAGCAGCACATCAATCGGCTCCAACTGGCCCAAAACGCAGCAGCCAGATTGTTGTCAGGAACTCCAAAATTTGTCTCTGTTAAAAAGGAACTGAAACAATTTCATTGGCTCCCGGTGAAACAAAGGGTTCGCTTTAAGGCACTTTGCACCGTTTTTAAGGCCATTAATGGAACAGGACCTGACTTCCTTAGGCGTAAATTCCAATGGTACATCCCGGGAAGAATGTTACGCTCCACAGGAGCTAAATTTGCTCAAGTCCCCCCATTTAAGAGAGTCAACTGGGTAGGCAGGAGTTTTATCAACTGTGCTTCCAGGGCATGGAATGAGCTTCCCTTCCATCTCAGGAACGCCCCGGATCTCCTTTCCTTTAGGAAGGGGCTGAAGACTTGGCTCTTCTCTCAGTAGTATACATTCTTCTGTCCCTAGTTACCAGTGCTTAGCGCCAGGACACCCCAGGGTAAACGTGCGCTCTACAAGTGTGATTAACATAACATCCCGGAAGGCCTTGAGGGCCAGCAGACATTGCAATGGGTTGATTCTTTTATTTAAAAAAATGTCCTCCCGGATTATAATGGAGATTTGACTCTTATGCGAGCCCATCGGGTGCCTGCGCATCTTCCTACCAATGCCAAGTTTCCGCGGACAATCCTGGTTAATTTTGGGAACTTTAGGGTCAAGGAACAAATCCTAGCCAAGGCCATAAAGCAGCGCCAGTTCACCTCTTGGGAGGTCCCACTTTGTCATATTTTCCCTGACATGTCTGTCTCCGCAGCCTAAAGGCGGAAAGAGTTTGTTAAAATCTTACATCTATTTAAGGAACAGGGGGCAGAGGCAATGATCGCCCAACAGAGCAAATTAAAAGTGCTCGTAAAAGGCAGATTCCATGAATTTTGCAATGTCCCCAAAGCTCAGGAATTACTGCAACAAATTTCTTTAAATAAGTCCTGATGGCCTCAATGTGGCTTGGGCTTGCAGAATGGTAAATGCCATCAGCTTCTTGTTTATCTCCTCCTAGGCTTTTCAGTCTGATGTTCTGTCCTTTTAGATAGCCTTTGGGGGCTAATATTGCTCTTTTTTCTTTCTTTCCTGTTTTTTCCCTTTTCTTTTCACTGAAGGGGGAGGGTAGGTAAGCCGGCAGCGTGTGGCACCAAGTCATAGTGCCAGTTAGGGGGGGGTGGGCTAGCCTGTCAGGTGTGAGCAGGGACGGTGGACTGCTCACCGTGGCTTCGGGGGGAGGCGGGTCACAGGGGTGGAAGGGGGTGCAGGAGGGAAAAAATAAATCCATTTGTAAAATTTAGATTCATCCATTTACTATTCATAAATCCATATTTTGTTAGGGCTGGGATGGGGTTATTGATTGATGCCGTAGTTTTCCAGAACACCTTAGTCTACTTCGCAATGTTGTCAGGAACATCCTTTGCTATCTGCTAATGGATAAAAGGAAATTTTAAAAGTGGTCTCCTTTAATGTTAATGGTCTTAACAATAAAAAGAAAATGCGGGCCATCGAATCGTGGATAAAGACAGAAAATCCAGCTGTCGTTTTAATTCAAGAGACTCATATACCGGCGGGGAAGCTAGTAGACTTTCCAATGTTCAGGTCCTGGGCAGTATATCGGGGTTTCTCCTCCTCCTCGGCATCTCATCGTGGCACGGTGGTCTTCCTGGGTAAAAACCTCCAAGCTGAGGTTGTCAATTCTGCAAGTGATCAGAGTGGAAGGTGGTGCTGGGCTACCTGTAATCTGGGGAATAGACTTCTAACTTTTGCCAGCATCTATGCCCCAGTAGAGGATAATCCTTTACCATATGAAGAGCTTTTTCAATCTCTAATCCAAATTCCTGGTGAAGTGATTATAGGGGAGATTTAAAATTTTTAATGAACCCTAAAATCAATTCCTCAGCTATGTCTAAAACTCTTAGAGTCATTCAAAATTATGGAAAGACTCTGGACATAATTGACCCATGGAGGGCAGCATTCCTGACTAAGATCGTGTACACCTGTTTTTCGGGTAGATTTCGCACTTCCTCACGTATTGATTTCTTCCTCATCTCTAGGACATTGACTTTTAGCCAGCAGAAAATTCTTCCGAACGGAATCTCGGATCATGCTATGATCATTCTAGAGTTAGAGTCAGGTAAATACGTTACGAATTCCAAAAGATGTGCTTTAAATAGGCAATATCTATCAGAAGAAAGCTGGGTTCTTCATCGTCAAAACCGAGATAAATGAGTTTCTTGTGCGAAATCACGGTTCGGCACCTCCTCACATAGTCTGGGACTCGCTTAAGGCATACATACGGGGACTAGCCATTGGAAAAGATGCCGATAACTCAAGAAAAGTGAAGGATGAAAAGCAAAATCTAGAGCAGAAGGTGCAAAGGTGCTATGAAATCTTTCTCAGTAGCCCCTCGGTTCTTAACCAACGGAAACTTGACCAGGCTAAACGGGATCTTTGCGAAAAATATTGTGTTAAATGTGAATCCTCTTATTTGAACCATAGGCAAAAGGTATACGAAGAGAGTAACTACACCGGGAGGTTCCTTGCATGCCAGGCCAGGGAGCAGGCAGCAAGCAATCAGATTAGCACACTGAGATGCCCTATAACTGTTCTTCGTTCTGATGATCCAGTGGCCATAGGGGATATAATGTCACGACATTACAGGAACATCTATGGCCAACAACAGTCTATTGACAAGGCATTCTTGGAAAAATTTCTCCAGAGGTATGAAATGCCGGTACTCTCCGAGGATGATAAAATTAGAATGACGAGTCCTTTCTCTAAAGAAGAACTGGGGGATGTTATTAAAAAAAAACCAGAATGGCAAAGCTTGTGGCCCAGATGGTCTTCCGGCTGAATTCTATAAAAACCTTTCTGAGTGCCATTCTTGAATATCTTTTGCTGATCGCAAATTCAATTTTAGAGGGCGGTCTAATACCATCTTCATTCAGAAAAGGGAATATGGTCAATTTTTTGAAAAAGGGAAAAGATTGTGAAGACCCTAACTCTTATCGTCCTATCACGCTTTTAAATTCTGATTATAAAATCTTTACTAAACTTTTACCCAACCGATTCAATGTAATAGCTTCGCACTTGATCCATCCCGATCAAAATGGTTTTATCGCAGGGAGGCAGCTCGGGACCAATACGCATTATTTGGTTGAAGCACTCGATTATTTTGAGACCCAGAACATACAAGCTTTAGTCCTTTTATTAGACGCCGAGAAGGCATTTGACCTGGTGGTCTGGGAGACCTTATTTTGTATTCTCTTAAACTTCAGTATACCTCCCAAAATTACGGGGCTGATCCAGAAATTGTACCTAAATGCAGAAGCCAATATTATTATCAATGCCTCTGTTGCAGGCCAACTTAGTGTTAAACGGGGGACTAGACAAGGCTGTCCATTGTCCCCGGTGCTATTCGCCTTTTTATTGAGCCCTTGGCGATAGCCATCCGGAATAATGCAGATATTCGTCACCCTCTACCAACTATGGGAAAACTTAAATTATATGCTGACGATATCATGCTAATAATAAAGGGGGATAAGGAGGCCCAAGTAAAAGCTTTTGAGATTTTTGAGCAGTTTGAGTTGCTAGGCGGTTATAAAATCAATTAAAAAAAATGGAAATAATCCAGTGTGGCTGTAAGCCTAAGGATTTACATGCGGATATCCTTCCCTGTCTAAATACTAAACCGAAAAGATATCTGGGGGTATATTTCTCGTCACGAATTTCTGAATTGTATGACTTAAACTTTGCCCCGCTTCTACAAAAAGTACGAGACTTATTCCTTTGATGGAATTCGCTTCCACTAACCATCATGGGAAGGGTCGCACTGATTAAGATGTCCGTTCTCCCGTTATTAAATTTCTTATTTTCTGCTATCCCCTGTGTCTTAACGGCATCTTTTTTTGCTAAATTAGAGTCTATGTTTACATCCTTTCTCTGGGGCAAGACAGTCCCCCGAATTGCACTCAGCACTTTATATGAGGAACTGGAAAATTGCGGATTAGCTCTTCCCAACCTCAGGGATTATTATTTTGCATATTTTGTGTGAGAAGTTGGCCTGGTATATGCTGTCCCCTAATTAAAGTGGGCACCTTGCACCAGTCCAAACGACCCTTATTGATGATTAGGTTAAAGACAACCTTTATAGAATGCTATCCTAGTGGTAGCTGTGGAGAGCAGCCTTCAGGCTAAGTCTTGAAGGAATGTAAAGCAGCTTGTTTTACCAGTATATAACCTCTTGAATGACCAAATGAAAGGAGAACCACACCAGGTATATATAAAATATATGTATTTATTACTAAACACTCTCTACTAACCTCTTTATGAGATTAGAGAACAAGGCACACAATATTACAGTACTAGAACGACAGTAAATAGCACAATACACAGTGGGCTCCAGGGGAGACCAAACCATATATTAAGAAAGTGGTATAACAACCCCGACTTGACTAAACACAGTGCCTAGAGCACGTAGAATCGCTGGGACCCCAAGGAACCACCCAAGGTAGTGACACAGGGGACCCACGGAGGACGGGTGCAGTGTGGGAACACAGACGCGAGCTCCGTACAACTCTATGGGAAAGTCGCGGTTGGAATGTTAGAGTTTAAGGACACTTCGGAGAGGACTTCAAGCAAACCCAGTTAAACTTAGAAGGTTCTAAGGCAAGCACCCTTGTGCGTACCGAGGTACCCGTGTTACCTAGCCCAGGGAAGCCGGGTGCATAGGGGTCAAGTGGCGTCAGAAACCCTGGTCGTTTTCAATGGCGTGATGCGAAGAAGTGCTGCTGCCGTGGAGAAGAAAAGTGTCCGGTGTGACCAAAGCCTGGATCAGAGATGAGAAGAACCTGAAAGCAGAGGGGACAAAGTCTGGGTCACTTCACGTGACGAGGAGTGGAGCAATCGAATGCCCTCCGATGTCGGGTGCTTCCGGTGCGAAGAGGTGAAGCTTGACTCTGCAGCCCCGGGGACCAGGAGATGTCGACGATGACCAGATTCTGCAGGTGAGCTGTCCCACAAAGGATGTCGAGTGCTGGGGGGTCAGTTTTCGGATTGGAGACCAACAAGCCTTGGCAACTGCAACCCACGCGGTCAGAGAAAAGATGCTTCGTTGAGGACCAGCAAGGTCCTGGGGACTCCCCAAGCTATGGAGAGTCAGGGCACGTCTAGAGCAACAAGGAAAGCCCACTTAAAGTTAAAGTTGCCTTCTCAGGGACCCACAGGTCAACGGACCAGGGATCGCAAAGGGGCCTCGAGAGGAATCACACAATACCAGCCCACGGAACACTCGTGGAGTGTAGGCCAGCAATCATCAGTGGAAACACTGCTTGGGGCTTGGACTACAAGTACCCAAAAGCACAGCCTTAGGGATTGCCTAAAAGCATATGCTGCTGCAAATGTGCACGGTGTCCAGGGGTTCGGGTTGCACGGTCCCCACGAGGGCTGCGGGTCTCAGGTTTGCTGAGAGCACTAGTCGGCCTCGGGGAAGCTTGGGCACCCACCTCCTGTGTTGCAAAATATTCAGAGTCCGTCGGGAGCTGCGTAGATGCAAACTGGTCAGATGCATTGAGGTGCCTGCCTTGCAGGGGAGTAACTCCTTTACTCCAAGGGAGATTCTTCAGTCGTCCAGCAAAGCGTAGATCGTCAAAGGTTACTTGGTTTCTGTAGCAGAGTTTAGTCCAGGTAATATCTAAAGTCCTGTAGTCAGGGTTCCTACTTTATACCCAAGGAAGGGGTGGGACAAACTCTGGGGACCCACCTATGGGAGGGTCAGGACAGAGGGGTGGCTACACCCATGTCCTTTGTCCAGTTTCACGCCAGAGCAGGGGCTGGTAGCCCCTGCAACCGGTTTGAGCTGGACTATGCACAGGGACACCAAATGTGCCCCCAGTGCAGATATCAAAGCACTCTGAGAGTGCACCCACCCAGCCCCAATACACTAAAGCCTGTCTGGGAGGTGGTCACACCTCCCTGTGACAGGAAACCTATTGTCAAGTCTTCCCCTGCCAGAGTTTCGTCCAGCAGCAGGAGGGCAGACTCGTGTCTGTGGCTGGCAGCATCCATTTTGTGATGCCAGGGCTCTGTGAAGCTGGCACCGGGTGTACCGGTGCTGTCATATTTCACCCTCTAGGAGGGAGGAATCATACCTCCCACACCAGTTACTGGTGTGGAGGTATGATTCCAAGGTGTTTGACACCAAACACAACATAATTCCTTGCAGCTGTTTTAAAGTTAGCATTTACCGCAAGGTTATAATGCACTTAAGATTATATGGTTGGCTGCATCACAGACAACCCCGGAATAGTGGTTCCGAAGGCTGCAGAGGGGCTCTGCTCATGCATGGGCACCCTCTCACATAAAACCCAGCACCCTGCCTTCAGGATTGATAAGGCCTGCCATACGGGTGACTGATAGGCTTATATGTGCAGTGATTAGGATAGATATAGTGAACCTATATCTAAGGAAGGGGTGCATGCACCCCCTTACACAGGCTGCAGTAGCAGACCTGTTGTGTCATTTTGAATGGCCTCTCAGGGGTGGCATAATACATGCTGCAGCCCCTGGGAGGCCTCTGGGGTACCTATGCCCTGGGTACATAGTATACCATATACTAGGGACTTATAAGGGTACCCCAGAATCCAATCTGAAGTGTACCTAAGGTACATGCAATCAATTTAGAGGAGAAAGCAGATAGACTGGGGTCCTGAATAGCAGGATCCCAGTCAGAATAAGTCGAAAACAGTGAAACATCAGCAAAAAGTGGGGGTAACTATAAGAAGCAGATCCTACTCTCCTACATTTTGCACAATATATGTCAAGGTTTAAGCTGGAACCACAAACAGGTCTATTTGTAAACTATTTCATGAAGTTAATTTTTAAAGAGAACCAGATACGCTGCCCACTAAAAATCGCAAAATTCCCTAAACTAGTACGTTATAAGTGTATGCAGTGGTTTTTCCACAAACATCAGGCTTTCTATAGAAGATATTCAATCCCCGTAATTAATTCCTCAACTCCGTTATCCGAACTCACTTCAGTATCTGGGATTAGAGATTCGACTACAATCATACAAAAATGGGCCAAGGCTGGCTTTGGGAAAATCTCTGATTTCTTAAGGAATGATAGGTGGCTGAATATTGCCGAAATGTATGATTTAATCCCGAATGATTTCCTTCTCCTTGTGTCATATAACATTCTTATTAAATTCCTAAGTAACCTCGATCTGGTACAGATTATCGAACGTAAAAATGTGGTATATGAATTACTTGATGAAATCATAGTTAAGAAACCTGGGGAGTGGAAACAGCGTTTATCCTCTATCAAGGGTATAGATCTTGCGGAGAAAGCAATGACTAAATGGGGAAAACATGAGGAGTTGGAAATCACAGCGAGTATGTGGTCTGTATTAAACAAACTTAATTTCAGCACGTTGAGGGGGCTAACTGGAGCCAGATGTTATTCTTTAGCAAATGGCTGTTCTATAGAACTCCACATTTTCTATCTACGGTCTACCCCAACCAATCAGGGCAGTGTTTTCGCTGTCTAAACCATCCTTCATCCAATTGGACACACATCATATCACAGTGCCCCTCGATCCAGGAGTTCTGGAATGATATTTTTCGCCATTTGGAAGCTGAATGTTTAATCATAATAGATCCGAATATTCGGCTGAAAGCTTTTGGTTACGACCCTACTCTACATTTTCCGGACAAGTTGGTCAAACTATTATATATCGCAATGGCAGTAGCCAGGTCACTCCTGCTTCAGAGATGGCGATCAGATCTTATACCAACAAAAGGCGAGTGGGTTCGGAAAATGAAGCAGGTTAAAAAAAGTGAGTGAGTCTATGCACTATGAATTGGGGGGCTTAAGAAGTTTGAGAATGTCTGGGCAGCCTATTTTGATTAAAGTTTCAAACTGAGCCTATATTTCAGGAGGTACTCTTATTATGCTCGAATCTTATTTATGGTTGTATCGTTTGATATAATTGCACATCTTCCTGGATTTTATTGCACTATAGACACCTATCTCTTAGCACTTTATTGCACTATAGACACTTTAGTTTTTATTGTTAAGTATTTGAAGTGGTTGTCATAGGATGAAATATTATTCACAGCACACATGTTGATTTTTCGACATATTTTAATGTACCTAAGGCATAATCAATTTCTTAGCTCGTTTAAAAACAGGCAATTGACGTTGTATTGGATTTTGAAATACTATCCGTTGTATTTTTTAAAGTCATATTTATAAGATTCATTTACATGCACATCCTAATGTATTATGTTTTTTGGGGGGTATTGTTTTTAGACTTCTTTGTGACGCTTATCGTTTTTTTTTAATCTGACATGTGAAATGAATTGTATGGATGTATTGATAAAACTTTCTTAATGGATATCAATAAAAAAATAATAAGAAAAAATAAATAAAAAAGAAACCATGACTGCATCATGGTGCTTTTTAAAATTACTTTTAGACACACTGCACAGCAACGGCGCTGCTCTACAGCAAGGCTGTAAAACATTGCCAAAGCTATTAGCGCTCATATGCTAGACCTATTGGCTTTGCCAATGCTTTTCTTTAAAGAAAATGTCAGGAACAGCAGTCTGAAAGTTCCAAGTGTCCCAGTGTGCATAGTCGCTCTACCTTGCGATTCAAACAATTTCATCCAGGTTTGTTAACGAGATTACATACTGTCAAGTAATTAAAAAGGCAAAAATGCTATTATTTATGTCAGTTGCGCGGTTACCGCTGTAGGAAACAAAGGAAAACACAAAATTGCTAAATTGTAATTTCCTGAACGTGATTGATGGGCTGAACACGCCTGTAAAAATATACTGTTTAGATGGGAGTTGTTTGTTAATTATTTTGTTTATTGGTGGATCTGCCACAGTGCTGAGAATATTAGCAGGTGTTGGGGTGGTCCCAAAGGGGAAAAAAGCAGCAAAGCAGCCCCAAGTGGCATGTACCGAAGACGATAAAAAATGAAACATTTGGGCAGGCTGGAGTGCTTGCCTTAAAGTTCAATTTGAATCAATTTGAGTGCATTTTTGCTCTTCATCGGGTGTGTAGATCTAACAATGGAGAATGTGTATTAGTGTTCCTTAATACTCCAGATGCAGTGGCTTCCTTAAAATATTGTTCACTTTTTTCCATATAACAGGTCATTCGCATGCGGGCTTCCTTCAATTGCAGCGTTGTCATTACTCGTTTTTTTCTTGGGAGCATTTCAGATGTGATCATTTTATGTTTTGATATGGATTTGTTTTGCATTTTATGCACTTTTGCTTATTAATCATTTAATTGTTTGTATGTTTTATTTTGATATTTTATCTATTTAATATTTTATTCGCAGCTCCTCTAGGTTCTGTATCACTATTCCCTAGTGATTATTTTTGTGCCAATATTGTTGTTATCGATTATGTCATGAGCATTTGGTTTGTATTTTTTGTATTTTGTGTCCTTGCCCTTTGTGTTTGCTTTGATCCTTTGCTGTGTGCTTGGTTGAAGGATTTTTTCTTCAATACTGACATGTCTTATCCCTTCTCATCCGCACAGCTCAGATTTGTGAAGGGTGAGGAATGCAGCAATATATGAAAGTCTGGCTCCCTCGCTTGACATTATCCTTTTCTGATCCGTGAAGGCGAGGGCTGATCTCCAGTGCTCTACGGGATTGTTTTACAATTCAAAGGCCTTCCTTTGTGTCTGTTGGCATTACCTCCTCAGAGGTATTACCAGTACCATCCGAACATAGCAACAATGTAGTGATTGTTTGCTCCTCCCCGTCTTTAACACTGACAATAAGAGACACTTTTCGAAATATAAGTTCGATGAATCAATATTTTCCTTTCGGTTTCCCAAGTCAATCAGAAAACGTGTTAATAATTAAGTTATTTCACTCTTCTGGAAGTGTTTAATAGCATTATTTCCCATAATGTCAGACAATTACAGACATAATTCTCCCTTCAGCCACACAAATACATCTGCTGTCCCTGTGTGTTTCAGACTTTCACTGAACTTAGAATGCAGGTAAATATGATTATTTAACGTCAGCAGTCAACACCAATGACTAAGACATTCTTAGCATTCTAAATTCTAATAGAGTGGTAACGCATACTATTTATGGTTTCATAAAATGTGTCTGTTATGTATCAGAAGTTGAATAAATTAAATATTGAACATGAACATGAACAGAACGAAGACGGTCTTCGTTCTTCGGGAGGTGCGTTGGGTTGGACCGTAGCCTGATCGAGGCTGCATCGGGTGATTGCCCCATTACTTCTGGCCCACCTTATCGTGGTGAGGTCTTTGACATAGTTAAGTAAGGTGCTATCATACCCTGGATTATCCTTCTCCTCTTAAAGAGAAGTGTCTATCTTCGTTACACTTATTGCTGCTGATACGAGTTTGCATAAACTCCACTTGTAAAACGTACCTACCGTGGATACACCACCAATGACACTTCTTAGGAGTGCCCGGCTCCTTGCTTTTATGCCCTGAAGAAGTCCATCACTGGACGAAATGCGTCGGCTGTGTTGTCTTTTAAAAAAAGAATATTGTGAATAAAAGAAGAAACTTAAAGAAAAACACTATGGACATGGACCAGTGATTTCTTGTCTTATTGTCAAGTGGTGCACCTTTGCGTTTTGTTTGAAATTGTTATAATCCTGTATTGGATTGCACCATGGCAGTGGGTGCATTAACAGTGTGCACACATGATGGATGGGGGATTCCCATTGGATATATAATAATTAGGGATAGCGGGTCGGGTGCTAGGGCTCTACAGGGTACACTGTCATTAGTTTTTCTGCACATTATAAAATATGTTTTATACCCTGGTGAGTGAAAAGCTGCCCATTTCGTTGTTTCCCATTGTAGTGCTGCTAGCTCCATAGGCTAACATGGGAAGGCTTTATTAGACTTTTATAAGGTCTAACTTTTGACAGGAGTGAGCAAGAACGTTAATTCAAAGTAGCAAAATAATAGTTACAATACATCCAACAACTTGCCAAGGTCGGATTTATTATAACTATTGCAGGAGAGTAGTTTCAGAACTTGCTTTCCTGAAGTTAACTAAAGCAGCCCTGTAGCAGCCTCTTCTGATTGGCTAGCCTTTGACAGCTTGAGCCAAGCTGCTCCCTAATTAGGTGTGAAGAGGCCTGGGGTGCAACAATAGAGACATCTGGTGGGAATAGATCTGTTGTCTGCAGATGCCAGGGCTGGAAGGGGGCTTGGTAGCCAAACTGGTCTTCAAAGGCAAAAGCACAGATAGCACAGGAACCAGACCCACCCACACTTCCTGCACCCCCAACCAGATGGGAGCCCCTCAAATTAGATTAGAAGAGGGGCTGGAAGAGAAGTGTAGGGAAAATGTAGTAGCACCTGCGGGTTGGGTTAGTCAGACCTGAAATTCATGGAGAGATTTTCTCCTTTTTTATTTTTGTGGAGATGTGCATTCTGGGACAGAAATATGCCACACTTCCCAGGAAGTGGTCATAACAGAGCGTGGTGGCTTGAACCTCATTGGTGTCCCCCTCTCTTGGCAGCAGAGAACCAGGAATAAATATGGGAACGCTGACCTACACTTCAGATCCCTGCTTGGAAACATCAGAAGAAGAAGGACTGCGCATGTCAGAAGAAGAAGGACTGCTGAAACCTTGGACTGCACAAGAGAGCACTTCACTTATAAGAACTGCACCTGCTGCACTCTCAAGGCTTCACAAAGAGAGGGCTTTGCCTGGCTTCGAAGATCAAGGAGTGGACTTCCTGATCAGCAACAGGAAGACAAGTGCTGGAAGAAGTCACCTGCATCATCTCCAACAAGTGCAAGCTCAGCTGACCAGCTTCACCTGGACTTTGCTGGGATTTGATCACATGCATTGTGGGAATTGTAGTCCCAAAACCCCCAAGAGGAAAATCAGAACTTCTGGACCCTTGGCTGGTCTTGTGGACCCTATAAGACCCTCAAAAGATGTTCAAAGTTCTGAAAGTTTGGGAACTTTTGGACAACTTTTTGGAAAAAGCTCTGTAAGTCCACCAACCTCGATTATGATAGTCAGCGACGTTGAACCGCGACTCGGCCTGAAAGAGCAAGTTCGCCCCACTGAAAGCTCTGGAGCTCTTCGATGTCGACGACGAAAACAAAGACCTCCAGGACTCACCGAGGTATTGTGCTGCTGCTGGCTGCCATTGTCAAACTAAAATCCGGATTGACAAAGCCGATCGCTCTACGTCAAGAGAAAAAGCTCCAAAAAAGTGACTAAGTGTGAAGGTAATAACTTGACCGGCCCCAACCACTCGACAAATCCAACCCATGCTCCATCATGGTCAGCCTGAAACTTTGACTTGGTCCAGGTCAAGCTCGACCAGATAGCCCTGGTTGGCACTTTTCACTTTTAGGCGTTAGAAAGCACACTTTTTATTTAATCTTTAAAAATTCATATCTCTGGTTCTCTACATTTGGATTTATGTCAGTTTGGTTTCATTTTAGAGATAAATATATTCTCTATTTTATTAATTGGTGTTGGATTTTTATTGTGTGTTGTGTCTTACTTATTTACTATTTAGGTGATATTAAATGCTTTACACACCTGTCTCCTAAGTTAGGTCTGACTGCTCGTCAGCCAAGCTACCAAGGGTTGAGCAATGATTAGTTTATTGAGACTTGACCAAACCTTGTTTGTTATTGTGGCATTTTTATTACTTGTAGGTACCTACCTACACCTACTAATAAACCTCTTCCAACAATTTGCTTTCATATCAGAGAAAGAATCCTAGATACATGTCCATGGACACCCCAATGTCATAACACCTGCTGTACAGGCTTCTAGTCCTTTTGGGCTTCTGACCTTCTCTAGTTTGAAAGAGTAAGGGCCGAGAACAAGAAAAATGAAGAAGATGTAGGTTAGAAAGAAAAAGGTGTACGGCACAAGGATGGAACCATAGTTAGAATAACCGCTAGAATATAAAGATGTTCTACCATGCTTAAAACTGTTTTCACTTCCTTTAGACCCTAACTGGTGATTTGCAGTGCTTTATAAATATTTGATTGATTAACTGTTCCTTGTTTGATGCAAGTGTTGGTTGCTTGGTGGAATGCAGAACTGTATGGATATGTAGGGGAAAATTGGGCACAAAATGTGAGAGCTCCAGGATGCGATGAAGAGGACATAATGACATACACAATGATGTAATTTAGCAGAACCTCTACCCTTTATTCTATTAAGTTTATTGAGATATATAGTGTAACATCATGAACCAAATTGCGTAGTGGTACATTCCTTTGGCTGTACAATTGTCCAATAAGGGCAAATTGGATAAGCAAAGCTGTTTATGCAAAAATAAATTTGCCAAAGGTAAACTCATTAAAGGAACCCATTCCATAGACGAACATACACACTGAAAAATGGCTATTGACTACATGTGTTTCAAGACATAAGTGTAAAAGGAATACTAATTAGCAGATCACCATGCACTGATGGGTGTATACTAGGATCTTTTCTCAAAAAGAAGTAAAGTGACTGTGCTTGAACCCATGTCAGATAACTTTCTGCATTTCATACCCCTTGCAGCAAAGGTCAAGAGATAACCTGGCATACCAGCACATATACTGAGAATGTAGAAAGATCAAGCAACCAGCAACAATGTTATAACGCCTTAGAGCACCAAAAACAACTTACCAAAAGAAGTTGTTCTCTAGGTATAAAAGCTAGAACGCATGTCAGTGATGGAAAACAATATACAGAGAGAGAAGCATTCTAATAATCTTACTGAATGTTCGCCTTTATTAACGTCCTAAATTCAGCTAAATTCTTTTTCCAACTATTGTTAGACAATAGTAAATTTATTATTTTAAATCAAGTCCTGTCATATTTGGAAGCAAGTACTTGATAATGAGTTTAGGTGCTTGTCAACATATTGGTACGGAGATAATATTGTAAGATTATTTATGTGGCAGTTGATGTTTTTGAGTCTATGCTTTTGAGTCTGTTTATGCAGTGTCTGCTTTCACACGCTGTGGAAGTAAAGGAGTTGGAAGGCATAATTGTATCAAATAGATTTCAGGTTGGGGAACAAACACTTGAGTGGATCAGGATCCAGAGGAATATGAAAGTTTAGACCCACGACTACTGAGGTCCTCATCTATGGCTCACCACCTGCCCATACAGCATGTGAATGGTAACTTTTGATGTTGTCAAGGGGAATGAATAGGCCAACAATGTTGGTATTTCCATTAGGAAAGGCATGGGAGCATCTATAGGGCTTGACCTAATGGTAGCATCAAATTATAAGGGAAAGTCTAAACAAAGCCTTTTTACTGGCAAAACACTCTTTTTGCCTGGAACACTGAAAATCCTTGCACTCTTGCTGTTGGTCAATCAGAAAGAGATTAAACTGTTGTGAATATGAATGACCTCAAAGCACATGGGTTTATCTCACATTGTTGCTAATTGATTCAATTATGAAATGTTGCAAGTTGCAATAAACCAAATTTCTCTCATTGGCAGTAGTCCACAGGAGGAAACAATAAATCCTTGTAATAATTGAAAGTGTTCTTCTTTGCTGTCTTTATGCAGATATCGCAACATATAATCTACACTAAACAGTGGGTGCAGTCGCGGCTCCTGGAGGGAGTGCTGCGGGGCGGGGTAAGGGCAGGGTGGGGGGTAGTAAACTCCGGCATACGGCCGAACGGAGTTAAGTAAATAAATAAATAAATAAAATGAATTACATTGCGTGCGCTGCAACGCCAAATGGCGATGCGGCGCGCGCAATGTAATTCATTTTATTTATTTGTTTATGTACTTAACTCCGTTCTGCCGTATGCCGGAGTTTACTACCCCCCACCCTGCCCCTCCCCCACCCTGCCCCACCGCCCGCAGCACTCCCTCCAGGAGCCGCGACTGAGTGGGTGGGGTTCTAAAAGTTGTCACTGGGGAAAGTCACCCTTTTTTAATTATACAAAAAATAGAAAATAAACTCTCAGGTGTTACACTCAGACATCGTAATATTTTACAATGCTGTGCCGGACATTAAGCTCCACAGAATAATGTGTTGTGGTCGCTTGAGCATCATGGAAATGGGACATGCTATGACAAAACACGTGTAAGGTTATAGCACATAACATGAAACATACAAGGAAAATAAAGTGCATATTCATTCACAAATTAAAAAAACCTGCTTAACATACAAGCCATGAATAGCTCACACAGTTGAGTGGAAATTTATAATTAGGGCTCCCGGTTTTAGGGTTTTTATTTTTTTAACATTTCCATCTGTCATTTTCCATACTTATTTTTGCCCATCTTATTGGTATTTATCAATATTTATTTTGTGTTTTGAGAATAAATGGAGTTGTAAAATGGTACACTTACACATTTATTGAACTGCTGAACAAGCACTTGTACTTTGATGCCTGTTGAGCTTTAGCAAATGAAGCAGCCAAGTTTAACAAAACATTACACCCACAGGTAAATATTACTATTATACTTCACATACACGTTAACATATGCCTGTATTTAAGGAAATCTCATCCTGTTTTGTAAATCCCCATGCTCTCTAGCTGCTTAGCTGTTGGCCTGGAATTCACGAAAGACATCATGGCAAGTCACTCAAAGGAGCACAATTTTCAGTATTTTTCCACCTTTAAAAATAAATACAGACAGGCAGCACATTGTTTTGTGTCTGCATTTATCTGTAAAAATTAGTAAAAATTTAAATAATTATAGTCTCGCTTTATAATACATTAATTAATGAAAGTGGCATTCAGTATATAAGATCGATGATTTTGGAAATGCATAGGTTTAATCACATCAAAAGCACATCCCGAGAATCCAATTATAGTACATATTGTTAGCTAGAATTAGCCCAATAGTTTGGATAAAAAGTCATTTGATGATATTGGATACACAGATCTCAAGTCGGATGTCACAGACTAGGGCAGTGGTTTAACAATGATCAGTTGTAGCAAACATTTTGGGGCATTGTGGTCCACAGGATGGTTCTTAAATCTACCAGATAGCAGGGTATTGTTCCCAGCACCTGCAAATCTGCCTGTGCATGGACTGCTTGCTGAGGGAATCTGTGCAATTTCTTGAATCATTTTACTACCACCCACTCCGCAGTAGTTTGTAAATGTGTCAGAGAACTAACACTCAATAGTTGCCAAAAGTCTGTCTGCCTGAAGATTTTCCAATTTGAGCACTAGTATCATAAGGATAAACTTTGAGTTACATTGATAAGGGTTGCCAGGAGACATTTTAAGATGACCATCTTATCCTCATAAATGAAAGCAAAACTCTTCTATCCAGTTCTAAGTATATACTTCGTAAACAAAGGCATTCACACATTTACACAGACACATACGGATGCACTCACACACACACACACACACACACACACAAACACACTCATGAACAAACACATACACCAACACATACATGCACCCACATATGTTCACATACACAACCGCACAAACACACCCTTCATATTGATTAGTTTTCCCTGGATCAGTACACTTTGTAATTAATTGGAAATGCAGCAGTAACATTTCATTTTTTGTGAAATTATGATTAACATGATTTAACCTAAATGCATCTATAACTCTTAATATCTGTGGAGTGACCCTTTTTTCAGAGCTGCAACATTAAAAGTCTGGGGTATTGCAAAGGCTTGGCTTAGATCTCTTGCATATTCAATGAAAGCTACAGCTCAAAATGCTTGTGACCTCTGATTATTTGACTGCTTATAATGATTCCAGATGTTGTTCTTTGGAATGGGTAGTAGGTGAATTCATTGAAAAACAAAAACATAGAAATCATATTGGAGGAAATGAAGTCATGGGAAACAAATTTTAAGGAAAAACAATGATAAGAAAATACAAAAAAATCGAAAATTAAAGGAAACATTTTAGAAAAAGGTAATTTAAAGAAAAAATCCAAAATTACATTGATCTTGGGTGGAGTTTGGGACTACTGCGGGGTTTTTGGGTTCAGGGATGGGTAATGTTTAGGGTTATTGAGAGTTTTTAGGGTCAGGAATAATTGGAGTTTGGGCATAGAAAGGGGTCCTTAGGTTTCAGAGATGGGTGCCGTATAAGGGTGGTGAGGGGTTTTTAGGGTTCACGGATGAGTGGTGTTTAGGTGTGTGAGGTGTTTTTGGGTTTCAGGGATGAGTAGAGTGTAAGGGTGTTGAGGGGTTTTAGGGTTCATGGATGGGAGAGTTTGTGGCTGGTGAGGGTTTTCAAGGTTCAATTATGGGTAGCGGCTGGGGTGTTGAAGAGTTTTTAGGGTTCAGGGTGGGGTGGAGTTTAGGATGGTGAGGGGTTTTAAGGATTCAGACATGAGTGGAATTTAGATGTAGAAAGGGGTTTTAGGATTCAGGGATGAGTAGTTTAGGGTGAAGAGGAGTTCTTATGGGTCACGGATGGCGGTGTTTAAAAGTTGTGGTTGTGAGAGTTTTTTAGGGTACAGGGATGGGTGAAGTTTGGGTGTCCTGAAATGTTTTAAGGGGTATGGGATGGGTGGGGTTTATATGTAGAAAGGAGTTTTTAGGGTTCAGGAATGGGTGGAGTTAGGGGAACTGAGCGATTTTATGCCTCAGGGATGCTGGATTTTTGGGATTGAAAAAGGCTTCAGGGATGTGTGTAGTTTAGGTGGGGTGTGAGGTTTTAGGGTGCATGGCTTAATGGTGTTTATGGATTATGAGGGGCCAGCGATGGATGGTGTTAACGGGTAGTGAGTGTTCAGTGAAATAATAGCATCCAAAGAAATTGTTTGACTATGTAAAAGATATAAATATGAAATAATATCCCCTAATGTAAATACTGAAATAAATATCTCTGACAAAACTGTTTCTGAAAGTAAAACCTGCAACCATTGGATTTACACTTAAAAAATAAGCATTCAAAAGCCAATTTCAACCAAAAAGACATTTTATGAATTGGTTTCTACAAAAAGGTAAATGCCATTCATTCAGAAAATTTCCATTAAAACGTTTAGATGAAATGGTTTCTCAGTAATGGTATTCCATGAAATCGTTTTTCTGTTAAATCACATATAACCATCAGAATATACTAGCTAGAACTAGGGGCAGCTCATTCTAGTGAAATACGGAGGCACTGCTTCAAAGCTACTAATGACTTCACAGTTCAGATGGCACCCCACCTGCACTTTAAAGAGAGGAGAGAGATCCCCAATGCAGGTGGGTGCAGTGAGTGACTGCACCCACCTGCAAGGGAATGTCACATGGGTCCATGGGATCCCTTTTCTCCCCTCCAGAGAGCTGCCTTTAGGAGATGCACTAAAAGTAAGCCACCTTTTTGTGGTGCACTTTCAGTGCACCTCCTAAAGGCATGTTTGCCTCTGCACCCGCATCCATAATACAACTTGGGCTCAGAGGCAAAGTTATTCCCTCATTTGCATGGGGCCCTGCCCCATGCAAATGAGGAAACACCCTCTGATGATAACGCTGGCACTACATGTGAACCAACTCTATCTGTATTACAAAAGGGGCTGCACAAGCGTCTGTGGCCCCTTCTGTAATATCAAAGTGCCCCGGGAGCACACAAACGAGGTGCACATGCCCTTGGCTCCCCCGGTGAACTCTGTGTAATACGGTCCTTGTTGATTTGTGATTAGCTAGATGGTTAGAACATGCCATCCATTTCAGTGTAAGGGATCAATTTCCTAGGAGATTTAGGTTTTACTCTATATTGAAAAGCTGACTGTTCACAATTGTCATTACTATTGCTGAAAATAACCAATTGGTTTTAGTCCTTCTTTCTACATGACTAGCCCACTGAATGCTTTTGTACCTGCAACATAATTAACCAGACAGAAAGTTGAGCAGACAGGTGCAGCCTGTCAGGAAAATTATTTTCTATGTCTTTAGACATCTTGCTTGATTGTGAGCATGTTAGCTCACTTCAACAAACATCTTGGCCCTGTTCCATCAGTTTCCAAAGAAGTGGTTCCAATATCTTTTTTAACATAGTTTATATTTTTGTTCCCTTAATATCCTGTGTCTATGAAATTGCTTTATTTAATCTAAAAGCTTCCTTTTCATTTGAATTTTTCTTTTGACATTAGAACTCTCTTGGGTGTTTTTAACTGGATGTTTAAGAAAATTGGACAACTTGTGCCAATGTTGACTTTACTTGTAAACCACGAAGTTTAAGTTCATGATTAGGACTTATGTTCCTATAATAATACCAACCTGAGATACAGCAAAATAAATCTGATCACAAAGGCCATATTCACCCACAATATTCATGGAGCGAGATTAATCTAGGTGATGGGTGCCCAATGACATTAGGGCCGATCTTTACTAATGCTTTGCACTGGGTTTGCATCACTTTTATAATGCAAAGATGATACAAAGT
Organism: Calotriton arnoldi; assembly: GCA_963921515.1. Classification (NCBI taxonomy): domain Eukaryota; kingdom Metazoa; phylum Chordata; class Amphibia; order Caudata; family Salamandridae; genus Calotriton; species Calotriton arnoldi. Next base: position 885,176 of record CAWUFW010003978.1, read on the forward strand.
CTCAAGTTAGGATTTACTATCAAACACAAACTAGACATTTGCAATTGATCATTTCCTAAAGTAAAGTAAAGTTTCGCTATGCATGGCTTTGCTTTACTTTGAGTCAAGGGGACGTTCTATGAGTGATATATGGGCATTTCCATGAGATCGCCTATGGGTTTTGACAAACATCACTATCTAAAAACATTTGTCGACAAGGGTTTGTGCCAAAATCTTATGTTAAGCTCGAGAAAGGTGTAACAAGGAGACGGGTCACGGGTCAAGCACCGCCGCGATACTTGAGCGGGTCCGCCGCAATTGCACTGGCATAGCTGCTGCGGAGCTGGGGGGGCCTTTTACTTGACAAAGATGCCGTTTTGGAACATTGTTTGTCCCATCATGACTTGTGACACCTGGGAGGCAGCACCCACTTGGGAATGCAAAGACTACCAGTCCCATAATGCAAGTGTAAACTCACCTGAACTGGATTAATGTTCCGAAATAAAAGAGGGATGTTCTGGTAGGCTGTTGTTTGCCTCTCCTTTGCCTACTAACTGCCCAGAGGAAGGGAGTTTTCCCAAAACGCGTCGGCAGTAGGAATATGGGGCTATGCTTCAAGTGTGCTGCCTTTTTGCTTTGGCTTTCACCCCCAGTGAGTGCTTCCCACAGAAGCGGCAACCTTCATTTTTCAAATTTCTGTGGCCAAGCCCAGGTCACGGGTCAAGCACCACCGCGATACCTGAGCGGGTCCGCCGCAATTGCACTGGCATAGCTGCTGCGGAGCTGGGGGGGCCTTTTACTTGACAAAGACGTCGTTTTGGAACATTGTTTGTCCCATTATGACTTGTGACATCTGCGAGGCAGCGCCCACTTGGGAATGCAAAGACTACCAGTCCCATACTGCAAGTGTAAACTCACCTGAACTGGATTAATGTTCCGAAATAAAAGAGGGATGTTCTGGTAAGCTGTTGTTTGCCTCTCCTTTGCCTACAAACTGCCCAGAGGAAGGGAGTTTTCCCGAAATGCGTCGCCAGTAGGAATGTGGGGATATGCTTCAAATGTGCTGTCTTTTTGCTTTGGTTTTCACCCCCAGTGAGTGCTTCCCACAGAAGCGGCAACCTTCATTTTTCAAATATATGATATATATATATACATACACCAAGGTGTATTGATGAATCAGTGGGAGTGCCTGTATGTATGATTTAGTGGGTGCGTGACTGACTGTATAAGTGAGTGTATGGGTGAGTGACTAGGTTGTGTGAATGTCTGTATCAGTCTGTCAGTTGGTGTGTAAGTGGCTGTATGGGTTGGTGAGTAGGTAAATGAGTGGCTGTATGGGTTATTGATTGGCTCCCTGAGTACCTATATGGGTGTATGAGTGTCTGTGTGGGTGGGTGAGGGTGTGTGTGATTGCCAGCATGGATTAGTGAGTCAGCGGCTGTTTGGGTTTGTGAGTGCATCTGTGAGGGGCTGTATAGGTGAGTGAGTGTGCGTATGACTGTGTCGGTGAGTGAATGGATGTGTCAGTGATATATGGGTGAGTAACTGCATATATGAAAGGTAGTATGGTGAGTGTTGGAGTATATAAGTGACTGTGTGAGTGAGTGATAGTGAGAATGGCTGAATGGGTGTGTGTGTGCTTGTGTCAGTGACTGTATAGGTGAGTAGGTATGTGTTAGTATCTGTATGAATAACTGAGTTGGTGTGTGTATAACTGTATAGGAGAGTAAGTGGCAGTGTGATTGACTCTATGGGTGAGTGAGTAGATATGTGAGTAGCTCTATGTTTGACTGAGAGTGTGTGAGTGGCTGTATGGGTGTATGAGTGGATATATCAGGGGCTGTATTAGTGAGTGAGTTGGTCTATGAGCGGCTGTATGGGTGACTGAGTGGGTGTGTGTGTAGAACTATGAATGAGTGAGTAGATGTGCATGTACTGGTATGGTCGTGGCAATGGTATTGAGAATTTGCAAGTTGAAGTGGGTAAATGAAAGGTTATATTGGGGTGTGAGAGATTCTATGGACGATGTCATCAGTGTTGTCATTTGAGATGTCATTAGTGATGTCATCAGTGATGTCACTGACCATGTCATGAGTGATGCAATATGTGAGGTCATAAGCAGTGCATTGTGGGGGTGTGAGTTATAGTTAGCTCAGCTAACTATAACTGCTGAATTTCTCTGGTTTTGTACAAGTGAAATGTTCGCCTAACTATAAAGTCCCTGTAACCTTTGTTTTTTTCAGTGAATGTCTAAGGTTTTTAAAATGCTAATTCCTAACTATAACGACCCTGTAACCTTTGTTTTTTCCAGTGAATTTCTATGGTTTCTAAAGTAGTAGTCACGTTTGCAGAGTAGTGGAGAAAGGGGCGATGGCCTCCGACCAGCTCTCAGGAATTCCGCTGTTTAAGACTTACAGGAGGTAGCAGGAGGGCTTCTTGGCCCCTAAGGTCCTTCTGTAGCCAAGGGGACTTCATCCCCCAACTAGTAGTGCACCAGGAGGCATGTTTGAAGGGTGGAGCCCCTCCATGCATCATTATTTATTTATTTTAGCCCTGGGGAGGTGTCAGTCCCCGGGGCTGCAGGGGAGACCATAGGACCTCCCCCATTTATTTTTTTATTTTTCAAATGCATGTGCCCCAGGGAGCTTGTGTTCCCCAAGGCAGGGGGGTCTACGAGGCCCACCCACATAATAGAAAATAGCCCTGGGAAGTCCCCACGTGAGGGGGGTCCGCGAGGCCCCCGTATTGTTTCAATAGCCTGGGGAGGTGGCAGTCCCCAGGGCTGTGGGCAGGCCCAGTGGGCCCCCCCACATTAATATTATAAAGTGCCTTGGGGAGGTGGCGGTCCCTGGTGCTTCTTTTAGCCTTGGAGGGGGGCTCCTTGCACCACCCTCCTATATTAATCATATGCTCCCGGGAGCTGGCCCATCCAGGGGTTATTTTAAAGCAAGTGTGGGAGCCCACGCTTGCTTTTTAAAAAAATTATTTGCTGCAAATACGCAAATATTGGAATTTTGTGGCAATTTGTTTTGTTTTTTAAAATGGGTTTATGCCATGGCGGGGTCCCAGGGGAACCCGAGACCATGGTTTGGGGGGTCAGGGTCTTCCTACCCTGCCCCTCTTTCTTTATTTTCACTTTTTTTTGGGGGGGGACTCGGTGAAGCTGAGTACCAAGATGGCTGCTAACACTTCTGATTAATGATGTCATCGCGACCTCCCGAATCACCGTGAAAATGGAAAATAGGTCTTAAAGATAGATTTTATATAAACTTAGTACAAAAACATCAGTTTAAACATGTTTTTAAAGAAGTATGTATATAGTAATATGTGTAGGGTAATGTTCAGAATGGATATTTTTTACATATTATTTTTGGGTTTGTTGGTGGTCATTGAATGTCTGCTTTTGTTTTCTGTTTTTGCAATGTGGCCGTGGGAATTGTGTCCTCGTCATGAAGAATGTAAAAAACTAAAGAAGAAAATACCTTTTTGAAAAAAGATTCACAATATTTTACGTACTAGGGTGGCTCTGACAGGAGCTCTGATACCGGATGCCGAGTTTCAGGTTACTTAGAAACACCCTGTTGCTTTCATCTGTAAAGTGTACCCCATCATTTCTATAAATTCCATGCATGTCAAAACGTAGATTATTGTTATAGATGCAGCCCATGCGATGGTCTCTGAGGAATGCAGAAACAGTTTAAGAAACATGTTTCCTGGCTTTATCAATCTGTGGACAGAATTGATTTGACCACTTCCAATTCTGTCTTTGGCATATATTAGAGTACACTAAGACAGTGTGAGGGAAAAGCGACATCAGTTTTGCAAATGTATCCTTTATTAGGATTTCCAGCCCTACCCCAGTCAATGTGCCTAAGTCATTGCCACCACAGTGCACAATCATGTGGTGAGGAGCTTGGGAATCCACAATGGATTTAACCAAAGCCAGCAACTGATGAAACTTTAACCCTCTCTGGCCAAACCAAGTAATCTGCACATTTGGCAAACCCAAGTCTCTGTCAATATCTCTCTTTTTTGCAGCTTCTTTAGACCAATAGATATAGCTGTGACCCACAATCCATACTCTAAGCATTTTCAAGTGAAGGAGCAATAGTAGTGAGGAGAAGGCTGGAGCTCAATGAGGTAGTTTTCCCAAGAAAAAGCAGTTAAAATGGAGGAGTTTTTTTTTTTAAAGATATATTTCATTGAATGCTGTTAGCATGAAAGTGAATAAAATTAGGTAGTGTGTTGAATGCCTGAGCAAGATGTCTTATTAATGGCTGTTGTTTCAGAAAAGAAATAAAATACAGACATGGATATTCTTTTGAATCTGTGCGGTAAAGCACACCTGCTGCATCTTATTTGGAAGCTGGATGTTCCTTCTAGAATGTGCTGAAAACTTGTGACCTACTGGTTCCATTGGGTTGCTAGGTACACTGAGCTAAGACTGTATTGGGGGTAGGGTGTTAAAGAGACAGAACATTTTTTAAAAAGTTGAGGAGTGATGACACAATGTAAGTAATGGCAAGTTTTAATTTCCAATTCAGGATTATGTAATAAACTGTTGTGTAGTATTTAAATTCCAGAAAAATAAAGCTAGATATAGGTTTGAACTCCTGTTTTTTTAGCGATTTCTTCGTGATGATTGCGAAAACCGTCTGGAACCTCATTTTGAAACAGAGGGAAAGGGTTAACAGATGCTAACCATTCACAAGTGGAGATGCAGTAGTCTCATGATTTCATTGCTGCTTTCTCATGATGATACAGTGGAAATTTGAAGAGGTTGCCATTTTAGAGTTGTTTTGTATGAGAGTGGGGTACCATTCTTGTGCCTAGTTTTTACAAATCTAAACAGTGTCAAAACTATCCAGAAAGAGTTAAAACAACAATATAATTTACAAACTCAATTCACTGGTATGTATATAACTTTGTAATTAATATAAAATGTACATTAGAAATGAAGATGTTTATGGGAGTTTGATCAAAAGGAGTATCACAGTGAGGTGAATAAATACATGAGATGAACTGTATATATTAGAGGGTATGTGTTTAAGAGGTTAGAGGTGAAGTTTTGGGAAGTAGGAGAAAAATGAATTAGTACCTCTTTATTACATTGTGTATTTTATTGAAAAATAACAGTATAGTCTTGTGGAAAGTTGCAACGAGGAACTAAAAATGTTTTAAATGACTTAACATTGTGTGCAGTATAGATACATCTGTTATTTGCATTCTGTTGTAGTACTTTTAGTAACATTATTAAACAGGAATAGTGTAGTGAGAAATAAAAGATGAGAACATGTTGTCCGCCTGTATCTGAATTAGAAAGAAGCAATACTTGTTAGGTATGTATTGGGAAGTGTTTGTCAATGTGGTTTTTAACTTATATGACCGCTTTGCAAATGCTTAGATGGTGAGATATGGTTTTTGTGCTTGCACATAGCTGTATATACGGTGGGACTTTTGAGTTTACTTAATGATGCAAAGAGGTATATATTTTTGGGAAGATGGCTTGAAGGTGTGCATCTATTAAGAAATCGCATATATGTTTACATGGTGATCTATGTTCAGTAAGGCTGATGAAAATTTTATGTATATGGCGAGGGTAGTGATTTTCTTTAAACATGGTTGAGAATGATTAATAGTGCAGAATGCCTTGAGTGTTCTTGTGCTAGCTTCATTTCGAGTGTAACTTTTGTTTGAGATATGCTGAATATATGTTTTAGAAGCAGAAGAAGTATTTGAGAAATGATGTAGGTATGCCATTCGCAAAAGGTTTAGTACTTAGAAAAATTTCAAATTTTCTTTTCATTCTAGAAACTTACTGATGCATGTGCAAGCTCAGTAACAAACCAATGTATGTTTCTAGACAGCCTTGTATGCAATTATTTATCAAGTGTGATACCTAGATTTTACTCACACATAGCTCAGGAGAAAAGCATATATACAGGAAAACAGGTAGTTTGACACTGACAGAAGGAGACAACCAATAAGTCAGAGATGTAGTGACAACTGTTATGTATCTAATAGCAATTAAGGTACTTTCACAGTAAGTCAGGAAGTATTCAGGCACTCATGCAATCACCCAGCCACTACTGAGGCATTCATCAAATCAGTGATTCACTATCCATGGAGTTATTCAATTACCCAGAGACTACACATGTACTCTTGCAATAAGGCAGGCAGAAATTATGTAGTCATTGAACTATGCAGGCACTACCCATACATTCATCTAATCACCTAGGTACAAACTATTGACTTATGCAATTAACAAGGCTGTAACTATGCAATCATTATAACATTTGTGCAGAACCTATGCAGCCATCAAAACACATACTTACAACCCATGCAGTCATTGAAAATACTGAGGCACACGTGTGCACTGATGAAAAACTCATGCTCTCATCTAATTAAGTAGAGAGTACCATTGTAGTAAACCTATTACCCATCCAGTACATATGCAATCATTTAATTACTGAGGCAATAGTCTTGCAGTAATACAATCACCCCAGCAGTACACTTACTTTTATCCAATCTCTCAAGCTTTAAAAATGGAATCATGCAGTCACTCAGACACTAGTCATGCACTCATCTAATTAGCCAGGCACTACTGATGCACTTATTCAATGCTCCAGGCACTACCCATGTAGTTATCTAAACATCCAGGCACTACGTGTTCACTGAACCAAAAACAAATGGGAAGCATCTAATCACTGAAACACTATTCATCCACTCATCCAATAGGCTGGTAATCCAATATGCATGGGATTAAACAATCATGTATGCACTATCCATGCACTGCATAAATTACCTATATGCTATGTATGCACTCTTTCAATCATCCAGGCACTAGAATTGCACTCATTCAATCATTCCACCAGTATCTATGCATTGAATTATTGAAGCATTAGTCATGCACTTGTCTAATCATTCAGGCTCTACTCATGCACTCATCCAAACACCCAGATACTAGTGGTATACTCACCCAAACATGCAGGCGGTAAGTATGCAGATATGGAATGACCCATGGAGTTATGGCATAGGGGGGGGCGGAGGGGGCGGTGCGCCCCGGACGGCACGAGTTTCGGGGCGGCGGCGGCCGCAAAAATCATCGCCAGCACCCCCCCCCCAGCGCGGCGCCAAAAGGCAGGAAGGCAGGGACCGCCACGGGCGGCAGAGTGCCTAGCTACGCCACTGGTTAGGGAATCATCTAGGCACTACTTGTATCCTCAGGGAATCACCTAGGCACTACCTATGCACTCATTCAACCATCCAGGGAGTATTAATGTATTCAACCACAAACCCATGTATTTACAAGTTTTACTGAAGAATATGTAGTCTTTTAGAACTATGTGGGGAATTATATATGCAACCTGTCACACAGTCTTTGCAAGTACTCAGAAGAATTAGTAAGATATATGGTTGGATATAGATTAATGTGCAGATTTTTATATGCAGCATTTCCCAAAATTTAAATCTGATACATTTAAGTAGAAAAGTACTGAGATACTAAATACACCAGGCACACAGTGGTAGAGAGGCACGCAAATAGCTCTTATGGTGTATTTTTATATTTACAGTGTTGAGACACTGTATGTACTTCTACACTTGGGTAATGCAGCGCAGAGTCACAAGCCATTTGGCTACACCATACTGCATTACTTTCAAAGCACAGGGATGCGTCATATTTACAAAAAAATTATGGATCACTGTACTCTCCCCTGCGCTGGCGCACAACTGGCTGTCATGCTCCAATAGAGACACCCTTGCAGCATTGCAGCATGGGGCAAGGGTGACTGTGTTGCGGGAATGATTGTTATTGTGCAGGAAGGTACACCTTCCTGCACAAAAACAATCACAAGATGTGTCTTCCTCTTTCTAGGTGTGCTGCAGAATGCACCACACATAGAAAGAGGAAAAAACAAGGAGAAATAAAAGTATTTCTCCTTGTTGTGCCTCCCTACACCTCTCTCGGAAGTGTAGAATTCTGACGTATTCTCAGGTGTATGAATCTTTGTAAATCTGGGAATGTGGCAAAATGCATGGGTGTTGCATGGGAACACCCACAGCAACACCAATGGGATGCTCCTTTCATGCAAAATGCTGCGTGAATAGGGCCCGTACTTACAAGGCCATGAAAAGTCACGCAGAGTGGCTTTACGTGGCCTTGTAAATATGAAGCATCAAACTATGCCAATGGTGTGTCAAAAAAAATGACGCTTTGGCGCTTGTAAATATGCTCCATTGGCTTGATATTCATTTTAAAATTTACTACACAAGGGATAAACTGGTCTTTCACCATGTATCAGTTAGAACTGAGATATGGTGCAGCTGTGTTGTAGGACAGGGTGCTAAAATGTTAAAGGGTAACTAAAAAATAAAGTTTTGTGTTTTGCTTTGGGTTTGATATATTGAAGTGAGTGCATGTAGTAATATAGCTAGGTTAATCTGTAGATTAAAAACTGCAACATACCATAAAACTGTTTTTGTATTATGAGTAAGTCAGTACTAAAGTAGTTTGTAAGTTGGCTAGGGTAAAAATTAAAATATACTTTTTTTTAACAGAACATGATATACAGAAGTACACACAATTAGATTGCCTACAAAAGCTCAGAAGAAAAAGCAACAGAAGCAACTACAGTATCTCTGCAGAAATGTGTTACCAAAGGGGCAAAATGCAGAAAAAGTTCTGAAAGAAAAAAGAGCTACTGGTAAGAGGACAAAGTCATTTCTTAAAAATATATGTGGACATTTGCAAAGATTACAAATTAAAGAAAATACAATTAGGACTATGAGAAACATCAAGAGTGGACAACGTGTACATTGGAAGAAGAGATAAGATTGCAACAAACATGGACACAACATATCCAGGAGATAGAAGCAGTTTGAGGAAATCAGAGCCAGGATGTTTCATAGTAGAATGGCTGTAAATTTAGTGATAAATTTAAAAAAGTGTAGAAGAAGGAGAGATGCAGTGAAACAGAAAGAATGAGTTGAGAGAGTAGTTGTTAAGGCCTTTGCTTTGAAGAGGAAGCTTTTCATTTTGATTCTAAATAGAATGAAGACTCTTGACAAAATAGTGTTGTACATGAGGAGACAAAACCAGAAGAAAAGATTAGTGAATAGAAGTAACTGTTGTACAGTTTTTAGTGGAGAATGGATACATAATTCTTGTATAGGGCCTTTCTTTAACGAAGAAAGCTATCTCCAGGATAACAGATTTGTTTATGCTGTTGATTAAAGAGGAGGATGTTATGAAATGAAGAATGGTAGTTCTTTAGCGAACAAAAAAATTTAGGAGTGTATCTAGTCCTTTCTCTTACTATGAAGGAGCAGGTGGCAGCCATCACAGGCAGCTGTTTTGGTTTACTAAAACTCCTACGGAGAGTGTTCGATCTTCTCCCCCTATTGGCGCGCAAGACCCTGCTCCAAGCCTTAGTGGTTAGTAGACTGGACTACTGTAATGCACTTCTGGGTGCCGTAAATGAGGCTACACTGAATAGGCTCCAGGTAGTGCATAATACGGCAGCCCGACTGGCTCTGAATCAACCTTCTCCGCCATTACTAAACAGCTTACACTGGCTTCCTATTCGAAGTCGAATTAAGTTTAAAATGTGCTGTCTGATCCACAAAACCTTTAATGCAAGTGGCCCCAGATATATGACCGATTGTCTTGTCCCCTACCATCCTAACAGACAGCTACGCTCAAGTGGAAAGGCTCTGCTTTTAGTACCCCAGATCAACAAGCTACGTATGGGTGGCAAAGCCTTTGCCTATGTAGCTCCCCGTCTTTGGAACAAACTCCCTATGGCACTACGGGTGTGTCCGGATTTGTCCAAATTTAGGAAATTATTGAAAACTGAACTTTTTTAGCCTGGCTAGCACTACTCCCCTCTTGTGTTATGCTTTCCTGCCAGCGCGGAGATACCCCTGTAGGGGTGAGTCCTGCGCTCTATAAATTCCTCATTCATTCATGGTGCCTAGAAATGTAGAAGAAGTTATTGCAAAAGAGGTACAAGGAAGTTGTAATCTGGGGCCTATATACAAATGGAATTGTAGTAGTGTTTCTAGTATTAGACAACAATCCATTGATATATTGAGAAATTCTTACATATCTTTCAATGACGAAGTTTAAAACACATAGGGGCACATGCATCAAAGGTTTTTGCGATCGCAAACGGTGCGATTCGCAAAAATCGGCCGTTTGCGATCGCAAAATTACCTTTTGCGATGCATCAAGGGTCAAGGCCCTCGCAATTTGAGAATTCGCAATTAATTGCGAATTCTCAAATTGCGATCACATTTAAGGAATCGCAAATTGAGATTCCTTAAATGCAATGCATTAAAGTAAAAAAATTGCGATTTCGCTAATAGGGCGCAAATTACCATGAAGTTGAACTTCATGGTAATTTGCAAAAACTTTGAAAAATGCACTAAAGTGCATTTTTCAAAGTTCCATTTTACACACACACATGCCCTTGGGGCATGTGTGTGTGCAAGATGTACTCATATGCAGATTTCAGGGGTGCAACAGGGGTCCTTTTGACACCCTGGCACCTTGAAATTGCATTCTCAATTTGCGATTCTCTAATTGCGAATCGCAAATTGAGAATGTCTTCCCATTCATTCCTATGGGCCTCTAGGCCCATAGGAATTAATGGGAGGTATTCCTAATTGCGACTCGCACTTAGCGAGTCGCAATTAAGAATGTTTAGGAATCGCTATTTTTATGGCGATTCCTACATGCATAGGCTTTTGCGATTCCTTAATTGCGATTCCTTAATAATCGCAATTAAGGAATCGCAAAAGCCTACCTTGATGCATGTGCCAGATAGTAAATTATACCACTAAAAAATGCAAACTTTATTAGAAGGCTGTCTATGTGAAAACTCCTGCTTTATGTGCAGGGGAAATGAACAGAGCACTTTTGCATGGTAGTGTGGCAGACGTAGAAAAGGTTTGTGATGATGTGCAGTTATGTTTCTTTGGTCCTGAGCAGGATTCTAGGGAAAAAGAAGAGTTGTTAAGAGGAGGAGTTGCAGACCAAGACACATATATTACAGTTGATGGTTTTAAAGAAGAGACAACAAAATTTAACAGTGTTGTCTAAAAAAACAGTTTATGTTTGTATATGTTGTTGATGCACTTACTAGAAGATTTAAACACAGACTGTTGACATATTTAAAAAGTGAAAAAGTAAATAATGATAACTGGCAAAAGTTACCTGTGTATTTATTTGTAGAGGGACGGTTTGACTTGTCTATACTGCAAGTTAAATGCAAGTGGTTTTACAATAGATTAAAAGATAATAAAATTAACAACACATAGATATTAGATACCCATTTTGTAAGATAATTAAATGCCTGCTAATGTAGAAAAACTATGAAGGGCCCAAAAAAAATCAACATTTATTATTCTTTTCAGCATTGTGAAGGGGCGCTATGGACTGCTCTCAAGCACTCACTACAACTCCGCAATCCATGCAGTATGATGCCATCGGGGAAAACTGTGGAGCCAAATTTTGAAGTTGAGATTGGACTTTTGAATGGACTTTCTGCTTCGGTTTTGTTGTGCTGCTATTGAAGTCGAGGGTCCTTCAGCTTTGCGTTGCCTTCTTGCTGCTCACTATGAACTCCTTTTACGAAATGTGCAAAAAAATGAAAGGGGGAAACAATTACCATGTATGATCTTTGGCAGCATTGCGAATAGTTGTAACACACTGCTCACCAGCTCCTATAACAACACTACATTCCATCCAATACATGGCCATTCTTGAAAACTCTGGAGCCATATCTGCTGTAGTAGTCTGTACCGGGACTTTCTGGCCTGGATTTGGTGCGCTGCCACTGATATAGATGGTCCTCTAGCTTCCCTCTGCTTGATCGTCTGTTGGAAACGTTTTCTATGATAAGTTTTAAGATGATATAAGATAAATGTTATCCCTCTGGTTCTTCTCATTTCACTTTATTTTTGTGGAAATAGTTTTAAAAAGTTAAATACCGGCACATTTTTAAAAATCAGTTTGGATGACAATCCTTAGTTTGATGAGTGTTTGGTAGTTATGTTCTATTTGCTAGTTTTGAAGCTGAAAGATATTTTTTGAAACTGTTCTTTTTTTATAAATGTGTTGTTATAATAAAGTTAAACCAATATGTCACTAAACATCTAGATTCAAACTTTGTGTAAAATATGTATATATATCTGTTTTAGACTTTGTCATTTGTATTCATGACTACTGATGTCATTGCGACCTCTGGTGTTGCTGTGAAGAAGGACAATGCATTTTTGATTTAGTTAATGTGACAAATGAATACAAAGGGGAAAGATAAATTAGTATCCTACTAAATAGCTACACTGAAACCTTATGTAAAATATGTCTATATATGTGTTTTATACTTTGTTAAAAACACCCGGTATTCGCAGTGTATCCTTGGCAATGGCACTCATAGAATCATACAGGCACTACCAGTGCAATCATCAAGGACGTCCTTTCTCCACCACTCTGCTAACGAACCTCCTGGCATAGTACTAGTTGGTGGATTAAGTCCCCTCAGCTATTGAGGGTATTTGGGGGCCAACTATCCATTTTGTTACCTCCAGCAAGTTGCACACAGTGAGTTTGCTAAGAGGTCTTTGGAAGTCACGCCCCCTTTCTGCACAACTCTGCAAACGTGTCTCTTGGCATACTACTGTTTGGGGAATAAAGTTCTCTTGGATGCTAAAGGACCTTGTGGACCAAGAAGCCCTCCAGGTACTTTCTGTAAGTCCTGAGAGATGGTCAGAGGTCCCACCCCCTTTCCACACCATTCTGCAAACACCATTGCTACTTAAAAACCATGGAAATTCACTGAAAAAAATAAAGGTTACGGGTAAGTTTTAGTTAGGAATTAGCATTTTAGAAACCTTAGAAATTCACTGAAAAAAACAAAGGTTACCGGCCTGTTATAGGTAGGAAATAGGATTAAAAAAACATTAGATATTCACTATAAAAACCAAGGGTTACAGGGACGTTATAGTTAGGCTCAGATTTCACACACACAAAACCAGAGAAATTCAGCAGTTATAGTTAGCTGAGCTAACTATAACTAGCGCCCCCGCAAAGCACTACTTCTGACCTCACATATTACATCACTCATGACATGGTCAGTGACATCACTGATGACATCTCAAATGATATCACTGATGACATCATCCACAGACTTTTCGATGTACCCACTCACACCCCAATATAACCTTTCGTACACCCACTTCAACTTCCACACTAGCATTCTCAAAACCATTGACACACCCATACCCATACTTACACACCCACTCACTGATAGATATATATAACACCGTCGTGAGTTCAGCAGCCTTGGTGGAAAGCTGTGAAACGGATTCATTCTGGCCTGCTTGAACCGCTGCTGACAGACTCTGTTGACCAAAGAAGTTTGTGGTTTATACGAAACCAGGGATGCCCAGCCATACGACAGACACCCGCTGCAAGCCTGTGTCAACATCCACCGGCAGGCGAGGGGTGTTCAAGGGAAAGTGTTTTGATTATCAACTTACCGAAATGAAGGGCAGCCCATAGGGGAAACATCAAAATGTTGGGAGGACTGGTGCAGGTGAGAGTGTTTTGACATCCAATTAGGCATCAAGCAGGATGGTTCAATGGAGCATTGAGGTGCGGGATTCAAATTATCATATCGAGCATGTCGGCACTCCACTACCAGTCCGGGGGTAATTGCGGTCCTCCCATTGGCCACAGAACAAACAATCATATTGCGGGACAATTTAAATGAGCTTACACGGTGTTCCTTTGTCTACGGCTTTATCGCACTGAGGAAGGCAATGTGCTGAAACGCATCTGTAATTAATAAAGCCTTGTGTTACACCTTGTGAGTGCACCAAACCCTTTTTTGGCAGTTGCTGCGGAACGAGTGGGAAAACTGTGAAACGTATATATATATATATGTATGTATACATATATATATATATCCAACAACCGCATCGTTCCCTCTTCGTATGAACAACACACCGCGGGCCAAAATACTTTTCAAAGCGTGTTTATTTCTGCCAATGCAACTCTACGCGTTTCGGAGCACAACGCTCCTTGCTCATGAGTAACTTTGTTGCAGCTACATGCAGTCTTACATAGTACACCATGTGACCAAACAGTGTCATAGATAGTGGAAACAGACTTCCAAGTTCAAAATACATCGTTTGCGTGCAGTTACATACCACGACATTGTTTCAATGTTAACAAATGAGCAAATTCATGTATTTGGCACGAACTGGGAATTAAAGCATGTCGCCATTGCCTAAGAAACAGGTCATTATCATACCTATTTCATACAGAAATGTTGATCAACATGATATACACGTGCCTAACCCAGAACTTTTTCACCTTTAACAGACAGATATACAGACATACACTAGGAACTGCTATGGGGACCTGCTTCACCCCCAGCTTTGCAGGTCTTTACCTCGGCTGGTGGGAGCAGCAGGTAGTAAGCAGTATAGACCTATTTAATGAGCATGTGATATTGTGGGTAAGATTTATCAACGATATCTTCTGTATCTGGAAGGGCAGCATTAATGAAGCCAAGACGTTTGTGGAGATTTTAAACAACAACACACTCAATCTCAAATTTAGCAGCCAACTTGACAAAGAGACCATTAAGTTTCTGGATTTGAGATTTGAAGTCAATGACAAACACCTAGACAGCTATTTGTTTAGAAAGGAGACAGCAGGAAATAGCTTACTACATGCCCAGAGTTGCCACCCAGAGAATTTGATTAGGAGTATCCCTCTGGGCAAGCTATTAAGAGCGAAACACAATTGTAGCACGAAGGATGGATATGACAAAAAGAAATCCATAATGGTTGAGAGGTTCCTAAACAGAGGGTACACGCAAACCACGATTACTAAAGTGTGTGTAGAGGCAGAGAAGCGAGACAGGAATGAATTACTGATACAGAAAGAGACAGCTAGGAATGACTGAAAATAAAATCAGGTTTATCACAACTTTCAACAGGCAATCTAAACTAGTGAGGAAAAGTTTAGATAAATTCTGGAATGTAATGAAAACAGACACAGATTTGATTTCATACATAGAGGATTATCCTCAGATTACATACAGAAAAGCCAAATCGCTTAAAGACATCATCTGTCGAACCCTCACTACTCCTAAAACAAAATGCACCAACATCCAAGGGTTTTATACATGTGGCAGGTGTAAAGCTTGCAAGTACAGCTATAATTGCAAGGAGGTTAAACTATCACCTGAATGTCAACCCTTTCGAATATCTAAACATGTATCTTGTAATACTGATCATGTGGTGTATGCTCTCAGATGCCCATGTGAGAAATATTACATAGGGAGCATAATACACAAGGCCAAAAAACGGATTCTTGAACACTTAAGGGCGATTAGGAATGATGACAAACAATATCCCATTGCCAGGCACTTCAAAACCCAACACAACCAGATCAGTAATTTCCTATCCTTTTGTGTTCTACACACTATCCCAATGAGAGAGAGAGGGGGTGACCGTGTTCAGGAGCTTAGGCGCCTTGAATCAAAGATGATAATACAATATCATACTATGCACCCTATAGGACATAATGGCGATGAAGCACTGGCGGTACATCTGGGATGAATAGATAGCCAGATCCGCAACATACAATAATAAGCTGCAAACTAAAGGATCCTCTAGATTTTAAAGAATGTTTTTATTCTCACTACCGTTGGTTTATATTGATTTGTTGCACAAATTATGCTGTTTTTTCACTTTAGGTTTAACTTGTATTTTTTGCATATTTTTTTGCAGATTTCCATATGATGATTGTGATGCAAGTGGAAGGCAAAATTAGTGAAAGATATCTTTAATTGGAAGCGGAAAGCATCACAGTAGAGAGGATACACTCTTTGATCGATAGCAAGAACTGTCACATACACAATACAAGCCCACAAGGGGTTAAGTTGTAGTACAGCACAAAAGACAGAATTAAGTTAGTTATGCCCACTTGGGCGACATGGAATGCACTGACTGTAAGTGAGAAAAACTGCCCGAAGTCCGTTGATAGGACGAGAAGTGGGTTATTAACCAGGAATTTGTATGATATAGTAAAATACTTAACATAGCCCACTAGGGCAATATTGCAGTTTTTTATCCTGACTGTGGTTCTCTCACTGTGAAGTTCCATGAGAGAAGGAATTAAATTGTGGTGTAAGAACTACCTGAGTACGTAATATTTGCAAACAATAGATTTGGGTGTTGCGCACTTGCGCATCGCAATAAGCGTAGAGGTAGCAAATGAATTACCTGCGCTGCAAGGGTGAAATTGTAAACTCTGCTATAAAGTTTTACGATTGAATTTGAAAACTTTATTAATTCAATAGGTAATGGCTTCAATAGATTGACTCTACACCTTTCTTGAATAACAAAGATTGTTTTTTTTACACAGCAGCCACACTTGCCAAACACATGAATTTGCTCATTTGTTAACATTGAAACAATGTCGCGGTATGTTATTTGCACGTAAACGATGTATTTTGAACTTGGAAGTCTGTTTTCACTGTCTATGACACTGTTTGGTCACATGGTGTATTATTTAAGACTCCATGTAGCTGCAACAAAGTTACTCGTGAGCAAGGAGTGTTGTGCTCCGAAACGCGTAGAGTTGTATTGCCAGAAATAAACGCGCTTTGAAAAGCATTTTGGGCCGCAGTGTGTTGTTCATACGAAGAGGGAATGAGGAGGTTGTTGGAAATATAGGGGCTCGCCACCCCACCACGGCCCGCCGTTGTGAAGCGGCTCGGGTCCTGTGTGAAGAGGATTGTTGATATATATATATATATATATATATATATATATATATATATATATATGCAAAAACAGAAGCAGAGAACTCTGGGTAGTTCTCAAGTTTAGGTGGAAAGCAGCTCCAGTAAGAGCACTCTCAACACCAGCGACACTCTAAATTTGTTCAGAGACCACGCCCCTTTTTACACCTCTCTGCAACGCAGCTCTGTGGCGCTTACTGGAGGTACCTGGTTGGCTAGTTGGACCCCAGGGACCCTCAGGATTCAAGGGGACTTAATCTCCCAACTTAAAACGGCCACAGGGCGTGTTTGCACATGTCACCTCAGGCCCCCCTCCCTTCACCACTGTGCAAACGCGCCCCGTGGCGCGTTTTAAGAGGTAGTTTTAATCCCCCTGCCCTATTAGGTACTAGGGCCTTACAGAGGAGGTCATGCTAATCACAGGGGTACCCCAACGCATAGTGTTCCCCAGTGTATGTAGGTGTTTTCACTGTATTCTAAGTGTCTTTTAGCATAGCACTGGCTCTAGGCCTGGTTAGTCAGAGTCAGTTACCACCAGTACCCGTCTGAAAAAGTTGTGGGCACAGGATGATTTTGGAACAAGGCCTCTTTCTGCTCCTCTGTTGGTTCTTTCTGCACATGTCTTGCTTCTTCCTGCACTTTTCTTCATCTTTGTGGACTTCTGTTGCTTCTTTCTGCATTTCTTTTGCTTTTTTCTCTGCGTTTTTTCTTCTTTCTTCACATGTCCTACCTCTGTAGGCATAGTTAGAGACTAGCATTTAAAAAACCTTTGAAATTCACTGAAAAACCATAGGTTTCAGGCACTTTACAGTTACAAATTAGCATTTAAAAAACCTTAGAAATTCACTGAAAAAACCATAGGTTTGAGGCACGTTATAGTTAGAAATTAGCATTTAAAAAACCTTAGAAATTCACTGAAAAAACCATAAGTTTCAGGGACGTTATAGTTAGAAATTAGCATTTAAAAAACCTTACAAATTCACTGAAAAAACTATAGGTTTCAGGGGCATTATAGTTAGTTGGACATTTCACTCGTACAAAACCCGTGAAATTCCCCCGTTATAGTTAGTTCAGCTAACTATAACTCGCGCCCCCGCAATGCATTGCTGATGACGTCACATATTACATCACTCATGACATGGTCAGTGACATCACTGATGACATCACTGATGACATCTCAAATGACATCACTGATGACATCACTGATGACATCATCCATGTGAAAATTTCATGCATCTTCTCACACCCTAATATAACTTTTGATACACCCACTCTAAATTACAGACTACCATTCTCAAAACCATAGACACTCCAACACGAATAACTACATACTCACTCACTGATTCTTAGGTCTACACACACATCCACTCACTCGCCCGTACAGTCACTCATACTTACGGTCACTCAGTCCAGGACTATCATATGCACTCATACACCTATATAGACACTCACACACCGCCACTCATCCATAGAGGTACTCACACACCTAGTCAGTCATGGACATAATTAGTCACACTGCCATTTACTCAGATATACAGTTATACACACACCAGCTCTATTACTCATACAAATACTAGCACATTCTTACGCTCTTATACAATCAATGATACAAGCACACACTCATCCATACAGCCACTCTCACAATAACACACTCTCATTTATAGCCAATTATGTACTCCAACACACATATATACTACTTTTCACATATGTAGTTACTCACACATGTACCACTGAGATATACATTCACTCACTAACACACCCATACACACACTCACCCACCCATACAGTCCATCACAGATGCACTCTTGAAACCATGCACCCAGTGAATCACCCACTCACACATCTATGCTCAGAGTCACACACACCCCACCCACACAAACACTCAGGCACCCATACAGATACTCAGACAACAAATCAATAACCCATATAGACACTCATGTAGCTATTTGCAAACCGATGCAGTCGCTTACACACCAACAGACACACGGATACAGACATTCACACAGTTTACTCACTAACCCATGCATTCAGAAAGATATGTTTAATCACTCACTTATAGAGTCAGTCATGCACCTACTAAATCAACCATTCAGACACTTATACACCCACTCATTCATCAATACGCCTTTCACTATATATATTAAACATATTTAAACTTTACAGAAACACACAGTCACTGGATGATGTCATCAGTGATGTCATCAGTGATGTCATTTGATGTCACTGACCATGTCATGAGTGATGTAATATGTGACATCATCAGCAGTGCATTGCGGGGGCGCGAGTTATAGTTAGCTGAACTAACTATAACGGGGGAATTTCATGGGTTTTGTACGAGTGAAATGTCCAACCAACTATAACGCCCCTGAAACCTATGGTTTTTCAGTGAATATATATATAGATATAGATATATATTAAAGCTCCTTTTCTTCCTTTTCCAAAAGAAAAAAGCACTCGCGGGGGCTGTTGTGACTGTTGTTTAATCACAACGCAACAAACAGACGCGTTTCGGCTAGCGCCTTCGTCGATATTATCTGACACACCGGAAGCGGTTATTTTTAAGTCAATCGCGTAATGTCATCGACATTGAAAACAGACATCAGTGCAATGTAAACAAGAGCAGCCATCTTGGCATAGTTTAACCTTCAATGCATTATGAAGCCCTGAATGGGCTTAAGTATTAAACTCAGATATCTAAGCATTTTCCAAAACACATAATTCAACCATACAACAGCTTTTTACATTGCTCTCGTTTCAAGCATTATATAAACGTATTCATTGCAATATATAATAACATGATTGCTACTACAATTAACAGTATCTAGCCATGTTTCGGCACATTTCATTGTTTTCAATGCATAATTTATCGCAGTTGATATATGGACATTTCATTGGTAAATTTAATATTTAAGCACCAAGATGAACTGCTAGTTCTTCCCCACTATTCATCCGTTGAGGGGCTTTTGTTTGTAAATCAATAATATAACGTGACTCTAGTCTACAAAGTCTTAGAATTCGATCACCTCCCCTCATGTTGGCTGGTACCATAGCAAAGAAGGATACTTCGTATCCATTGGCCAGACATTTTGAAAGTAAGCATCAGAGCAACAGGGACCTGTTGCAGTACTATGGTATCGATCATGTACCAGCCAACATAAGGGGAAGTGATCAAATTCTAAGACATACATATATACGTATGTCTATATATACACGTATATATATACACATATACAGATATGTATATATTACTGTCACAATGAGCTAGACTTCAGTCACTTTCTTAGACACAGAGGTGTACATAACTGGTAACAACATTGAAACTAGACTATATATGAAACCCACATCAGGGAACTCCACGTTGCATGCAAGTAGCGCACACCCTAAACATCTTTTGAATAGTATCCCGTATGGTGAGATGCTGCGCCTCAAATGGATTTGCAGTAACCAACAGGATCTGAGGGAGGCGCAAGCAAACAGCAAGAAAAGGTTTCTTGAGAGAGGATACACGGAAGAAGTGATCAACAGGGCCATGGTTAAGTCCAACTTGGAATGATAGGGAGGATCTCATGAAAATTAGAAAAGAATTGCCGGTGGTGACCGGGCAGAAGGCACCACACGTGAAGCAGAAATCCAACCAAGTCAGGTTCATTATGAGGTACAGTCGACAACAGAATAGTCTTGAGAAAATCATCAATAGGAACTGGCCTCTAGTCTTAAATGACCCAGTGCTGGGACCTTTATAACCATGGAGGGTGTCCATTACTTATAGTAGGGCACCTTCCATGCGTGATTCTTTGGTTAACACAAATCCAGACACCATTGAGAACACTAGCTGGTTTTTAAACAACAAGGGGTTTTTTAAATGTAAAACCTGCAAGGCCTGCCAACATGGTTTCAACACCAAGACATACAAAACGCCATTTGGAGACAGGGAATGCAAGATCCAAAAGCTTCTCACATGCAAGACAGAATATGCGGTGTACGTACTTGAGTGCCCATGTGGCCTCCAGTACGTAGGAAGCACCAAATTGCCTGTACATAAGCGCATTTTGCAGCATCTCCGGGCCATTACCAATCAGGGCAACACATACCCTGTAGCTAGACACTTCAGGGAGGTGCATCAGAGTAGCAAAAATGGCCTAAGGTATTTTGTGATAGATGCCATACCACCCAACAGGAGAGGGGGAGACCGTGAATCCAAACTGAGGAGATTGGAAACTAGATATATTATCCAACTTGACACTAAGAACCCTGCAGGGCTCAATGCGACGGAAGACTTACACACATGTTTAGGATAGGCAAAAAGGATAGCACACAGGCACACAGTAATACCAACAAGTATTGAAATAAACAACTAGAATTCCTTCCTCTGGTTTTACCCTGTTTTATGAAAATCTAACCATTTATTCTCTAAACTATTATTCCCCAATATTTTACCAACATACACTATAGATCAGTTTTTTAATACAATATTTTATTGAATTTTATTGTATTATGTAATTCAATATAACATGTATTTAAGTATATATTTATTTATTTATATATTTATATATTGTTGAATTTGTATGTTAACAGATTTTGGTTATGTATATTCATAATGTTAGGCAAATGATGAAACAGGTGACATCAAACACTAACACAGATTAATGGTAAATCAGTGTGGACATAAATACGGGGATTTAACAGGGGATGGGATCAACATATGCCAGCAAATCCTTGGCAGAATACCCCTTGAGATGCTTATGAGATACCCACAATTTTACATTTTGGTTCATTTGATGTATTGCATACAAGTAGCAGCTGCGGAAAGTGTAACAAGTAAATTATACAATATTATACTGGACATCGAAAATTTATTTTAACTGTTTCACACACACAACTGGGACCATACACTCATACTCTTTGCACTTTGCGCATTCGACACAGTCTTAGACATAATTTTAGATAACATGATTGCACTAACGAGCGGTGGATTCATCCACGCTATTTCGAACCAAAAGGTAACACATATGCGTGCGATTGGAGCTCACCCATTCAAGGGGATATATAGTTCACATAAGAAGTGCATGCGCATAGGGCTCGAACAAAACCATGTGGTAATAGAGGTATTTCACCTGTAAGGATGTTTTAATATTGTATTTTTAAATTATATCATTTGGTATTATATCATCTATGAATTTTTTATCAACCATGTAAATTTATCAACTGTGTTTTTAGCCCTGTGACTAGTCAATTTTAGAGCATATTGTGTACGTTACACTGTTTTTTACTGCAATCAATGCTATAATTTTACTATGTCTATTACGGCACCCTGCACGTGATTACAATCTATGAGCACCTGTCACTTTAAAAGAGCTTGCACACCAGCAGTAAGATGTCATGTGATCAAGCCTCGGACGAGCCGAAACGTTATGGCGGCATCGCTAGAATAAACGAAATTTAATGCACTGAAATTTTGGTCCGTGTCCGTGTTGTAGCAGAGCTGCTGCGAGGAAAACGCGGATTGTGGCGATATATATATGTATACGTATATATATATATATATATATATATATATATATATATATATATATATGTGTGCCAATTTTTGCTGCCTAGCTGGAAATGTGCCTGCTTAAGTAATGCAGAT
Organism: Calotriton arnoldi; assembly: GCA_963921515.1. Taxonomy (NCBI): domain Eukaryota; kingdom Metazoa; phylum Chordata; class Amphibia; order Caudata; family Salamandridae; genus Calotriton; species Calotriton arnoldi. Next base: position 907,610 of record CAWUFW010003978.1, read on the forward strand.
GCTTCTGAGAATATCAGAATGTTAGGAGTTAGCAATAAATGAGGCAAGTGACATCAGACGATGTTCGGCACTGACTTCCTCACATACTGACATATTCTGCTTCACAGTAAATCACGTACAGATGCTGCGGCCCTGCTGTTCGCCCAGCAACTGATAGCATAATTAGGCTGCACACTTCTGGAAAGGGAGTCTGCAACCAGTCAGCAGCTAACCTCATGAAAAGGATAACAATGCACCTATGTAGTATGGAAATACAGTATGTTTCTAGTTCAACTTTAAAGTGTTTCCTGAGCAAGCAGTTGTAGTAGAAGCACCGATCTATACCGACTCTTCAGGAGTCTACTTAAAATAGAGTTGCTCATGCAATCATTTCATTGAGATACAAGACCTAAGTAAATGCAGTGATAAATTCTGAATGATCCGATTCCCGCACTTGGTGATCGAATCAAACTATGTGTGCACACAAACACAAACACACACATATACATGTGTGCACACACATACAATTTTATAGCCATACTAAGCCAAACATGAGACTACTAATGATCAACACACAACACTGCAGTTCAACCTTAATAGAATTGTCAGCCAGCAATAGTAGTAGTTGAAGTACTACCTGGACTGTACTAAACTATGCTGTATGGCTAGGAATGCAGGGCAAGTGTGCAAATTGTTACATTTTACTATCAGCTATGTCATGCTCCCCCCTTCTTTCCTTTGACATGCAATATGGTTCAAACTTCAAATGGATGTTTTATGAAAGTAGGAACTTGGTACATTTAATTGTCATCCATCACTGGGGTTTCTTAAACATTGTTTAAAAGCTATGGCGTAATCATTAAGCTATGATCTATACTGTGCTCACTGTCTATTGATAAAGCGACTATATTTGATGTTCCTAACCTAGGATAGAGTTCATCCAATTATATTTGGGAGCATTCTCTAGAGGAAAAGCAGTGGCACATCTACTTGGATTTCATGAGTGGAGTATTCTCTTGGTACATGATAGAGATACCTGGCATGACAGTGCAGATGCACGTCAAACTTTTAATCTATTTCAATGTGGTGTGCAGTCAATTCCACGCGTATTATTTGCTGGCCTTAACCATTTTCTTTCTCATCGCCGATATGTCAAACCGCTGTTTGCCCCCAGGAAAATAACATATGCTAATAAGGTAATATTTGTCTGTCATGTTTGTGATGGAGTGACCCATCTGCCAAGCCTTAATTCAGGGCCCTAGCCATTACCATCACTTCATTCTATGAATGTGCGGTATTCAGAGTGACAAAAAAGGGGTCTGTTGGTGCGATCTAAAACCTTGAAATAAATAACTAAAATAAATAATTTCGAATTTGAATATAAATGATTGTTCATGAAAAATAGCTCTACCAATACATACACTGATGACATAATCTGCAAAAATGATGATGGCCATCTGACAAAATGTATTTGCAATTTTTGTCATGGTTGATTGTGGTAGTGCTCATGAGAGTTATACAACAGTTTGCCCATTCAGTCGATTGCAGAATAATCAGATTCCAGGCTAAAATAAATCTATGCCTTTCTAGCCAAGGAACCATTGATAAATCACTGCCTGAAGAACAATTGCTAGTCTCTGTAAGATCTACACGAGTGCCAGCACAAATGATAAAAAAATACAAATTGATGCATAACAATTTTATTATATTGCACAATGATCGCATCATGAATTGTGCCTGTTATGAATTAATTATCACTTTGTTTGACTTGTGTTATTTTGGGTATATCATTTTGATTATGTGATGGTTACACTTTAGTTGAAATCGCTATTATGGATGAAATTAGACTAAGCCAGAAGGTAAACCTCCCACCTGGACGAACCTGCTCCAACTATCTGACCTGCGCTCCATTACGGTCAGCCTTAAATTTGGACTGGGACCAAGACTAGTGCAAACAGAAAGCCTTGATTGATGCTTTGTGCTTTTAGTCACTATTTCCAGTAAAAAACTTCAAAATTCATACCTCCTGTTTTACTATTGGATTTTGTAGTTTTGGTGTCATTTTATTTATTAAAATGTACTTTGTTTTTCTAAATTGGTTTGGGGTTTTTCTAGTGTTATGTTTTCTCTTTATTACTGTTTGAGTGCTGCATAATTACTTTATGCAATACCTCAAAGTTAAGCCTGACTGCTTTTGTTCCAAGCTACGCAAAAGTTAAACAAAGGCTTCTTTAGTGACTTTTGTGGTTCACTCTGACAAGGATTGTAGGTGTTACTTGAGTGGGGATCGCATCCCTCTCAACTAATAACCCATTTTCCTACATTGGTATTCAGTGGTGGTATAAGTACTTGTGTGAGCAGTGAAACTCTGATTTGTGTAAAACCAAACATCAGTTGTTATAATCTTTCATCAAAATCAATTTTTAAAAAATTCTTCTTGATCCTTGATTGGCCATTTTTTCTTTTACTAAATTCAATTTCTGCTTCATACTTTGTGCCTGTGATATTTATTTGCAAAAATAGAAGGAGACCTCAGAAAAATTGAATGCTATGCTGTGGAAGAGCTGAAGAAGTTGAACAAGGAGAGGGGATCGAAGCTCACAGATCCTGGGAGGAGGTCCGCCTGCTGCAATCTACATCACTGGAGCAGGAAGGTGATGTAGAAGAGAAGCATTAAGTGGAAGAGGAAGGAGAAAATATCTTGGAAGTGGACATGGCCCCTGAGCCAGAGATGAGAGGGGGGCCCACAAGAGTTAGCTCCCCTGCTGGATCTGGAGTGGGGAGCAGTGTATCCTCCCACAACCTGATCCCTGTGGAGTTGGAGGACAGGAGGTTGAGAGAGAGTTGGGGTGCAACTTGCCACTTTGGCCATGGAGGAAAGGAAGAGAAAACAAAAACAATGGTTCTGTCGGGTTTTTCCAATTATTTCTTGTAAGAACGCCTAGTGTTAATATATTATTCTGTAGTTATTAACATAGGTATCTCAATTGTCCAGACAGGATAGAAAACATATCAGGATAGAAAACATAACAAATAATCAAGAGCGAGACACAAATTTCTGTCTACTCACTTGTTTTTATATAAATTGAATCATTTATATATATTTTTACACATTTGTAAAAAAGGCTGTCAACACGAAGTGAGGCTTATAAATGATAAGTGAACAAGTGACATTAGTGCTCAGTGCTGGTGCTCAGTGCATAATATGTACAGTGGGCTTTAAATATGTACATGGGAAAGAATAGGCCAGAATTTTAGGGAACAACAATAACTCTGCTGTGTAATTAATATTCTTAATCACACAGAGCCTTGGTCAATCTGGACCATGTGAGGTCGTCGACGTTTCAACCCAAACTCAGCTCCAATAGGTAGTCAAGGCGGGTCTTCATCAGGACAAAGAACGGGGGTTAGGGGTGACAGCCCACAGAAAACCAGAGTGACTCCTGGTTATTCAAACATCTTTAAGGATCCAAATTAAATCAAGCGACGTAACTCGAGTGGATGATCCGAGCGATGAGTCTCGGTGTTAAAGTTAATAGGTGGCAGCAACGGAGGATTCAGTGCTGCGTGGCGGAGGAAAGGAAAGCAGAAACAGCTGTAAAGACAGCCTTAGGAAAGAAAAAGGCTGAGGCATACAAAGCCCTGGCAGAGGAAAAGGTTAGTTCAAAGAGAGCCTTAAAGGAAAGAAAACTGACTTGAAAGGAAAAGAAAATGTTGCTGGCTCATTAATGAGTTAGCAGGAACTAGACGAGAAGGCCAAGAGGATTACAGAGTCCAGTGATGAAGGTGGCAGTGAAAATGGTGTGGGATTGATCAAGCGTGATAGCCTGAAAGAAACCGTGTGCACTGCTAGTCAATATGGCCGATCCATTTACCTCAAACACTCATGCAGTTGCATTCAAGTTGTGGTTCTACACCATTTTGGGTAGGCTTTTTCTTTCTAACAGACCACCCAGTTTATATTTCAGTATTTTCACGGATTCCAATGTGTTACGAGGTGCTTCTAATGCACAGAGCACAACGGGTTGTATTTTTACATGCAGTTACGGTCCTTTTATTCCTCTCTATCATGGCCGCCATAGTTCTCCATCCGGGCAGACCAGCTTTTCCATCACGTGACCGTCCGCGATTTTGGCACGGTCTACACTGCTTTTAGTCAAGCACTGGCTCAGTTCACGTTCAATGCTTACTGTATTCGTGGGGATTGAGTTGCGGAATATTTTGCTCCCATTCAGGTTTGTTGGATTTTAGCACCATGTACTCTGTGTGTTGTGTACCCTTGGTATTATTGCTTAACTCCATACTCTTTCCTCGTATCGGCAGGTGGTTCTACTTTTACTTGTTGGATTCAAAGTCAGGTACTTTCCTTTTTCCTTCCTGATCACTTACTCGGGTCTTGGCGGGGATTATTTGTATTCACACACATATTTATGTTGTTGCAGCAGAATCTTGCGGCAGTTTGCGCACTTGTTTGAACTGGCATTCACAAAGGCTGCCAGTAAGTATAGCTCTATTTACTGCACTCACGCTTTGGTCACCGGGTGATGGTGTTCATATCCGTACCTATTATTTTTTCTATATTGGCATGTTCAATGGCTGTATTTCTGTTTAGTAACACATTCTTCAGTTGGCGCAGCATGATTTAAAGGACCCATTGTTACTGAATTTGTTTCTATTTTTTGGACTGTTATTGTCGTTCTTGACTTTCAGCACGGTGTCATCAAACGCAACGTCAATTCAGATTATTGCAATGTTGTTTTTGTTGTACAATCGTTATCAGAGTATCAGCTATTAGGATACAATTATATCTTCATTGATGTAATGAGTTGATTACAAACTTAAATGTTTCACCATTCAAATGAAATCCGATTGAAACACTATTTGAATATTGTTGTTTTTGTCATATTCTTTATGAAAACTTGAAATTTGTTTGGTACAATCTTTGTGAAGTCAGCATAACATTGACTAGCAGTGCACACGGTTTCTTTCAGGCTATCACGCTTGATCAATCCCACACATGTATGTCTGATGAAGGACTGGCAGCCCTCAAACACTGTGTAGCACGCAACAGTAGGAAAATTTGAGAATCTTTCCTTTCCTTTCTTTAGAGTTTTCAGTACTTTTTGGTGTGCAGTTCTCCATTTAGCTTTTTTTATCCAAGTGAAAATGGTGTGCCTAATGAAGGTACAACGGTCTACTTCCCCAAAGATATAGTGCCCAGCTATGTGGTGGCAATGATATTGATAAGGGGTTTGTAGCATATGAGGTGACCTTAGAGATACACAGAGTCCCTGAGTAAGACTAGGGGGGGGCTAGTCTGTGGAAACCTATGCCCAGCTCAGGGAGTGATATGCAACTGGCCCTGGGAAGGGGGGCCAGATGATGAATGCCCTGATGAAAAAATCCCTGGTTGTGAAATCTGGTCCTACACCAGAAACATGCAGGCTAGAGTTTAGGGACAGTCAGAGGCTGTCTCACAAATCTTGGGTGTATTTAGTGGACTATTCCAGTAAGACACTGAATGGTTGGCTGAAGGCCATTACAGTGCCTGATTATGATGAGCTGTACAATCTTTTATTGTAAGGGCACATGTTCAGTAATTGTTTTCAAGAGCTGTGACAACACCTAGTGGATCCCAAGCTCACTGTACCCTGAGAGTTTACAAAGGAGGCAGACCTCTAGCTGAGCACCAGCGTCCACAAGAAGGTACCATGAGGGGATCACCAAAAGGGTGGACAAATTCTCCCCAAGAGGAAGACAAGGAAAAACCTATGAGTTCTCAAAAGGCCCCAAAAGAGTTTCCAGGGGAAGGATTCCTAGTCTAATCTTGAACAAAAGAATGGTGGTTTTAATTTGAAAAATCCCTGGGTTACTTGAGGACCAAGTTCCATGTGGGCTACTAGTGTGGGCACTTTAAGGGATATCTCATCTGTCAATGCAGAAAGCAGTCCCCATTGTTGGGCCTATCCCAGTTTTGGTTAGTGTAGGGCTTGGGGAGGAGGTTGCCCCAATTAGAGTTGGAGGGAGCGCAAAGGTTACCATAGTATTCCTGTGTGACAAGGAGATGGTGCCAATGGCTCACATGCCTGACAATACCAAAGAGTAGAGGCAGAGGGACACCATCAATGGGCAGATAGTGGAGGCACTGAAAGACAAATGAGCCAGTATGACCACTGTTATGTGTCATCTGGTGTCCTCAGAGCAGATGGTCCCTGATGTAGTCCACCACAGCAGACAACTAGGTGAGACACTATCCATTGGCTCCTCTAGTTCCCTTTCAATAGGGGTATTGCTTCAGGTTCCTTAAAGGTACCTGTGAGTCCAGCCATGTTGGTTGACTGTCCGGGAATCACTTGGAGCACACCACCTGGAAACAGGTGAAACTCAGGTCACACCTGGAGATATTGGCATTGCCTGAGTGGGCGTGCCTGACCCACCATTTATGGCAGCCTGTCAGTGCAGTCAAAAAGATCTGGATCCTGGAAAAATGGCCCAGGTAACTCCCAAAAAAAGGAAGGGCAGGAGGTGTGGGAAACCCACCCCAGAGAGTTCCATGGTCTGGGAGGGGGCTGAACCTGAGGGTGATGCCTCGGAACCTACAGGGAAGGTCATTGCTGACATGGGGCACTAACCTAAGTTCGCCAGATTGTAGACTGAAGGAAGTCCATCTGAGAGTTCTGCAAAGCACAGAGGGAGTGTCTTTCTTTTTAGGGCCTATGGCGGTAGGCCAAAGCCCAGGCAGCTGGTGACAGCTCTGGTGATCACCCTATTTGCTGGGAGAATTATCTACTGTATGGCAACCCTAAGGTCCCTGTGCCTGGAGCGACCCATGTGTTGGTGGTCCCCCACTGCTACAGCGCTTTCCTCTTAGAGTTGGCTCATGACATTCCCATAGCAGGACATCTGGGGAGTCAAATCCTTTTACCGACTGGTCTCCCACTTTGATTGGCCCGGAATGAAAATGTCGTCTGATGTATTCTGCAGATCCTGTGTAACCTGCCAGGCAAGTAGGAAGTATAAAGCAAAGTACAAGGTCTCCCCTGCTTCCATTCTCTGTAGTTGGGACTCCCTTTGAAAGGTTGGACATAGACATTGTTGGGCCTCTGGACCCAAAGACTGCCCTAGGCAACAGGCGTATCCTAGTCTAGGTGGACCATGCCACACAGTACCCTAAGGCTATTCCTCTGAGGTCAGTGGCTGTGCCTGCAGTGACCAGGGCACTGATGGGGATATGCCAACATCGTTTTTGCCTACATGAAGTCTATGTGGGAGGAGTGTGGGGTAACCTGTAAGTTGCCCAAACCATACCACCACCTGATCAGTGGGCTTGTTGAAACATTCAACAAGAACCTGAAGGGCACAATTATGGGCCTACTAGAACTCATGAGGGATAAGTGAGACATCCTCTTGCCATGTCTTCTCTTTGCATACTGGGAAGTGCCTCAAACAGTAGTGGCTTTCAGTCCCCTTGAACTTCTGTTTGGCCACTTACTCTCTCAGATGTGTGGACCTCTTAGTCTTCTTAAAGAGGGATAGGAAAAAAGCTCCCAAGACACCCCCTCAGGATGTACTGAGCTACACGTTGGCCCTCCGGTCTCAGATGAAGCACTTCTGGTAAAATGTCACTGAGAACCTGGATGCCAGCCAGGAAATTATGAAACATTGGTACGATCGGAAGACCGCTCTAGTGGAGTATCAGCCTCGCAAAAAGGTGTAGGTGATGGAGCCTTTGCAGTGCTGGACTTTAAAGGGCCAGTTGGACTAGGCCTAATGAGGTCAAGGAGCAGAAAGGGTAGGTCACCTACCTGGTAGACCTCAAGACATCTAGCAACCCCTTCAAGCTCCTATGTGTGAACCGCCTCAAGCCCCAACTATGCTCTTGGTGACTGATAATGGTGGAGGAGAGCATGCTCCTCCCAGACTCCTGTCTTTCAAGGAGAAAGATGGGTCAGTGGAAGGAGTTGCCCTCTCTACTGCCTTGACCCCAGAGCAGTAGAGGGACTTTTACCACTCAATGGGGCAGTTTGCCTCCCTTTTCTCACTGACCTCAGAGCTCACCAATTGGTGTGCCCATGACATAGACACGGGGGATAGTATGCCTGTCAAAAACATAATTTACGGGCTCTCTGACCATGTGAAGGCCAACATTAAGGAAGAGGAGTTCAAGATTTGTAATTTGGGGGTGATTGAGCCATCCTGTAGTCCCTGGGCCAATCCAGTGGTCCTGATACCAAGGATGCCCCACTGGGCACTGTTTTAGAACTGGCATTCTGTGTGATTGAAGGGGCTTCAGTTCAGTCCCTACGTCTGATGCTCAATCAGTCTCCAGAGCTGATGAGCAACTGGCTTGGGACCAGTCCCCCGAGACCCAAGACCCAGACTGAGGTAAGAGCCTTCTAAGGCCTCACTGGATAGGACAGGAAATTTGTTAAGGGGCATTGCCCCTTTAACTGAAGTGGCTCCCAAGAAGCAGCTCAAGAAGGACAGAAGTCGGCCAGGAAGCATTTGATGTCCTGAAGGAAGGTATGTGCACGGCACCAGTGCTCAAAGGCACCTGACTTCTCCAAGGAATTTGTAGTGCAGTCAGATGCCTCCTAGTATGGCATTGTGGCTGTCCAATCACAGCTAAATGATGAGGACCAACCTGCATCCTTCATCAGCATGAGGCTACTTACCATGGAACTTAAGTAGAGTGCAATTGAAAGGGAAGACTTTGCAGTAGTTTGGGCCCTGAAGAAGTTGAGATCATACTCGTTTGAGGCTCACTTTCAAGTTCAGACAGACCCCAATTTCCCCAGATGGCTTACGCAGATGAAGGGTGAGAAACCAAAACTGCTGAGGTGGTCCATCTCCCCAAGGGGAATGGACTTTATGATGGAACATCGCCCTGAGTTTGACCATGCTGATGCTAATGGTCTTTGGATATATTCCCACTAAAGCAATGAGAATGCCCATGAGGGGGGTTAGTTCTCCCTGCATTCTGCTGTGGGGAGTGTGCAAATTGGAAATTACAATCTTTTGAGTGGTATTCCTCCAGTTTTTCGTCCTTCACTACCCTCTTTTTGCTGAACCCGTTTTGTTGGCTTAAGACTGCACACTTTACTCCTGCTAACCAGTGGCAAAGTGCTTCCGCTCTCCTTTCCAAACATAGTAAAAATGGTAGACACCTAATTGGCAGATTTAATTTACTCGCAGTTCCCTAGTAAATGGAACTACATACACTTAGGACACGTACTTTAAATAATACGAGTGGGCTACAGCACCCATTGCGCAACCCTCTAAAATAGCACTGAAAACATGTCTCAGGTCTGCCACTGCAGTCTATAGTGCAGTTTTGAAATGCCATTTCAACCAGGCAAAATGAACCTTTTGTCAGGTCTAAACTTTCCTTTTTAGTACTTAAAAGTCACCCCTAAGGTATGCCCTAACAGCTCATAAGGTTGGGTGCATGGTATTAATGTGGGACATGGAACATAAAGTTTTACATGTCGTGGCATGAAAATCCTACAAAGTCAATTTTTCACTGCAGCAAGGCTAGCTCCCCCCAAACTAATAGTGTGTTGCCTTACTACATTTGATAACGGATAACTTCAGTTTGTGAGCAGATAGAGAAATAATTATTTCACTCATTTGAAATATAAGTTAAAATCCTCTTTAATGGAAAAGTCAGATTTTGAATTATTATTCTGAAAGTGCCACTTTTGTGAAGTTATCTTTTTTCTGCCTAAACCAAATGTACCTTTCTGCCAGTACACAGGGTCACATGACTGTTAATGGCTCTCCTGTGCAGTGATGTGTATTCCTTCTAGAGAGACGACAAAAGGGTCGTAGGTGTGGGGAAAGGTGTTCCTTTTCTAAGCAAGATTGCCTGGGGGTTGTACTCAGCCCTTTTTAAACTTCAAATGGTAGCCTGAGGACTGTACCCAGCCCCTTCCTGACTTCTGAAGATGCATGCCCTGTCACTGGCAAATGAAGCCCTCATGTGGACCTGTCTGTCCTTTGTTCCACTTGACAGAGTGGATCCAAACTTATGGAAAAGGGAAGAACCAATCAGAACCAGTTTAAGGGTAGGCAAAGGGGGTACATCCACACAGGCTGGCACCCTCCGAACCTCTCATCAAAACACTGCTGGACCTTTGGAGACTCAGAAGTAGGTCTGTCCTGCTGTGTGAAGCCTGAAGGAAGACTGGACCTGCTTGCCTTGAACCCAGGACCCCAGCAGTCTCTCCCAGGGTCAGTTGGCTGACCTCCTGTTTGAGCTACATGGCACAATAAGCTTCAAGAGGCCTTTCATGCAACTTCCCAGCTGTCCAGTACCAACTGGAACTGCCTGAACCCTGCAGCTGGCTCTGCTGGAGTGAGTCCTAACCTACTAAAGGTGCCCATCCAGGTCCTGGATACTTAAACCCCAAGAACTGGACTTTGCATAGAAAAGAATTGTCTCCGGTCTCCTCGTGAACGTGTGCAACCTTAACCAACGCCAAAAAGGGACCTGCATCTGACTGCTGATATGACAAATCCAGACACAGACCCTGAACTTCACTGCCGGGAGCTCTTCGTGTCAAGAAACTTGTTCCTGTTTTTCCCATGTATGTATGTTGGTGTCAGACCCACCGACATCTGCCCCTGTGGTCCGCCCACCACATTACGACACCTATGGTGCACCCCTTAACATCGCTGCACTGTGTGGCAGGCACAGCATGGTGCCTTTTAGATGGTGCAGGGATGTTTAAAAACATCCATTCTACAATGAAAGCTTGTGCTGAGGGTCTATTCTGCCCACCGTACAAGCTTCCATTATAGAATGGATGTTTCTAAAAATTCCCTATATTAAATGAGGTTAGCCTAAGAATATATGCAGCTTTTAAAAATGAAAAATGATCCAGATGAGAGTGATCCAAAAAGGACAAATAAAATGTGTCCAATGACTAAATATTCAGTTGAAGTATGGCAAATAAAACCCTAGGGTCATAGTCAGTGTTAGGCCTGGCCCTTTTGACAGGTTTATCAACAAACCTTTTGCCTTTTGCCTCCTATTTTTCTGACCCTGTTTTTGTTGGCTATAGGATTCTGGGCACTTTACCACTGCTGATCAGTGCTAAAGTGCATATGCTCTCTGTATACATTCTGATATGATTGGTTATCCATGATTGGCATATTTGATTTACTGGTGAGTCCCAAGTTAAGTGCACGGTGTGCTTCAGGGCCTGTAAATCAAATGCTACTAGTGGGCTTGCAGCACTGGTTGTGCCACCCACATTGAATAACCCTGTAAATTTGTCTCAGACTTAGCACTGTAGGGACTGCGTGCGCAGTTGTAAACAGTGCACCCACTTGCCAGGTCCAAACCTTCCCTTTCCTTACATACAAGGCACCCCTAAGGTAGGCCCAAGGTACCCCCATGGGCATGGTGCAGTGTATGTCAAAGGTAGGACAGGCACTGGTGTGTGTGACATACTGTGGGGCAGATTTACAATGCCTGGCGCATCCCTGCAAATCAGCAGAGATGCGCCAGGAAAGATGCGTCAAGCAAGTTTACCCTTACGCCACCACAGGTGCGCCGCATTTACTATGCGGCACACCGTGGCGCAAAGATAAACAGATGCGTGTTGCATCTCCCGTCGGAAGGGTGGCGCATTGCTGGAGTCGTGTCGCAAGTGCGACGCAACTCCAGCAATGCTCGTGGGCCGCCCATCCCTAACGTGGTGCGCCACTCCTTACGCCTGCTTGAAGCAGGTATAAGGATTTGTCGCAGCGGCGTCAGAAAAGTGACTCCGTGAAATCTTGTAGATTTCACTGCATCACATTTACGAGGCTTTCCTGCGACGGAACGCCCACCCTGCGACGGAACGCCCACATGAGACCTGACGCAGGTTTCATGTGGCGCAGGGCTTTACAACGTGACGCATCTCCCTAGATGCGTCACGTTGTAAATAAGGTGCAACGTGGCGCATGGTTTACGTCGCCGCTGCGTCACAAAAGTGACGCAACGGCGGCGCAAAAGTGGCGCAAGGGGCTTGTAAATCTGCCCCTGTGTATTTTGTTTTTCACTATTGAAAGGCTGTCTGTCCCATAGGCTTATCATTGGGGCTGCGCTGTAACATTTTACATGTGTAGGGACAAGATAGAAAAATGGAGTTTAGGCTCTCTGAACTCAGAATTTATTAATGCACCTCTTGGTAAAGGTGGTTTTTAAATTCTGTGTTTGAAAATGATACTTTTAGAAAGTGGACATTTTCTTACTTTACCATTTTAGGTGACCCTGGCTGTTTGTGTATTCAGTGTCTGGTGTTTGAGTGACAGGAGCTGGGGATATGCATTCACTCTAGACTATTACTGGGGGGGTTGAGGTGTGCCCTTCCTTGCATGGGTGACTCATCACTGGGCTGATTAGACATGTTCTGAATTTAAAGTAATGGAGGAGTTTCACTATCACCTGAATAGGCTGTGTCTCTTTTTCACAATGCTGTCTTCGCCCCCTGTGGTCATGCTGCACCAGGGAGGCCGGTCTGGTTTGGACTGGGTTCAGAGACCCTTGCCACAAAGCGAACAATGACAAAGGGGGGTATAAGTATTGGACCTAGCACCCAGGACTTTAGATTACTTCAAGGAACAAGAGGACCCTGCCAATAAGAAGAGCTGAAGGACTGTGTGAGGAGCGCTGCCTTTTCTGAGTGAGGGGTGGGTTGGCCTGCAGTTGCTGCTTCTGTCTGTGGTGGAGGAAAAGGACTGACTCTTTTTGCCCTGCTGTGGTATCCTGCTTGTGAAGATTCTCCAAGGGCTTGTGTGGGCTGGTCTCCTGTTGGAAGTCTAAGTGATACAAAAGACTTCATGAAAGACCCTTGTTGGGTCTAAAAGTAACCTGCCTGGAGGAAAAACTGCAGAACTGTGTGAGGAGCGCTTCCCCTGATGTTTGTGGGGTGGGTCGGCCTGCAGTTGCTGTTCCTGTCTGGAGCAGGAGGAGGACTGGATTGTTCTTCCCCCTGTTTATTTTGAAAAAGCGTGTGGAGCACTTTAGGGTGCTTCCCTCATCTTTGTTATGGCCTAAAAGTGAAAGTGTGTGAAAAGCACTTCTTACACTGTCCAGCGTGTGGTGAGCACTACTTGTGAGGAGAGGATCAGTGCTTGTGGGGTAAAAGCGCGTAGGGAGCCTGTCTGGTGCTTCCTGCGCTCCCCTCCATGCGCCAAGTTCTTGCTGCTGGAGGAGCACCAGCCACACTGTGAATAACCCCCCTCAGCGGGGCCCCATCTTCAGGGAAGCCTTGCTGCAGCATACAGGTTGCCATAGCAGCCACCCGGAAAAGGAGAAGTAAGGCGAAGGCTGCCGGCAACATCAACGTACCAGCAAGTGTGGAAGGAGCTGGCCGGTACCAGGAAGATAGACCAGGAGTCTGGTGAGGGCTCGGGGCAAGGGAACGCCCCCCCCATGTGCCAGGGGCCGGGTGGCCCGAGATTGTCGACAGCCAGAAGGAGGACAGTGACGGACAGTGGTGTGGGAACGGGCTGAGGCTGCATTTCCCTGTGTTGATCTGTGGGCCGACGGTCATTAGGAAACCTCACCGGTGAGTCGGGATGACGCGCTCCATTCTCCATGCACCTAGGGGCTGGCCAGAGGTACAGCAGTGGTCCGGTAGGCCTTGGAGGGCTCCGAATGTGCTACCCAATGGTACGGGAGACTAAAGAGGGGTGCAGCTGCACCGCGCATTCGCGGACAGCGGCCTTGTTGGTGCCCACTCTCTTTCTCTTGTGGCACACTTTGGGGGCATTCTTTTTGTATTCCACCACATTTAAATTAGGCAGCTGCACCACGGGTCTGCGGGCAGCTGCCTCTACCATTTCCCAGGCAGCGAGGACTGAGTGAAGTCTCCCCGCCATCGGGGGGGAGAAGTCAGGGGTTCTCCCTACTCAAACTGCTGCATTTGCATGCCCTAATGTTGTGAGGGAAGTCATTGTGACATTTGCAAGAAACCAGCTAATAAGTATGATGTTCAGGAACTGTAAGATATACACAACAATGGCGTTTTCTTTATGATGTTGGTATAACAGGTGCAACCCATGAGTATTTACCTTATTGCGCTAAATGTATTGCCATGACAATTGCCTAGTTGGCAAAAAGGATTTATGATCTGTGTATGGTTATGACAATTTCCTAGTGGCAAACAAAAAGTGATTTATGTGACTGTGGTCTAATGTGATTTATGTACAATACAAAGGATATTTTTATATAACCTTGTGTGGAGTCTCTTTTTGTGGTGTACCTAGTTTGTCACTGGTGTGTGTGTGGTGCAAACGCTTTACACATTGCCTCTAGGATAAGCCTGACTGCTCTGCCAAGCTACCAAGTGGGTGAGCAGGGGTTATCTTGTGTGTGTAACTCCCTTACCCTGACTAGAGTGGCAGGTTCTGACTGGCTTAGGTGCATACCCTAGCCAACCAAAAACCCCATTTCTAACAGTCAGCATTTTTCAGTTACTAGAACAATGTGACTGAAATCTTTGCTCGGTGAATTTTATCTTCCTTGCATTCAACTGAATCATCAACAACTTTCTCTTTTCAGTTTGTACCTTCCCACCATGAAAAATTTGTCTAATTAAGACAAGAAACGGCCGTTGATGTTGGAGCAGTCTTGGGATAAAAAACACCTAGGCCAGTGGGGAATGAGTTAGGTATCTGCTGCGGTAAAAAATTATACTCCAAGGATCAGCGCTTGTCGGGGTTGATAAATAATTACAATTATGGGTTTTTCCCATTCAAGTGCGAATCACATGTGGATTTCGGTCCTTTCTGCAACAACATTGACATGCATTGATATTTTACAAGGCATTTTTGGCAGGTTCGATCTGCCTAAATGTAATTGGGGAAAATTACCGGGGATGCAGTAATTACTAATAAACACGTTATTACAACCCCGGCACAAATGTTTGTTTTCACAGGGATCAGAAACAAATTGTGCAACTGACAATGAGGGTCTATGCCATCAGGATTCAACAAAAGTGTTATTTGAGGGACCGCCACACTTTAACGATTTTTCCACAGGATGAATATCACAACAGGACACTAGTGGCGATAAGAGGGCATCCTAGAGTGTCCCCTCAAAAGTGGTACCCTCTGGAATGTCCTTAACCCTTTCGGTGCCCATGACGGAATGGTTCCGTCATGAGCACGAGTGCTCCTGTGCTCATGACGGAACCATTCCATCATGAGGACAGGGGCACTAAATCCCTCTGCTGCAGACAGCAGAGGGATTTCCTTTTTGGGGGCGGGCTCAGGAGGTGGGAAGGAGCTTCCCCAACCTCCCAAAGCCCTTTGGCGATTTTCAACGTAATGACGATCGCGTGCATGGCGCGCTGTCGTCATTACATTGAAAATGAAACTGAAACTTAGTTTCAATGTTTTGGTGCTCATGGGGCTATCCCAGCCCCCCGAGCACCGAAACACTTGGGAGAGGTATCGTTGGAAAAAGGAGAATCTCCCCTTTCCAATGGTACCCTTCCCTAGTGGATCCCTGCTTGGGGATTGCCCCAGGAGGGCGATCCTCAAGCAGGGATCCACCCACTAGCCACCAGGGAGGGGGGAGCGGCCCCTTGGGCAAGGGCCTTTGCTCCCCCTCATTACATTTTGCCAGACAGCCTTTCTGCCCCCCCTGGGGTGGTAGAAAGCACCCTAGACGCCAGGGATTTTCTTTTATAGGCCAGGGGTGGGGGCTGCTAATGCCCCCACCCTATCCCCCAAAGAAGGCATAAGACTTTCTGCCCCCCCAGGAGGAAGATGGGGCAATAGCCCCTGATCTGCCCCCTGGGGGACAGAAAACCCACTAGGCCCCAGGGATTTTTTTTATATATATACATTGGGGTGGGGGCTGCCCAGAATGGGCATGCCAATGCCCCCCACCCAAAAAAAAAATGCTACAGTCTTTCTGCCACCCCGGAGGCAGATAGGGCAATAGCCCCTTATCTGCCCACTAGACACCAGGGATTTTGTTTTTCCAAAGTTCGGGGCGGGGGCTGCCCAGAAGGTGCATGCTAATGCCCCCGCCCCTCCCCAAAAAAATGCCACAGTCTTTCAGCCCCCCCAGGAGGCAGATGGAGGCAGTAGCACCTGATCTGCCCCTCAAGGGGGGCAGAAAGCCCACAAGCCACCAGGGATTTATTTTTTATATACGTAGGAGTGGGGCTGCCCAGAATGGGCATGCCAATGCCCCCACCCCAAAAAGAAATGCTACAGTCTGTCTGCCCCCCCGGGAGGCAGATGGGGCCAGCGGAGTCCAGGGAGGTATGGCTTGCATGGATCTACCAACCTTTCCCTACCCAGAATCCCCTGCAAACCTCACATTTTGCTGAAAAAAATCTACTTTTTCTCAAATTTCTGTGTGGTAAAGTTGTAGGATCACTGGGCTGACACAAATTTCCTACCACCCAGTGCTCCCCCAAGTCTCCCAATAAAAATAGTACCTCACTCTTGTGGGTGGGTCAAGTACCCACTACAGGCAAGGGCCCAAAATATACTGTGGAGACATCAAAATTACCTATCACAAAACAAACTGCTTTTGCAAGGGGGGTCACATGAGTTTTTGGTCCCGGGCTTGGCGGCTATCTAGGGAAACCTACCAAACCCACACATTTCTGAAAACTAGAGACCCGGGGGAGTCCAGGGAGGTATGGCTTGCATGGATCCCCCCAACGTTTACCTACCCAGAATCCCCTGCAAACCTCAAATTTTGATGAAAAAAATACATTTTCCACTAATTTTTGCGTGGAATCACCGTTCTGGCACAATTGTCCTACCCCACAGCGTTCCCCTCAGTCTACCAAGTAAAATGATACCTCACTTGTGTGGGTGGGGCAAGGGCCTGTGACTGGGAAGAGCCAAAATCACAGGGATTAAGGGTATAGCACCAAGAATTCTAAGCGCTACAATTTTTTTAAATTACGTTTTTAGCCAATTCTGCATTGGACACCCACACAAAAAGTTACAGGGGCCTAAGCGCAAACTACCCCAAATAGCCAAAAAAAGGCTTAGACAGGGCGGAAAAGGCCTAGCAGCGAAGGGGTTAATAACCCTGACCAAATTCGAGAGAATACTAAGTCTGAATTAAGTATTAAAACGATTTGCGGTAAGCCACAAAAACCCAATGAAACCTGTTTGAAAGCATCCTTTGCATAGACACTGGCCTAAATCACAAAGCTTTCTTCAATGAGGAGGTTTGACGTGCTATTGAAAATCCAGGGGAAAGGCAGGAGTTAGTCATTCGTACTCATGGAAACAAATTCTGAATTTGACATGAAAGTGAATAGCAGATCATTACTTAGAATTCTTGCTGATAGTATTGAATGTTTCTGTGCCTGTCATCTGCTCTGCACCTTCTGTCGTTTTCCTCTCCCTGTTTGATTCTTTTTCCCCTTTTCTCCTTCCTTCTCATCCTTTCCCTCTTAATCCACTACAGAGTTCACACCCAAATAGTGTGGCACCTGTAACAAAGCCTTCCTTCCCATATCTGGAGACCATGTGCAATGTAATGAATCCTTTCCCTTCCTCAACCCCTTCCCTCATTAACAAGAAAAATCAGTTCACATGCAGAATGTGCAACAAAGGGTCTCTTAAGGTGCAGTGTTCCATGGTGGAGCCCCTAAACAACCGTTAGGGATACTTCTCGTATACCCATAACTCATTTTGCCACGACAGAATGCATTATGTGTTCACAGTTATAGTATATGTATAAAATCCACTAGAGAAATTAGTCCCCAAGGTGTAAAACAAGCAGACTTTTCCTGAGCTGCTCAGAATATTTATTGCTAAAAAATGTAAATCACTTTTGGCTTCTTCAATGTCCTAAGATATGCAGTTATGACACTCACATTGGAATGACTCAAAATACCTTCTTAATTTAAGAGTTCATTGTCATTTTGTGATCTTTCACCAATGGTAGATGTGTAGCAGGCAATTAAAAGAAATACAACACTTGTTAGTAGATTTCTGGTGTAATCACGCTTCGATAGACTTTGCCAATCAAAATATTTCACTTCTGATTAATGGGGCTTCTCTAGTGGGTTTATATGTAAAAAATAATCAGTGTAGGATCTTGTACAGTTACTCGTCAATTGAGAATTGTTCTTTTTCATCCTTTTCCATTGGTGTGGCTTCCCCAGCTATAAATCCTACAGAATATAACTCTTTTAAAATTGGATAAGTTGTGTTAGTGCAAGCTTTATTTGAACTGACTGTAGATCTGGCTGCACAACACCTTAACCCAAGTGAATTACACAAGCTGGGCACCATTGGGAATTGGGGAAAACATGAGGTAGGGTGGGTTTTTATACCACGGAAAAGAATTGCTATGGGTTATCTGAAGATAGTGCTCCCCATTTTTGCTCGCCATTTGTCTGAGGTGTGCAGTTTTTAACTGGTCAATAAATTTATTATATGAAAATTCTATGAATCCCCAAAGCAAGGGTCCATTATGCACTGTTGCTGCCAGTCAAAGGCTGCATAATTGTCTCTCGATTAGAATGTACTTTACACAGAATGTACTTTACTTCATATTCCAATAGAAAATTGTCAGTCTCTAAAATCACGAGATCTAAAATGACCCCTTAAGGGCATATTTACAAGAAAGTGGCGAAGCGTGTCGTTATGCCAAGAAGGCTAACGACACGCTTCGTCACTTTAGAAACGCAGGGCTGCACCATGTTTTCTAGGATATGGCGCAGCCCTGCGTTTCCCCCTGCGCTAGCGCTAAATTAAGCTGCCTAGTGCCTACGCAGGAGGTGCCTGTGTTGAGGGAAGATTGTTTATGTGCAGGAAGGTCCCCATTCCTGCACATAAACAATCTTTAAACGCTGTTTTGTAACTTCTATGTGTGCTGCTTAATGCAGCACACATACAAGTTGCAAAACGGCATTTTTTTAAAATGATTGTTTATGTTCAGGAAGGGACACCTTCCTGAGCATAATCAATCATTGGCGTTTTGCTGTTTCTATGTGTGCTGCCCAAGGCAGCACACATGGAAATAGCAAAACCGAGGAGAAATAAAGCATTACCGCTCGTTTCGCCATGTTAAGACCAGGTTTTCCCTGGTCTTAATTTTGGTGCTGCCTGCTATTTATTGCTGCTCTTGTAAATAGGGGGCAGCATCAAAATCAATGGGTGTTGCGGTGGAATGGCCACCACAACACCCACTGCCCTCCCCTTTCACGCTAACTGTAGAGTGAAAGGGGCCTTATTTACAAGGCAGCGTTAAACCACGTTAATTAGCTTAACGCTGCCTTGTAAATAAGGCAAAGCTCCTATCGCCATCACAACGTCACTAAATGTGACGTTGTGGTGGCGATAGGGGCTTGTAAATATGCCCCTTAGACTCCAGCAGCTTCCCTCCCCTGCACAATTAATGTGTGCAACTAAATGAAAGTCACAGTGTGGTGATGTGTTCTTCCCCACTGTAACAAGCAAGTAGGTACACACAGTCATGCAGCATTCAATGGAGTCTTCTCTCATAGGTAACTGTGAATATATTGTAATCAGTTATGGTGCAGCCATGCCCCCTGGCTATTGGCTTAGCCCCATTTTAACTGACATTTAGCTAAGAGAGAATACTTTTTTTACATTTTATCCAACGATTGTCAGCAGTGCAATCATGAAACAAACTAGATATGATAAGCAGCTGACACAGGCTTCTTACCAGTACTGCCCCTTTGGATTTTAACTTTCACGAGAAAAGATCTGAGATATGATTACAAAAAATGAACTTAAAGCACAAATGTTGGCTCAGAGTCAAAACTGCTAAGTCTGCCATTCTGTGTTATCCAGAAGGTATTATTATTACGGATGTACACAAGGCCCCCAGTGGAGTACCAATAGCACAGTCGCATGCCATGTGGCTGCATATACCATGAGGGTTAACACCACATTTCAGTGGGAAGCCAAAATATAATGAATTATTTTCGTGCAGGACAGGACACCTTCCTTCCTGCACAAAAACAATCCCCTGAGGCATGTTGTTCTTTCTGTGTGTGCTCACATAGAAAGCGGAACAAATGAGGAGAAATAAAGATATTTCTCTGCATTACGCCTCCACTGGGGATACATAGCATTTTGATGCATTTCCACGTCTATGACTAATGGTAAATCTGGAAAATTGCCAATATCCATAGGTGAATGTGTGGGAACACCCATGCTCGACCCGTTGAACGCCTCCCTGGGGCAGAGTAATTAAAGGCAGCACAAATTGCTGCCTTGCATCCCTCCAGATATATGAAGCTACTTAGTGCCATGCAAGGAAGCCTTGCATGGCTTGATAAATCTGACTTTAGTTTTTTGCGGCGCCCTGTGCCCCCTTGCGTGGTGCAAGAGCAACGCAACACCATTATAAATATAGGCCTCAGTGTCTATTTAAATATGCGTCACTTCAGTTTTAAGATCTTAAAGAGACGTTAAAATCAACTGTTCGGATAATGTTAATGTTAAAAATAATTTATAAAGCGCGCGTACACCAGGTGGCTTCATGGCGCTATAAAAGGCTCCAAGTGCTATCCGAGAGAACATCAATCATAGGCTTGTACAAAAAGCCATGTTTTGAGGGACTTCCTAAACTGCAGGAGGTTTGTGCAAGACCGTATTTCCAGCGGGAAAGAATTCCACAGTTTGGGGGCGAGAATCGCAAATCTGCGGCCTCCTTGACGCACCCGCTTGAATGTCGGAGTGATAAGGAGTGAGAGGTGGGCAGAACGCAGGTTACGTAAGGGAGTATGCCTAGATATCAGGCTGTTGATAAATACAGGACTATTGCCATGCAAGGATTTAAAAATGAGGCAACCTGTTTTAAAGGCACAGCGCTGGGAGATGGGGAGCCAGTGCAGTTTCTTCAGCAAGGGAGTCGCTGATTGCCATTTAGGTTGTCGAAAGATCAGTCGGGCTGCATGATTTTGGGCCATCTGAAGCCGTTTAAGCAGGTAGAGTGGCATGCCCAAATACACAGAATTGGCATAGTCCAGATGTGACAGGACAGTGGCTATTATGACCTGGATAACAAGAGAGAAATATTTACCAACCTGCATATATATTTCTGCATTACAACCAGTAACGTTTCTTCAAATTCAAAACACCTGCTTTTAGCCATAATATACACCTAAATGCAAGGAAAAAAAGAAGATACAGTAATGTGCGCAGAATTCATTTACTTACCCTGATTACATGAATAATAGAATTTTACTTTAATAACAAATCATCTGGCCCATCACAAAAACTAGGATACAAAGGCACGAATTCTCTCTTATTTTTTTAAAAAAAAATTAAAAATATCTTTATTTGCTTTTATAGGATAGGCAAGGTACAAACGACATTGAGATAAAGGGGAAGAGAAGGGAAGGAAGGGGGGCAGGGAGGGGTAAGAGGTGGGTCGTTGCATATAGACTTATGATGCATGTGGCAGGCACGCAGTGCCAATATTAAGATACATTAGTTACTGTGCCCAGCACTGTCGTTGTTTCCATCGTGTCTGATGATGCCGACACTAAACAGGAGAACTGAGCATCCTATCTCGGCCACACCTGGCCGTGACTACATTTGACTTCGCAGCCAGGCATTGAATTTCAGCAAAATCAGATATGTTTTATGAGTAACATAACCTTAACCATAAAACAAAGCAAAACATTCTAAAACAGAGTAAAAAAGCGAAATAAGGGGGTAAAGAAAATTTGTCACCACATTGCCATGCCCCTATTGAAGTGTGAAGAGTAATTGTTCCTGTCATATGCCCGTCCCGGGCCAGAGGGTCCTCCCGCTGGAATGATCGTCGGGAATGTCAGTATGGATGTCTGGGCTGCGTGTGCCCCGGAAATCACTCAGGGGCAGTCACCATTTCCAGGTCCTCCCCCGTGGGTCGTTCAGCCTCCTGCGAGGAGTCACATCCCCTATCCCCACCCGTCAGACTCAACAAAACAGTGTCCCAGTGCTGAGCTATGGGGTACTTACGGAGCCCCGCTACCTCCTCCCTGTGTAGTGTTGTGCTCTCCGCTTGGGCCCATACTGTAAGAGAGTTCCTCCACCCAGTTACTGCGGGTGGGTCAGCTCGTTTCCAACGCTTGGTAATTAGTCTCTTAGCCACTATTAGACCCAGATCAATAAATCTAGAAGTGACTTTGTGTGTCTTGGGTCTGGGGTACAGGCCCAGTATACACGCCTCCCATGTCTGTGGTAGCGTCCTCTCGGTACTCGCCCCAAGCACCTGGACGATCTCCCTCCAGTACTCCTGCAGGGAAGGGCAGAGCCACATCATATGCAGCAGGTCTGCATTTTCTCGTAAGCAGCGGGGACAGGCTGACGTAGTTATGTGAAAGTACGTGTTTATTTTGTCGGGGGAAAGGTGTGCCCTGTGTACTATGTATGTTTGTAATAGCCTAAATCTGGCATTTCGTGGTATGTTTGTGGGGGTAGCTAAAATTCGAGCCCATTCACTGTCCGTCCAAGGGGTGCCCCTGTCCGCCTCCCACTTTGTCCGAAGTTGTGTCAGCGGCTGTGTAGTGTGTAGTAGCATAGCCTCCACCAGCCAGTGAATGATATGGGACCCGCTACCCATGACATGCAAGTACTGCATTAGTAGGTGCGTTTCGGGTTCGGTACTGACGTCGCCCCACGCTGCAGTGAGCGATCGCAGGACAGAGGTGTACAGTAAGAATTGGCCTGCGGGAAGACCAGCGTCATCTGTCAGGCTTTGAAAGGACATCAGAACACCCTCAGCGTAAAGTTCGCCTAGGGTGTGTAACTCCGCCGTGTGCCAGGATGCCAGCATCCGGCCAGACACAGTCGTTGTTCCCCTCGGCATCCCCAAGAGTGGGATCGACGGAGCATAGGGAGTCGTGTTCCTGGTTAGGTATAGGCTCCGTTTATAGCAACGGTATGCCAGGGCAAGACATGTTTGTATTGGGCGTGAAGACCTAGCAATGGGATGAAACAAGTGGTGGATCTGTGATTGGGACCATGGGGGTTGCGTAGTGGCCGTGTCCTCCAAGTTAACCCCCACCAGCCACTTCGTCACCCACTGTAGCTGCGCCGCCAGATAGTATAACTCCAAGTTGGGGGCCCCCAACCCACCGCCAGCAGTGGGAGCGTACAATTTCCAGAGCGCCATCCGAGGTCGGCCCTTATTCCAGAGGAGATCCTGGAGCAGCCGCTCCAGCTCTCTGAAGGTCGCCACCGGGACATAAACCGAGAGATTGGCAAAGTAATATAGGAGTTTCGGTAACACCACCATCTTGGTGAGCGGCACTCTGCCCATTACGTTCAGTGGGAGAGCCTTCCAGAATTGGACCTGAGCCTTGATGGCAGATATCGCCCTAGTCAGGTTACCCTCTAAAATGTCAGTGGGGTCCCTGTAGATAAAGACGCCGAGATAAGGGAAGGTGGACGGGTGCCAGCGGAGAGGGAAGCCATTCATGTGGACAAAGGGGTCGGGGGTTCCGTCCCTGAAGGGGTATAATCCCGACTTAGCCCAATTCACTCTGAGGCCCGAGACGTCCGCGAAGGAGCGAAGGGTCTCCGCGATGGTGTCTGGAATAGTGTGAAGGTCCTGTAGGTACAGCAGCAGATTGTCTGCGTATAAGGAAACTGCGTGCAGATTGTCTCCCAGCTGAATGCCCCAGTCCGCCCCCTCCCTACGGAGTCGCGACACCAGTGGCTCCATGGCTAATGAGAAAAGGAGAGGCGACAGAGGGCAGCCCTGCCTGGTGCCCCTATGCACCCGGACTTTCTCTGAAATCAGTCGGCCTGTCCGTACCCTTACCGACGGCTGCGTATATAACAGATGGACCATTTGCAGGAAGGATTCGCCCAGGCCATATCCTCGTAACACTGCGAATAAATATTGCCACTCGAGGGAGTCGAAGGCCTTTTCGAGGTCTAATACCAAGCAGCCAGGTCTTTGCCATATGTCAGTTGCGTAACGTTGGACCCTGAAAAGTCTCCGGATGTTTAAAGCCATGATGCGGGTGGGGACAAAGCCATTTTGGTCGACATGTACCAGGGTCCTGACCAGTGGAGCCAGGCGGGTCGTTATAATAGAGGCCAGGATCTTATAATCCGCATTGAGTAATGCCAGTGGTCTGTATGAGCCCAGCATCTCCGGGTTTCTGTCAGGTTTGGGGAGGGAGACCAGCAGTGCCTCATTTTGGGAATCAGTGAGCGTGTATTCCGTCAGCACAGTATTGTAAACCTTTAATAATTGTGGTGCCAGGTTATCCGCATAGGCTTTGTAAAACTCCGCCGGCAGGGCGTCTGGGCCAGGGGCTTTCCCCGACGCCAGTGAGCATATGCCCACCCAGACCTCCTCCAAGACTAGGGGCTCTTCTAGTTCATCTCTCTGGTCGGGTGTAACTTGTGGTAGGGTAATGTCTCCTAAGTAGCGACCTATATCCTCAGTTGTGGCTGTAACGTGTGACTTGTATAGTGTGGTATAGTGGGATATGAATTCACAGTGTATGTCCCGCTGGGAGTATAGCATGGTGTTCTGCGCGGAGCGGAGTGAGGTGACGGGCGAGGAAGTGTCTTCTTGCCTAATCAGCCATGCGAAAAGCCTGCCAGCCTTATCCCCTGAGTGGTGCGTGCGCCCTGCGTGTGCCGCATAATTCAGGCACCTAAGCCATTCCAACAACGCGGCATGCTCCCGTCGGCTGCGCGCAAGCGGCCCGGTCGCTTCCTCAGCTGCCCTCCCCTCCCCCCCTGAGATGCCAGCTGGCCTTCCAGAACTGTGAGGTCTCTTTCAAGCTGGTGCCGTATGCCAGCTTGCGCCCCTAGGCAATGCCCCCTGGTCACTACCTTAAAAGCGTCCCATTCCACCAGTGGGGATGAGGCGGTAGTCTTATTGTCCTCAAAATATTGTGTGACAGCCATGCCTAGTGAGTCCCTGAATATCCCATCTAGTAACGTGTCCGGTTGAAGGCGCCACATGGGTTTTGGGGGCGTATCACTAATCCAGTCAAGTTGTAAGGTGTGCGGGCTATGGTCAGAGTGAGTTCTCTCAAGATATAGGGGCTCCGCGATCACCGGCAGAAGATCGGCAGTTACCATCATCCTATCGAGACGGACATGTAACCTGTGTGCACCATAGTAGAAAGAGTACACCCTGTCCTGTGGGTACCTATGCCTCCACGCATCTGTCAGGTGCCATTGGGTCGCCCATGCTTTCAACGCCTTAATGGCAGCGGTCGTGGGAGTTCTGGGCAGAGGAGGGAAGGAACGGTCCAGGAAAGTATCCAAGACACAATTATAATCCCCCCCCCAGGATCATCGGGATTCCGTGCCAAGCAGCCAGTCGCGCCGACAAGGTGTCAAAAAAAGTGGCCTGGTCTACATTAGGTGCATAGATTGAGGCAATGATTACTTGCTGTCCGTCCAACCTACCCTTAACGAGGACATATCGGCCCTCTGGGTCAATGATAGAGTCATCGATATGAAACGGGGTGCCCGGTCGTATCCATATTAATGTCCCCCTGGCGTATGCAGAATACCCCGTGGCATGAAGATGTCCCCTCCATCTCCTGCGCAACTGACCCACCTCAGTCCCTGACACATGAGTCTCCTGAAAAAGAGCAATTTGTACATGGTGCCGTCTCAAATATGAATAGATGAGGTACCTGCGTGAGGGGCTATGTATGCCTCTCACGTTCCATGTGCATATCATGACGGGGGCCATAGTGTTGTGTGGTGGTGGTTATGCACGGCACAGACATGTCCGCGGGCAGCCCGGGAGGCGGAACATAGGCCGGGAAGAAGCGACGGCCTCAAGCCTGGTGAGCGAGCGGCGCAGGAGGTGTTTTGGTTCGGGGCGTGGCTGACGAAAACCCAACAATCAACTAAAACATATAATGCCATAAGGGCAAGAATGCAACGTGCAGTCGTCCAAACAATACGAAAAATCGACATTACGTCAAAACAGGAAGGGGGGTTCCCTGCACGGGTAGGATACTACCGCAAGTTCTGATACACTCTGTGGTGAGGGCTCCCCAGTCCCGCCATGTGTACAATCTGCTGGGCTAGTGTAACTTTTTACAGAACAAGGTTACAGTATGCATAATTGACCTCCGGGGCCTGGGGTCCAGAGGGTCAGCGCCCAGAGCCGCATATGTCTGTACACTCCCACCCACTTATTATAAATCCCTTAGCAGTGCAAACATGAATCAGCGGCAGCAGAAAGCTGTGGGACCGGGGCCCCAGAATACTTGCATGCCCTTTTGGTTCGTGTCCAGGGTCTGTGCTATAGGAGATGTCCAAAAGGGCTATATTATGCCATCCGCTATCTGAGGAGTGACCTCTGGGGCATCTCCCGATGCCTGTGAGTTCAGTGCGTCATCTGAGAGATCATCCGTGCTGTCTCCATCTTGCGTTGTGGGAGCGGGAGATAGTTCGCCTGGAGTTCCACTGATCTCCACCACAGCATGAAGGGCACTGCGTTGATCCTGCATCATCTGATCCGGATCTGGGCCTAGTCCTTGGGAAGGCGGGTTGTTCCTGCGTCGTCTGTTCGTTCCACGCCTACGGCTGGGCCCTCGTTGGTTATCGGCAAGCGGCGCCGTCGACGGGCGAGCACCCTCCGCGGAGGTTCTTGCATCTAGCCAGTCACTGGCCGTCTCAGCAGTGTCAAAAAAATGTGTCTTGCCATCGGCTACCACCCGCAGCCGTGTCGAGAAGAGCAAGGAGTATTTGAGATCCTGCTGTCGCAGTCGGCGCTTCACCGCCATGTAAGAGTACCGCTGCCTCTGGACCGCCATGGTGTAGTCAGGAAAGAACATGACATTTTGATTTTCCACTTGGACGACTGACAGTTTCCTGGTTTCCTGAAGAATCGCATCTTTGTCCCTGTAGTTCAGCACCCTCAGTAAGAACGGTCGAGGATTCGCTCCCGGGAGAGGGCGTTTAGCCGGCACTCTGTGTGCCCGCTCAACAACGAAGTGTTGAGAGAGCGATCCCTCCGGCAGTATGTCTTTCAGCCAGGCTTCGGTGTATGACACAGCGTCCCGTCCCTCCACTCGCTCCGGAAGGCCCACAACGCATATATTATTTCTCCTCGAACGACCCTCCGCATCCTCAGCCCGGAGCTCCAGAAAGTCCACACGGTCCATGAGGTCAATGAGCCATTTTTCCCCTGCCGCCACCTGCGGAGAGATTGCCTGCATGGTGTCCTCCACTGCAGTGGTCCTGTCCGCCAGCTTGCGATGGTCCGCATGCAGGAGAGTCAGGTCAAAGACCACCTTGTGAATTTTGCTCTCGAGGGAGGTGCGTGTCAGTTCCATTGTTTTCCCAGTTGTTCAACTGCCGCCAGGACAGCATCCAGCTTGCTGGCAATTAGGGTGGGTGAGGTGTCGGCAACCATCTTGTCAGACTGCGCACGTGTCAGAGGGGGTTGAGATGCCGGGCCCCCAGCGCCTGTCCGAGGTTGGCCCCTGTGTGACATAGGGGTGCTACCGGGCAAGGAGTAGTGTGACCCTCAGTGCACGTGGGTGTGGGGAGGAGAGAGGGACACTTCGTCCATGCAGCGCAGTCCCCAAGCAGCGGGCAGAGGGTAGAGGGGGGAGTGCGTGAGGCCAGGCACAGCGATGACACAACAAAAGTCCCAGGCCGTGTTGCAGGTGGCCACTAGTGATGAGGGGGGGAAGGGCGGGGGTCCCAGGGGCGGCGAGATGGCGATCCAGGGAGGGCGCAGTCACCGGTCCGATTCCCCATTTCCTTCAATCCCCCCTGCGTGGTTCAGCGGGCTTCCCGCCAGGCTCACCCCTCTGCTGCCGCTTTGCACCCGTTCAGCCGGCGCCGTCCGCAGCCGCGGCAAGGTGTCCCCCGAGCGGCTGGCCACCCGGCCGGAACGCTCCAGCGAGAGTGTGTGTCGCAGCCGGCCGCCGCAATGTGGTCGGGTCCCCACCGAGAGCGTCCACTCAGCAGTCGTCACCAGTGCCTCAGCCCGGGCTCAGTACAGCAGTGGGGCCCCTCTGACCCAGTCCTGTCTTCGCTCTGGTGGGGATTCCGGGCACCCCTGCCTCCCGGTGGATGGGCAACACCTCCGGTATCCCAGCCGTGGGCCCCGTGCGCCGCCGACCGCTATGGAATGGGGCAGTATGCTGCTGATCGTTGTGGGGTGAGGCCAGGCAATGTTAAGGGCTTTAGCAGCAGTCCTCGTGATCAAAGGGGAGCTCCCTAGGGGCCGCGGGACTCACCGCTGGTCTCCTCCTCCGATAGCCGCCATGGTGCCCTACTGCGTGCGTGCGGGCAGCATCTGCCCCGCGGGTCCCAGGGGGCCAGCGCCCACACGATAGGGCCAACGGGGGTCCCCTCGGGCGGTCCAGCATCCGCAATTCTTGCTCCCAGCCAGAACCGCTGCTCCGGCGCTCGTCACAGGCGTCGCAGCCTGGTGGGCGGGGCCAGGCACCGGTGTTTCCCAGACGCGGCAGCCGGGGGTCCCGCAGTTCCGGCCGGGCACCAGCTTCACCTCCCAGTCTCAACCAGCGGATCACCTCTCCATCACAGTCCTGGGCAGCCTCCCGCCTCCCTGGCCACAGCGGGGGTCGGACAGGACAGTATGTAGCCTCAGGAGCGAGTTTGTACGGATCTATGAGGTGGGTAAGGGGAGCCCGTGCTGGAGCCTCAGCAGTGCACGTCTGACTCCATTGCCCGCTTGGCCATGCCCCCACGAATTCTCTCTTATAATGCTACATTGTGCATTAAAAAAAATGAGCATGATCTACCACTAGATTGCGTTTACTTCCTTTATGCATTCAATTAATTAAACTAAAATTGAAATTGAAATCTCCGCAGCTGAAGAATTAAGATATGTTTGGTCATTTAGCAAGAATGGCTCAGTGGCGGCTGCCACCGAGTAGCACGGGTATGGCGGGGGGGACAGAAAAATAAATTTAAAAAGTTACTTACCTTGCTGCCGGACCGCTCCCTCGTCTTGCATAATCCTCTTCTGTTCCTGCTTGAAGTAGGAAGCACACCCAGGATCCCTTAAGGCAATCACAATGCTGCAATTCAGTGTTTGGACTGGACTGAGTGCCGTGGTTCGGTGCTCAGACAGGCAGTGGGAGCCTGTGCATGTTCCTCACCAGGCTGTGTATTACATCCTGGTGAGGAACAGGCAAAGTGCGCATGACTGTTTGGCCGGCTCAAGACAGTCGGCCAAATCGTCATGTGCACTTAAGTGCCCACCACTCCTCCCCTTGCTGGCTGTGACGACAGCCAAGCCCTGCCCTGTAAATCTGCCTGACAACAGAAAAATAAAATTATAATAAAGTAGTGTTATTATCATTTTATTTTTCCTTTTTCTACTGCTCAAAATGCAGTGGGGCGGCGCTCCTACGCCTTAGCGGAGGAGCCACCACTGGAATCGCTATTAGTTTGGAAAATAGCTTATTGATTATATTGTATCACACACTGGGTTGCTACTTGCAGTGCTATGTACTGCATATGACATGACCCATTTCAATGGGATAGACACGCTGGGTGAGTTTTTCGTTACAGAGAATCCCTGTTTTTTTTTTATTTTCAAGAGATGTGTGAGAGAATTTCAGAGCTATTTAGTTAATTGTAATAAAATATGCAGTCTTTTG
The DNA here is from genome assembly GCA_963921515.1 of Calotriton arnoldi. Taxonomy (NCBI): domain Eukaryota; kingdom Metazoa; phylum Chordata; class Amphibia; order Caudata; family Salamandridae; genus Calotriton; species Calotriton arnoldi. Next base: position 937,174 of record CAWUFW010003978.1, read on the forward strand.
TTTCAGCAATATTCGGGTGCATACTATTTCATAAAGGAATGTGCTATGTTTCAATCACGCATGCTGAAATTGTGAAATATTTATTGAAGCAATGAAATTTTAGGTAATAATGAAAAGAATGAGCATTTTTGTAGACCTGTACTACAAAGCGGAAACACAAATTCTATTTGGGGCAATTTCGTCCTGATGTATTTTGACACAAGAGCATTCACGCATCAGCAAATATAGTTAAGAGCATCTTAGCCCGTGTGCATTTCAATTTATGTATTCAAAGGAAATGTTAAAATATTCTGCAGTGCGTGCTTTCTTTTCATTAAAAAAATCTCTTGCTGTGAATGATCCATTGCACACAATGCTGATTTTATTTTAACTGTTAGAACATTTTAATTATTTAAAAAATATATGCTTCTCCTCAGTGGAAACCTATTTGTACCTCTGTGTTTGATCAAATGGTACAACAAATACCTGTTACATTTAGAAGAGGGACTCTTAAAGATTTTTTTCGAAAATGTATAATGTTCTTTGCTTTGGGCATGGCCATGCTTGCTTGAACATAGCTGAATGTTTAAATGACAAGAAATGATCCACGTAGAGTTTTCTTCTGAACTTTTGCATTTTTTACAAGGAATAAATGTTTTTTTTCTCTAAAGTCCTGATTTCATTTTAATTTGATTATAGGTTTAATTAAAAATGTTCAGAAAGAAAATTAACAAAACTTGCAATTAATTTTCTTGTCAAAAGACCAAATTTAGACTAAATGAACAACTATTTAAAAAAAAAAAAAAACACTTAAAAGACACAACTAAACAGGCATGAACACTTTGTAGGAGATAAAACAATTTCAATGCCTTTTGCCATTCTCCTTTTAGTTAATAAAAACACAAATATCAAGCATTGGAAACTTTCAGTGCTGGACATGGAACACCTTTCTCGTTGTGTTTTTTCGCATATCGTTAGGAATGCTATCTTCTTCCAGAATATTTTCCCTGAACTCTTTAATCTAAAGTAAATGTTGTTACTTGGGGCTTGATTACGATGATGGTGAGACTGCCACTGACAGCCTGTCGGTGGGGGTCTCAACACCAACTTGAGCATGTTTACCGCCCAGCATATTAGAATGGCGGGCGGGTGGTTAGGGGTCGGAAAGACCGACTGCCACGCATCCGACGGGCTCAAGGAGCCTGTCAGTGCATCGGAGGCAGCCATGATCCCTACAATGGTGGCGGTGCCTGCCAGGCACTGCCGTAGGGATTATGATGTCCCTTCCCGCCAGCCATTTCATGGCGGTTTACCTGCCATGAAAAGGCTGGCGCAAAAGGGACATTGGGAGCCAATTGCGGGCCCTCCTTCCCCTCTCGCCCTTAGTTTTGGGTGTTGGGGGGCACCTATGGTGCCCCCCACATACACCTGCACCATGTGGTGCCTGCCACATAGTGCAGGGATATGTAATGTATCTCCTTTTTGCATTGTGGCGTGCGCTGCAGCCAGCAGCACCCGCAGCAATGCAAAAGATAGGCATTGCGACCGCCGTGGTGGCGGTCGCATCGTAATGCCTCCGTCGGGACCGCTGAGAGCCTGTCGGGGGGTCCCGTTTAAGATAGGGTGGTGAGCGGAAGAAAGTCCGCCCTCCATCCTTATCAGCCCCTTGATTTTTAACCCTGTGGACTGAGCGTCTGCTTGACAAATGAGTAGAGCCCAAGTGCTGTGGACAGCCTTTCGTGCTGCTGACATCCAGTGGGTAAAACTGACTGTAGATGCAATGATATATGGATACCATTCCATTCTAAAATCCTGACAAAAAACACAGTGTTTCTGTACGGTTCCATTCAATTACGGGAATACTCCAGAAGAATACCGCCCTACCCGATTACAAGCTTTACTGAGTGTGTAAATGCACCCAGTAAAAGTCAATGTGTTTATGTGCATCTTTTCCATGTGTGCAGAAACAACTCTGGCATCTGGAACTGTATGTGGTACGATATTTGCTGTTTTTAATTTACTTCTGTGACACAAAGAATCAGGAAAAGTGGAATTTTGAAATTTTAAAGTACACTTCCAATAGGCAAAAAACTCCTTGAATGTTGGATTTTCCATTGTTGTACATTTTGGTTAGGAGTGGGAACTGAGATGTTCTAGGAGCATGCAAAATCCAATCAAGTTCACTACTGTAAGCTTGCCTATACATACACCACATTTTCCATGAGTATTTCCATCTTGGAGTAACTTTAAAGTTACTCGTTAAGCAGATGGGGTAACTGTGTTTTCAGAGAGGGGATAAGAAGTAAGACACCTACATTTTACAGTGACATATGAGGATGAGTTTCAACACATGAGACAATATTTCCCCCTTAGTGGTAAAAGGGAAAATGGGAATTTTGAAAAAGGAAAACTTACCAGGGGGTTTGTCTTGAAAATCACATAGAATGCCCACAAACATTTTAAGTGGCTATTCAGAAGTATTCTCCATGGACGTCCCCACCATGGAAACACTTTTTATGTTGTTCTAAGACATGTCAGAGTAAATGTTTCAAAGTTTGTAAAGGATCGGGAAAAACTGATTTCATAAGGGTTTCAGAGAACGCTTTATTCCATAGCGAAAATATTTTCGTTTTTCAGAAGCTAAAAGCAAAAAAAGGTAAGTGTGGAAATGCACATTTTCCAATAACTTACTCGTGTGGATTTTCCAGCTAGTAGACAACTTTCAGGAGTATCTCTTAGCTAGCAGTAATACTCCTGAAAACTTAGTACAATGTCAGATTTCCACAACAACTCCTAGGAACATTTGTATCTCCAAAACATTGGAAATCTATTACAAATGTAAGAGGCAAACTGCGTGATTAGATTGTGAACTTAATGATACCAGGCTTTGCCTTTGTGAATTGACCTTGTATTATCATTCACAATTATATTATGGAAAAGGATACATTTCAGAGAAGCAGAAAACCACGTTTGAAATCATGTCAGCCATATTCAAGTAGTCTATGGTACATGAAGCAAACGCAAAAAAATCAAAAGAAACGGGGATCTTAGTCTTTTTGACAGGCTGTTTGAACTGATGTGAGGGGATAATTGGATGCAGGCCATCACATTTCAAGGTTTCAATTTCTTCAGTGATGTATAAAAGCAGTTGCGGCTCCTCGAGGGAGTGCTGCGGGCGGTGGGGTGGGGGAGGGGCAGGGTGAGGGGTAGTAAACTCCGGCATACGGCCAAACGGAGTTAAGTACATAAATAAATAAATAAAACGATTTACATTGCGCGCGCTATGGCGTTGCAGCGCGTGCAATGTAATTCGTTTTATTTATTTATTCATATACTTAACTCTGTTCGGCTGTATGCCGGAGTTTACTACCCCCCACCCTGCCCCTCCCCCGCCCCGCCCCACCTCCCCGCAGCACTCCCTCGAGGAGCCGCAACTGTATAAAAGAACAAATTAATTATTGCGTTTCCTAAAAAATCAAGACCTTCCTGTGACGAATGAAGTTGACAAAGCTGATTTTTGACAGTTGTCCTTTGTAGATCTAGTAATTGACAAGTGTGACTGTGTGTAGTATATCTTCATTCTTTACACATAATCATCTGTGAAAATGGATGATTCACATGAAGAGGCATAGCTTTCTTCAGAGCACTGAACAAAGGATAGTAATTTAAAATGCATATTTAGCAGCAATCTTTGTATATCTAAAAGATAACCACATTGACATAAGGGTGAAAACCGAAATAAACAGTGTGTGACAGCATCATTGGAGGAAAGGATCATCGGAAAATATGCAAGTACAACCCCACATGCCTAATGTAATAAGTGAAGTGTAAAACCTTTGGTCAATCAAAACCCCTTTAGAGACAATATTAGGATATCAATTGAAACTAGATCATGAAACATTTTGGACCTCATTTATGGGTTTTTTGCCACAGGGCAGCGAAGCAGGCCTTGCTGCTGCGCTGCCCTATGGCAAAAGAAAAAGGCAGGAATGCACCGTATCTATTAGATACGGCGCATTCCTTGCCTTTTCCCCTGCGCTGGCACGCAATAGGCTTCCGTGCGCCAACGCAGGCACCTTTGCACCATGCACCACCTTTGCACCATCCCCGCCATGCAAAGGTGCCTGCATGGCGGGGATCATTATTTTTGTGCAGGAAGGGAAAGGGGCACATATTTATAAGGCCATGAAAAGCCACGTAACGTGGCTTTAAGTGGCCTTATAATTATGCAAGTGGCATATTGCGCCACCAGAATGCCAAAAAAGTGACATTTTTGCGGCGCAATAGTGCCGGTAGGTGTGTATCGATATCCAGCAGAAGTGTGTAAAATATCAATTAGTTAGTGAAAAATCAGATCATTATTCACAGAATCAGGACTCCAAGATTTTTTCATTTGTGGGAGATATTCTGCCAGTACAGTGCCATCATTTGTAACATTCAGGGTTAGAACAGGGGACTGATGTTTTGTGGATATGGAGTGGGGCAGCCTGCAAAGACAAGTTGAACACCTGCCATCATTCATATTTTTGGGTATTCACATATCCCAAGCAAGTAGGTTTGCACCCTGGAAATGCATTTAAATTTGGTATTGACAAATAGAAGCACATTTGCACATCTAGGGTGAGAGTGAGGGATGTATGTCTTAAGGGAAAAAGTTTCACTAGAAGGGAAATATTTTACCCCACAAAAGAAAAAAAAAAAAAGCTTACACGGGCTAAGTCACAATTGAGTCCCATTTTTACATGCTAAATTTCCCATCTATTTGCATCCTGTACGCCTTGCTATTCATTAATCGGTTATTGCAAGTCTTTTAGAAGATCCATGGCCTTGCAATGCAGCTCCTTGTGGAAATGTGATATCTTATGTTAGAAACAGGGGTCTCTATTTGGCAATGGTTTGCACCTTTGTTCAAATAGGGACCCTTCCTTCTAGTCAGGATAAGGGGGATACACTCCTAAAATAACCTCTGCTCACCCCCTTGGTAGCTTGGCACGAGCAGTCAGGCTTATCTCAGAGGCAGTGTGTGAAGCATTTGCACATAACTAACAGTAATACAGTGAAAACACTACAAAAGGACACCACACCAGTTTTAGAAAAATAACCAACATTTATCTGTGCAAACAAGACCAAAACGATAAAAGACCAACATACAGTATTCAAAAATAGGCACTTTGCAAGTATGACTTAAAAATGCAGTTCCTTGAAGCCGGTAGCTCCGTCCGGGGCTACAGTGGTGCTGAAAACAACAGAATCCAACAGTTCCGGCCGACCGAATCGGTGCGGACTAGCGTTAGTGATTTGTAAACAGTACCTTCGGTTCCGGCCGACCGTGTCTTTGCGGGCCGGTCGTGGCAACGTTGTGGTTGCAATGTGAAGCGTAGTGGTGCAGCGTGCAGTGCCCTTAAACTAGCGGTGCTGGCAGGGGCTCGGTGACGGTCGTCCAGCGGCGTCAGTGAGTCCAGGGCTGCAGTGCGGAGTGAGCCGGTGCTCGTTGTGGTGCCGACAGGTCACAGTGCAAGCGACATTGCCGGTTGATGGAAGCTGGCGTCGGTCGGCCCAGACTGCAGTGTGGGATGGGACAGTGCATCGTGTGATGAGTGGTGCCCCCAAACCACGGTGCAGTCATGGGTGTCGAGGTCAACAGACAGCGACCTCGTCGGTGAGACTAGGGCGGCGGAGTGATGCGAGGTGGTGTGAATTCGGTGCCCGGAGGTCGCGGTGCAAGCAGCGGCTCGGTGGCGGCAGCAGTCGTCCTCGACGTTGAGACCAGGGTTGCGGTGCGAAATGCGGTGGTGCCCTCTGCGGTGCCTTTAGGACACAGAACCAGCTGCAGTGTCCATGTCGGTATCGGCTGCTTTTCCCTTCTGTGGCAACTGAAACCCATGGTTCCAGAGGTGGTAAGTCTTTGCTGTCCCTGAGACTTCGTGAACAGGAGGCAAGCTCTATTTCAAGCCATTGGGGATACTCAGCATCTAGTGAAGAAAGTTCAGTCCAGTCCTTTCACTGCCGAAGGCAGAAGCAGCAACTGCAGGCCAACCCAGCAAAGCAACATCACAGCAGAGGGGCAGTACTCCTCCTGGCAGTTCTTCCAGTTCTTCTTCTTGGCAGGTTCCTTGATCCAAGCAAGTTCTAAAGTTCTGGGGTCTGGGCCCCAATATTTATACTGCATTTCTCTTTGTTCTCTTGGGGAGAGAGTGTCTGTGCGTAGTCCAAACCAGTTTGATCCTCTGTGGCCCAGCTTCCTGGCAGGAGGTGGAGACAGCATTGTCCAAGGCAGACCAGGCCCATTCCGGTGCAAGGAAATCTCCTCCCACTACCCTAAATGCAGGCCAGGTCTATTCAGCCCAGCCCAGCCCTGACTCATCCAGGAACGGCAGGAAACCTCCCCCCCAAGTGGCTGTCTGAAGAGAATGCGCATCCCAGCCCCTGTCACTCCAAAGCCAGACAGTCAGTCCACAACCCAGCAGAGTCACACAGGATGGCTAAGCAAGAAAATACCTACTTTCTAAAAGTGGCATTTTCAAACACAGAACATAAAAATCATCCCCCATTCTATCCTATGGGACAGATAGCCTTTCAACAGTGAAAAACGAATTACACTGTGGTTCACTATCAGGACATGTCACACACATCAGTACATGTCCTACCTTTCACATACACTGCACCCTGCCCATAGGGGTACCTTGGGCCTATCTTAGGGGTGAGTCACAAGTAATAAAAGGGAAGGTTACTGCTTGGCAAGTGGGTGCACTCGCCAAGTCGACATGGCAGTAAAAACTGTGCACAGACACTGCAGTGGCAGGTCTGAGAACCCTTTAAAAGGCTACTCGTGTGGGTGGCACAATCAGTGCTGCAGACACACTAGCAGGATTTTATTTACAGGCCCTGGCATTCTCAGTGCACTTTTCTAGGGACCTACCAGTAAATAAAATATGCCAATCATGGAAACACCAATCCATTATACAATTTACAATAGGAGCACTTGCACTTTAATACTGAACAGCAGTGAGAAAGTGCACAGAGACACTAAACCAGCAAAAATAGAGTCAAAACCAGGAGGTCAGAAAGCAAAAAGACAGGGGAAACACGCCAAAAGATGCCAGGTCTAACATTTGTAACATGTTTTAGGAGGCACTTGGGCTAAAACAGAAAGGATGTGTGTCTAAGTAGTTTTATGTCAGCTTATTGGCTTGGAAATCAGGCATCATTAACAGCAGTGACCAAACATATTGTACAAACAAACAGTCACTTGTTAAAGGACCACTTTCTTCTTGAGAGGAGCCTGTGTTTTGAAACACAATCATTGCAAGTAGCAATGGAATGAGTTATTTGCAAAGCAAGGCTAATTATTGTATTGCCCTTCACACACTGGAGTGGTACTTCCTAAGTGGTAGTTGAATGATATAGCTTGCGATTGTTCTAAAAGAGACCATGGTTCATGAGGCATGCGATTCACAGTATCCATTCAAGCAAGCCATTAAAGAGGTAACATGAGGAAATGTTCCTCTGTGAAGATGCTTATCCATTTACCTTGAAGAGCTACATGGAATGTTAATGGCATTTCTCATATAAAAAATAGTACTGCAGCATTTCCATGAAACTGCTTGAAAGTAGACCTATACACAAAGAAAAGCAGAAGTATAACTAAAAGAATTTTCCATCTATAACTCTTCTATGCTTTAAAAACCAGATTTTTTTTTTGTGCAAAATACACGTTGTACCTCAAGCCATATTGATGTTGTGTTTTCCCTCTTAAACTTTTCCCTCTTGAGCCCGATGGTTCTGATGCTCTGCACCAGCACTTAATTTTCAACATTTGCACATATCAAATCTGTCACATGGTGGAGCTGTTTGCGTAATTTAAAGATGAACAGAACAATAGTTGTTTACTAATTCAATATACATTAAAAACAACTAATACAGGCCAATCTTGAAGCTTTGGGAACAGCCGCAGCCCATGCAGGTAAGAGCGGCAGAGCGGAGGGGCCAGGTTGGGGGGGGATTCGACAGACGAACATGAGGGGAAATTAAATAAATAATTAACTTTCCCTCGTCGTCTTCTGTCGAAATCTTCCCCCACCCAGCCCCACGGCTCTTACCTGCACAGGCTGCGGCTGTTTGGGATTCTCGAACACTCTGAATTGCCCCACTTGTGGAAGTGTGATGGTTGGTAGTTCTGTAGGTACAGTCACTGGCAGTGTTGGCAGTGGCAATGGGTAGTGCAAGCTGCAGCAGCTTCTTGATGAGAGCCCTGGCCCTTACTGTTTTTTTACAAATTAAGCTCATTAAGCTCTGAAGGGGTCAGTTCACTTCATCGATTGGTTAACATTCCTTTGAGTGAGGACATTTTGTCCCTTCAAAAGGAGCACACCCACACATAATTTAGTTCCCTTCTGTGTCAGTGAGTACTGTAGCAATGTGTGCTTTTTGCAGCCAAAATATTTTTTGCTTTAAGCAATCCTTCTTTCCTTTCTTGTTTAATATTATAGATGGTTCAGCAGTCCCCCCACAAATAAGGTTTTTCAAACACTATGACAATGCAAGGATTGGCTAAACCAAAAAAGCTGCCAGCCACACCAGCCCTACTGGCTTGTCAATGCTTTTGTGAATTGTTTCTGTGCATATCAGACATGTTCCAGGCATCTCTAGAATTCCTTCAGAATAAGGACCTAATTATGAGTGGCTCGTTAAATTTCATCCCATTTGTGAGCCCCTGTTTACGCACAGGACGGAATTTTGAGTTTTGTTTTATTTAACGCATCCGATTACCGGATGCATTAAATAACCCAACATTCGTCAAATTTCAGCAGGTCAAACCTGCTGAAATTTAACAGGGGAGAACATACGGAATTTACCTATCATGCAGAATCAGGCCAAAGCCATTTTTAATATCAAAACTTTGGGTGCATGACCTCAATTTACACCGGTAAGCACCCTCATTTAGTGTGTGTCTGTCTGGTGCACATAAGGCTATAAGCCTGAAAAAATAACAAAAAGCCTGCAGTGCATGTGTGAACTCTCTCAGTGTGTGCTCACGAGAGTGCAGTAGGGAAATAGAAAGTGGCTGTTCACTTGCCACTCTGTTTTTTTTCAGCCCCCAATAGCTATGGTGGCATTGAGGCACTCATTAGTTTGCGTGCTGTCACGCGTTTGCTGGTTCTCCTGCAGAGGCCAGAGTGCCACATTACCAACGGATACACTAATAGAGCGGCACCTGTCTCACTTTTAGTATCTTTACCAGGCCACACATGTTCTGTCTTAGTATGCAATCTACAGAATTGTGCAGACTATAAAAACAAGCATTGGTAATGCATCAGTTTCACCTATGTGATGAATGAAGAGCTGTTTTTATCAATCATCGTTCTGAAGAAGGAAAGAGCTCCCTGACAAATAGCACAGGAGTGGAAAGGATGTGGCACAGCCGCCAGAGCTGCTGACTCAATAGCTGGGGATCCCGGTTCGAGTCTTGGTGTCTCAACATCCTGTAATTCTATGCAAATCACTCAATCTCTTGGGTGATAAATTGTTATATAAATATGTTGCAAGAGTAAAAAGCAAAAAAGAGGCAAAACTTAATGGAAAAATAGTTCCACCAATGCAAATGTTAACAGTATTTCAGCTATGGGAAACTGATAAGAGAATCAGATGAGGAACAAGCTTTGGTAAATGCAGGAAAGTATGCTACATCCAATAGAAATGGAGGAAAAGTAAGTAGCACGCACAGGAACCAATGAGAAGCTAGGAAAGAGAGGAGACTGGATGTAAGTCCCTTTTAAGGTTATATTAAAACCAATAGATTTCTCAAGCACAGCGCAAGCGCTGTGCATGTGAAACCTAAAATTCAGTCATTGTGCAAATCATCTGTGCCCACTGCAAATTGACACACTGTGAGAGAGGCACGATGTAGCACTTCCCCTGAACAATATTTTTTGTGATGTGCAACTTTAGTTACAGTATGAGAAACATTAACGTTGCGCGCCGAATGCAACAAAAGCGGTATGCTTTTAAAACACAAAAGTGTAGTGGATGTTACTAGAATTTAGAAGACCAATGTTTACATGTGAAAGGCGCATCATAAAAAAATTAAAGGACCCATCAATTACATACACGTCATGTGTGTCAAATGGTAATTTCAAACTTCAGTTGTTAGTATAACCTCACAATACAACACACGGAGAGAATGCAAGACTGTGCATTCCAAGTGGGGATTTTCACATTTGTATTACATAATTACGTTACCAATTCACAAATTACATTGCTCATATTTACATTGTTAGGCAATAAGAAATTAAGTGATATTCCCAGAATTAAACACTTTTCAGTCAGGCATTGAATCTGAGAATAGATTCCAGGTCCCCATGTCCAAACTCATGGGCTGTGCAGTAGGCCCCTGCCCACATCTAAGCTCTTCTCTCTAGTTCGAGGATGAATTGGACACACTGTTTTGAATTTTGGGTTTAACACTATTACATGGTTTCCAGTTTATTTTCATTCTCCTCGATATTCCAGAGAAGCGACATAGGTAGAGAATGATAAAATCATTTGATATCCTGACTCTAAAGTTGTCATCTTAACCACTAGACAACATGTCATCTCTCATGATAGAAATATGATGGATTATGGTTAACATAGCCCCTCTACTCTTAATTGCTGAAGTTCAGGAAATTAAAGTAAATGTTTAATATTTTTAGTGCCAGACCAGTTGACGAACAACGCATTTTTATTTCCATCGGTTACAGCGCTCCTGTTTAAAGATATTTTTCAGCCAGGCTCCAGTATATTGAGAACGTGATCGCCAGAAAAAGAAGGATGGAGGTCAGAGGGCACAAGATCGGTAGCATTTTCTTCACTTATGCTTACAATTCATGCTCGACTTCTAGTGAGCAGTATATTGAAAGAGCAGAATAACAAGATTCCTGAGGATAAAGAGAGTCCTTCTTTTATATCTCTTCCTCTCATTTAACTGGGCATTTAACTTTTCCTCCTCCTCACACATTCTTGACAAAGGACCATTTAAAATGTACACCTGGTTTGCCAAATCGCCAAATCAGCTTTCGCTTTGTATAGAAAGTTGTCAGCATCCTTCCTGGAAGCTTTGATTTAAGGGGTTCACCAATCCCCTTTCTCTACCCCCTGCTTAGTGCTCGGGCCAGTCACCTCTGGTATCTTTGCTTCTGCTGGTTTCTGTGCTGCCCCATGGTAGACTATTTCCGAGTCCTGGGTCTTTTGTACCTAGCCTCCAGGAGGCACAGAAGGGGCCCTGGAAGTTTCCATCATCCGGCCTGTAACACCTGAATCATGAAGCTAGACACAGATGGATTACTAGTCTTGGTGCTATCATGGCAGGCTGACCTGTCTCTCAAAGCATCCCACATCCGCAATAGACCCTCCAGCCTGCTCTGCGTGTCTCACCACCCACTCAGGCCTTCAGAAGATGCAGGGAAACCGAATGTTTGATGAATCTTACTTGAATTGCTTCGTTTGCTGCCAGTTTCCAGGAGCTTGATTTGAGTCAGGAGGTCGAGCTAGCTGGCTGTATCTAGGAAGGGAATCTCAAATCTTGATGCCTCTCTTTCAATACCTCAGTAAGTAGCCTTTGTGATTTCGAAAAAGTTCTGAACAAGCAGAGGCTGTTCTCAAGTCAGAAGGGATTGTGCCTTGATCATAATAAAGTCTTGGCTGCCCACTGTCTTCCAAGATCTACAAAAAACGGCTCATTTCTCACAAAATAACAGGTTGCAGTAAAGGAGCATTTTCAAAACAAAGTTGTATTTCTTGGATTTTTATGTGGTGATTTATTGTAAACTTTTTCCAGTGAATCGAGCTCTCTTGGAAAAAGTCAAAAGTGGCTCTCACCACTGATCTGCAAAATATTCCTAGCACTTCACTATGTGAGTGAGAAATCTTCAGCTCATTTGCCTAGTCCTTCCAATTCAAGGACTCCCAGATTAAAAAACAGGTCAGGCCACAGAAACCGAGTTCCCAACAAAGAAAGCAAGCTTCTCATAGCTAACCTAAATCTCAAGGCCCTTGGGAATGTGCTCAGAAAACTGCCTACCACAGCGTTAGGAGAAAATCCTTGGTGCATGGATTTAGATACATCTATGGGGTAACTCGCCAAGCTTTCCTTCAGCAGTCAAATATTGATTTTGTTATTTGCACCAGTGGGTGAGTTCTCACCTCCTCCTTTTCCAGGCTTCATTTGAGGTGCATTAGGCCACATGCACATTTTTGAAAGGCATAGACTAGTTTGTCATTGATACGCACATACACACATATCTACCTATCTGTCACCCTCAATTTCTCAACAGTGTGATGTATAAGTTTGTCTCGAAGATAGCTTTATTGCAAAAGACATCTTCCAGAATCACTTGCATGCAAATTTGGAGATGACAGGTGTCTTTCAGGCCCCAATGTTTGGCAAACACGTGAGTCTCTCTCTATGTCAAAGGGATTCAAGTACCTTCCAGTAACACCACAAGCATGGTCTTCCAGACCGAGGATGTCCAACAGACAAGTGGCGTAAAGAAACTTGAGGGGGACCCTCTGCAAAGTACATGGAGCCCCCCCCCAATGCTCTGCACCTAGTCAGGAGTTCTCAGGCCAGGGGCCCGTGCACAGTGCCAGAGGGGGCCCCATGGAGGTTGACCCCCCACGCACAGCTGGGGCTAATGTTACGCCACTGCAACAGACCTACAACAGAGGTGCTTCAAAAGTAAGGTGAGATAATCTAAAGCAACACGCTTGGCTCAGCCCAGTAAACTGCTCCTCCTAGACTCTTACCTCTGTTGAGAAGCCATTTACATATTCACAGAGCAGAGTGGTTATTGTGGGCCATAAATACATAACAATATAGAAGGTTCTCCCAAGTACAGAAAGTGATATTAACTAATTATTTCGCCTTGGCTGAAAAAATTGAAAGGAAAAAACCACAGAGTATGCCAATACTGATTCTCATTCAAGAGATCCATTCATACGAGACCAAAAAGACCTAAACAATATGATCTGAAAATATTTTTTATTTTGATTTCTTTTAATTAATTTCTTTCTTTACGTCATATTTTTAGGACAAAGATTCTTTTTTGAATTTTCAACATAAACAATTACAAAATATAACATACACTGAAGACACAGCAACATTAAACATAAAATCACACACAAATGTGAAGAGTGTACAAAAAAGTTCATAACACATTTATAGACAAAAACAATACATTTCTCGCTCTGGTTCTGTCAAATTTCTAAGCCACAATTTTATAAATAAATAAAGCCTCTGATCATTTTTCTGTGATAATACTCTTTTAATTAAGAGGCCAAGGACCAAATGGTAGACCTACTCAGCTCACTGCGTATTCAGAGCAGTTAGCACACAAAGTCTTTGGTGAGCGGAAAGTGGTCACCCATCCATGTGGGCACCTATTTGGAAAAAATTAAAAGAGCATTCTTCTTGCCTATTTTTTCAATAACTGGATTCCATTTACAAATATTAGCCTTTTTGCTAAATTGAATTAACGCGCCAATTATGAACTCTGAAGCTACCACTTGATATATCTTGGTAATAAAAGAAATAAATAGGAATGGAGAATAGACTGAGGTGAAAAATATGTTGTTAGCTCTTACTATTTACCACACAGGCTACATGAAACACTTTTGGTCATGGTGAAAAGTGCTCATATACCACAATCACAAATCAAAGCGTTGGCAACTCTGGTCTAGGATGGCCTAAAACTAATAAAGCCAACATATAATGTACCATTCATTAATATTTGGTACCTCTTGGTGTCACCTTGGTGACCTAACACAATATCAGACCAAACGCACTGTTATAGGGGCCTCACTGAGAGGGGATGGAACACCGTTAAGGGGCAGAAAACATGCCTGAGTCTTGTTCAGCACCTTCACGAATAGGAGAGGTCAAAGACCAGAGGTTCAAAAAGCTAAAAATAAATATTAATTAAAAGTAATCAAGAGATCACCCAAAGAAGATTGAATTTTTCACCGCAGTGCACCCATTTTGGGTGCACATCCTCCATCTGTACTCGTTGCCGGTCTTTCAGGTTGGGCTTAATTTTCTACGTTAACATGAAAAGTGTGCCTTATACCCATCAGCACCCATTCATTCCTTTAGAGAGGCAGGTGAATCTACGTGTTCATTGCTCATGAAGAAAATTCCACAGAATTGTCCTAGCCCTAAACCATGCATTAAGTAAAGTTTACAGTGGTAAAACAGACAAGGTGAAATACAGATAGGTGTGCTAGTCCTAAATTGGCATGCTTTTCTTTATATTTAGATATCTTCTTACCCGTGACTAAATATTTGGGTTTAATGTCCAGGATGGAGGTTGAATAATATTTAATCTGAAGTCGTCTGTCATCAAAATATATTCTTTGATCTGATTGGTGCATATTTATCTAATGCTGTTGTCTACCCCTTTCTGTATAGGATCTTAAGTATTAATCCATTTTACTGCTGACATAGAAATATTAACATATGGGAATAGGATCAGTTTACTGCACTGATTCCTGCATGTTTTTTCTCCATTTTCAGCTGGAGATTCGTCTGGGCATTTCATATGATTTCAACAGGTGAAGGTTCGGAGTGAAAAACTTCAGACCTGATGTTCCCATGGACGCGGCAATTCCAACTGGCATTGCTTAATTTGGGTAGGTGGTTGTAGTTGGAAACTGTTGGAAATGGCCCTCACTAGGGTGCTTTCCCTCGAGCTTTTGCTTTTGTCCCTCCCGGTTTTCCACTGATCAATGTGCTAACCTTAAGACTTTAAGCGTTTTTGACACTGCCATTCAGTGCCAAAGAGCTGTGCTTGTCATATACGTACTGGTGATAAGTGTATACATGATTGGCTGATTTGAGTTAGCTGTAACTCCCTTAGTCAAGGGGTAAGACATATACCTAGGGCATGTAACTCAAATGCTCCACCATAGGCCTGCAGCACTGGTTGGCCACCCACGGAGGTAGCTCTTCAAACGTGCCACAGGTTTGCCATGACGGGGCATGTGTGTGCACATTAGTGTTACTAGGCTTGACATTTAAAAAAACGACTTGCCAAGGTTCTGCACATCTCTCGCCATATCAGAGTACTCCCTGGGGCAGGGTCTGGTGTTGGGGAGAGGTAGGGCATGTGCGCTACATGCACTGGTAGTGAATGGCACTGGATGGTGTGTTCAGTATGCTAGGGCCTGTTTCTTGCATTGGATAAGCATCATGGATCTGTTAAAAAACTATTGAGTGGTATTCCTATGTGCAGAAGAGAAGCAGTATAGTGTTTTATATTGATGAGTTAGTAATGGTGAATCCTCTCTGGTGGTGCGAGTGGATCGGCATTACTAGGGTGGAAATACCACTTTGGGAAAGTGGCATTTCTGTGCTTATGGCTCTGTGTGCCTGTCTACGTGTCTCCAGTTCACAGCTGGGTGCTGTGGGGACAGCTAGATATGTGCATTCCTGATAAGACAGCAATAAACTAGGGGCTCAAAGGAAACTGCAGACCTCTGACTGTGAGGGGCCTTCCTTGGATGGTTACGAGGGGGTGGAATTGGCACCTGCATTCCAAGGGCTGGGTCTCGGTCCCACTAAAGATATTGACCAAGCCTCCAGGGATAGGATGGTAGACAGGACAAAATTTAGAGAGGGTCCGTGCATTTGAAAGATGGCCTTTAGAACTGATCTCATCTTCAAAGGCCATTGTGGGTACAACTACTGGGGCTCTGCCCTCAGGAGTTAGAGACGCTTTGGGGACTGGAACCATACTATGCTGGTTCAATGCTTGAACATCGACAAGAGGAACTATTGGGGAAGGAAGGACTGTAAATGGATTATCTGCAGACTTGTGGTGGCCCGGGGTTTGTCATGCTCTAGGAAGGGGACTATCACTTGGTGGATTTTGCCTGGATGTTACGGGCCTGCAGCTACTTACCAACTGTTGTGGCCAGGGTGCCCAAGCACTCTCCAAGGGCCGGTTAGCTGGCCTCCTGTCCACGAGATCCCCAGGACAGAAAGGATCTCCCAATTTCCACAAGATGACAAGGACCGCGCAGGGTGCCGTGGAAATTGGAGGAAGTGATTGTCGATTGGGACAAGGACCATCCTGACATGCACAGTAATCACGCTGTGGAGTGTGCTTGTAATGATCAGCAGCCCTCCTGGGAGTGCCGGAGCATGAGGAGTTTGAGGAGTTCAGGAGAAGTCTACTGAGCCTGAGGGAACCGATTCTTACAACCAGAAACCTGTTCTATCTCGCACTCTGTAGCATGTCGTGTCCAAGCGGTGTTGAGGGAAGTATGCACAGTTCACAGGACCTGAGCTGGTAGCCTAGACTGACTCCAACCTCCAGATCCGGAGGAAGACAGTACCTGACATTGAGGCCTCAGTCCGAAGTGGCCGGCTTCCTCTCCCCGGACCCACGCCACAAGGTACTCTGTTGTGAGAATACTGTGACTGGACCTGAGGGGTCTCG
The DNA here is from genome assembly GCA_963921515.1 of Calotriton arnoldi. Taxonomy (NCBI): domain Eukaryota; kingdom Metazoa; phylum Chordata; class Amphibia; order Caudata; family Salamandridae; genus Calotriton; species Calotriton arnoldi. The sequence goes on from CAWUFW010003978.1 coordinate 953,628, forward strand.
ATGTGCCTTGTGTGTACCCACGGTTGGCTGCTTGGAGCAACTGCACCTCACACCTGCACTAGAGGAGAAACCATTCTCCAAATCGGAACTGCACCAGCTTTCAATGTCACAGAGTTTTGCCTATGGGGTGGATAGTGATCCCGCACTCATGAAGATGCTGCTAGGTGCCTGAGGACCTAATCTGGATGGATGAGAACACATAACTGTTTCCTTTCGCTTTAGGTGGTCCTGTCAAGCTAATCAAAGTGTCACCTGCGGGTGCAATGTGTATCCTTGGCTGGTTTAGTTTCAGTGGCTGAGGAGTTGGGTCACGAGGCATAGTTAGAACCTGTGATTTCTTGACCATTAGAACAATACGGGGCATGCAATATTGGGAATGTTGTGTTTTTTGCTAATGTGTTAACAGGAAAGTGAAATACCTCTGAACAGTCTGCATATGATTCTGTCGCTTTAGATACGGGAGGGATTGCTTGGATTGTGAACACCTTCGGGAAGTATGCACACTATGTTTATGTTGCTTACGAGGCTGATAGGATAACAGAGCAAGTGAATACCTATGACTAGCACATGTATGTTCATATGTTCATGCTGTCCTGCTGCTAATTGAAGAGTTGGACACCTGCATATAACTGTAAAGTATATATCCAATGTGTATGTCATTTTGATTTCAATGTGTGTGTAATACAAAGACCAGTGTTTTATACATACGGTGTAGAGTCTTTTTGTAGCGTACACAGTGTACTGCGAGGATGGGGGTTGTGCCAATACTTCACTCTTTGACCCTAAGGATAAGGCTGACTGCTGGGTGCCAAGCTACCCAAGGGTGAGGGCAGGTTATCAGACAAGTGTATCGTACTCATTCTATCTAGAAAAGTGGATTCTGCTTGGCTCGATGCGTCCCAGGCAGCCAGAAACCACTGGGTCTGGCAGAAATCTACTGACAAACATTTTTTGGGACTGTTATTTTTTTTTTTTCTCAACAATATTTGATCCAGATCAAATGAGAGAAAAACACAAAAAGGGGAAAGAAGGAAGAGAAGAAAGATGGCAAAACTGCCTTATGATGGAAAATAGGAATGAAAACGAACCTGCAAATGTGAGATAAAGAGGCAGGAAGTGTCTGGCGGTAGATTAAAGAGGCATGAGGAGGAATCAAGACTATGTAGTTTTGATATTCAGCATCCTAACCTTCAGTATCTCTGACCATGGGCTTCTGAACAAACCTTTGGGACCTACCACTTATTCTTTTACAAATCAAGTACTACCAACAGGGCTGGTACCTCCCATTAGTGGCCCTCTTGAGATTCAAGGGGCACTTGAAATAAGACACCAGGTATCATATAATAACTGATGTTCTGAAATAAAAAAAAAGAACTTACAATCAATCAGGGGTTTATATAGCGTTCTACTCACCCGTGAGGGTCTCAAGGCGCTGTGGGGGGGGTGGGGGGGGGGAAGCAGCTCCAGGTCAGTCGAAAAGCCAGGTCTTGAGGTCCTTCCTGAACGTGTGCAATCTCTTCCTCATTGCTTTGAATAGTGTCAGTGGGATCATTAGGGTACATGTTTGATTTATTCAGAATACATTTTTTGTAGCAGTTCAATTTTAACAAATAGTTTTTAGAGGATGCAATTGGGAACTATGGTCCAGATGTATAAAGCCATTTAGCATTTCTTAATGGGCCGAATGGCTATTTTGGCCAGTTAAGAAATGCTAAATGGCCTTTTCAGGTGTACAAAGGGCCAAATCTGGTCTCAATTTGTGATTGCTACCTTGTAGAAATCACAAATTGCGACCATGATTTGGGGAATCACAAATAGGAGTTATCTATTTGTGATTCAAAATTAACAATGATACTTTGACGGCGGACTGCTGTTTCTGCACCTCACACTAGTTTCAATTAAATCAGGTTCCTTGCGCAACAAGCCCTTGCACCAGCCGTCGGGTGATGCCTCTGTACGTCAGATCCTAAGCAATTGAGGGGTTGGGCGTGCGCAGGTGATGAAGTCCAAGGAGTCAATGTTTAGTTTTTCAAATGAGTCTTTATTTTCAATTAGTTAGTTCTCACAGAATTGGAGATTTTACGATCAGCCAACGCGTTTCGTTCTCATGACGAGAACTTCATCAGGGCTCAGTAGGTGAGTATCATTCCTTTGATGTAAAGAGTAAATGGTGAGAATTCCGCACTTCGCAGGTATACTAGGTAAATTTGACCTAGCTCCAACGTGACCTTTCGTGTAGGATTCGAATAAGCGATCCTTTAACTAAGTCGGTGTTCCAGGTAAGTATTCTGGAAACACTCAGGATATCGCAGGGCCTCAATCGGCCTATGTAGCAAATCTCAAGTTACGAGTTCTCCTGCCAGAATGAGCGAGGACCGGTTTTGTCGCCAAAACCGGTCCTCGCTCATTCTGGAAGTGCATTTGAATCTATGGCCCAGACAGTGGCGGCTCCTCCGCTATGGATGTGCCGATGAAATGGAATTGTGTTGTGGAATGACAACCAGAAAGAACAAAAGAAAGATATGATGGTGCTTGGAATATCTCTGACTCCATCACCGAAACATCACTGAGCACTAAGGTCATTCAGAGCCAACCAGTGATACACCGGAAAAGAATCCACTTATTTTGTTCACTTCACCACAATAAAACAGTTACAACAATTTGAGAAATTACCAGGAGGTGTGAGTCCAATAAAGCACACATCCCAATAACTTTCGCCTTTTACCATCAGAGAATGAAAGCTGAAAAAGACTAGCGGTTGTAATGTTATTCCTCATAATTAATAGGCAGCATCTAATTGAATGGTTTTATGCTATAAGGGAGATGACCATTACTGACCTAGTCAGCAACAGTTCCTAATTGGAGTCTTGGTGTCAGACATGATCAGCTAGCCATGGCTTCGCTCAACAGACTCTAAATTTAATCATCTCTAAAGCACGCCGAGATCTCAATATGTTCTTAAAAGACCAGAGAGCTTCGTCAGTAAGAAACTTAGATCGTAAAATGTTCAAGAAGTAAAAACTGGAAGTCCCATGCAAATACATTTTTTTCTGAATGAAAAAGTGTGACCTGCACTTGTCTTTCAGAAAAAGCACCATTCCCTGCGCAACTGCAACCCAGAAGCTGAAACATTCTGAAAACCTCTAATGCTTACAAAGCATGCATCAAAAGGTAAACCTCTTGAATGGGGATTTATATATTTTGTTTATAACAACAGGATTCAGGAGTTTCAGAATTAAAAGGACCGATTCAAAAAGATTGGAGTATGTGTGAAGGAGTCTTATAATAAACCTAGCTTCTCTTAAATTTACTCCTGGAATTCAGGAGGACTAAAAGAATAAATCACAGCAACATTTTTGTGAAAGGGGCCATGGTAATTAATGTGTTGGTCAAGTGAGTAACAATTTATGATGCTATAGAAGGTGGAGTGACAGTCAGAAGTACTCTAGTGGAAATTCATATTTATTTACAAACATAGAATGCTTTTTTTAATATGAGTTTATTAGACTTATATTCCATTTAAACATTAATACATAAACCCTTCTTTTCAAATTTAAAAGCATCACAACAATAGGGGGGCGTGGCTTGCGCGCAACTAAGATGGCCGCGCTGTGCTGAGCTCCGGCGGATCGCGGAGGCGGTCTTGCAGTTCCGGATGACTTAATCCCGGTTTTCTGCTCTTCAAACCGAAAAAATCGGCAGCGGAACGGTGCGGGACCAGGTTGCGAGAATTTTAGCGTCTTTGGGCTGATTTTCGCCATGTGAGAGCGTTCGAGGTCATCTCCTCACAGACTCGATACAAAATGGCGGCTCCTGAGGAATCTTGACGGAGGACTATCGTAGTTGGGGCGCTGGCGCTGTGGTGACACTGTTTTTCCTTATAACTCATGAGGTATGGTGTCTAAACATGATTTTCCTCGGACTTCCCTGAGGCTGATATTTAATGCTGGCCTTAAATACACTACGCAGCTAAACTCCGATGCAAGTTGCCTGCTTAAGTTTGTCCGCCCATCCACGCGTGTATATTTATACATATGTGGCTGTTCGCGCTACTACTAATACTAGTATGTGTCCTCCAGTACGCTCGCTGAATCTATCATTTCCTCTGATGGCAAAGGTCTCTCGTGGGCAATTATTGGAGCCTGCTGTTGGCGTCATGTGATGTGTCTTGGAGGTCTTTCTGGCACAGTCTGTCAAAGGATCAATATCTGAGGCTCTTGCTTTTGGTGACTATATTCTACAGGTTTTGTCACGAGGAGAATTTGAGCCTCAAGTGAGTAATAAACGACGCTATCTGGCTTCCTTTGTTTTGCTGTTTTTTGTCTCTCTTTTTTTGCCATCCCTGAAGAGAAGTTTTGTGACTCTCATTTGATATTACGATCTCTGTATTATCCTTCATCTGCTGACCTATTTGCTCTGCTTCAATGGCTGAGAGTATGGGGGTCCCCTTGAAAGATAAGGACTCTAAAGCAGCTCTAAAGAGGGCTAAGCAAGCCCTCTCCCATACCGGATATATCACCTAAAGATAAACCAGAATCTGGGGCTACTTTGGACATCATTCTCTCTCGCCTCAATTCCGTCCATGAGATTGCGCAGGGCACAAAAACGAACACTGATCTACTTCAGGTGGAAGTGGCGGCTGTCAGGAATGAGCTTAAACACTTATCATTACGTGTTTCCAATGCTGAGACCCGGATTGGGGCAGTTGAAGATTCCACACATAAGCAGAGCAAACATAGGCAGAGCATGGAACGTACCTTAAATTCACTGAGAAGAGATCTCACGGAACAGGAAGATAGGAACCGCAGAAGTAATCTTCGTATTTTTGGTCTGCCAGAGGACTGTGAAAAAGAGGCGCCATCCATGTTGGACTTTTTACTCAAATGGATTCCCACAACGCTAAATCTCTCTTTTCAAAAGGACTTTGAAATAGAGCGTGCCCATAGAGAACCTACGTTTAAACCCAAGTCTCTCACTAATCCAAGACCAGTGATATTTAAACCTTTAAGACACCAACACTCTGAACAAATTTTAGCTCACATGAGGAGAATTAGATCGCTGCAATGGGAAGGACATAGAATCGCTATCTCTCAAGACTTTGCCAGAGACACAGTCATCCGGCGAAAAGGTTTCCTAAATATTCGACGGCGACTTCAAGAGATGAATATTCCGTTCTCATTTGCTGGTCCCTCACGCTTCAGAATAACTTTCAGGGGTCGCAACCAGATTTTTCACGAACCAGCGGATTTGTCCACCTTTTTGGACAATCAGTTTGAATCTCGGATGGACGCGGAGGCTATTGCAGGCCCATCAAACCCCTAATCTCTTCTTCTTCAGGTGGCTGTATCATTGAGCATTTGTGGGTTGCTAGGTTCTTATTGCTTTAATGTTATCTTGAAATTTGTGGTGAAACATGCTGGAATGTTCTACGGTGTTTGAGTGTGCGGCGCTCTCCTCTTGAGGTTACTAACTTTTTCCTTTCACAGATGCCTTTTTTCATCCCCAAGACAATGATCTCCTAACATTTACTGGCTTTATATGTATCTTTGTTATATATGTCTTCTTGTTTTTTTTTTCCTCGGTGTTTATATATTCTACCTCTATATATATTTCTCGTCATCTTCTTTGACTCACTTTACCTCTCTCATTATCTGGTATGTTTTTGTGTAAACTCAGACATCCTTCTTTGATTTCTTTATTCTGTAATATAGATTTTCTATCTAATATTTCTGTGCTGGATGTCGGCTATATCGTTGCTTTTTGTCCCAGGAAATAAAATTGGGTGGGGTCTGTCCTTAGATGTTCTATTCATCCTCTTACTCTCCTTTGGCTTCTCTTTTATATATCTTAGTCTGTGCAGTTATTATATGTTAACTTATAGATTAGCGTAAACATTATTAGACATGATCAATAAATTAGTCGAGATAGATAGTATGTTATGTATATCATTTGGTTAGGTATTGTTTATTGCTTTATATGTCTATTATCTTTTCTACTAATAGTTATGGAGTAATGTTTTATACTTATCTTTAGGCTGCTCTGAATATTTATAAGATGTTTCTAATTAATTCCTTCCCGGTATATAAGCTGTTTACTTCCTTGCATATTCTTTTAAATTCCATAATGACTTTTTATCTGAGTCTGTTTTCCCAGATTTATTTAATATTTTAATGCTAGGATTAGACTTTTAATATTCTATTTGATGTTATTTGCCTTACCATATGTGATATGAGATTTATTAGATACTGTTATTTATTTTTCTCTTTTATTTCAATATATAGTATTTATTTTTATGTCTTTGATTAATTAACAGAATGAATATATACAGGTTTTCCTTTAGATTCAATCTTTAGGCCTTTTTTGATACGTTGGTAAATTTTAGTTTACTGAACATTAACAGATTATTGTTGCTCTGCTGCTTAAGCTTTATCTATGATGTTGAGCATACTGAGTTATAGGTGCTGGCCTCTGTGGTTGCTCCTCCACGTTTTCCTCCCATGCATTTTGTCTACTACAGACTACCCCTGATGGGGCCTTTTCTTTTGATGTTAAGTTCTCTCTTGTATTTTCTTTTGCTATCCTCTTTTTTTCCTAGCTTTTGTTTGCTCTTTCTTTTTTTCTTCTTTCTTGGGGACTTATGCTCCGGTTTTTGCTCTCTGTTTGCTTTATCTGCTATTCCCTACTATATTCAAGTTAAACTTAAGGTGCCTCTTCTTTTTCATACACCATATGTGCTTATCTATGTTGCTTTCTGTTCACTATGGCCGGTCTGAATGTACTCTCACTTAATGTGCGTGGTTTAAATCACCCTGTTAAGAGGGCCAAGATCTTAGATTACTGTAAAAGCCTATCTGGCGACATTGTTTTACTTCAAGAAACTAAGGTTGCTTATAAGGAAGCTTTATTTTTACGGAAAGAGTGGGTCCTTGATGTAGCTTGTTCTGAAGCTTCTGGTAAAAGAAATGGAGTTATTACGCTGATTTCCAAAAGCTCTGGTCTAACTATTGTATCTGCCGAATGCGATTCAGAGGGTAGATGGCTGCTTTCGCGTTTGTCTAATGGATCAACAGATTTTTACGTGATGAATATATATGCCCCTAATATTGATGATCAATCTTTTTGGCGGGCTATTAGTAGGAAGTTGTCGGATATCCCTCAAAATGCTAAAGTGATTGTTGGTGGTGATTTTAACCTTCCTATGGATCCTATTTTAGACAGACAATCGGCTTTTAAGTTTCGTCCTCCTAGGGCGCACAAACAAATGCTGGAAATGTGCTCTTCTCATCATCTTGTGGATGTATGGAGAATGCATAACCCTACTGGTAGTGATTTAATTTTTTCTCCTCTCCACTCTCTAGTTTTTCCCGTATTGATTATCTCTTGGTTGACGCAGCACTTCTAAAACATACTACTAATGTGATAATCCATCCAATACTTGTCTCTGATCATGCGGCGGTTTCGTTTACTCTGCTTAATTGTACAGATACTCATAGGTCGCGAACTTGGCGTCTAAATACAGAAATTTTGGATGATGGTGAGGAGGTTAAACATTTAAACGTGGAGATTCATAATTTCTTCAGAGAAAATGTGTCATCGGTAAGCTCCCCAATAGTTTTGTGGGATGCCTTTAAATGCACTATTAGAGGTCAGATTATAAAAACAATGGCGAAAAGGAACGCTGATATTAGAAGAACTCTCATTGCCTTGGGGGATGAAATTAAAAGCAAAGAAATTTTATATAGAAGCTCCAAAGACAAATCCCTTCTACAAGAGATTAAGAACCTAAAATATTCCTATAACTCCATAGTTACCAAAAGAGCTCACTTGGGAGTACAGGCACAAAAATCTAAACGGCTATTATTACGGAACCGCGCAGGTAAACTGTTAGCTGCTACATTAAAATATCAGGATTCAAATGTTAAGATGACTCAGATTTCTTGTATCACTAATAAGGAGGGTGTCAGGAAGTTTCATACCCAGGACATTCTTGAGGTTTTCCGGGATTTTTATAAAAGCTTATATACGCCCAAAGATCAATGTAATCTTAGTGCATGTCAACAATTTTTGGCTACTATTCCCACAAATACTGTCTCTGATTCAGATATGGTTGATTTGGGAAACCAATTGAATCTGAAGAAATAATTCAGGCTATTAAAAATACTAGATCAGGGAAGGCTCCGGGCCCTGACGGGTTTCCTATTGCCTTTTATAAGACATTTTTACCCTCATTTTTAAATTATCTCAAAGATGTGTTTGACACTTTTGCTTTATCGGGAAAGGTCTCTGGCTCAGCTGCGGAAGCCACTATAGTGGTAATTCCTAAAGATGGGAAGGATCATTCAGACCCTAAAAATTACCGACCAATCTCCCTTCTTAACATGGAAGCTAAGATTTTTGCTAAAATACTGGCTAAACGTTTAGAGAGCCATATCCCTCATCTTATACACTCTTCCCAAACTGGTTTTGTTAAAGGTAGGTTGGCTAGAGATAATATTCGAACTTTCTGTCATATTCTGGAAAAAGCGAAACTTTCTGACCTTCCGTCGGCAGCGATTGCCCTCGACGCCGAGCAGGCCTTTGATAAGGTCTCCTGGCCTTTCCTACAGGCAGTTCTTCAATCTCACAATCTAGGAGATCCATTTATCAACTTGGTAATGTCCTTATATGCTCAACCCAAAGCTAATATCAGAATTAATGGGGCTACCTCTGCTTTTTTTAATCTCTCCCAGGGCACGAGACAGGGTTGTCCGTTGTCCCCTCTTCTTTTTCTTTTGTCTATTGATCCTCTCCTGCGATTATTTAATCTAAATCAGGATATTAGAGGCTTTCAATTTGGTTCCCAGACAATTAAAACGGATGATGTGCTCATTTTTCTGAAGATATCGTGAGTGCTATCCCTGCCATCTGCCATCTCCAACACAATCAAACAATTCTCTCGTGTTTCAGGGTATACTCTGAACAAGGACAAGACGGAAATGTTCCCCCTGAATGCGTCGTGTTTCTCTTCTCATATGGGGACAGCGGGTTTCAAATGGCAACCGACTCATATTAAATACCTGGGGATTTGGTTCTGTACCAATATAACAGATACTATTGCTCATAATGAATCTCTCACCATATCCAAGGTTAAGGATTTACTGAACGCGTGGTCACCTAAATACATTTCCTGGTGGGGTCGCCTTCAGTCCCTGAAGATGATGATAACTCCCATTGTTAATTTTGTGTCTTCTATGCTGCCTGTGAGGCTCTCTTCCTCCTTTTTCCACGAGATCGATGATATTACTTCGAAATTTTTATGGAGTGATAAACGTGCTAGAATAGCGTATAAGCACTTGAGGAAACCTTATATTCTGGGTGGGTGCAATCTTCCAGATTGGAACTTATACCAAACTGCCTTCTTAGCGTCTCAAGGGGCTCTCTGGTTTGACTCAGACTCCAGCCATATTCCTCCATGGATTTATATTGAACGGGAGTTGTGCTCTCCTCTTTCCACTTCTACTTTCATGACCGCATCTAAGTTGATCTTACCGTATTCAGGCCGTATTATCTCAGATACAATTATGGCATTAAAACACATAGACAAAAAGGTCTCTAAACCAATTCATAAATCCAGGTGGTCATCGATTTGGTATAATCCTAGGATTGTGATTAATTTTGACTCTATTACGGTGTCCTACTGGGTGACTAAGGGTATTGAGCTCGTCAAAGACCTTTATGATTCTAATCATGACCCGATTCCTTTTTCCTCCTTGGCCAGAGATTATAATCTCAGTAATTTGGATTTTTATTCCTTTCTGAAAGTAAAGGTGGCCTTATCTAGAGTACTCCTCTCTCCTGAGTCTACTACCATTTCGGTTCTTGCTATGTGGCATAGATCAGGCCATATTGCTTCCAAGATCTATAAGTTTCTATCTGACTCGTCGCCCTCACAACCTTCAGTTACACAGGAGAAATGGCTACACCATTTTGAACCTGATACGTTTCAACATATCTCACAAGAGACCTGGCAGATCATTGGCAAGCGTTCATTAAAGAATAAGATTGCGCCTTCGCTTATTCAATCCAAATTCTTTTCGCTGAATCTCCTACACTGGACCCCGGTTCGTCTACACAAATTAAATCTTAAAGATGACGATCTGTGTTGGAGTTGCAAATTACGTTCTGGCACCCATCAACATATGTTTTTTGAATGCTCATTATTGCAACCTTTCTGGGATTTGGTCCACAAACATCTCTTGTTAATCTTTGGTGTTAATTTTGAGCTTTCAATACCTTTAATTCTTTTAGGTCCATGGGCTGCGCCGTCTATGCTACCGCTTGATGATACGGATATGCAATTGCTAGATTTGCTTATATCAATTGCTGTTAAGATTATACTAACAGAGTGGAAATCGTTTAATTCAGTATCATACCATACTTGGTGGGCTTGGGTATCTTTCCTTCGAGGGGCTCATACCTCGGTTGAGGAGAAACGGTATACACCTGTTATTTCTAGTGGGGTCTGGAGTTCTTTGGATAGATATATGGACTTGGCTTCGCAAGGGCTGGTTGAGCAATTTCTGTTTGTGTCTTCCTCCTAGTTTATGTTTTTCTACGAAGCAGACGTCCCCATCTCTTGCACTTGCTCTCTCTTGTATCTATCCTCTTTTTCTCTCAATATCCTCCTTCTTTCCTTTCTTTACTATCCTTTTCGATCTTTACTTTCTTCTCTCTTTTCATTACTTTGCATAGTTGTTTTATTTATGCAATACAATCAGATTCATGAATTTGTTTTTTCTGCTCAATTAGACATCTTTATCTTACTTAAGATGTATTTATTACATGAAATATATTTCTATTTATGAATTGCTTACGTTGTTCTGGTTCACAAGATCAATTGTATTGCATTATATATATTATCTTAACTATTTGTATTCCTTTTTTATAACAATAAAAATATTTGAACATGAAAAAAAAAAAAAAAAAAAAAGCATCACAACAATAAACGAGGTTAAAAAAAAATACAGCTAATACTAAATTAGTCTTGCTACAAAATTAGCCGGAATTGATATTCGTGCTATTTTTCAGAACATAGTTTACTTGGATAGTGAAGTGAATTTTGGAGGGTAAGGTCAAGTGGAGTAACAATGGGGCCACAGGCCGCAATGTAAAAATGAAACCTTACCCACTCCTGGTTAGGTAGTGAAGGAAACATAGGGCCTTATTTATGAGGCCTTGCAACACTTTTACACCGCCTTTGCGCCACTTTTTGTAAAGCACCAGCGGTGTAAAAAATGCGCCACATTGCGCCCTATTTACAAAGTGACGCAACTAAGCAGATGTGTCCCTTTGTAAAGCTCTGCGCTACATTATACCTGTGTCAGGCATAATGTATGCAGGGTGGGCGGTCCCACGCAAAAAACCTTGTAGATGTGATGCATTGAAATCTATCAGATTTCACTGCACGACTTCTAGGACGCTACTGCGTCAACATCTTACGCCAGCCACACAGCAGGCGTAAGACTGACGCAGGCCCTTTCACATGGGGCTTGCCTCATGTGAAAGGACACATTGCTGGAGTTGCGTCTGTTTTCAGACACACCCCAGCAATGCGTCAGGTTTGCACCGACAGATACGTCAGTAATACTGACGTATCTGTCATTCCTTGCGACATGATGCGTCATACAGTAAATATGACGCATCCATCATGTCGCAAGGAGGGCGCACTGAAGTGACGCATCGCTGCTTTCATGCAGCGATGCGTCACTTCTCATAAATAAGGCCATAATAGGGTGTAGTAGGCATCCATCTCACACCCTGGGCTCCGTTGTCACTGAGCCTGATGCACTAAAGATAGCTGCACCCCTAGCCAGCTCAGGTCTGGCTAATGCTCCTTATAGTTCATACTATCATTATTAGAGCTGGCATGCTGTTCCAGAACAGATTATGTATCTCCGGGAGATAATGAACTAGCCCATGGCCTCAAAGAGAAAAGCGAATGAATAGACCCACAGGCCACATGTTCATGCCCAGGTGCCACCTGCAACAGCCCACTCACGTCCTGCTCTGGAGATTTGAGTCCATGGATATGTTTCAACCTGACCTTCAGCGCTTTCTATAGCTGCCCAGGCTTTTAAATAAAAACAATGTTCTTTTCTTTGCCTCCAGCAGCCACAGCCATCCCACTTTCTTTTCAAATACTCTCTCTTTGGCACTGAATCTTCCCAGAAGAGGAGTTATCTCTCTGCACAAGGTTATCTGTTCATTATCAACCTCTACAGAATCAGTCTTTCATAAAAAAAAAATCATTCTGCGAGGAAATCAAAACGCAGTCATATTACATTGGGGACGTGGCGTTATTTGTTATTCTCACTGAAAGAGACAAGAGACATCGCTCTCAGATTTGGTGATAGAGCCGGCCGCTGCTCTGCTAGTTTGGCGCTACAGGCGGCATCTATCAGGGGCCCTCTAATAGGCCTGGGCAGAGTGATTACAGTTGAGATTATTTCGAGCTATCCATCTGCTTTCACAGCGCTGCAGAAACTGTATGTGTACTTCCTTGCAATTTCACAGATGGTGCAGTGAATCCCTCATGTTTTTTTGTCAGCTGCTCTGGCTGTCAATCACAAATACAGTCCAACTGAGGGTTTGTTGTGAGAAGCGGTAAGATTGCAAGTTTTATCTAGGTAATGACTTGGCAAATGAGAAAGGATTCATAGGGACAGAGGAAAGTGATAGAGAGGATTCATTTGTTCAGATAACATGAAGTGGACGGTAAATCTCTTAGTTTAGAATGGGAACAAAATGGGATTATTCCATTATGTAGGGCACCAAGGCAGCGTATTTAATTTTGGAAAATCCCAAAAGTTAACTTCATGGATGGACTCGAGAAAATGTTGTGTTCCCTACCCCAATAACGAAAATGTTATCCGCACCTTCGCTGAACCTATATCTGTATAGGTAGGTGTGGGATGCTCACAGCTATTTAAAACTATCTTTCGGTCTGTCAGAACTCGTCTCCGTTTTTAGACCATTCTGATTAAATGTGGGGAAGGCATTCAAAATAAAACTCTACCAGACTTTCTCCTGGCCTATCCAATCCTTCATGAGCTGTCGGTAATACGATGGGCATGGAGCTAGCTAGCCACATGTGCTGTGGACCACATCTAACAACAGTTTATGATTAAATAGATTAACAAAAAACAAAGGAAAGGAAATAGTGAACATTATTCTTCAATTTTCGGGTTTTAATTTTCATGGGTGGGTTTTAGACCCTTATGGAAGGTCGTAAAAAAAACTATATTGTATAAGTGTATGTGCATGAGTGATTTGCTGTCACAAGTGGAGCCTGAATGATGACTGAACTGAATGTCAAGAATGAAGGTGTGTAGCGATTGTTGTTAATGACATTATTTACTCATTGCTACCGGATGAGTATTTTCTTTTACTATTGCTCTTCAATCCTGATTGATAAGCTAATATGCAATGCGTATAGTTTTCTAAATCTAAAAGAACGTTTGTTATCAAAATATATATAATCATGGTCCAGCTCTTGAACTGCTTTGTTACTTTTCGATATTCAAGTTCAATCAATTACATTCTTCTATCTGGGAATAGAGCTAGTGTGCGCTCAGCTCTCCATTTGAGGTCTTGGATCTTTTCGTTTGCTGCATTAGTATTGAGAAATGAATATTTGCAAACAGCCATTCAGTCTGCTTATTATGTGTTATAAACACTTATTAATAGAGGTGGATGCGTGCAATGACACTTCTGTTCAGTAGTGTGGCTTTGGTGAGAGTTTCACATTCACATATTGCAAGCGTAGGCAGCCATCTTAGGCTGGGTGGATGTTCATTTTGTCTCTATTGGTCTCCTACAGATTCTTGTGTGAAGTAAATAACAGCATCTATGCTAACTTCACCGGTTTAGTAGGGCTTTTCTTTATTTAGGAATTTAGGGGCCGATTACGATGACGGGCGGATCGCCCCCACCGGGCCGGCGGTAGTCACCGCCGGCCCGGCGGGGGCGATCCGCCCGCAATCCACCTGAATATTCCCACCGCCAAATTAGGATGGCGGTGGGAATGGGAATGGTACCGCAGCTGACGGAAAGACCGTCCGACGCTTTTCTGCCGGTCGACTCGTGTTGAATATGGTGGCGGTGTCTGGAAGACACCGCCATCCATATTACGATGCAGGGTGAGAGAAGCCTTTCCATGGCTGCATTGCCGCCATGGAAAGGCTGGCGGTTCCTGCTGTTGGGGGCCCGTAGCGGGCCCTCATATAGTTGGGGGGGTGGGGGGTGCACATGGGGGGTACCTATGGTACCCCCCTGCATTTTCATGTACAATGTGGCAGGCACCGCGCGGTGCCTGTCACGTTGTGCATGTAAAAGCACAACATGTATATTTTACAGTGCGGCGGGTGCTGCTTGCAGCACCGCCGCCGCAATGTAAAATATACGGGATCCGCCTGCCAGTGTGGCGGGCGCATCACAATTCGTATTGCGGGACCGCCGCACCTATGGCGGGCGGTCCTTTTTGCAGCTTCGATGGTGGGCGGACTTTGTCCGCCTGCCATCGTAATCGACCCCTAAGACTTTTTGACAAAATGTGAGATTACTCATAGGTTTAATTTCGCTAGTTATTGCAGTGAATATTTACTGTTTGGCTGGCAGGAGGTGAAATGCAGATACGCTTATTTGTACATCGCCCATTGGGGTCACTTAGAAGAGCAGGAATTTGATTGAGCAGTTTAATTTTTGAAGAGATTATAGCCTTTGTTAAGCACACTATGCCGGGTGTAGTCAGTGACAACAACAACAATCATGTAAAGAAAATACTAAACAATAACCAAATAAAAATATATTGTTTATTACCCATACAAACATCAAACATTAAAAAGAAACAAGGAGCTACAAAAAAAAAGATTATCTGTTCAGGGAGAAGTGAAATTGAGTGAAGATGCCGAGTTATTATGAAGGTTGAACTACTTGCTGATGGTTTTATCTAACAAAGTGCATATAATAAGTGTCTCTTTGTCTTCAATTTATTCTTTATTTTCTGGTCGTGCTATTCGGAAAAATCGTCATTTCGCTTGATATGTACCCTTAATCGTCATGCCATGGGTGCCATTTAGAGCAAAATTAAGAAACATCTTGGAGTGCATTATTGCAGGAAGAGGTTGTGTCTGATAATCATTATCAAAAACATTATGCGATAGAAATAGTGGATCAGTGACTAAATATCGAGGGACAGAATATCGACTGTCCAGAATATCGATGCCAAAATATCGAGGGACAGAATATCAAGTCCTTATCTACAAACAGGTAAGTACTAAAATATCGAGTACAAAATATCGGTTTAAAATATAGTTAACTAAAATATCGAATTTTTTAAATGTATTAAAAATAATATAAAAGTAATTAAATAATAAACACAATTAAATAAAACATAGTTAAAATAATGTAAAAAGCTTAAAATGTAAAAATAATAAATGTAATGTAAAAAACAAAACATATAAAAAAAATTAATATATATATTTACTTAATAATATAAAATAATTCTTAATCTTAATTATAAAATATTTAAAACATTATTAAAAATATATTTACATATATATATACATAAACATATATAAATATAAAAATAAATAATATATAATAATTTAAATAATTAAAGTAAATTTTTTTATGTTAATTAATAATTTACACTACATTAAATATAACAAAATTAAAAATGTTGCATAGCTAAGGGAATAAAATTAGTATTCACACTACAACAACTGCAAAAAGTAGGGAATTTGTTGGATAGCGGGTGGGTACAAATTACTATTCCCACTCAAGTGAGTGGAACAGTAGGGAAAGTGTTGGATAGCGGGTGGGTAAAAATTATTATTCCTACTCCAGCGAGTGGAACAGTAGGGAAAGTGTTGGATAGCGGGTGGGTACAAATTACTATTCCTACTCCAGCGAGTGGAACAGTAGGGAAAGTGTTGGATAGCGGGTGGGTACAAATTACTATTCCGACTCCAGCGAGTGGAACAGTAGGAAAAGTGTTGGATAGCGGGTGGGTAAAAATTACTATTCCGACTCCAGCGAGTGGAACAGTAGGGAAAGTGTTGGATAGCGGGAGGGTAAAAATTACTATTCCCACTCAAGTGAGTGGAACAGTAGGGAAAGTGTTGTATAGCAGGTGGGTAAAAATTATTATTCCCACTCCAGCGAGTGGAACAGTAGGGAAAGTGTTGGATAGCGGGTGGGTAAAAATTACTATTCCTACTCCAGCGAGTGGAACAGTAGGGAAAGTGTTGGATAGCGGGTGGGTACAAATTACTATTCCTACTCCAGCGAGTGGAACAGTAGGGAAAGTGTTGGATAGCGGGTGGGTACAAATTACTATTCCGACTCCAGCGAGTGGAACAGTAGGAAGTGTTGGATAGTGGGTGGGTAAAAATTACTATTCCTACTCCAGCGAGTGGAACAGTAGGGAAAGTGTTGGATAGTGGGAGGGTAAAAATTACTATTCCCACTCCAGCGAGTGGAACAGTAGGAAAAGTGTTGGATAGCGGGAGGGTAAAAATTACTATTCCCATTCCAGCGAGTGGAACAGTAGGGAAAGTGTTGGATAGCGGGAGGGTAAAAATTACTATTCCCACTCCAGTGAGTGGAACAGTAGGGAAAGTGTTGGATAGCGGGAGTCTAAAAATTACTATTCCCACTCCAGTGAGTGCAACAGTAGGGAAAGTGTTGGATAGCGGGAGTGTAAAAATAACTATTCCCACTCCAGTGAGTGCAACAGTAGGGAAAGTGTTGGGTAGCGTAGGGGAATAATTGAGTAGACCCACTCCTACAATATAATTAAAATTAATTAACAAATAATTAATTAATAAATATATATTTACCTTCCAACATTTTCCCCTATAAACGTCACCTCCAATAGTGTAAAATATTAATGAATGAACATAATTAATTAACATTTAATTAATTAGCTAATTACAATTAACAATCAAATTAATAACCATCATATCTAAATTAATTAACACAATTAACACTATAAAATAACTTTGAATAAATAATATTTAAAAATTATTAAAATTTGAATTAAATTTAACTTAATTCCCACCCTACTCCCCTATCAACACTCAACACACTACTATTTTATTTTACATAGTTAACATATTAATAAATTAATTTTTAATAATTAATATGTAATTAATTACTAATTAATAAAAACATTAAACAATTTTCATAATTATCAATTAATTAGAAAAGATTATTAATCACTTTTTATATATTTAATAATAAATTAATTAACTTAATGAACAAAAGTAATTATTAAACAATAAATTATTAATTAATACATTATTAATTTTTATAATGTAAATTAAATTACTTCCCACCCTATTCCCCTATAAACCCACAACCCGCTACAGAACTAATATACGCAAAAATTATTAAACAATAGTTATTATAAAACACTAAGGGGCCCATTAGGATGTCGGGCGGAAGCACTACCGCCGTGCTGGCGGATGCAAAAACCACCAGTTACCGCCTGCACGCAGCAGTCCACACGCCCGCCCGATTACGATGCGAAAAGTCAGCCAAACACCGCCGGCAAGCCAGCGACACTGTCCGCCATCAAAGTGCGCCCGTACACGTAGCGGCGCAGCACAATTGACACACACCGTCCGACCGAAACACGTACCGCCCGGCGTACAAATTACGATGCCGCACACAAACTGAACCCACGGCTAAGAGACAACGTACGTCAAACCGAAGCGGTAACACGAACGCCGAGCACGGACACCGAAGAAGTGGCACCCCGAGCATGAATCCAGCACTGCAGGCCCTCCCTATGCTCTATCTGATGCACCACCAAGGACGCAGCGTACCGCGAAGACGCAGGTAGGCACACATACAACAAGTGCACGCAAACAGCGCACACAGTGCAAGGGCGGAAAAAGCGGACAACCCCCACCCCGCGTGTACACGACACATCTACCATAGCATCCACATATGACACACAGGCCAAATTGTAACATCTCATAACACATGTGTACACACCACCTGGGACTAGGAACCAACCACCCCGTCACGGCCCCAAAGCGGCGATGACGCTGCCACACATGCGCACAACGCAGAGGCCAACCGCAGCGCCATGCATGCGTCGCACACAGACACAGGGACACAACCAAGCAGCACACACACCAGCCCCACCCCGAACGCACATGACACGTGACAGGCCTGCCACAGACATGTCCCCAACGCCCAATTCACGGACAACACCCAACGTCACACAACCGACGCACACATGTCAGTGAAGTCACGCAACAGCAGGACACACCCCAGTGCAACAAACATGGCGAAGCACACAGCGGCGGCAACACCAACTAGGAGAAGCAGGGCCCCTTCGGGAAGAGGAACGCCAGTACCACACTGAAACACCCATACCACCCTGCACATATGAACAAGACATACAAAACGGAACACCAAAGAGCCCGGGGACCGACAACAGGTGGCCCAAGAATAACACTCACACACAAGGCCCAACGCAGAGCGGAAGGCAGCCTGCCGCCCACACAAGGGAGAGCAGACAGCACTGAATGACCTTCCATTCCAACTCCGAAACCACAGCCCTACGAAAGAAGCCGGTGAATACAGCCATTGTCCAATAAAAGACCAACACAGGCATGCAGAGGAGACCGACCACAGGGCAGAAGGGGCATATCACAGAAGAACACAACGGACGGGAAAGAATAAAGAAAACACTCCCCATGTCGGCCCCATGCAAGTTAATTGGAAGGAGTCACACATCACTGACCTTGAACTGTCTGAGAAGCATGTGGGATGAGGGCCCGTGTCCTCCGCACAAGCCAACAGAACACAAGTCCTGTCTCCCTACGACTACACAGAGCTCACAGCAACCTCGGAGCGTGCACATTGTAGACTGCACACACAGCCGGAGCACGCCACCACAACGCACCGCTGCAAAATGGCAACCGCAACACACCTACCCAACTACGCCGGACAGGTCAAGCTGTACAAAACCAACCTGATACATATATTGGGATGCGAACTCCTGTCCCTGCTGAACGTAAGTTACCGACTGACTTACCACATCACATTGTTCAGCTGCGTCATACCCGTCTTCTACTGTCGGAGGTGTCCCTACCAGCATCCCGTGGAGATGTGTCTCTCCAACCCGGCATGTCTAAAGGCGGACCTGCTAGCACTACTCCTCCCTCTGGACGCACACGACAGGGCCTGCTCTGCCTATGGGGGCATGGCGTATGTGGCCAACATCGCACCCGCACTGAAATGGGACCACTGTGCCTCCACACGACGGATCATCGAGCACAGCTACATCAAATGTCACCCAACATGCCCCATCATGGTCCTCCAAGGGACAACGTACGAACAACACCTTGACATCCACCATCCGCTACATTGGCTGGCAAACATAAACACCACCAATGACATGGAAGCCCTGCTGGGCGGCATCGCATACCTGACAACCTGTAAATTCGTCGGACCCCAACGCAGGTTCCCCGATTGACCTATGATGTCCAACCCCGCACCCATGCTTAGCTTCCGCACGGACTGGCCAGTCACCACCACAACAGCCATACCAAACGACCGGCAACAATTACCACACCATCAACGACATCGCCATGACATCGGATATGACCGGGACATGCACACTGTTCCCCATCACATCCAGGAACACCGCATGCATCGTGGGAGGCAGTGGCATGGGGTCTGTGTATCGCACCCACATGGACGGAACTGCCACGAACAACCAGGACATGACATGGATCCAGCGCCCATGGACACACACACCGCTCAGTGGACATGAATAGGTCGCCTGGAGTCTGTGGGTGCTGCACCCCTCCCACCCCCGCCCGGGAATCCCATACCAGGACCTTTGCACGGACGACAAGTGCAAACAACAACAACACGACCCCAGTGACTGTGACATGTCCAGTAACCACCACATTGCAACAACAAGTGGCACGCCGCTGCATGCACGCAAGCACATGCCCTGATGTCATCTCACATGCACGCGTGCATGAGGAACAACCGCAGCAAACCTGTCACATGGAACTGAGATGGACTGTGCCCATGATGCCAAGCGGTCTGGTAGGCTACTTGTATACCGTCTGTGTCAAAGTCCGCAGCTCCGCAGCTATACGTAAATGTACATTAGCACAGCCTTGGCCAAGCAGATGTAACTCTGAAGCCCACATCCCACATGCAATAGCCAATCACATGTAACCCCACACCCTATCCCATTTGTAATCATGCTCAGTATATCCTCAACATGTATTCCGCTGCCAGTAGTGTCCACTATACTGCATCACAGAGGACAGAAGACTCAATATAATGTTTGAAACCAAAACTGTCTCCGCTGACTCATTTCACAAGTACGAATGAGAGAGGATGAGAGTATGTGAAGTACACGGCAGTCGTGACATGACCATGTAGTCCACTGGTATTGGATGTCAACGCAAATGAGTAGCACAACTGTGGAAGACACACATGTGTCGTGTGAAGTCGTATGGACGCAGTGCTCAGGTGGGTGGGTGTGACGGGTAGATGCGCACATGCCAAGTTGGAGCACGCCGTGTTGGGAGGGGTCATGAACAGTACACCACCGCTTCCCTGGGCATTGTGAGAGGACACCTGTCGGGGAAGTGAACACGTGTGTGCACAGCAGCCGGGCACACGAACAATGCGGAACCAGGCGCACACGTCAGCCCACCCTCCGTGGACTAGCTGGATCCTGTTGTGCGCCCGCCATGCCCCTTGACAAGGCACACACAGCCCCAGTCGACCAGGTGTAACCCCAACATAGTCACTCCGCACAGGCGATACAGGGCACGGGATGGCAGTGGAGCATGGTGTGTGAGAGGTCTCCTCGCGCTCCTCCTGGTCATATCACGCAGGCAATAGAACCTCAACGTGTAGCATGGCACAAGTCAAATGGAAGTGTAGGGGGACGCACCTCAGCACGAGCAGCACTGACGTCACGGGAGGTGGCTCGCACCATCCCATCCATTGCCCATTATACCAACCACGCCACATGCCATTGCGACTAAGTGCAAGCGCGTGCGCCACCACCCCGAGCCCTCCCCAGAGAGGCCAAAGAGTGAATGTGTGGGCCATCAGTCACAGACGGACGCGGCCTGGCCGCAAGGGCAGCCACAGCCACTGGGTGTCGCAGGTGGCGGATCCGGAAGGCGAAGACTGTGATGCATAGTCCATGCAGGCCGGGTCTCCATTTGGGGCACCACGCAGGTGGACGGCGTCCCGCCACATATCATACCCTGAGACAGCCCACTCGTGCAACTGGACCCACACATACACTCCTTGCCCTCTCTGGTGCGAGCTTGGGGCTGCCTGTGCAAGCGCTAGCCTCGCAGGTGCACATGCATATTGGGGGAGCGAGGGGAGGACATGCGGGCTGGGGCGAAGATGACTGTATCACTGTCAGTGAGTACAAGGGATGACCCAGATGTGGAAAGGAAGAGACGTGTCCCGTGTGTACTGCAACTAGTCGCCAATCCAACTACCCCCATGTCCGGAATGTAAGCCCGCACCTAGGCCCGCCCATCCGCCACATCGAATATACCACCAGCACAACAACCTTCCCATTCGAAACACTGACTGGGGGTGGCGACCAGTGAACAAACATGTGTAGCCTACCCACGCGTACATGTGGGCCCTCCATGATCCATATCACCTGCGGCAAAGTCATGACATGCGCAATGAGGGAAGTGAGGTGAGCTGTCCGCCCCACGCACAGAAGGTGCATCAGCTCCACAGACCCAGCAGCGAGTCCAGCAGGGGTCACATGTGCAGGGGCAGCTGTGCCTGGTGTGAAGGCACATGCACATAGACAGCACATCGACCAATGTGTAGTCTGCCCACATCTACAGTCCATCATCATGCGGACATAGGAATTGTACACAGGGCAACACATCTTAGTGGGTGCACCCACCGTGACCAACAATGCGCAATCATCGACGTACCCGCCCTGTGCATGGCCCCCACCCAACGGAGGCACATCCAGTGCCACCATCCCACACACACAAGCCTTCCACGGAACATGCTGTGTCCAATGGTCAGTACAGAGTCAGCGCCCATCTGGTGGATCCTGAACAGGAGACACATGCACACACATGATAGCTCCCACTATGTACGTCTGCCACCTGGCACGTGCAATGTAACCTCTCACCTGTGACGTGTGACTGCAAGCCCACAGCCGTCTTGGCATGGGGCTGTCAATGTGGACACCTGTCAATGTTTCGGGAGGTGTGATCCGTACAGTGCTGTACATAGGGTGCAGTGCTGACACCTACTACTGTCTCATATCCCCTCGTGCCACAGGTCCCACTTGTTTTGGCCGCTCAGCCTGTGCCCACATCATCGTCGTCGTGTGCCATACTCATCCAGCCTCGGAAGCAGTGCCATGCTCAGCAGACATTCATGTTGCCGTGGTGTTGCCGCTTGACGAATATGCAGTCAGTCCCCATCAGCACGCCCCGCAAGTCATTGGGGCCTAGATCCCCATGTGCATGACCATGGCAGTGGTTTGCATCACTAGCCATTGCCATTGGTGGGAGACCTGTGTAAGTGTATTGTGGCCGTGCCGTCCCTGCTTGACAGCTGGGCTGTGACTCATGTGCTTGCTCAGTCATGTCAGTGATGTGAATGCGAAATTGCTATGTGTTGTGTTGCTTTGACATGTGTCCACTGCCATCTTCCCTAGGCGGAGACCGAACATTGACCGCCCATACCAATTGCTGGCGGACATGGAGGATACTGAGGTCATAAGGAAGTTTCGGCTGGATAGGCCAACCCTGCATCGACTGTGTGCCATGTTGGAACCCCATCTCCGTCCCCGCAGGGTGTATCCGACAGCATTCACCCCCACGGCTAAGGTGATGGCCGCCATGCATTTCTTCGCCACTGGGTCATTCCAGCACACAGTGGGCAGTGGAGGAGGGATGTCCCAGCCCATGTTCAGCAAGGTGCTGAGGGATGTACTGGCAGCCATGATGCTGTGCCGAAACAGGTACATCAGATTCCCCAGGGCTCGTGAATTGGCGGCAGTGAAGGGTGCATTCTATGCCCTTGGCAGGATCCCACACGTCGTTGGTGCCATTGATTGCACACATGTTGGCCTTGTTCCACCACAGGCCACTGAGCACCTGTACCGCAACAGGAAGCACACGCACTCCCTGAATGTGCAAGTGGTGTGCCTTGCGGACATGGTGATAACCCACGTGTGTGCAAAGTTCCCAGGCTCGGCCCATGGCGCACACGTAATGCGCAACAGCATCTTGCCACGACTGATGTCCAATCTGCAACAGGATCGTGGCTGTATTGTCGGTGAGTATGTGGAGTGGTGTAGCGTGCTGGTTGTGCGATGCTGTCCCCTGTCCAGTTGGAATAGCAACGGTTCTCTGTGTCCCTCACACCCAGGTGACTCTGCGTACCCGAATGGGGCATGGCTGCTCAGTCCATTGAGGAATCCTCGCACCCCAGCAGACGATCGCTACAATGAGGCACATGGGAGGACCAGACGTGTGGTCGAGCGTACCTTTGGCCTCCTCAAGTCCAGGTTCAGGTGCCTGGACCGCACCGAGGGTGCGCTGGCGTACTCCCCACAGAAGGTGTGCCAGATAGTGGTGGCGTGCTGCATGCTGCACAATCTGGCCATTCGGAAGCAGATCCCCCTCATTGTGGATGACGGAGATCAACCAGGGCCCCAGCCCGCAGACCAGGACAGCTCGAGTGAGGAGGACAGCGGAGAGGAGGAAGCTGGGAATGTGCGCCAGCAGCTCATCGCCCGCTACTTCACTTGACGGTGAGTGTCCATGTACGACGGCTGATGTGTCTGTATTTGTGCAGGTGTGTGTGTGCTGTGTCAGGGTGGCCTTTTGTTCACTGCGTGCTGTGTGTCAACGCTCCATGCCCAGGTTAGGATGCCACTGATGGTGGCTGTGGCATTGTGCCCTATTGCTCTGTGCGATGTGTGTACATTGCTTGTAGTTGTTGACATGTACTGTGTGATGGGTGTGTGACACACTCATTGAATGTGCTCCTGTTCTGTCTCCCACCCCTAGGTCCCTACAGGTCCTCCGGTTCCATTGCCATGCCACGCATCAGGTGCCGTTCCGCTCAAGGTGGCCGTTGTATTCCGTACAATTAAAACACAGGGCACAGACAGCAGTTTGTGGAAGAGGTGCATTTATTTCAAACTGTGACATGTGATTGTGTGTAAGGTGATGACAAAAGTGGTGCGTGCAGTGACAATGAGCTGTCGGTCATGGCTGCGTGATGCTCAGGGTGTACCCACTGGTTCTATGTCCATAGTCCAACACACACATGCCATCCAGATGGCTGTGTGGAGTGGGATCGTAGTCCAAGTCAATGCAGTGGGTGGTCAAGGAAGGCTGGCTGGCTGCCTCACTTGCGTCTGGAGCGTGCGAAGTCCTCCCGGGAGATCTGTTTCCACTTCGGACGGCCCCTTCCACGTTTGCGAGGGGGTGCCTGCTTGCGACATGCTGGTGGTTGAGGTGTGCTCACTGGCTGTGGACGCAGGGGAACTGGACACTGCTGCTCGACCCTGCGCCCCGGTAGGTGGTGGCGGAGGGGAGCTGCTGTCCCTGGCTGTGACCTCACCGCCACCACCAGCTGGCCCATGAGGTCCACGAGTTGGCCCATACGGGCGTCCATGGACCTCAGCACCCCCAGCACCTCACGCGTGTCTGTAGCTGACCTGGCCCATTGTCCTTGGGCCTCTTCATAGGCCCCAAGGACTCTGGCCATTTGAGGAAGGGCATGGCTCCCAGGGGAGGCTGTCGTTTCCCTGACCCTGCTCCTCCTACCAGTCCTGCTGCCACCGGCCTGCCCACTAGCCACATTGCTCACCACGGTCCTCGCCCTGGCTCCCAGGGTGGATCCAGTCGTCCGGGCCACCACCTGCGCTGGGGCTGGGGCCAGCGAAGACGTGGTGGCGGTTGCGGCAGTGGTAGTGGCCGCAATGACCGTGGGTGTGGCCGCAATGCCCGTGGGTGTGGCCGCAATGACCATGGGTGTGGCCGCAACGACAGTGGCAGCAGGGGCTGGGAATGTTCAGCAGCCCTGGATGATGGGTTGGTGGGTAGGAGGGGTCCTGGGGAGCGGCTGGGCCCTGCCACACTAGATGGGCCTGCTTGGTGGTCCGTGTCCGAAGAGGAGGACAGATCCTCCACATCCGTGTGTCCTCGTTGGGGGCTTGTAGGCTGGCTGTGCTGGCTGCTGTCTCCATCCCCAGCATCCAGCAGTTCGTCACCTGTGGAGAGAATGAGATTTGTTATTGTGTTGCACCTGGCGAAGTCTGTATTGGTTGTCTGACATTCTCCGTTCGTGCACTCTCGTGCACGTGGGTCCCGGAGGCGGGTGTGTGGCTGTACAATCTGTTGTTGTGTGTGCTTGGCAATGGGACTGTGTGCTGTGCACATGTGGCATGGGACGGATTGGCTATGCCGATGGGTGTGTTGCTGTGCTCCTACTTATTGTGACTCTGGTGTATGCGGGCTCCAGGCCCATCCTGGGTCTGGTTTGTACTTTGCTTTTGGGGTGCATATGGAACGCTTAGGAACGCATTTGGCAACATGGGGGTCATGCCCCAGGAACGCATTTGGGATGGAATATGCTTTTGGGGTGCAAATGGAGCGGCTAGGAGCGCATATGGCAACATGGGGTCATGCCCCAGAAACGCATTTGGGATGGAATATGCTTTTGGGCTACATGCTGTGAGCCATGGGTGCCGAACGTGACATGTGTTGTGGCAGCATGACAGTGCATGGTCTGAGGTGTGTGCATGCCTGACATACCCTGCATATTTGCTGTCTGTTGTGATTACTGGACATGGCATTGGACGCATCGTTATGAGTGTGTGATGGTTGTGTGCCACCCGACGTATTGCAGTTGTCCCATCTCCTTGGTGTGCGTGCTGCCCTGTGCCATGTGCATCACTGCAGTGCTCGGGGGGTGTGGCCCATGTTGTGTGTTGTTGCTCACAGTGTGGCGTGCGCTTCATTGACTTCTGGCACATGGTTGGTCATGGGCATGTATCTTAGCGTGACTGCTGTATGTGTGGCAGCTGTGCGGATGACATGCCTTTCATGAGACTGGGGCTGACGGATGGGATGGATGGTATGTTGTATGTGCATGGTGTGTCTGTGTGTTTGATGGGTTCAGTGGTGTTCGTGTGCATTTATGTTGTTCCGCTCTGTTGCGTCTAGTGTTGTTTGTCTTACATAGGCGTAGTTGTGGGGTGTGTGGTTGACAGGCAGTAGGGGCTACATGGACAGGACTTCAATGGTGTTTCGGTTGTGTGTGATGGGTTGCACAGTGGCTGCCGTGTGGTACTATATTCAGTGTGGCTTGTGCATGCAGACGTGGCTCCTTGGGTGTTGCTGTGTCTGTGATGGGTCATGTGGGGTGTGAGTCTGTGGTTCATGTCCGTGTGCACATTGTTCACTTGTTCGTGACAGTGGGCGGTGCTGCGTGTTCGTCTGCTACGTAACATGTCCCATGTGTTGGTGCGTGTTACGGTCCTCATGCCTCCAGTAATCCAGCCCTGTCCAGTTTCCCACCTGCAGGTTGTTCGTGCGTGCACTGTACTGGATGCCACATGGTTCTAAGCGGGGGTGCTCCATGTTGCAGGTCTGTGGGGGTGGGGGCGGTGTTGTGGGTCGTGGTGATGGCTGGACACCCACTGACACCGATTGTTGTGGACCGTGATGTCTACCTTTCGGCTGTCGGTGTGCACTGCGGTGGCTGACACGTGGGTGTGGGGTGTGGGGGATGCTCCTCCTTGCTGTGCTGTGGGACTAGGGGCCTGGTGTGTGTTGTGCTTGAGCTGTCCACCCTCCCACCCACTGCACTTTGTGTTCCTGCCACTTACCTGTTACTTGTCGGTTAGTGCAGCTATGGCGGACACATGGGTGTGGTGGGTGCTCGTTGTGGCGCTTCTGGCATACTTGGGGACCTGTTGGTGGTTACGTGGCTGGCTGAGTGTACACATGCCCCCACGTATCTTACAGTTGTTAGGTTTGGGCTGTGTGTGGTGGTGTCTGTTGCATGTGTGTGTGATGTGTTGTGTATTGTGTGCTGGACATGGGGGTGTTTGTCCCTGGGAGCTGTGGCATGGTGGTAGTGCATGTGAGTACATAGCGGTGTGCTGGTATACATTAGTTTGTACTTACCAGCCTCCACTCCCCCTGCTAATCCGGCGAGGATCTCCGGATGTATAATGACTCGCACCTTCTCCTCCCACGCTTTGAAGGTCTTGAAGAGCGCGGGATTCCCTCCGCCAGTGACGGCAGCCAGCTCTCTGTTCTTGCTCTCCTTCTTCTTGACCAGGCTCTTGACGTCATTCCACCGTTTGTTGATTTCAACTCTGTTCCTGGGCAGGGTCCCGACTGCATTGACCTGGTCTACGATCCGGTTCCACATTCTCTTTCTGGTGGCTAGTGGTGTGTGCTGGACCAGGTTCCCATAGATTTGTGGGTGCACCTTGATAATCTCGTCGACCATGACCGTCAGCTCAATGGGCGTGAACTTGGGCATTCTTTGTGGTGCCATGGTGTTTGTGGTGCTGGTGCGGTGTGTGTTGTGTAATGTGCAGGGGTTTGTGGTGCCGGTGTTTGGTGGTGGTGGTGGTGGTGGTGGTGGTTGTGATGTGTGCGTTTCTGTGGTGTGCTGCTGTCCTTGCTGTGTCACTGTGTCCTCTCCTCTCCTCTCTAGTTTGCAATGTTGCAAGGGGTTGTGGTCTGTGGGAGTGCTGCTTTTGTACTTACCTATGTGGGTGTGTCCTCATGGTCTGTTGTTTTCAGGTGTGTTGTGTCTGGTGTTCTGGCCTTTGTATTTTTGTTTGTCCAGGGGGTGTTTTCGGGATGTGTACTGTGCTTGTGTATTTGTGCGTGCCTTGCTGTGTGGACTTGTTGGCCATGTTGTGTGCGATTGTTTTTGTCAGCGGATGGTTTCTGTGCAGGGACGTGGCGCCATGGCTTCTGCCGTGTCAATTCTCATCGGCGTTGTTTGCGCTGGCGGGCGGTATATTTGTGGTTTACCCGCGCTCATGGCGGTGCGATCGTAATTTCACGTGCGGTGTGTCGGCCGTGAGGCGGGCGGTTTTGTGTTGTCGTGCGTGTTTCCGTCCGTGGCGGGCGGTTTGACTCCGACTCCGGACGAGGGCGGGCGGTATCTTGTGTGGTTTTCCGCCGATGGCGGTTTCGGTTTGTGTAATCGTAATGGCGTGGTCGGTGTTCAGGCGGTGTGTGCGGGCGGATTTTTGCCGCTTTCATGCCTGGCGGATTTTTTTACGCCGGGTATCGTAATGGGCCTTTAAATTATTAATTAATAAATTATTAATTTTTATAATGTAAATTAAATTACTTCCCACCCTATTCCCCTATAAACCCACAACCCGCTACGGAACTAATATACGCAAAAATTAATTCACATAAAATCCATTACCTTAAAAAAATTGTAACATCCATTAAAAAAATATTTATATTTTTAGCACATATTCTAACATATAAAACAATAAAAAAAATGGATATAATAAAATTCGATATAATGATATTCGATATTACTTACGTATATGTCGATATTTTTTCCAACTATATTATGTCTTTTCTATATTCTGTCCTCTCGATATTTTGTACTCGATATTTTGTTCTTTCGATATTAAAACTTCGATATTTAGTCTCTACACCAGAAATAGTGTATCATACATATTGCTCACCAAAATATCATCCCAATGGTTGTAGCCTTTCAACTATTAATTCCAGTGGAGAAGCATTTTTCTGAACAGCATTTAGGACACAGCATTTCTGACAAAATATATTTTGGTTACAATCTTCAGGTACCATACCCCAGAATTGTATGCTTCAATATCTTGCACACAAGTGACCTTGTCCACAAGAACTTTTACACTATGCACTAGAATTTTTCTGATCTGATCATATTACAGATTATGCATTTAAATATTGGGTGTAGCCCATTTTCAATGGTAAGGATGCTGTAGAAGTTGTACTATCTATTCTGTTTGGTGGTCAGGACTTTTATTTTCAGTTCCTCATTTGAAAAAATAGTGTCAAAGAGTTCACATTGTTTATTTTTAATGATCTTCTGGTTCTTCACTAGGTAAGTGGCTACATGCTTACAATTATTTTAATTACGTTAGGTTTATGACACTTACATATACAAAATTACTAGTTTAAATAAAGTATCAATCAACAACATCAGATTTGCCATAATGGTTGCAAATATCATAAATCTCTTGTAATGAATCTCTGTCCCCATTCCATATCTGCTGTTGCTCTTGATGCCCCAACTCCTGGCCACTTACCACCATGAAGCCACAACTTTATTTTGCAGCACTTTCAAAAATAGACCACAGTTCAATACTTTGGCGTTAACATTAACTTAGTAGAATCTTTAATGCGTAGATGCGTCTTACCTGGGAAAATTACTGAAATGTCATATCCGCATTTTGTGCTTAACAAACAGTTCTTCTTATTTTTGTTGATCTTGTATAGTTAACACATCTAAGGGAACATGATATAGAAAAGTTATGAACATCATTAAAAAAAGACCTACCACATAGTGAGAGATTGTTACAATGGTGCTAAATTAATTATTTGAGTGTACCAATGCTCAACTGAACTCTCCTGTTTTCATACATTGTCAATCCATAATAAACACCCTCCAGCCTTCTGCTTATTTATGACAATGAAAGTGCAAATTCTAAAATTCGAACACTGAAGTCGAAAAATCATCAGGACTCTGCAGTTACTTATAAGCGTGAAAGTTGCAAATGATCCAAACCAGTCAATTTAGAGGTTATATTATGTAATTCAACACGTCAGAGTGATTTTATTCCACATATGTTAGTCTTATCGTTTTCAATAAGTATCCAGATAATGTGTCAGATATGCACATTTTGTGAGAACAAAAACATCAATGCATATAGGGGCATATTTACGTTCCCTGGCGCATCCCTGCATATCAGCAGGGATGCGCCAGGGAAAATGCGTCACGCAAGTTTACCCTTGCGCCACGTCCGATGCGCCCGCATTTACAATGCGGCGCATCGTGGCGCTGAGGATAAGCAGATGCGTGACGCATCTGCCAGCGGAAGGTTGGCGCAGTGCTGAAGTTGTGTAGCAAGCGCGACGCAACTCCAGCACTGTTCCAACCTTCCCTATCTCTAACATGGTGCATCAATCCTTACGCCTGCTTGAAGCAGGCGTAAGGATTTGACGCACCAGCGTCAGAAAAGTGACTGCGTGAAATCTTGTAGATTTCACTACGTCACTCTTCCGAGGCGTTCCTGTGCCGGAACGCCCCCCCCTGCGCCGGTACGCCCACATGAAACCTGACGCAGGTTTCATGTGGCGCAGGGGTTTACTACGTGACGCATCTCCCTAGATGCGTCACGTTGTAAATATAGCGCAACGCGGCGCATCGTTTGCGTCGCCGCTGCGTCACATGCATGACGCAACGGCGGCGCAAAAGTGGCGCAAGGGGCTTGTAAATATGCCCCATAGTATTTAACAGTAAAGTAATCATAAACAGCCGCGGCCGCTGCAGGTAAGAGCGGTGGGGGTGAGGCCAGGTTGGGAGGATTTCGAGAGACGACCACGAGAGCAAATTAAATAAATAATTAATTTTTCCTCGTGGTCGTCTCTCGAAATCCCCCCTCACCTGGCCTCACCGCCCCACCGCTCTTACCTGCAGCGGCTGATCATAAATGGGGTACAATACAGTTTTTCATTGGTTCACATATTCGACAAATCATTTTTAAAACGATTATTTTTCCTTTCCCCATGTCCTGATTTACTTGAGGAGTTCTACATTTTCATTATCTTTGGAAGATTCATGAAAAAAGTAATATCTGATCCTTCAAGTATTTTACTAGGCCTCGGCTAAATTTACATTATCCTAGCATAATTCATGTGATTTTGAAAATTTGATGTTATGCTTATTGCACAAAACTCTCTAAATTTCGCAATTATGCCACTTAGCGTAATTATGTGCCATTGGCAGCTAAAAATCTACCACTAACACACTGGAACAATAGAATGCATCCAACTGTTGTTTTTGCTGCTTTTGTTTAAATTAATCCTTGTGTCAAAAGTTGGTGCAAGGATGCATTTTGTGCTGAAATATAGCACAAAATAACAGATTCACATTTTGCATAATTATGCATAATTTTATCAAATCTTTGCATAATTACGTGAAAGCAAATTTCACCAATTTCTCTTACCCCTAGAGTTTACATCAATCCAATCTGTTCCATTAATTGTTGTTGTGAGTAAGCAATGCATTCTTTAGACTATTTTGAATAGAGGTACCCACTAATACAATACAGTGAGTGACTGAGCCAATCATTGGGCAAGGATTTGCAAAGAAAACTGCGTCATCATCCTGCAATAACTGCAGTCTGTCTTTTAATGCGGCATGTTTCATCTTATTTCATACGGAAATCCATGAATGAAACACAACCCATAAGATAATTTTACAGTACACCACTCTAAACAAACAAATGACTCAGATAATGGCATTTAGAATTTGTTTACCGTACACATGTATGGATAGAAATGTTTTGATGAAACATCCAATGCCTCATGCAATAAGAAACAAAATGCTTGCCAAGCACCAGACGAAACTGGAACAGTACCCAAATAGCGATATTGTGAGGCTGATTTTCTATGGTGACTTTATAATATTTCACAAGAATATCATAGTCCAACAAAAACAGTAAACTTTTATATAAACTTGATATAATATTGAGCTTTACTCAGGTTAATAAAAATGTTTGCCCGGTTAATACATCCAGCAAATTACCTCATAAGTCACAAAGATTTTACATAAATTATACAGAACTGTACTTACTCTAAAGTAGAAAAGTTAGCTGAGAAGTATTGTTCCATATCTATTATAAAGAGATGAGCACTGTCTTTCAACTATTTCTTGCTTGGGTAAGCTATGCAGATGGAAGTCTGGAGGAGATTCTCTGGAGGCGAGGAGTTTCTGTAGCAAGTCATTAGTCTTTCCCTCGTCTATGTTAGCATCTTGTCATGTCTCTATTTGGATAATATTAATTCAATTCGCTAGCTTTCATCATGGTTACTCTTTAGATTGATTGATATTTAGTGATTTTACAGCTATATATATGGACTATTAAGGAATCATTCTTCCTTTGTCACTATGAACCAAAAAAACTCACTACATTTTTGGTCCCAAGACTGATTGAACATGCAAAATTATCCGTGGCATAAACTTAAATGCAATGCCTGTTGTTGCCACTATATGTAAAAAGTATGAATTACATTTATCTGTTATCCAAGAAAAATAAGAAGGTCCATGGAGGAATAAGGAGAGATGGCATTGGGCAAACATAAATTAAAACGACATTAAAAAGTGAGAGAGCATAGCAGAATATTCTACCTATTCTGCATGCATGTGAAAGCTAGTTACTATAAAATGAATGGGAACCAAGAAACATCTCGAGCAAAAAGTACTGTCAAATCATATACACAGTCAGTTAGAAACAGGTGAAAGTATAACACTCCTAACATTTTGCAACTGACTGAATAACATAAAAGAAACACAACTGAAGATAATTAAAACAAATTGAACATTTGGAACCGTTCTTCGACTGAGCCACCCCTTTCAATAAGCAGAAGCAGTAGAGTATGTTTTAAGGTGATAAAGGACATGAACCATAGGAGACACTGGCAGTGTTGTCATACCATTCACTGTTCTAAACCTGGACCAATAACCTGTTTTAACTGTATCTCTCTTTAGCAGGATTCAATTTAAGAAGGAGTAGAACAAATGGAAGGACCTGAAAATCAAAAAGACTGAAACTAGGTCTGTCTCACCACAGATGTCAAAGATATGCCCCTGGCCCTCAAGCAGTGTACTTGATATCAATAGGGAGTACTGAGCAGTGAAGAATATGATTAAAAGTGGGTGAAGGAAGGAGATCAAATGGTGATACCAAAGGGAAAGTCTTGGTTATAGAAAAAGGGTTGGAGACGTATTTAGGTCAAGCCTGCAGGCAGCCACCTTTGCTGATGCTTTGGTCGACCTATTGCATCTAATAATTAAATCTAAAAAAGGGCTTTTAGCCCACCCACTTCTTACCAGTCATTGGTATCACTATCACTCTTCTTTGCTGCCTTCTAATTAGGCAGTGCGTGTGAAGCATCACTTCCTGCGTCACATCCTTTTCTTTCTGTGGCGCATGGACCAAGTACTGATTGACTGCTCTTAATTAGTGTCCATCCACTGCTTGAGCTGTGATTGAGGTACAATTTTTTTTCTGCATGTTTATATAGCGCAAACTCGACTCAACCGGAAGGTATTGGAGCACTTTACATGCGCAGCAGTTGCATTAAAGTGTTCACGTTTTTTTTTTAGGCATGGGGAGATTAAGTGATTTGCCCAGAATCACAGGATGTTGAGCCATTCCTGCTTGTTTAGAATGTGACACTAATTCTCCCTGTGTGTTGGCACTATGAGGCATAAGACACTTTTTTTTTGCTGTGTTAGAGCAAGACACGTGTTCTTTGTATGTTTGTGACAATGGGGCATTTCTCTAACAATGCGCCCCAGGTTCACCCCATCTCTGCTCAGGCTGTGTAGCCAGCCAGCTCCCTCCAGGCACCCACAAACCTCATGAAATCAAGCATCTTCGTTCCCTGATATTTTTGTTTCCATTCCTCTGGGGCTTTGGTTAAAAGCTTGTGCATTCCATAAACATTGCCAGATTTTGCTCTGTTAATTGAAGTTTAAAATGTGCTTTTGGCTGCAGAGTTCACAGACACTTTGTACTTCACAGCAATTGTGCAAGGACAACTCCTCGTGTGTGCATTTGTTTTGTCCTTCGCTCCATGCCACTCCACTGTAAGCCATTCCACTCAACTCTATATCACTCCACTCTACTCGAAGCCTCTCCACTCTACAATACTTAACACCACTCCACTCTACAACACTCTACTCCACTCTTCGAAACTCCACTTATAACATGCCACTGTACAACACTCTACATCATTCTACTCCACACCACTCCTCTCCACTCCACAATGCTCCACCCCACGTAGTTCCACTCTACTCCACGAGGTTCCACTCTAATCCACATCACTAACTTTTAGCCATGCTGAACAGCAGCCATGCCTTTCCATTTAGAGTGTTCTGCCCCAGTGGTTGAGTTCTCTTTTTGAGCAGCAGAGATCCCAACCGCCAGGAAAGAGAAACCCTCTGAAAAGAGTATGGTAGAAATCTGACTGTAAAGTAACGAGTAGTAACTTAATGCTCAGAATTTCTTACTCAGGAGACTCACGGGATGGAGTTTCATAAATCTTAGTATGAACAGGAAATTTCGACTTGCAATTGGTGAATTAAATTTGGGTGGAGATCTCCTAGTAATAGGTAGAAAACTATGTGTGGGTAGAATTCCGCACCCAGATTTCCCTTTGGGAATCAGGCTCAGTAAGTTTTGACACCAATACAATCACAGAAAACTAGCTTCTCAGCAGGAGTGGACACACACACACACACATACATATACAAAGACTCTCAGAGAGTGACATTTTACATGGATTATCTAGTGGAGTCAAAGTTATGCACAACTTAATATGCTAGCTCATTATGAATATCACGTTTACACTCTACAGAGCTTTTAGCTACCGACAAACATACATTTTCCCTGTAAGTATCCTGTTCTAAGGCAGAGTTCCAAAGCACATGTATCCTATTAAGGAAACCAAAATGTGTAGTCACATTAAATATTCTGTTTTTGTGTGGGTGTGTGGGAAAGTATAAGTTAATTTGCTTCATGCTCCACCTCCCATAATACATTGGCTATGCTACCTGGCGAATCAGTGTCTCCTTCTATACAGTGGCAGCAGATACTGACCTATTGTTCGATAGACCTATACTCTCTATGGTTTGCTGAATTGCTTAATTTTCATGAGACACCTGCCTTAGGCAATCCATCAATGGCATTTTAGATGGGTTCTGCAACATAGCATTGAGTTCAAAAAACGATTAAAGGTTCACAACCCTCATGACAAAGGTAGGCTACTATAGAAGAAGGGTCTGAGTGATGCATTGCTGATTAATCAAGATACATTAGCAGTGGATTATTACATATGAGGAGCAAACTGAGGATGTAAAGTATTTTTATGATAGGATGTCAGTAATGTGAATAAAGGACAATGGCCCTGATCCACACTTTGGTGCTGACCCCATTTTGGGCACAAACTGGAGTTAGCACACAAAATGAGATTACAGCATGTATGCAAATTGTTTGCACTGGGAATTTTTTCTTCATCAGGTCAAACCTAGCATGAATTGGGCAGACAAATAGTTTGTATGCACTGTTAATGCACGGACACTGCACGGAGAATAATATGCACAATTAACTCATTATTATCCATTTCTATTCGGGTCATCAAAATGGTGAACCCAGTAAATACCAAAATCTACAATATAAGAATTTGCTGGGTACCCAATTTGACCCGAGAGTTCACACAATATGTGTGGCTGACAGTATTGGGTCCTAGATGTTTTTGATCAGAGACAGTGGGAGAGGGTTCAATGGCACAATATCATGGTAAATATTATCGTTGACAAAAATATTGTCAGAAATATTGCTTAACACAATATTGTGTTCCTATATAATGGAAATATCAAAAATACCCCAAAAAATCACTTTGAAGTATAAATACAGTTTAAAGTAATAAATGTTTAATATTATGATACATAAAATTAATATAACGTAAAGTAAATACATTCCCCTATGGGGCTGATTATGACTTCGGTGTTCTTGGGACCGCCGTAACGTCTTCAGTGGTCTGACCGCAGCGTCCTCGGCAGCCCAACTGCCCGTTTACAATTTGTGTGGTTGGACTGCCACAAGATCGTTTCCACTGCCACCATTTGTGCTACCGCAGTGGTAGGGACAGCGGCGGTCAATGGTGGCGGTGCCAACATGTGCACTGTCGTGTTTATTATGACCTGCCTTTCCTCCAACCTTTTCATGGGGGGGACACCGCCATGAAAAGGTCAACAGGAAGGCAGAAAAAGGGCCACAAAAAGGGCGATTTAGCCAATGTGCATTGTGGCCTGGACCCATGCTGTGCCTCTCAATTCCAGCAAAGTTGGTGCACACACTGTTTGACATGCACAAAATGGTGCATGAAAACAATGCGCCCGACTTGCTGGAGGCAAATCATGGCGGCCGGCATAGGCTTCGGGCTCTCTCCTAGAGCCAAAGCATGCTGCCACCTTAAAAGCACCGCCAACACACCTCCAGCCCCATGGTAATATTGTAATACGGTGGTTGGGATGCTGCCGGCTTCACAGCGTTCTCTCGACCGTCGCCACTATGGGCTGGCAGTGTATCAGTCAAAGTCGTAATTGGCCCCTAAATATTGACTATGATACGTAGCTATATATTTATATACACACAAACATATATAAGTGTGTTTTATATATATATATATATATATATATATATATATATATATATATATATATATATATATATATATATATATATATTATCTACTGGCGGACGCCAGTAGATAGTTATAGTTAGGACCTATTTTCCATAGGAAATTCGCAACATTCTATTTCCGATAACTTTGGCGCTGGTTGATGAATCTTCGCTAAATTTTCAAAACTCGTGGAGCGCTCCAGTCTGCTCCTATCCTGAAAGTTTCGGGGTGATTCGGCAAGCGAGGGCCGAGAAAAAAGGGGGGTCCCAAAACGTGTTTTCTCCACGTTAATTCCCATAGGAAATTTTAGACACGGCTACAGCCCGAACTGCTGAACGGAATTACACCAAATTTGGCAAAAAGGTAGTTCTTGGTTCAGAAAGAACCCTTTTTGTTAAATGGTGTAAATCCGTTCAGTAGTTGCTGAGAAAATCAAAAGTAAAAACACATATATATTTATGGCCGCGGAGGATCCAGCGCACCCTCCCGATCACGAGCTGTATGCTAATTGGCTGTCAACACTCCACCCCAGGAAGTGTTGGCAGCCATCTTGTGCCTCGGTAGAACCGAGGCACAAGAAATGAGAGAAACAAGTGCGCAAAACGCAAAAAGGGGGCAGGGTAGAAACACCCTGACCCCCTAGGCCTGCTTAGGGGGTCCCACAAGGACCCCCAGGGCCCAAAAATTAAAAAAAAAAAAAAAATCGGCAAATTCCGTGCAGGGTGCGCGGATCCAGCCGAGAAAAAAAAAACAACGAAGCGCGGGCTCCCGCGCTTCGTTGTGTTGGCCTCGGGTGGGCCAAGTCCCGGGAGCATGCAGGGGTTAATCAAAAAATTGTGTGGGGGCCTCTAAGGACCCCCAAGCCCGAGGACCGCCACCCCCTGGGGCTTTGAATTAAAAATGGTGCGGGAGGGCCCTCGGGCCTCCCGCAGCCCGGAGACCGCCACCCCGGGGCTTCTTTTTAAAATAAAATTACCTGTGTGGGGGGCTCGAGCCCCCCACACGCCCGGAGACCGCCACCTCCCTGGGGCACTAAGAATTTTAATGTGGGGGTCCGTTTCAGACCGCCCGAGCCCCGGGGACCACCACCTCCCGGGGCTTTGCACATGTTGGGAGGGGGCCGCGCGGCCCCCCTCCTGGAGCCTGTGATGGCCCTGGGGACCGCCACCCCCAGGGCCGGCTCCTGCAGTGTCCTGGAGTGCCCACCCCGGGACACTGTAGTTTGCTATGGCAGGGCGGGAGCCTCGCGGCTCCCGCCCTGCCATACAAACTGCTTTGGTTTTGGAAGAGAGGCAGGAAACCTGCTCTCTCTTCAAAACCAAAGACGATTGCTTTTCCACATGGGGAGCTGCATCTTAGCAGCTCCCCATGTGGAAGCAATGCCGGCTCCCGAGGGACGCAGGGAGCCGGCGGGACCGTGGGGGATTGGGGACCCCCACGGTCCCCAACGGAGAAGGGCCAGCCCGGGGGATGGGGTCCCCGGGGCTACAAGTGGCCCGGGAGGGGGGCCACACGGCCACCTTCCCCAAAATTGATTGAAAAAAAAAAAATTATTAAAAAAACAAAGGCCGGCCCCGGGGGATGGGGCCATAAGTGGCCTGAGGAGGGGGGCAACGCAGCCCTCCTCCAAAACATTTAAAAAAAAAAAAAAGGCCATGACCCGGGGGATGGGGTCCCCGGGGCCGATTAAGGCCTCGGGAGGGGGGACACGCAGCCCCCTTCCAATTTTTTTTTTTTTTTTAAATATTAGGGGGCAGGCCCTGGGGGATGGGGTCTCCAGGGCCAATAAATTAGAAAAAGAAGGGGGGCCACACAGCCCCCTTCTTAAAAAAAAATAATAATAAAAGACTGGCATCGCGCCGGAGGCCACGCCCCCTCCTTGCAGCACTCTGCAAACGCGCCCCCTGGCACGTTTGCAGATGGGGAACAAATTTCCCTTGAATACTGGGGGTCCCTGGGGGCCAACTAGCCCACCAGGAACCTCCAGTATGCGCCAGGGGCTGCGTTGCAGAGAGGTGTTCTGAGGCCACGCCCCTTTTACACCTCTCTGCAACGCAGCTCTGTGGCGCTTAATGGAGGTAGCTGGTGGGCTAGTTGCACCCCAGGGACCCTCAGGATTCAAGGGAGTTAATCCCCCAACTTAAAAACGCGCCACGGGGCGCGTTTGCACAATGGTGAAGGGAGGGGCTGGGCCTGAGGTGACATGTGTGCAAACACGCCCTGTGGCGCGTTTTAAGTTGAGGAATTAATACCTCTTTAATCCTGAGGGTCCCTGGGGCCAACTAGCCCACCAGGTACCTCCAGTAAGCGCCACGGAGCTGCGTTGCAGAGTGTTGTAAAAAGGGGCGTGGCCTCTGAACACCTCTCTGCAACTCAGCTCTGTGGTGCTAACTGTAGGTACCTGGTGGGCTAGTTGGGCCCCAGGGACCCTCAGGATTCAAGGGGACTTAATCCCGCAACTTAAAACGCGCCACGGGGCGCGTTTGCACACATGTCACCTCAGGCCCCCCCCTCCCTTCACCACTGTGCAAACGCGCCCCGTAGCGCGTTTTAAGAGGTAGTTTTAATCCCCCTGCCCTATTATGTACTAGGGACTTACAGAGGAGGTCATGCTAATCACAGGGGTACCCCAACGCATAGTGTTCCCTAGTGTATGTAGGTGTTTTCACTGTATTCTAAGTGTCTTTTAGCATAGCACTGGCTCTGATTAGTCAGAGTCAGTTACCACCAGTACCCATCTGAAAAAGTTGTGGGCACAGGATGATTTTGCAACAAGGCCTCTTTCTGCTCCTCTGTTGGTTCTTTCTGCACATGTCTTGCTTCTTCAAGCTCTTTTCTTCGTCTTTGTGGACTTCTGTTGCTTCTTTCTGCATTTCTTTTCCTTCTTTCTGTGCGTTTTTTCTTCTTTCTTCACATGTCCTACCTCTGTAGGCATAGTTAGAAACTAGCATTTAAAAAACCTTTGAAATTCACTTAAAAACCATAGGTTTCAGACACGTTATAGTTAGAAATTAACATTTAAAAAACCTTTGAAATTCACTGAAAAAACCATAGGTTTTAGGGACAGTTATAGTTAGTTGGACATTTCACTTGTACAAAACCATAGAAATTCCCCTGTTATAGTTAGTTCAGCTAACTATAACTCGCGCCCCCGCAATGCACTGCTGATGACGTCACATATTACATCACTCATGACATGGACAGTGACATCACTGATGACATCACTGATGACATCTCAAATTACATCACTGATGACATCACTGATGACATCATCCATGTGATAATTTCATGCATCTTCTCACACCCTAATATAACTTTTGATACACCCACTCTAAATTACAGACTGCCATTCTCAAAACCATACACACTCCAATACCAATAACTACATACCCACTCACTGATTCTTAGGTCTACACACACATATCTACTCACTCACCATTACAGTCACTCATACTTACAGTCACTCAGTACAGGACTATCATATGCACTCATACACCTATATAAACACTCACACACCGCCACTCATCCATAGAGGTACTCACACACCTAGTCAGTCATGCAAAAAATTAATCACACACCCATTTACTCACCTATACAGGTATACACACACCAGCTCACTTACTCATACAAATACTAGCACATTCTTACGCTCTTATACAATAACTGATACAAGCACACACGCATCCATACAGCCACTCTCACAATCACACACTCTCACTTATAGCCATTTAAATACTCTAACACACATATATACTGCCTTTTACATATGTAGTTACTCGCACATGTACCACTGAGATATACATTCACTCACTAACACACCCATACACACACTCACCCACCCAAGCAGTCCATCAAAGATGCACTCTTGAAATCATGCACCCAGTGAATCACCCACTCACACATCTATGTACAGAGTCATCCACACCCCACCCACACAAACACTCAGGCACACATACAGATACTCAGAGAACCAGTCAATAACCCATATAGACACTCATGTAGCTATTCGCAAATCCATGCATCCACTTACACACCAACAGACAGACGGATACAGACATTCACACAGTTTAGTCACTAACCCATGCATTCAGTAAGATACGTTTAATCACTCACTTGTAGAGTCAGTCACGCACGTACTAAATCATCCATTCAGACACTTATACACCCACTCATTCTTCAATACGCCTTTCCCTATATATATTAAACATATTTAAACTTTACAGAAACACACAGTCACTGGATGATGTCATCAGTGATGTCATCAGTGATGTCATTTGAGATGTCATCAGTGATGTCATCAGTGATGTCACTGACCATGTCATGAGTGATGTAATATGTGACGTCATCAGCAGTGCATTGCGGGACGCGAGTTATAGTTAGCTGAACTAACTATAACGGGGGAATTTCTATGGTTTTGTACGAGTGAAATGTCCAACTAACTATAACTGTCCCTAAAACCTATGGTTTTTTCAGTGAATATTTATATATACACACATATATATATATATATACATATATATACATATATTAAGTTCCACAAGTGCCCCAGGCTTTTAGGACACACTCCCCATCAGCAAATGTTATCAAAGGCAGCAGCGCAGACAGCGATACATAGGCATCAATCAGCTCGCCTAACGCGTTTCAGACAAATAACTGTCCTTGATCACAGGCACGAGCGGCAGTGAAAATGAGAGGCAAAGAACTACTGATAACGTCACAAGTACCTTTATTGGCCACAAATGAAGCCTCATGTAATGCAATGTATCATGGGATCAGTAGTCTTGAATTTAAAGCCACAGTTCATAATAATGTTCCTTCTGCCAACTCGTAAATATTTATAATTAAGCCATAAATGGGCTTCCCATGCAAAGCGTTCTTCGTTGCAAAAGTAAATGCCATCCCTATGGACCGCTCATGGCTCAATCATCCAGAGCCACCGGCCCGCTTCTTCCGCGGTGGTGCAACCCCCATGGCTAGGCTGCCATGCTTTTATTAAGTTCCACAAGTGCCCCAGGCTTTTAGGACACACTCCCCATCAGCAAATGTTATCAAAGGCAGCAGCGCAGACAGCAATACATAGGCATCAATTAGCTCGCCTAACCCGTTTCAGACAAATAACTGTCCTTGATCACAGGCACGAGCGGCAGTGAAAATGAGAGGCAAAGAACTACTGATAACGTCACAAGTACCTTTATTGGCCACAAATGAAGCCTCACGTAATGCAATGTATCATGGGATCAGTAGTCTTGAATTTAAAGCCACAGTTCATAATAATGTTCCTTCTTCCAACTCGTAAATATTCATAATTAAGCCATAAATGGGCTTCCCATGCAAAGCGTTCTTCGTTGCAAAAGTAAATGCAATGCCGATGGACCGCTCATGGCTCAATCATCCAGAGCCACGGGCCCGCTTCTTCTGCGGTGGTGCAATCCCCATGGCTAGGCTGCCGTGCTTTTATTAAGTTCCACAAGTGCCCCAGGCTTTTAGGACACACTCCCCATCAGCAAATGTTATCAAAGGCAGCAGCGCAGACAGCGATACATAGGCATCAATAAGTTCGCCTAACACGTTTCAGACAAATAACTGTCCTTGATCACAGGCACGTGCGACAGTGAAAATGAGAGGCAAAGAACTACTGATAACGTCACAAGTACCTTTATTGACCACAATTGAAGCCTCACATAATGCAATGTATCATGGGATCAGTAGTCTTGAATTTAAAGCCACAGTTCCTAATAATGTTCCTTCTGCCAACTCGTAAATATTTATAATTAAGCCATAAATGGGCTTCCCATGCAAAGCGTTCTTCGTTGCAAAAGTAAATGCCATCCCTATGGACCGCTCATGGCTCAATCATCCAGAGCCACCGGCCCGCTTCTTCCGCGGTGGTGCAACCCCCACGGCTAGGCTGCCATGCTTTTATTAAGTTCCACAAGTGCCCCAGGCTTTTAGGACACACTCCCCATCAGCAAATTTTATCAAAGGCAGCAGCGCAGACAGCGATACATAGGCATCAATAAGCTCGCCTAACACGTTTCAGACAAATAACTGTCCTTGATCACAGGCAGGTGCGACAGTGAAAATGAGAGGCAAAGAACTACTGATAACGTCACAAGTACCTTTATTGGCCACAAATGAAGCCTCACGTAATGCAAGGTATCATGGGATCAGTAGTCTTGAATTTAAAGCCACAGTTCATAATAATGTTCCTTCTGCCAACTCGTAAATATTTATAATTAAGCCATAAATGGGCTTCCCATGCAAAGCGTTCTTCGTTGCAAAAGTAAATGCCATGCCAATGGACCGCTCATGGTTCAATCATCCGGAGCCACTGTCCCGCTTCTTCCGCGGTGGTGCAATCCCCACGGCTAGGCTGCTGTGCTTTTATTAAGTTCCACAAGTGCCCCAGGCTTTTAGGCCACACTCCCCATCAGCAAATTTGATCAAAGCCAGCAGCGCAGACAGCGATACATAGGCTCCAATCAGCTCGCCTAACGCGTTTCAGACAGATAACTGTCCTTGATCACAGGCACGAGCGGCAGTGAAAATGAGAGGCAAAGAACTACTGATAACGTCACAAGTACCGGTGGCTCTGGATGATTGAGCCATGAGCGGTCCATTGGCATGGCATTTACTTTTGCAACGAAGAACGCTTTGCATGGGAAGCCCATTTATGGCTTAATTATAAATATTTACGAGTTGGCAGAAGGAACATTATTATGAACTGTGGCTTTAA
The DNA here is from genome assembly GCA_963921515.1 of Calotriton arnoldi. Classification (NCBI taxonomy): domain Eukaryota; kingdom Metazoa; phylum Chordata; class Amphibia; order Caudata; family Salamandridae; genus Calotriton; species Calotriton arnoldi. The sequence continues at coordinate 996,921 of CAWUFW010003978.1, forward strand.
ATTCAAGACTACTGATCCCATGATACATTGCATTACGTGAGGCTTCATTTGTGGCCAATAAAGGTACTTGTGACGTTATCAGTAGCTCTTTGCCTCTCATTTTCACTGCCGCTCGTGCCTGTGATCAAGGACAGTTATTTGTCTGAAACGCGTTAGGCGAGCTGATTGATGCCTATGTATCGCTGTCTGCGCTGCTGGCTTTGATCAAATTTGCTGATGGGGAGTGTGTCCTAAAAGCCTGGGGCACTTGTGGAACTTAATAAAAGCACGGCAGCCTAGGCGTGGGGATTGCACCACCGCGGAAGAAGCGGGCCGGTGGCTCTGGATGATTGAGCCATGAGTGGTCCATCGGCATGGCATTTACTTTTGCAACGAAGAACGCTTTGCATGGGAAGCCCATTTATGGCTTAATTATAAATATTTACGAGTTGGCAGAAGGAACATTATTATGAACTGTGGCTTTAAATTCAAGACTACTGATCCCATGATACATTGCATTATGTGAGGCTTCATTTGTGGCCAATAAAGGTACTTGTGACGTTATCAGTAGCTCTTTGCCTCTCATTTTCACTGCCGCTCGTGCCTGTGATCAAGGACAGTTATTTGTCTGAAACGCGTTAAGCGAGCTGATTGATGCCTATGTATCGCTGTCTGCGCTGCTGCCTTTGATAAAATTTGCTGATGGGGAGTGTGTCCTAAAAGCCTGGGGCACTTGTGGAACTTAATATATATATATATATATATATATATATATATATATATATATATATATATATATATATATATATATATATATATATATATATATATATATTATCTACTGGCGGTCGCCAGTAGATAGTTATAGTTACAACCTATTATCCATAGGAAATCCGCGACATTCTATTTGAAATAACTCTCTTGCCGGTTGACGTATCTTCGCAAAATTTTCAAACTTTATGGCCCGCTCCGGTCCGCTCCTACCCTGAAAGTCTCGGGGGATTCGTCAAGCGGGGGCCGAGAAAAAGGGGGTCCCAAAACGCGTTTTCCCCATGCAATTTTCCATAGGAAACTTTAGACACGGCTACAGCCCGAACTGCTGAACGGAATTACACCAAATTTGGCAAAGAGGTAGTTCTTGGTTCAGAAAGAACCCTTTTTTAAATGGTGTAAATCCGTTCAGTAGTTGCTGAGAAAATCAAAAGTAAAAAGATAGTGATATCTAGGGCCGCGGATCCTCCCGAGCACGAGCTGGATGTTAATTGGCTGTCAGCTGGCTGTCAACATTCCGATTCAGGAAATGTTGGCAGCCATTTTGACCGAGGGACAGAAACAAGTGCGCAAAGCGCACAAAGGGGCAGGGTAGAAACACCCTGACCCCCTAGGTCTGCTCAGGGGTCCCACAAGGAACCCCTGGGCAAAAAATTATTTTATTTTTTTTTTAAATCGGCAGGATGCGCTCAGGGAGCGCGAACCCTGCCGAAAAAAAAATCATCGAAGCGCGGTCTCCGCGCTTCGATGTTAATTGGCCCCTGGGTGGGCCAAGTCCCGGGGGCATGCTGGGGGGGTTAATTTTATGTGTGGGGGCCTCTAAGGGCCCCCAAGCCCCGGGGACCACCACCCCCGGGGCTTTATGTATAATGAAGCGGGAGGGCTCTGAGCCCTCCCGCAGCCCCGAGGACCACCACCTCCCCGGGGCTTCTCTTTAAAATTAAAAACCTGTGTGGGGGGCTCCAGCCCCCACATGCGCCCGAGGACCACCACCTCCCCGGGGCACTAAGAAAAAATTAAAATGGGGGTCCGTTTTGGACCCCAAGCCCCGGGGACCACCACCTCCCCGGGGCTGTGCACTGAATGGGAGGGGGCCGCGCGGCCCCCCTCCTGGAGCCCTTGATGGCCCTGGCGACCACCACCCCCCAGGGCCGGCTCCTGCAGTGTCCCGGGGTGCCTACCCCCGGTACACTGCTGTTTGCAATGACAGGACGGGAGCCTCACGGCTCCCGTCCTGTCATTGCAAACTTGCTTTGGATATTGGAAGAGAGAGCAGGAAACCTGCTCTCTCTTCCAATATCCAAAGCCGATTGCTTTTCCACATGGGGAGCAGCATGTTAGCTGCTCCCCATGTGTAAAGCAATGCCGGCTCCCGTAGGACACGGGGAGCCGGCGGGACTGTGGGGGGTTGGGGACCCCCCACAGTCCCCAACGAGAGGCCAGGCCCGGGGGATGGGGTCCCCGGGGCCATAAGTGGCCACGGAGGGGGCCACGCAGCCCCCTCCCCAAAGGAAAAAAAAAAAAAAAAGTGCAAGGCCGGCCCCGGGGATGGGGTCCCCGGGGCCTTAAATGGCCTGAGGAGGGGGCCACGCAGCCCCCCTCCAAATAAGAAAAAAAGAGGCCATGCCCCGGGGGATGGGGTCCCCGGGGCCAATACAGGCCCAGGGAAGGGGGGCCACGCGGCCCCCTTCCCGTTTTTTTTTTTTTATTTTAATTTAAAAAAAAGGGGTAAGGCCCTGGGGGATGGGGTCCCCAGGGCCTAAAAATAGGAAAAAGGAAGGGGGGCCACACAGCCCTCCTTCAGGGGAAAAAAAAAAAACGATCGGGCCGCAGGCCCCGCCCCCTTCCTTCACCACTCTGCAAACGCGCCCCTGGCGCGTTTGCAGAGGAGAACGAATTCCCCTTGAATACTGGGGGTCCTGGGGGCCAACTAGCCCACCAGGAACCTCCAGTATGCGCCAGGGGGCTGCCTTGCAGAGAGGTGTACAGAGGCCACGCCCCTTTTACACCTCTCTGCAACGCAGCTCTGTGGCGCTTTTTGGAGGTATATGGTGGGCTAGTTGCACCCCAGGGGCCCTCAGGATTCAAGGGGAGTTAATCCCCCGACTTAAAACGCGCCACGGGCGCGTTTGCACAGTGGTGAAGGGAGGGGGCGGGGCTTCAGGTGACATGTGTGCAAACAGGCCCCGTGGCTCATTTTAAGATGGGGAATTAAATCCCCTTCAATCCTGAGGGTCCCTGAGGGCCAACTAGCCCAACAGGTACGTCCAGAAAGCGCCACAGAGCTGCGTTGCAGAGAGGTGTAAAAGGGGTGTGGCCTCTGTACATGTCTCTGCAACGCAGCCCCTGGCGCATACTGGAGGTTCCTGGTGGGCTAGTTGGCCCGTAGGGACCCTCATGATTCAAGGGGACTTAATCCCCCAAATTAAAACGCGCCACGGGGCACGTTTGCACAGATGTTACCTCAGGCCCCGCCCCTCCCTTCACCATTGTGCAAATATTCCTCTAAAATCAGCCGAAATCCGAATTCTGATTTACTCACCTGTTATCAGGAGAGACCTCAGTGCTGCATCTTTCAGCCCAGTACTGGTCCTGAAAAGTAATTTTAACCGTACTTACCGGTAACTTGAATTTCCTTCATAGGCTAACATTGACTGGTTTCACTTGGAAATTCTTCTAAGTGTGGAGTTTTGGAACTTTAAAATATTCCTCTAAAATCAGCCGAAATCCGAATTCCGATTTACTCACCTGTTATCAGGAGAGACCTCAGTGCTGCATCTTTCAGCCCAGTACTGAATCCTCAAAAGTAATTTTAACCGTACTTACCGGTAACTTGAATTTCCTTCATAGGCTAACATTGACTGGTTTCACTTGGAAATTCTTCTAAGTGTGGAGTTTTGGAACTTTAAAATATTCCTCTAAAATCAGCCGAAATACGAATTCCGATTTACTCACCTGTTATCAGGAGAGACCTCAGTGCTGCATCTTTCAGCCCAGTACTGATCCTCAAAAGTAATTTTAACCGTACTTACCGGTAACTTGAATTTCCTTCCATAGGATATCATTGCCTGCTTTTTGCTGAAAAAGTTTCTAAGTGTTGATTTTTGAAACATACAAATATTCCTCTAAAATCAGCCGAAATCCGAATTCTGATTTACTCACCTGTTATCAGGAGAGACCTCAGTGCTGCATCTTTCAGCCCAGTACTGGTCCTGAAAAGTAATTTTAATCGTACTTACCAGTAACTTGAATTTCCTTCCATAGGCTAACATTGACTGGTTTCACTTGGAAATTCTTCTAAGTGTGGAGTTTTGGAACTTTAAAATATTCCTCTAAAATCAGCCGAAATCCGAATTACGATTTACTCACCTGTTATCAGGAGAGACCTCAGTGCTGCATCTTTCAGCCCAGTACTGGTCCTGAAAAGTAATTTTAACCGTACTTACCGGTAACTTGAATTTCCTTCATAGGCTAACATTGACTGGTTTCACTTGGAAATTCTTCTAAGTGTGGAGTTTTGGAACTTTAAAATATTCCTCTAAAATCAGCCGAAATACGAATTCCGATTTACTCACCTGTTATCAGGAGAGACCTCAGTGCTGCATCTTTCAGCCCAGTACTGGTCCTGAAAAGTAATTTTAATCGTACTTACCAGTAACTTGAATTTCCTTCCATAGGCTAACATTGACTGGTTTCACTTGGAAATTCTTCTAAGTGTGGAGTTTTGGAACTTTAAAATATTCCTCTAAAATCAGCCGAAATCCGAATTACGATTTACTCACCTGTTATCAGGAGAGACCTCAGTGCTGCATCTTTCAGCCCAGTACTGGTCCTGAAAAGTAATTTTAACCGTACTTACCGGTAACTTGAATTTCCTTCATAGGCTAACATTGACTGGTTTCACTTGGAAATTCTTCTAAGTGTGGAGTTTTGGAACTTTAAAATATTCCTCTAAAATCAGCCGAAATACGAATTCCGATTTACTCACCTGTTATCAGGAGAGACCTCAGTGCTGCATCTTTCAGCCCAGTACTGGTCCTGAAAAGTAATTTTAATCGTACTTACCAGTAACTTGAATTTCCTTCCATAGGCTAACATTGACTGGTTTCACTTGGAAATTCTTCTAAGTGTGGAGTTTTGGAACTTTAAAATATTCCTCTAAAATCAGCCGAAATCCGAATTACGATTTACTCACCTGTTATCAGGAGAGACCTCAGTGCTGCATCTTTCAGCCCAGTACTGGTCCTGAAAAGTAATTTTAACCGTACTTACCGGTAACTTGAATTTCCTTCATAGGCTAACATTGACTGGTTTCACTTGGAAATTCTTCTAAGTGTGGAGTTTTGGAACTTTAAAATATTCCTCTAAAATAAGCCGAAATACGAATTCCGATTTACTAACCTGTTATCAGGAGAGACCTCAGTGCTGCATCTTTCAGCCCAGTACTGATCCTGAAAAGTAATTTTAACCGTACTTACCAGTAACTTGAATTTCCTTCCATAGGATATCATTGTCTGGTTTTCAGCAGAAAAGTTTCAAAGTGTCGATTTTCACAAACTACAAATATTCCTAAAAAATCGCCTGTATGACTTAAACGCATTCTTTCAACTGTTTACAGGAGATGCACCAGTGCTGGATCCAGGATCCAACACTGAGTAAGAAAAAGTAACGATAACAGTTTTTAACTTCTAAGTGAATTTCCTTCCATAGGATAACATTGGTGATTCTATGAGAAAAAGTTTCTAAGTGTGAACTTTTAAAGTACAATAATATTCCTTAAAAATCACGACTGTAACCAAAACGCTTTTACTCAACTGTTTACAGGAGATGTCCCAGGACTGAATCTAAGATCCAGTAATGTGGTTAGAAAAGTAATCCATAAAGTAACTAATTGCATTTAACTAGAAATTCACATTGAGCTGAATGTTGCATTGTGTTTGAAAATGTGTTGCCCATTGCAACAACTGTAACTACTGTACTTAAAAGTCTATTGCCTATGTGCAAAGTAATTAAACTAAAGTAATTCATTCTGAGAAAGTATTTTTTGTAATGTAATGTATAATGTAATTACAATGTAATTTAAAAAATAAAATATGTAAAAAAATTGTTTCTAAAAATTTGAAATCAGTATGAAAAAAATTTATATAACAATTAATACATTTAAAAATTGTCATTTACAAATCCTTTGAAATTCACTGAAAAAACTGTAGGTTTCAGACATGTTATAGTTACAAATTAGCATTTAAAAACCTTTGAAATTCACTGAAAAAACCATAGGTTTCAGGGACGTTATAGTTACAAATTAGCATTTAAAAAACCTTTGAAATTCACTGAAAAAACCATAGGTTTTAGGGACAGTTATAGTTAGTTGGACATTGCACTCGTACAAAACCCGTGAAATTCCCCCGTTATAGTTAGTCCAGCTAACTATAACTCGCGCCCCGCAATGCACTGCTGATGACGTCACATATTACATCACTCATGACATGGTCATGCTACTGATGACATCACTGATGACATCTCAAATGACATCACTGATGACATCATCCACGTGATAATCTCATGCACCTCCTCACACCCTAATATAACCTTTGATACACCCACTCTAAATTACAGACTGCCATTCGCAAAACCATAGACACTCCAACACCAATAACTACATACCCACTCACTGATTCTTAGGTCTACGCACACATCCACTCACTCACCCGTACAGTCACTCATACTTACGGTCACTCAGTACAGGACTATCATATGCACTCATACTCCTATATAGACACTCAAACACCGCCACTCATCCATAGAGGTACTCACACACCTAGTCAGTCATGCAAATAATTAAACACACTACCATTTACTCACCTATACAGTTATACACACACCAGATCACTTACTCATACAAATAGTAGCACATTCTTACGCTCTTATACAATCACTGATACAAGCACACACTCATCCATACAGCCACTATCACAATCACTCACTCTCGCTTATAGCTATTTATATACTCCAACACACATATATACTGCCTTTCACATATGTAGTTACTCACACATGTACCACTGGGACATACATTCACTCACTAACACACTCTTACACACACTTACCCACCCATACAGTCTATCACAGTTGCACTCTTGAAACCATCCACCCAGTGAATCACCCACTCACACATCTATGCACAGAGTTGCACACACCCTCCCACACAAACACTCAGGCACCCATACAGATACTCAGACAAGCATTCAATAACTCATATAGACACTCATGTAGCTATTCACAAACACATGCAGCCACTTACACAGCAACAGACAGACGGATACAGACATTCACCCAGTTTAGTCACTAACCCATGCATTCAGTAAGATACGTTAAATCACTCACTTATAGAGTCAGTCACGCACCTACTAAATCATCCATACAGACACTTACACACCCACTCATTCTTCAATACGTCTTTTCCTATATATATTAAAAATATTTAAACTTTACAGAAACACACAGTCACTGGATGATGTCATCAGTGATGTCATCAGTGATGTCATTTGAGATGTCATCAGTGATGTCATCAGTGATGTCACTGACCATGTCATGAGTGATGTAATATGTGACGTCATCAGCAGTGCATTGTGGGGCGCGAGTTATAGTTAGCTGGACTAACTATAACGGGGGAATTTCACGGGTTTTGTACGAGTGCAATGTCCAACTAACTATAACTGTCCCTAAAACCTATGGTTTTTTCAGTGAATATATATATATATATATATATATATATATATATATATATATATATTATCTACTGGCGGTCGCCAGTAGATAGTTATAGTTAAAACCTATTATCCATAGGAAATCCGCGACATTCTATTTAAAATAACGTTGGCGCCGGTTGACGAATCTTCGCGAAAGTTTCCAACTTGTTGGGGCGCTCCGGTCCGCTCCTATCCTGAAAGTCTCGGGTGATACGTCAAGCGGGGGCTGAGAAAAAGGGGGTCCCAAAACGCGTTTTCCCCATTCATTTTTCCATAGGAATCTTTAGTCGCAGCTACAGCCCGAACTGCTGAACGGAATTACACCAAATTTGGCAAAGAGGTAGCCCTTGTTTCAGTGTCGTGCCTTTTGCTTAAATGGTGTAAATCCGTTCAGTAGTTCCTGAGAAAATCAAAAGTAAAGTCACATATATATCTGGGCGGAGCCTAACCACACATGTCATCGTGAGATCTGATTGGCTGTCAGCACTTCATCCTGGAATTACTGGCAGCCATCTTGGGACCAATATAAATGATAGTACCTCATTGAAATGCATTGTAGTGAATAGAAGATTTTGAGGGTCACCAAAAGGAGAACTATAAAGGGTGATAACAGGCTTTAGTTACATTAGAATTTATTTGTTGATGGTACCATACTAATTTTAGGAATTGTGGTGTATTCTAAGGTGATTTTACCATGTGAAAAACCTTCTGCTGGGATATCATGAATCATGTTTGAGAGAACACTATTTTCACATGCTTGTCCCATGGAGGTTTGGAAGGTGCTCCAGAAGCTAAAATGAGAGCATATTATCTGTAAATTCACATTATCTTTCTCAGTCATGTGAGAATGAAGTCTGACATTCTCAGTAAAACATGTACATCCAACAAGGGCAGAGACTGTCAGTTGATTCCTTTGTGTTCTACTGAAGCTTCCCAGAGTGTTCTAAAGAACAACTAGAGCGCTAACAGCCTTACTTATGACAAAAGTATGGCACACCTGAAGCCATCTTGATTGGAATAAACTGGTAACACTTAAAACATTTAATTTAAAAAGGAACAAAATGATGGGGTTCATTTTGTCATAGAAATTATGGTTAGTGCTGTAGAAAGAAAAATTAGGACATATTTCAAGTGTGATCTCAAATATCTTCCTGTTATATTTCAACAGGAGCAGCCTGCCAGTTGATGCCTTTGTGTTCTACTGCAGCTTCCCAGAGTGTTCTAAAGAACAACTAGAGTGCTAACAGCCTTACTTATGACAAAAGTATGGCACACCTGAAGCCATCTTGATTGGAATAAACCGGTAACACTTAAAACATTTAATTTAAAAAGGAACAAAATGAGGGGTTCTTTTGAAATAGAAATTATGGTTAGTGCTGCAAAAAGAAAAATTAGGGCATGTTTTAAGTGAGATCTCAAATCCTCTTCTATTTCATTAGAAAATTCTGACATGCAGACTGAAACAATCACTTTCAATACCAGCAGCAGACTACCAGTTAACTCCCTGGTGAGCAGTAGCTTTACTCCAGTGATCTAATGAGCAACTAGAGTGCTAACATTCTGATTTTATGGCAGATGTGAGGCACATCTGAATGCCTTCTTGATGGAATCAAAGTAAAAACTGAAAGCATTTCCTACTGAGGAGACTGCAGTAAATGAAGAAATTAGGAAACTTCATAACAAAGAAGTCTTCCAAGATGGCCACCAGTGAAAAAAGAGCCCAAATGTAGCACAAATATTACCCAGATGTAGCCCACATATAGCCCAATGACAAAAGTGTGCAAAACACTTTTTATTTTTAGTTTTTTGCAGTTTTATGTAGTGCAGACTGGTCAGGTATTGGAGCATTGCATCTTAAAACATGACCCCCTACACTACAAAAACACCACTGCACTACCTTAAACCCTAAAACACTACCCCCAGCACGACCCCCTACACTACACAAGCACCACTGCACTATCCTAAACCCTAAAACACTACCCCCAGCACGACCCCCTACACTACCCAAACACCACTGCACTAACCTAAATCCTAAAACACTACCACCAGCACGACCCCCTACACTACCCAAACACCACTGCACAACCCTAAAACATGACCCCCTACACTACACAAACACCACTGCACTACCTAAACCCTAAAACACTACCCCAGCATGACCCCCTACACTACACAAGCACCACTGCACTACCCTAAACCCTAAAACACTACCCCCAGCACGACCCCCTACACTACACAAGCACCACTGCACTACCCTAAACCCTAAAACACTACCCCAGCACGACCCCTACACTACCCAAACACCACTGCACTAACCTAAATCCTAAAACACTACCCCAGCACGACCCCCTACACTACCCAAACACCACTGCACTACCCTAAAACATGACCCCCTACACTACACAAACACCACTGCACTACCCTAAACCCTAAAACACTACCCCAGCACGACCCCCTACACTACACAAGCACCACTGCACTATCCTAAACCCTAAAACACTACCCCAGCACGACCCCCTACACTGCCCGAACACCACTGCACTGCCCTAAACCCTGAAACATCACCCCCAGCACGACCCCCTACACTGCCCGAGCACCACTGCACTGCCCTAAACCCTGAAACACCACCCCTAGCACGACCCCCTACACTGCCCGAACACCACTGCACTGCCCTAAACCCTGAAACACCAGCCCCAGCACGACCGCCTACACTGCCCGAACACCACTGCACTGCCCTAAACCCTGAAACACCAGCCCCAGCATGACCCCCTACACTGCCCAAACACCACTGCACTGCCCTAAACCATGAAACACTACCCCCAGCAAGACCCCCTACACTGCCCGAACACCACTGCACTGCCCTAAACCCTGAAACATCACCCCCAGCAAGACCCCCTACACTGCCCGAACACCACTGACCTAAACCCTGAAACACCACCCCGTGCATGACCCCCTACACTGCCCGAACACCACTGCACTGCCCTAAACCCTGAAACACCACCCCCAGCAGGACCCCCTACACTGCCCGAACACCACTGCACTGCCCTAAACCCTGAAACACCACCCCCTGCACAACCCCCTACACTGCTCGAACACTACTGCACGGCCCTAAACCCAGAAACACCATCCCCAGCACGACCCCCTATACTGCACGAACACCACCGCACTGCCCTAAACCCTGAAACACTACCCCCAGCAAGACCCCCTACACTGCCCGAACACCACTGCACTGCCCTAAACCCTGAAACATCACCCCCAGCAAGACCCCCTACACTGCCCGAACACCACTGCCCTAAACCCTGAAACACCACCCCCAGCAAGACCCCTACACTGCCCGAACACCACTGCACTGCCCTAAACCCTGAAACACCAGCCCCAGCACGACCCCGTACACTGCCTGAACACCACTGCACTGCCCTAAACCCTGAAACACCACCCCTGCACGACCCCCTTCACTGCCCGAACACCACTGTACTGCCCTAAACCCTGAAACCCCACCCCCAGCATGACCCCCTACACTGCCAGAACACCACTGCACTGCCCTAAACCCTGAAACACCACCCCTGCACGACCCCCTACACTGCCCGAACACCACTGCACTGCCCTAAACCCTGAAACACCACCCCCAGCACGACCCCCTACACTGCCCGAACACCACTGCACTGCCCTAAACCCTGAAACACCACCCCCAGCACGACCCCTACACTGCCCGAACACCACTGCACTGCCCTAAACCCTGAAACACCAGCCCCAGCACAACCCCGTACACTGCCCGCACACCACTGCACTGCCCTAAACCCTGAAACACCAGCCCCAGCACAACCCTGTACACTGCCCGAACACCACTGCAATGCCCTAAACCCTGAAACACCAGCCCCAGCACGACCGCCTACACTGCCCGAAAACTACTGCACTGCCCTAAACCCTGAAACACCACCCCCAGCAAGACTACCTACACTGGCCAAACACCACTGCACCTCCCTAAACCCTGAAACACCACCCCCTGCACGACCCCCTACACTGCCCAAACACTACTGCCCTGCCCTAAACCCTGAAACACCACCCCTCAGCACGACACCCTACACTGCCCGAACACCACTGCACTGCCCTAAACCCTGAAACACCAGCCCCAGCAAGACCCCTACACTGCCCGAACACCACTGCATTGCCCTAGACTCTGAAACACCAGCCCCAGCAAGACCCCCTACACTGCCCGAACACCACTGCACTGCCCTAAACCCTGAAACACCAGCCCCAGCATGACCCCTACACTGCCCGAACACCACTGCACTGCCCTAAACCCTGAAACACCAGCCCCAGCACGACCCCCTACACTGCCCGAACACCACTGCACTGCCCTAAACCCTGAAACACCAGCCCCAGCACGACTCCCTACACTGCCCGAACACCACTGCACTGCCCTAAACCCTGAAACACCAGCCCCAGCACCACCCCCTACAATGCCCGAACACGACTGCACTGCCCTAAACCCTGAAACACCACCCCTGCACCGCCCCCTACACTGCCCGAACACCACTGCACTGCCCTAAACCCTGAAACACCACCCCCTGCACGACCCCCTACACTGCCCTAACACCACTGCACTGCCCTAAACCCTGAAACACCACCCCCTGCACCACCCCCTACACCGCCCGAACACCACTGCACTGCCCTAAACCCTGAAACACCACCCCTGCACCGCCCCTACACTGCCCGAACACCACTGCACTGCCCTAAACCCTGAAACACCACCCCCAGCATGACCCCCTTTACTGCTAGAACACCACTGCCCCAAACCCTGAGACACCACCCCCAGCATGACCCCCTACACTGCCCGAACACCACTGCCCTAAACCCTGAAACACCACCCCTGCACGACCCCCTACACTGCCCGAACACCACTGCACTGCCCTAAACCCTGAAACACCCCCTGCACGACCCCCTACACTGCCCGAACACCACTGCACTGCCCTAAACCCTGAAACACCACCCCCAGCACGACCCCCTACACTGCCCGAACACCACTGCACTGCCCTAAACCCTAAAACACCACCCCCAGCACGACCCCCTACACTGCCCGAACACCACTGCACTGCCCTAAACCCTAGAACACTACCCCCAGCATGACCCCCTACACTACCCGAACACCACTGCACTACCCTAAACCCTAAAATACTCCCCCAGCATGACACCCTACACTACCCGAACACCACTGCACTGCCCTAAACCCTAAAACACTCCCCCAGCACGACCCCTACACTACCTAAACACCACTGCAATGCCCTAAACCCTAAAACACTACTCCCGCAAGACCCCTACACTACCCAAATACCAATGCACTACCCTAATCCCTAAAACACTACCCCCGCACAACCCCTACACTATCCAAAGACCACTGCACTACCCTAAACTCTAAAACAATACCCCGCACGACTCCCTACACTACCCAAAGACCGCTGCACTACCCTAAACCCTAAAACACGACCTCCTACACTACACAAACACCACTGCACTACCCTAAACCCTAAAAACTACCTCCACCACGAACCCCTACACTACCCAAACACCACTGCACTATCCTAAACCATAAAACACTACCCCAGCAGTACCCCTACGCTACCCAAACACCACTGCACTACCCTAAACCCTAAAACACTACCCCCAGCAGTACCCCCTACACTACCCAAACACCATTGCACTACCCTAAACCCTAAAACACTACCCCCAGCAGTATCCCCTACACTACCCAAACACCACTGCACTACCCTAAACCCTAAAACCCTAAAACACTAACCCCAGCACGACCCCCTACACTACCCAAACACCACTGTACTACCCTAAACCCTATAACACTCCCCCAGCACGACTCCCTACACTACCCAAACACCACTGCACTACCCTAAACCCTAAATCTACCCCCAGCATGACCCCCTACACTACACAAACACCACTGCACTACCCTAAACCCTAAAACACTATCCCCAGCACGACCCTCTTCACTACCTAAACACAACTGCACAATTTGTTACAGGCGTTGCAACGCAGGCCTGTGGTGCTTACTGGAAGTACCTGGTGGGCTAGTTGGGCCCCAGGGACTCTCAGGATTCAAGGTGACCTAATCCCCCAACTTAAAATGCGCCACAGGGCGCGTTTGCACAGTGGTGAAGGGAGGGGGCGGGGCCTCAGGTGACATGTGCGCAAACGCCCTGTGGTGCGTTTTAAGTTGGGGAGTTTATTCCCTTTGAATCCTGGAGGCCAACTAGCCCACCAGGTACCTTCAGTAAGCACAACAGAGTTGCGTTGCAGAGAGGTGAAAAAGGTGCGTGGCCTCGGAACGCCTCTCTGCAACTAAGCTCTGTGGTCCTAACTGTAGGTACCTGGGGGCTAGTTGGGCCCCAGGGACCCTCAGGATTCAAGGGGACTTAATCCCGCAACTTAAAACGCGCCACGGGGCGCGTTTGCACACATGTCACCTCAGGCCCCCTCCCTTCACCACTGTGCAAACGCGCACTGGCTCTGGTTAGTCAGAGTCAGTTACCACCAGTACCCGTCTGAAAAAGTTGTGGGCACAGGATGATTTTGCAACAAGGCCTCTTTCTGCTCCTCTGTTGGTTCTTTCTGCACATCTTTTGCTTCTTTCTGTGCGTTTTTCTTCTTTCTTCACATGTCCTACCTCTGTTGGCATAGTTAGAAACTAGCATTTAAAAACCTTTGAAATTCACTTAAAAATCATAGGTTTCAGGCACGTTATAGTTAGAAATTAGCATTTAAAAAACTTTGAAATTCACTGAAAAAACCATAGGTTTCAGGCACGTTATAGTTAGAAATTAGCATTTAAAAAACCTTTGAAATTCACTGAAAAAACCATAGGTTTCAGGCACGTTATAGTTAGAAATTAGCATTTAAAAAACCTTTGAAATTCACTGAAAAAACCATAGGTTTCAGACACGTTATAGTTAGAAATTAGCAATTAAAAAACCTTTGAAATTCACTGAAAAAACCATAGGTTTTAGGGACAGTTATAGTTAGTTGGACATTGCACTCGTACAAAACCCGTGAAATTCCCCTGTTATAGTTAGTTCAGCTAACTATAACTCGCGCCCCGCAATGCACTGCTGATGACATCACATATTACATCACTCATGACATGGTCAGTGACATCACTGATGACATCACTGATGACATCATCCATGTGATAATTTCATGCATCTTCTCACACCCTAATATAACTTTTGATACACCCACTCTAAATTACAGACTGCCATTCTCAAAACCATAGACACTCCAACACCAAAAACTACATACCCACTCACTGATTCTTAGGTCTACACACACATCCACTCACTCACCTGTACAGTCACTCATACTTACAGTCACTCAGTACAGGACTATCAAACAATACCTATATAAACACTCACACACCGCCACTCATCCATAGAGGTACTCACACACCTAGTCAGTCATGCAAAAATTAATCACACACCCATTTACTCACCTATACAGTTATACACACACCAGTTCACTTACTCATACAAATACTAGCACATTCTTACGCTCTTATACAATAACTGATACAAGCACACACGCATCCATACAGCCACTCTCACAATCACACACTCTCACTTATAGCCATTTAAATACTCTAACACACATATATACTGCCTTTTACATATGTAGTTACTCGCACATGTACCACTGAGATATACATTCACTCACTAACACACCCATACACACACTCACCCACCCAAGCAGTCCATCACAGATGCACTCTTGAAATCATGCACCCAGTGAATCACCCACTCACACATCTATGTATAGAGTCACACACACCCCACCCACACAAACACTCAGGCAGCCATACAGATACTCAGAGAACCAATCAATAACCCATATAGACACTCATGTAGCTATTCGCAAATCCATGCATCCACTTACACACCAACAAACAGACGGATACAGACATTCACACAGTTTAGTCACTAACCCATGCATTCAGTAAGATACGTTTAATCACTCACTTGTAGAGTCAGTCACTCACGTACTAAATCATCCATTCAGACACTTATACACCCACTCATTCTTCAATACGCCTTTCCCTATATATATTAAATATATTTAAACTTTACAGAAACACACAGTCACTGGATGATGTCATCAGTGATGTCATCAGTGATGTCATTTGAGATGTCATCAGTGATGTCATCAGTGATGTCACTGACCATGTCATGAGTGATGTAATATGTGACGTCATCAGCAGTGCATTGCGGGGCGCGAGTTATAGTTAGCTGAACTAACTATAACAGGGGAATTTCACGGGTTTTGTACGAGTGCAATGTCCAACTAACTATAACTGTCCCTAAAACCTATGGTTTTTTCAGTGAATATATATATATATATATATATACCTGGCAGCCCGATCTAATCAATCAAGGCCGGATACAGACTCCAGTTTCTTGTGCGAAGAAAGTTTATTAGTGCAACTTGTCCACCATTACGCATTTCGGCCAAGCCTGGCCTTTCCCACATATATTGGCCGAAATGCTTAATGGTGGACAAGTTGCACTAATAAAATAAGTTATACAACATACAATACAAATACAAAACAACATAAAAATTATAAAGAATTCAATAACTAATATAATTAATTTCACCAATATACAAACTAGTTAAATATTAAAACCCCAAAGATCACAGTTACAAAAACGTATTTAAATATTATAAAAATAAAAAGTAATAGAAACAATATTAATTATCAAAAATAAACAAATAATAATATAAAACCTATTTTACCAATATTAGAAAAAATGTCTAACTCCTAAAAGATTAGATTTACCATTCCCACTCAACTTCAGACAACAGTAGGGAAAGTGTTGGACTTCAGAGGGGTTTCATTAACTATTCCCACTGCAATATAAACAACAGTAGGAACGTGTTGGACTACAGAGGGATTAGATTTATTATTCCCACTCCAGTCTAATAAACAACAGGGAACTTGTTGGATTTTGAAGGGTTTAAGCAACAGTAGGTAAAGTGATTAACTTCAAAAGGATTACATAAATAAATACAAGTCCTATAAATGTAATAAACGTTTTTTGACACTTAATATAAACTATAATATAATTACAGTATACAGAAAATAAATTTATATATACAATTAAAAAGATCAATATATAAATTAAAATAGAAAGAAAGGAATAAATACAATTACATATAACATCAACTTCTACCAATAAAATAACTAAGGGGCCCATTACGATGGCGGGCGGAAGCACTACCGCCGTGCTGGCGGATGCAAAAACCACCAGTTATCGCCGGCACGCAGCAGTCCACACGCCCGCCCGATTACGATGCGAAAAGCAGGCCAAACACCGCCGGCAAGCCAGCAACACCGTCCGCCATCAAAGTGCGCCCGCACACGTAGCGGCGCAGCACAACTGACACACACCGTCCGACGAAACACGTCCCGCCCGGCGCATAAATTACGATGCCGCAAACAAACGGCTCCCACGGCAAAGAGACACCGCACGTGAAAGAGAGGCGGAAACACGGACGCAGAGCACGGACAACGAAGAAGCGGCACCCCGGGCATGAATCCAGCACTGCAGGCCCTTCCCATGCTTCTGCTGATGCACCACCAAGGACGCAACGTACCGCGGAGACGCAGGTAGGCACACACACAACAAGTGCACGCAAACAGCGCACACAGTGCAAGGGCGGAAAAGCGGACAACCCCCCACCAGCGCGTGCACACTACACATCCACCATTGCATCCACATATGACACACAGGCCAAATCCTAACATCGCGGAACACATGTGTACACACCACCTGGGACTAGGAACCAACCACCCCGTCACGGCCCCAAAGCGCCGATGACGCCGCCACACATGCGCACAACGCAGAGGCCAACCGCAGCGCCATGTATGCGTCGCACACAGACACAGGGACACAACCAAGCAGCACACACATCAGCCCCACCCCGAACGCACATGACACGTGACAGGCCGGCCACAGACATGTCCCCAACGCCCAATTCACGGACAACACCCAACGCCACACAACCGACGCACACATGTCAGTGAAGTCACGCAACAGCAGGACACACCCCAGTGTAACAAACATGGCGAAGCACACAGCGGCGGCAACACCAACTAGGAGAAGCAGGGCCCCTTCGGGAAGAGGAACGCCAGTACCACACTGAAAAACCCATACCACCCTGCACATATGAACAAGACACATGAAACGGAACACCAAAGAGCCCGGGGACCGACAACAGGTGGCCCAAGAATTACATCCACACACAAGGCCCAACGCAGAGCGGAAAGGCAGCCTGCCGCCCACACAAGGGAGAGCAGACAGCACTGAATGACCTTCCATTCCAACTCCGAAACCACAGCCCTACGACAGAAGCCGGTGAATACAGCCATTGTCCAAGAATAGACCAACACAGGCATGCCGAGGAGACCGACCACACGGCAGATAGCGCATATCACAGAAGCACACAACGGACGGGGAAGAAAGAAGAAAACACTCCCCCATGTCGGCCACATGCAAGTTAATTGGAAGGAGTCACACAGCACTGACCTTGAACTGTCTGAGAAGCATGTGGGAAGAGGGCCCGTGTCCTCCAAACAAGCCAACAGAACACAAGTCCTGTCTCCCTACGACTACACAGAGCTCACAGCAACCTCGGAGCATGCACATTGCAGACTGCACACACAGCCGGAGCACGCCACCACAACGCACCGCTGCGAAATGGCAACCGCAACACACCTACCCAACTACGCCGAAGAGCTCAAGCTGTACCAAACCAGCACGATACATACATTGGGATGCGATCTCCTGTCCCTGCTGAACGTAAGTTACCGACTGACTTACCGCATCACATTGTTCAGCTGCGTCATGCCCGTCTTCTACTGTCGGAGGTGTCCCTACCAGCATCCCGTCGAGATATGCCTCTCCAACCCGGCATGTCTGAAGGCGGACCTGCTACCACTACTCCTCCCTCTGGACGCACACGACAGGGCCTGCTCTGCCTATGGGGGCATGGCGTATGTGGCCAACATCGCACGCGCACTGAAATGGAACCACTTTGCCTCCACACGACGGATCATCGAGAACAGCTACATCGAATGTCACCCAGCATGCCCCATCATGGTCCTCCAAGGGACAACCTACGAACAACACCTTGACAGCCACCATCCGCTTCATTGGCTGGCAAACATGTACACCACCAATGACATGGAAGCCCTGCTGGACGGCATCGCATACCTGACAACCTGTAAATACGTCGGACCACAACGCAGGTTCCCCGAGTGACCTATGAAGTCCAACCCCGCACCCATGCTCAGCTTCCGCACGGACTGGCCAGTCACCACCACAACAGCCATACCAAACGACCGGCAACTGTAACCACACCATCAACGACATCGCCATGACATCGGATATGACCGGGACATGCACACTGTTCCCCATCACATCCAGGAACACCGCATGCATCGTGGGAGGCAGTGGCATGGGCTCTGTGCATCGCACCCACATGGACGGAACTGCACGAACAACCAGGACACGACATGGATCCAGCGCACATGGACACACACACCGCTCAGTGGACATGAATAGGTCGCCTGGAGTCTGTGGGTGCTGCACCCCTCCCACCCCCGCCCCGGGAATCCCATACCAGGACCTTTGCATGGACGACAAGTGCATACAACAACAACACGACCCCAGTGACTGTGACATGTCCAGTAACCACCACAGTGCAACAACAAGTGGCACGCCGCTGCATGCACGCAAGCACATGCCCTGATGTCATCTCACATGCACGCGTGCATGAGGAACAACCGCAGCAAACCTGTCACATGGAACTGAGATGGACTGTGCCCATGATGCCGAGCGGTCTGGTAGGCTACATGTATACCGTCTGTGTCAAAGTCCGCAGCTCCGCAGCTATACGTAAATGTACATTAGCACAGCCTTGGCCAAGCAGATGTAACCCCACACCCTATCCCATTTGTAATCATGCTCAGTATATCCTCAATATGTATTCCGCTGCCAGTAGTGTCCACTATACTGCATCACAGAGGACAGAAGACTCAATATAATGTTTGAAACCAGAACTGTCTCCGCTGACTCATTTCACATGTACGAATGAGAGAGGATGAGAGTATGTGAAGTACACGGCAGTCGTGACATGACCATGTAGTCCACTGGTATTGGATGTCAACTGAGTAGCACTACTGTGGAAGACACACATGTGTCGTGTGAAGTCGTATGGACGCAGTGCTCAGGTGGGTGGGTGCGACGGGTAGATGCGCACATGCCAAGTTGGAGCACGCCGTGTTGGGAGGGCTCATGAACAGTACACCACCGCTTCCCTGGGCATTGTGAGAGGACACCTGTCGGGGGGAGTGAACACGTGTGTGCACAGCAGCCGGGCACACGTACAAAGCGGTACCAGGCGCACCTCAGCCCACCCTCTGTGGACGAGCTGGATCCTGTTGTGCGCCCGCCATGCCCCTTGACAAGGCACACACAGCCCCAGTCGACCAGGTGTAACCCCAACATAGTCAATCCGCACAGGCGATACAGGGCACGGGATGGCAGTGGAGCATGGTGTGTGAGAGGTCTCCTCGCGCTCCTCCTGCTCATATCACGCAGGCAATAGAACCTCAACGTCCAGCATGGCAAAAAGTCAAATGGAAGTGTAGGGGGGACGCACCACAGCACGAGCAGCACTGACGTCACGGGAGGTGGCTCGCACCATCCCATCCATTGCCCATCATACCAACCACGCCACATGCCATTGCGACTAAGTGCAAGCGCGTGCGCCACCACCCCTGAGCCCTCCCCAGAGAGGCCAAAGAGTGAATGTGTGGGCCATCAGCCACAGACGGACGCGGCATGGCCGCAAGGGCAGCCACAGCCACTGGGTGTCGCAGGTGGCGGATCCGGAAGGCGAAGACTGTGATGCATAGTCCATGCAGGCCGGGTCTCCATTTGGGGCACCACGCAGGTGGACGGTGTCCCGCCACACATCATACCCTGAGACAGCCCACTCGTGCAACTGGACCCACACATACACTCCTTGCCCTCTCTGGTGCGAGCTTGGGGCTGCCTGTGCAAGCGCTAGCCTCGCAGGTGAGCATGCATATTGGGGGGCGAGGGGAGGACATGAGGGCTGGGGCGAAGATGACTGTATCACTGTCAGTTAGTACAAGGGATGACCCAGATGTGGAAAGGAAGAGACGTGTCCCGTGTGTACTGCAACTAGTCGCCAATCCAACTACCCCCCATGTCCGGAATGTAAGCCCGCACCTAGGCCCGCCCATCCGCCACATCGAACATACCACCAGCACGACAACCTTCCCATTCGAAACACTGACTGGGGGTGGCGACCAGTGAACAATCATGTGTAGCCTACCCACGCGTACATGTGGGCCCTCCATGATCCATGTCACCTGCGGCAAAGACATGACATGCGCAATGAGGGAAGTGAGGAGAGCTGTCCGCCCCACGCGCAGAAGGTGCATCAGCTCCACAGACCCAGCAGCGAGTCCAGCAGGGGTCACATGTGCAGGGGCAGCTGTGCCTGGTGTGAAGGCACATGCATATAGACAGCACATCGACCAATGTGTAGTCTGCCCACATCCACAGTCCATCATCATGCGGACATAGGAATTGAACACAGGGCAACACATCTTAGCTGGTGCACCCACCGTGACCAACAATGCGCAATCATCGACGTACCCGCCCTGTGCATGGCCCCCCACCCAACGGAGGCACATCCAGTGCCACCATCCCACACACACAAGCCTTCCACGGAACATGCTGTGTCCAATGGTCAGTACAGAGTCAGCGCCCATCTGGTGGATCCTGAACAGGAGACACATGCACACACATGCCAGCTCCCACTATGTACGACTGCCACCTGGCACGTGCAATGTAACCTCTCACCTGTGACGTGTGACTGCAAGCACACAGCCGTCTTGGCATGGGGCTGTCAATGTGGACACCAGTCAATGTTTCGGGAGCTGTGATCCGTACAGTGCTGTACATAGGGTGCAGTGCTGACACCTACTACTGTCTCATATCCCCTCGTGCCACAGGTCCCACTTGTATTGGCCGCTCAGCCCGTGCCCACATCGTCGTCGTCGTGTGCCATACTCATCCAGCCTCGGAAGCAGTACCATGCTCAGCAGACACTCATGTGGCGTTGCCGCTTCACAAATATGCAGTCAGTCCCCATCAGCACGCCCCGCAAGTCATTGGGGCCTAGATCCCCATGTGCATGCACATGGCAGTGGTATGTCTCACTTGCCATTGCCATTGTTGGGAGACCTGTGTAAGTGTATTGTGGCCGTGCCGTCCCAGCTTGACAGCTGGGCTGTGGCTCATGTGCTTGCTCAGTCATGTCAGTGATGTGTATGCGAAATTGCTATGTGCCGTGTTGCTTTGACATGTGTCCTCTGCCATTTAACCCAGGCGGAGACCGAACATTGACCGCCCATACCAATTGCTGGCGGACATGGACGATACAGAGGTTATTAGGAAGTTTCGGCTGGACAGGCCAACTCTGCATCGACTGTGTGCCATGTTAGAGCCCCATCTCCGTCCCCGCAGGGTGTATCCGACTGCTGTCACCCCCACGGCTAAGGTGATGGCCGCCATGCATTTCTTCGCCACTGGGTCATTCCAGCACACAGTGGGCAGTGGAGGAGGGATGTCCCAGCCCATGTTCAGCAAGGTGCTGAGGGATGTACTGGCAGCCATGATGCTGTACCGGAACAGGTACATCAGATTCCCCAGGGCTCGTGAATTGGCGGCAGTGAAGGGTGCATTCTATGCCCTTGGCAGAATCCCACACGTCGTGGGAGCCATTGACTGCACTCATGTTGGCCTTGTTCCACCACAGGCCACTGAGCACCTGTACCGCAACAGGAAGCACACGCACTCCCTGAATGTGCAAGTGGTGTGCCTTGCGGACATGGTGATCACCCACGTGTGTGCAAAGTTCCCAGGCTCGGCCCATGACGCACACATAATGCGCAACAGCATCTTGCCACGACTGATGTCCAATCTGCAACAGGATCGTGGCTGTATTGTCGGTGAGTATGTGGAGTGGTGTAGCGTGCTGGTTGTGCGATGCTGTCCCCTGTCCAGTTGGAATAGCAACGGTTCTCTGTGTCCCTCACACCCAGGTGACTCTGCGTATCCGAATGGGGCATGGCTGCTCAGTCCATTGAGGAATCCTCGCACCCCAGCAGACGATCGATACAATGAGGCACATGGGAGGACCAGACGTGTGGTCGAGCGTACCTTTGGCCTCCTCAAGTCCAGGTTCAGGTGCCTGGACCGCACCGGGGGTGCACTGGCGTACTCCCCACAGAAGGTGTGCCAGATAGTGGTGGCGTGCTGCATGCTGCACAATCTGGCCATTCGGAAGCAGATCCCCCTCATTGTGGATGACGGAGATCAACCAGGGCCCCAGCCCGCAGACCAGGACAGCTCGAGTGAGGTGGACAGCGGAGAGGAGGAAGCTGGGAATGTGCGCCAGCAGCTCATCGCCCGCTACTTCACTTGACGGTGAGTGTCCATGTACGACGGATGATGTGTCTGTATCTATGCAGGTGTGTGTGTGCTGTGTCAGGGTGGCCGTATGTTCACTGCGTGCAGTGTGTCAACGCTCCATGGCCAGGGTAGTATGCCACTGTTGGTGGCTGTGGTATTGTGCCCTATTGCTCTGTGCGATGTGTGTACATTGCTTGTAGTTGTTGACATGTACTGTGTGATGGGTGTGTGACACACTCATTGAATGTGCTCCTGTTCTGTCTCCCACCCCTAGGTCCCTACAGGCCCTCCGGATTCCATTTCCATGCCACGCATCAGGTGCCTTTCCGCCCAAGGTGGCCGTTGTATTCCGTACAATAAAGACACAGGGCACAAACAGCAGTTAGTGAAAAAGGTGCATTTATTACAAACTGTGACATGTGATTGTGTGTAAGGTGATGACAAAAGTGGTGCGTGCAGTGACAATGAGCTGTCGGTCATGGCTGCGTGATGATCAGGGTGTACCCACTGGTTCTATGTCCATAGTCCAACACACACATGCCATCCAGCTGGCTGTGTGGAGTGGGATCGTAGAGCAAGTCAATGCAGTGGCTGGTCAAGGAAGGCTGGCGGAAGGCTGGCTGGCTGCCTCACTTGCGACTGGAGCGTGCGAAGTCCTCCCGGGAGATCTGTTTCCTCTTCGGACGGCCCCTTCCACGTTTGGGAGGGGGTGTGTGGTGGCGACCTGCTGGTGGTGGGTGAGGTGTGCTCACTGGCTGTGGACGCAGGGGAAGTGGACACTGCTGCCCGAGCCTGCGCCCTAGCAGGTGGTGGCGGAGGTGGTGTTGCTGGCCTTGCCTGTGACCCCACCGCCACCACCAGCTGGCCCATGAGGTCCACGAGTTGGTCCATACGGGACACGAATTGGCCCATATGGGCGTCCATGGACCTCAGCACCCCCAGCACCTCCCGCGTGTCAGTAGCAGACCTGGCCCATTGTCCTTGGGCCTCTTCATAGGCCCCAAGGACTCTGGCCATTTGAGGCAGGGCATGGCTCCCAGGGGAGGCTGGCGTTTCCCTGACCCTGCTCCTCCTACCAGTCCTGCTGCCACCGGCCTGCCCACTAGCCACATTGCTCACCACGGTCCTCGCTGTGGCTCCCAGGGTGGATCCAGTCGGCCGGGCCACCACCTGCGCTGGGGCTGGTGCCAGCGAAGACGTGGTGGTGGTGGAGGCGGTGGTGGTCGGTGCGGCGATGGTGGCGGTTGCGGCAGTGGTAGTGGCCGCAATGACCGTGGGTGTGGCCGCAACGACAGTGGCAGCAGGGGACTGGGACTGTTCAGCATCCCTGGATGATGGGTTGGTGGGTAGGAGGGGTCCTGGGGAGCGGCTGGGCCCTGCCACGCCAGATGGGCCAGCTTGGTGGTCCGTGTCCGAAGAGGTGGACAGATCCTCCAGATCCGTGTGTCCTCGTTGGGGGCTTGTAGGCTGGCTGTGCTGGCTGCTGTCTCCATCCCCAGCGTCCAGCAGTTCGTCACCTGTGGAGAGAATGAGATTTGTTATTGTGTTGCACCTGGCGAAGTATGTATTAGTCGTCTGACATTGGCAGTTCGTGCAATCTCGTACATGGGTTTCCCGGAGGCGAGTGTGTGGCTGTGGCATCTGTAGTTGTGTGTGCTAGGCAATGGGACTGTGTGCTGTGCACATGTGGCATGGGACGGATTGGCCATGCCGATGGGTGTGTTGCTTTGCCCCTACTCATTGTGACTCTGGTGTATGCGGGCTCCTGGCCCATCCTGGGTCTGGTTTGTACTTTGCTTTTGGAGTTCAAATGGAACGCTTAGGAACGCATATGGCAACATGGGGGCCATGCCCCAGATTCGCATTTGGGATGGAATATGCTTTTGGGGTTCAAATGGAACGCTTAGGAACGCATATGGCAACATGGGGGCCATGCCCCAGATTCGCATTTGGGATGGAATATGCTTTTGGGGTTCAAATGGAACGCTTAGGAACGCATATGGCAACATGGGGGCCATGCCCCAGATTCGCATTTGGGAGGGGATATGCTTTTGGGGTACATGCTGTGAGCCATGGGTGCCGAACGTGACATGTGTTGTGGCAGCATGACAGTGCATGGTCTGAGGTGTGTGCATGCCTGACATGCCCTGCATATTTGCTGTCTGTTGTGGTTACTGGACATGGCATTGGACGCATCGTTATGAGTGAGTGATAGTTGTGTGCCAGCCAACGTATTGCAGTTGTCCCATCTCCTTGGTGTGCGTGCTGCCCTGTGCCATGTGCATCACTGCAGTGCTCGGGGGGGTGTGGCCCATGTTGTGTGTTGTTGCTCACAGTGTGTCGTGCGCTTAATTGACTTCTGGCACATGGTTGGTCATGGGCATGTGTCTTAGCGTGACTGCTGTATGTGTGGCAGCTGTGCGGATGACATGCCTTTCATGAGACTGGGGCTGACGGATGGGATGGATGGTATGTTGTATGTGCATGGTGTGTCTGTGTGTTTGATGGGTTCAGTGGTGTTCGTGTGCATTTCTGTTGTTCCGCTCTGTTGCGTCTAGTGTTGTTTGTCTTACATAGGCGTAGTTGTGGGGTGTGTGGATGACAGGCAGTAGGGGCTACATGGACAGGACTTCAATGGTGTTTCGGTTGTGTGTGATGAGTTGCACAGTGGCTGCCGTGTGGGACTATATTCAGTGTGGCTTGTGCATGCAGACGTGGCTCCTTGGGTGTTGCTATGTCTGTGATGGGTCATGTGGGGTGTGAGTCTGCTGTTCATGTCCGTGTGCACATTGTTCACTTGTTCGTGACGGTGGGCGGTGCTGCGTGTTCGTGTGCTACGTGACATGTCCCATGTGTTGGTGGTGTTATGGTCCTCATGCCTCCAGTAATCCAGCCCTGTCCAGTTTCCCACCTGCAAGTTGTTCGTGCTTGCACTGTACTGGATGCCACATGGCTCTTAGCGGGGGGTGCTCCATGTTGCAGGTCTGTGGGGGTGGGGGGGTGTAGTGGGTCGTGGGGGTGGCTGTACACCCACTGACACCGATTGCTGTGGACCGTGATGTCTGCCTTTCGGCTGTCGTTGTGCACTGCGGTGGCTGACACGTGGGTGTGGGGTGTGGGGGATGCTCCTCCTTGCTGTGCTGTGGGACTGGGGACTGGTGTGTGTTGTACTTCAGCTGTCTCCCTCCGACCCACTGCACTTTGTGTTCCTGCCACTTACCTGTTACTTGTCGGTTGGTGCAGCTGTGCCTGACACATGGGTGTGGGGAGTGCTCCACCTTGCTGGTCTGTGGGAGTGGGGGCCTGGTGGGTGTTGTACTTCAGCTGTCCCCCTCCGACCCACTGCACTTTGTGTTCCTGCCACTTACCTGTTACTTGTCGGTTGGTGCAGCTGTGCCTGACACATGGGTGTGGGGAGTGCTCCACCTTGCTGGTCTGTGGGAGTGGGGGCCTGGTGGGTGTTGTACTTCAGCTGTCCCCCTCCGACCCACTGCACTTTGTGTTCCTGCCACTTACCTGTTACTTGTCGGTTGGTGCAGCTGTGCCTGACACATGGGTGTGGGGAGTGCTCCACCTTGCTGGTCTGTGGGAGTGGGGGCCTGGTGGGTGTTGTACTTCAGCTGTCCCCCTTCCGACCCACTGCACTTTGTGTTCCTGCCACTTACCTGTTACTTGTCAGTTAGTGCAGCTGTGGCGGACACATGGGTGTGGTGGGTGCTCGTTGTGGCGCTTCTGGCATATTTGGGGACCTGTTGGTGGTTACGTGGCTGGCTTAGTGTACACATGTCCCCACGCATCTTACAGTTGTTCGGTTTGGCCTGTGTGTGGTAGTGTCTGTTGCATGTGCGTGTGATGTGTTGTGTATTGTGTGCTGGACATGGGGGTGTTTGTCCCTGGGAGCTGTGGCATGGTGGTTGCGCATGTGTGTACATAGCGGTGTGCTGGTATACATTAGTTTGTACTTACCAGCCTCCACTCCCCTGCTAATCCGGCGAGGATCTCCGGATGTATTACGACTCGCACCTTCTCCTCCCACGCTTTGAAGGTCTTAAAGAGCGCGGGATTCCCTCCGCCAGTGACGGCAGCCAGCTCTCTGTTTTTGCCCTCCTTCTTCTTGACCAGGCTCTTTACGTCATTCCAACGTTTGTTTATCTCGGTTCTGTTCCTGGGCAGGGTCCCGACTGCATTGACCTGGTCTACGATCCGGGTCCACATTCTGTTTCTGGTGGCTAGTGGTGTGTGCTGGACCATGTTCCCATAGATTTGTGGGTACACCTTGATGATCTCGTCGACCATGACCGTCAGCTCCATGGGCGTGAACTTGGGCATCCTTTGTGGTGCCATGGTGTTTGTGGTGCTGGTGCGGTGTGTGTTGTGTAATGTGCAGGGGGTTTGTGGTGCCGGTGTTTGGTGGTGGTGGTGGTGGTGGTGGTGGTTGTGATGTGTGCGTTTCTGTGGTGTGCTGCTGTCCTTGCTGTGTCACTGTGTCCTCTCCTCTCCTCTCTGGTTTGCAATGTAGCAAGGGGTTGTGGTCTGTGGGAGTGCTGCTTTTGTACTCACCTATGTGGGTGTGTCCTCATGGTCTGTTGTTTTCAGGTGTGTTGTGTCTGGGGTTCTGGCCTTTGTATTTTTTGTTTGTCCGGGGGGTGTTTTCGGGATGTGTCCTGTGCTTGTGTATTTGTGCGTGCCTTGCTGTGTGGACTTGTTGGCCATGTTGTGTGCTATTGGTTTTGTGTGCGGATGGTTTCTGTGCAGGTACGTGGGCGCCATGGCTTCTGCCGTGTCGATTCTCATCGGCGTTGTTTGCGCTGGCGGGCGGTATATTTGTTGTTTTCCGCGCTCATGGCGGTGCGATCGTAATTTCACGTGCGGTGTGTCGGCCGTGTGGGCGGGCGGTTTTGTGTTGTCGTGCGTGTTTCCGTCCGTGGCGGGCGGTTTGACTCCGACTCGGACGATGGCGGGCGGTATTTTGTATGATTTTTCCGCCGATGGCGGTTTTCAGTTTGTGTACTCATAATGGCGTGGTCGGTGTTCAGGCGGTGTGTGCGGGCGGATTTTTGCCGCTTCCATGCCTGGCGGATTTATTTACGCCGGGTATCGTAATGTGCCCCTAAATTATGAAATTATTACTTATTTATTTAAATTCAATTCATAATTAAAAAACAACTACAATTTAAATAAGAAATATAATTCCGCAAACTAAATTTCACACATACCAATAAATAAATTAAAAAAAGATAGAAAGAAATTATACATAATGAATTACCAAATAATAAATTACATACAATTAATATAAAAAAGTGTATATTTATTTTCGTCCCAACAAGATCACCTAAAAAACTAACACAGATTTACAAGAACATGTGTAGCAAACATATAAAAAGTAAAATACATATTCAAACAAACAACACAACAATTACACAATAATTAACAAATTATTACTTACATAATTAATGATAAAATAATATTGAATGAACAAAAACATATTTAAAATTGAATTAAAATACATTTAGTTTTATTTTGCTTCTTACCCTAGTCCCCTACAAAGCCAGCAACCCGCAACTATAACATAACTTAAGTAAATCACTAAACTATTCAAATAATAAACAATCAATTAAATACTTAATTAACAACTAATTAACAATAAATGTTGATCATGTATAACTTCATTAACTTCCTACCCTATTCCCCTACAAACCCAACATCCCTACACTGACATATAACTTACTATTATGAATAATACATCTAACATAAAAATGTAAATTCCAATTTTAAATTCAAAATATAATATAACAATTAAATAATTTACATAATTGATCATCAATTAAAAAAAGTACTAATAACAAGTGAATTACCATTAAATTAAAGATATATCTCATCTAAATAACATCCTACCCTATCTCTCAACAAACACAAGAAGCCACTACAACACTATAAATTACTAATAACATAGTTTTAAAATAATTAAATCACTTAAAATTACAAACAATTTTTTATAAAATTAATAACAATTATACCAAAAATACTAACACCTAAAATTATTATATTAACTAAAACAAATTCAATAAATAAAAAAACAACTACTGTACTGGCAATGATATTAAAAACACCTATAGTCTCGAAAACAATATATAATTTATTCTTGACAACAATAACTATTCCCAAAATATTTTTGAATCACAAAATATTTTTGTGCAATATCATTCCCCTCTTATATTTTTAACTCAATATTTTGCCCAAACACTATGGGAGAGATGGGAGTCATAGTACAAACGTATAACAATGAGCAAAAATAAATTTATTTTGAAAAATCAGCAACTTATTCAAAGCCTACTATGTTAATTGGTTTTTAAGAATATCTCACTTATCAAAACAAAGTTAGAATTAAATAAGCACAAATTAACAACAGCAATTTACTACAATGATGTTTTTTCATAGGTTACTGAGGGATGTGTGTCATCCCTTAGCATTCGACATTTGCAAAAATTATTACATTCTTAATTAAATACAATTATCTTACTACAATAAAAATCTTGCAAAGCATGGGATTGAAAGTTGGGGTTTTGGAATTTTACTTAAATAGCCAAACAAATGTGATAGTCTTCGGTCATTCATCATATTATGCCTTTTACTGATACCTATACATGTCCTACACAGGCAGTCCTTCATTATAAGTATTAAGGAAAACTAAAAAAGTAAGATATCTGGGTGTTCACACAGATAAAGTTTGTGGATGTGCACGCATTGACCACTCCATAGATCTTCCCTGGCACAGACCAGCAGCAGAAAAGTAATATTTTTTAAAGTATTGTAGTGCATGTTCTCCATCCTAAGAGCATGTGGAAGGTTCGATGGCTTATTATCATTGATGTCATCACCCATAGAAACCTACAATTACTCAGTTGAATTATTAAAATAATTCAATTTAAAACGTAAGGAAGAGTTTAAAATTGAAAACAAATCTCAGCAGGGTGACTATTTTTTAATTTAGCAAATTCAATAACAAAGAGGTGAAATCTCGAAAAGTTCTTAAGCTGTCTCTGTGTTTTCAATGATAGAGGTCTGCAGTTCAAACGAAGTAAATCCTAAACGTCACTGGTAATTTCAATTCCTAAATACCACTCAGGCTTTTCCAATATTTTACTGGCCAATTATGATGGGAAATTTTCAAGAAGGAAATTAACAAAATCACATCAGTCTTACATAGATTCACTTTATATTTAGCTACTTAGGCAAATAGTCTGAATGCCAGAGTCAGCAGACACAAACAGAATTAGATACCAGAGCATAATTGGATTTTAGGTGACCCAGTATTACTTGTGACACAAATAACTTTGGTAAAGCGCTTGATATATACGATGGAAATTAAGAGAAACAGGTGACATCCATTTGGTATTTCCCTGTAAACACTTTTCCTACCCTCATGTAGGACATTTATCCAAAGTTCTGCCTTGGCCAACGTTTTATTAAATAACCAAACTAGTGAATTGGCAGAGTCCACCCATCCTCCCTAACATATCCCATAAAATCTCCCAGTTCAACAGATCAAATGCTTTATCCATATATAATAAAATTATGGCCAAAGATTTCCCGGCATAGGCTTGATTCTGATCTCGTCCGGAAACCCCTCCGTACGGCTCGGATCCAGAGGGCTTTCCGGATGAAACGTGCTCCGGGAGTCCGAGTGAGCGAGTACGATACGTCCCTAAGCATACAGACTCGATTCGCTCAGACTTCCATTGAACTCTATGGGAGCCTGCGTACAGACACGTACACAGACTCCCATAGCAAAAAAGGGGGTAGGTGGGGAAAAGCGTTCACCCTGTCACTGTGCATGCTTGGATTCGGGGGACCCATGGGCACCCCCCATGACAGATTCGTAGGGCCCTGGGTGAGGGGGGGCCTGCTACTGCCCCCCGCAGTATGCCTCCGACAGCGAGCGGGGCGAAGTGGCTGTCTGAATCGTGCATCGTACTCGCTCGGTCAGAATCCGGCTCCATTGCGCGGCACGATTTGTCTACAAACGAGTCGTACGGGCATGATCGCGTTCGGAAACGATCTTTGCATCGTACCTGATCGTCCGGACCTGTGTACGATTCGGTCGTAAACAAGGGCTATGAATCGGATCCGGTAAAGCCAAATCCAATTCGGAAGCCTTCCGAACGACATCGGAATTGGGCCCTTAGTGGCATGATCAATATGTTATTGAAGGAAGAAAGTGTTTGAAGAGAGGAAACAATCTTAAACCCCATTCTCAAAGCCATGAAGTACCCTGGAAAGACAACTTGCCACAGCCTTCATTAAATTTGAGAGACACTATTTTGAAACATAATAGAGTGACAGAAACCATAGCAAAGAATTCTTTCATTCTGTTTAACTGAATGTTATAAGTCATATTTTAAGAAATTTTGGGTATGCACCTTCTACAAAAATCGTATAAATACTGGACAGAGATGTAGGATGAGTTAATAAGCACATGTTTCAGATCTATATTACTATTCTCCTGGTCCCTTATCACAGGTAGAGCAGCAATTGCTTTCCTTACTTTTCAATGTAAAATTAAAGTACGTAAGTTTAACCTAAACAAAGGCCCAAAATACCAAAACAATTCTTACTCAAAGATTGACCCATATTGAAATTTGCGTAACTAGGGACTTCCAGATACATGAAAATCGATGGCAATGAAGGATTTTACCCTGAATCTCCAGTTATTAAATATGTATTTGTTGTTCTCTAATACTACTTATTGATTCTTGACTTTCCTGCGTGTAGTCTACCAAGCTAAGATCTTTCCTGATGTTTTCCTCTTCTTCCATGTTTCCATGTTTGCTATAAACACTCCTACTGGTAACAGCTGCCTCACTAGGTAAATAGATTCAAGCTCTATTTTTTGTTTAATCAAATGGGAGACTGCATTGCTCTGGAATTATTTTTATAATTTAATTTGTGATTCTTGTAGTTTTTCAGTTATTTAATCTGTTTACCTATTTTTCCCACTTATTCTCGGTACAATGGTAGGAGCAGAATCATTAATTATTTTGAACTAAATATGTTTTTCCTCACTCATGGTCTCATTCATTGCAGTTTTATATGAGTTAGATTGATATATTCTCCTCAAAGGTAGGGGTTTATCTTGTCATCTATTCAGCGCATTAAGTTACATTTCCAAAGAAGCAGCTAGCAATTACTGTGACCACGCCTATCCCTAGTCGACAAAACCAACTTAAAGCAAATCATAGCCAGGTAATGCTTTGATTAACAACGCTATTATCATTTGAAATATTTCCCAAAAGGAATTACAGCCTGTCTGTCTGCCCCATCAATCTCTTGCTTAATAACCTTAATCCCCTTTGCCTTATGCACCAAAGTAGCAAAATTGCACCAGATTGCAACACTTCTTTCACCCACTTCCAATTACCCAGTCTAGAAAGTGTGTTGTTTTTATTTTGTGCTTCCTGCAACAAATACACATCAGCAGTGTCCCTATTTTAAAAAGTTCAAAAACAGTACTTTTCTTAGGAATATACATACCATCTACATACATTGATAAAATAGTCATGCCTCTAAGATCCAAAGGTATACCTTTGGTTTACCCATAACTCTATATTCTGTTATCCTTGGTATGCCAATCCTTTTTCATAGTATTTTACACCAGAAAATATCTTCTTTCTTTCTTTATACAAGTTCCCACATTCTTCCTTCCCTAGTTCCTCTTTTTTCTAGCATTCGGGTATGCACAGCGGCAATTCCTCTCCACATTGCTGCAGAAAGCGTGAAAAATAAAATGGTAATAAAATGATTTTATTACCATTCTATTTTTCCAATCCAATCCAATCTTTCTTTATTTCGGTCCGTGGACCATAAAAGAACATTCACAAACACATACAGTATATAAAAACAGCTAAAAAAATTAAAACCCTGATAAAACAAGATTTAATTATTGCAGTCACAGTTAAAAATCATTCAGAGTTGAAACCACTACTGGTTCCTAAAAAAGCCTTTCGCGCCCACCACATAGAACTTATAAAGCGGGATACAGCATAAACAATTGGCATTTGAATGCTATATTTTAGGAGCCGAAATGATTCTTCATAGCGTCGTGTACCTAGGTTCCTGCACAATTGTACCAACCATCTTTGTTTTTTTTTTTTATATCCAGGACAGAAAAAGAATATATGGGGTTCGGTCTCCTCTCCCCTACCGCATGCTGGGCACCCCAAGTCAGAACTGCCAGACCATTTGTTAGTAAATGCACGCAGAGGGAGAGAGCCGTGCCTGAATTGTATGCACTGTTTCCTAGCTAGGGCCGGTTGTATTTCATCTAAGCATGGCTCCAAATTATACGTATCCTTTATTACCATAAAATTAGCTGTAAGAGAACCAGTGGCAGATTTTTCATGGAGTTGGGCGAGTTTCCCCCCCCCCTGTAGCTGCTAACTAGTTGTTTACGCGAGATTGCAGCACAAGCTATCTCCGGGTTGCTCCATAGAGTATCTCTACCTATGATGTGGATACCTTCCTTGATTCTGTATAGCTTGGTCAGCCCGCCTGCGGTCTGAGCCAACTTCAGGCTTGACTTATTCGTTTGGGGCCCCCAATCCATTTTTTCTGTTAGGATGAGACCTAAGTAGTCAAAAACAGATACCCGCTCCAGTTGGATACTATTCATGTGCGGGTTGGGGCGGGTTGAGCGGGCGAGGTTGAAGACCATGTATTTTGTCTTTTGTATGTTGATCTCCAGCCCCCTAATTCTACAGAACTCGCAGAACAGGTCAAGGATTCTCTGAATGCCCATCGGAGATTTAGAAAGCCGGAGGGTATCATCTGCAAACATCATTGCTGGGATTAGCTTGTGTGCTAACTTGGGGGCGTCTATGTCCTTCAAGTCCGCTATGCACCCCTACCAGTCCATTGATGTAAATACAGAACAGGGTGGGAGCGAACACACAACCCTGTCTAACTCCTCTGTTTATAGGAATAGGTGGAGTGAGTGCCCCATGCTTCCCATACCTAATTTGGGCATAGTTGCCTTCATGCAGTCTTCTAAACATGTTCAGGAGATAGTGGGGGGTTCTAAGGTCACTCAATACCCCCCAGAGGGCACTCTTGGGACCAGATCGAAGGCACTTTTGAGATCCACAAATACCAAATAAAGACTACCACCTTTCAAATACACTGTTTTCCAGTAAAGGAGTTGGAGCCTGAACATTTGGTCGATGGTAGATGTTTTTTCCCTGAAGCCAGCTTGTAAGGGGCTCATAACCTTGTGTTCCTCCAGCCAGGTCTGTAGACGATCCAGTAGGATCCTGGAAAATACTTTTTGCGATACATCGATCAAACTGATCAGTTTATAATTGATGGGTAATATACTGGAAGAATCTCGGCTCCAGCCCAAGTTGCGGGGAGTGCCATCCCTTGTAGAATAGAATTAAAAAGCAGCCACAGATAAGGACCACAGATACTAGGCTCGGCACAGAAAAGGTCCCCTGGTATCTTGTCCAATCCTGGCGCTTTGCCAGGAGCTATTCTTCTTACAGCTCTGGTAACTTTCTACCATAGTTAACACGGTGTCGCTATATTGGAGTTTGGTATAGGCTGGGTTACTAGGGTCTGGGTGCTAGCCTCATTCTCCAGTGGAGCATAAAGGGCCTGGAAATGCTCTTTCCAGCTATCAGCCTCTATGTTTGGCTCCAAAGCCGCCTTTCCATTGCTGCTACCTGTGGTTATGATCTTCCGGAAGATTTTCATGTCCTTGACCGCTAGGGCCCGTTTTAAGGTTGTTCATTGGTCTGTTTCCTAGGATTTTTTAGCGAGTGCAATGGTATCTTTATAGAGGGCCCTCGCTGTTTATGTTTGGGTTCTACTCTTGGATTTTATAGCCACTATCAAGGCCCTCTTTGCCTCCGGACAACTGCCGTTGACCCAGGACCGCTTTATCTTTGTCCCTCCCCCCTTGGTGCCCACTGGCCAGAATGTATCCACCAACATGGCGGTCAGGGCCTCATGAATCTTGGCAACATCTACTAGGGATACGACGGTACCATCTGCAGTTGAGAGCTTTGATAGTTCCAAGAGAGTGGGTGTATGCATTCAAATAAGAGGGCCATTCTTTTGGGTGATTGTTCTATCCATGCCCACCTTACTTTCCGCCTACCGTTGGTGAGTGTTAGACTATTAATTGCCGTTAAGGATGAATCAGGATTTCCCCCGGTGTCAGGCAACAACAGCTCCAGAGTTAGAGCTTTATGATCGCTGTCGTGTCGTGGCAAGACAGCAAAGTCAACAAACCTATCCCACATCCTTTTTACTCTCTGCTAAACAGAGTGTGAGAGCTGGGAAGGGCCAGTGCATCATTGCTGCTGATTGGCAGCAATGAAGAGTGGCCACTTCAGTTTGAAGTGCGCATGTCAGTTTGGAAAGCTATCTTGCTACGACCAGCTCGAAATGCGCAATTCAAACCTCTCCAACCCAGCTGTCAATGACAGCTGGGTTGGGGAGCAAGCACAGGAATCCAGTGCCTTTTAGAGCGCTGAGCCAGCCTGCTCTAGCCAATCCAGATGCTTCACTCATGCTGATTACTATTATAAGCAACATGATAAATTGGATTGGTTAGGTTGGGAATGGGAGTCTGGTCTGTGACGGATGCTCGGAGCGAAGTCTGACATCCCCATATACTTAGTTTACCTACTACCATCCAAGACTAAAACAGCCTTACTGTGTGTTCAAGTCACAGTAAAATGCTGTCCGTGCAAGAGGAGGAAACATCTAGATACAGGGACCAAATCTTTCCTTGGGGACGCTGGAAAACTTCTCCTGCCTTAACACAGGGTGAGATCTCCGACATCGTGTCTCCCACTTTTCACCTCCGTACTGTCTTATCTGCTGCTTGACTAGATCAAATCTGTGTGTAATTGTACTTCTGAAAGGGTCAGAAAGGAGAACAAGGGCCCTGGTGTACATAAACAAGGAGGTCCTTTTATGGCCCCCAAGCCCCTATCACTATACTAATAAAACAAATGGCGTGAGCCACTAGAGAGTTCCAGCCTGCTTCTCCTCCCACCCATCAGCCCTGTAGTATGAATTTTTATATCACATAGCCTGCAGCATACTCAGATAGATAGAAAAAGAATATTAAAAATGGGCTTTGTTTCGAGAACTGCAGGTGAAGCAATCATGCGCTTCTGTCTTATCCAAGAACAGATGTGGGAAATGAAATTCTACCACAGTTTAAGATTAGGCATGAGGATTCTATTGCCAAGTTGAATTGGCAGTTTAAAACTGCAATCAGGCTGCAATGGCAGGCCTATGATATGTTTTATGGTGCTAATTGAGTGGGTGGCACAAGGAATGCTGCAGGCCCACTGGTAGCATTTAATTTACAGGTCCTGGTATATGGTATACCACTCTACAAGGGGCTTATACGTAAATTACATATACCAATCAGATGTAAACTAATCAAACCATGTTTAGGGGAGGGAACACAAGCACTGGTTAGCAGTGGCAAAGTGCAAAGAGTCCTATGGTCAACAAAATTGAATGCGGCAATAAAAGTGAAGGGTAAATGCAAAACTTTTTGGGGATGACCCTGCAGAGAGGGCTAGGTCCAACAGTGCAGATATATGATTTTCTCCTATCCATAAAGTTTAGCAAGAGTGCACCTGGAATGCTGTTCCACATGCAGCTTTCCAAGTGCCCCATAGTATGAGTCGTGTGATTCTGTTAACCCCTTCGATGCGCGTGACGAGCTCAGCTCGTCATGCTGCGCGGTAGCACTGTGCGCATGACGAGCTGAGCTCGTCACGACCGCACCCGCGATCGGAATGTCCAGCACACGAGCGGAATTCCGATCGTGGTCAAGGGGTTAAACTATGTTATTGCTATAATGGATGTGAGAAGTTGGCCTGGTATATGCTGTTCACTAATTAAAGTGGACACCTTGCACCAGAACAATTCGACTCTTATGGTAGATAGGTTTAAGACAACCTTTATTGAAAGCTATCCTAGTGGTAGCTGTCGAGAGCCGCCTTCAGGCTAAGTCTTGAAGGAATGTAAAGCAGCTTGTTTTACCACGCAATCTCTTGAATCACCAAATGAAAAGACACCACATAGGTATATATATCAAATATATATGTATTTATTAATAAACACTCTCTACTAATCTCTTTATGAGATTAGAGGTCAAGGACATATGTACAAGTCAAATGTTATCACAATAAGTTTAGCACAATCGAATATCACAATCTTAGTTTGCTAGACCTAGGTCTAGGGCGTCTAGAATCGAGGGACCCCCAAGAACCACCCCAGGTAGTTGTAGGAGACCCACAGGGGACGGACGCGGTGACCTGGCACCGGTGCGAGTCCTGTGCGAGTCTATGCGCTCAGACGCGATTGGGATATCAATGTTAAGGTCCCTTGCGTGTTCGAGGCGAACACACCGATCGGTCCTTGTACGAGTCGAAGGACGCGGTTTCAGATAGAGATGCAAGGGAGATGGACGCGCTGTGTCTAACACAGACGCGAACCTTGTCGCGAGTCAGTGCGATGTAGTTCTCAGAGTTACAGGCCCTTTGTGTGTTCGAGGCGAACACCGATCGGACTCAGTACGAGTCGAAGGATACAGTTCTAGCTAGTGTTGCAAAGGAGATGGACGCGGTGTGTCTAACACAGACGCGAACCCTGTACGAGTCAGCGCAATTGTCGCACTTAGAAAGTTAGAGTTTTAGGACACTTCTAGGGAAGCTACAAGCAAGTCACTTACAGGGTAAGTAGTTCTAGGGCCCACACCCACAGGAGCACCGTAGTGCTGAAGTTACCTCACCCAGGGGAGCCGGGTGCATAGGTGTTCTTTGGTGTTGGGTCGCGGTGTCGTTTTCAATGGGTGCCAGTGAAGACTTGCTGCTTGCGGCGACAGGAGAAGTGTCCGGAGAATCCAAGCCTGGATTCGGAGGATGGAAGACCTGAAAGCAGAGGGGACAGTGTTCAAAGTCACTTGGCAGTGACTCGGGGCAAGGAAGATGGATGCCCACCGTCGTCGCAAGATTCAGGTCGTTCGCGGTTGCCTTGACTCTTCAGCCACGAGGTCCAGGAGGCATTGACGATGACCAGGAGCTGGATTCGGTGTGTCCCATAATGTCTGCAGCTTACTGCTGTGTCGGCGACTCGATCGGAGCCAACAAGCCATGGTAACAGCAAGTCTTGGGGAAAGTGTGAAGAGACAATGGCACAGACCAGCAAGGTCTGTAGGACTCACCCAGCGAGGGTAAGTCAGGGCAGGCCTAGAGCAACCAGGGGAGCCCTTCGGTTTCTTTAGAAAGTCTTCTTGGGACCCACAAGCCGGCTGGCAAGGGATCGCGAAGACGCCTCGGTAGGATCCGCTCACAGGGGCCCACGGTCACTCGGGACATGGTAGGCCTCTGATCTTAGGAGGGATTCCTGCTGGAGGCTGGGACCATACGTGGTCCAAAGCACAAGTTCGTGGAACGTTGTGTAGGGGTTGCACTCGACAATAGTGCACGGTACCCAGGGGTCGCGGTTCCTCGTTACTCTTGGGGTCCACTGGCCTCAGCTTCGCTGGGGACTCACGATGGCCTTTGAGAAGTCAGGAAATCCACTTCTTGGGCTGCAGGGACATCGGACTCCGGCGGGAGCGGCATAGTTTGCGACCGTCGCTTGTAGTTTTTGGTGCCTGCCAAGCAGGGGAGTCACTCCTTGACTCCAAGGGAGATTCTTCAGTCTTCCAATGGTAGTGGAACGTCGAAGGTCCAGGATTCTTCTTCAGAGCGTCGTCCAGGGAAATCTAGGGTGCAATGCACAGGTTCCCCCTCTTATACTAAAAGAAGGGGAGGGACTAGCTCTATGACCCTACCTATGGGAGGGTCAGGGGAGCGGGTGGCTACACCCACTTCCCTTTGTCCAGTTTCGCGCCAGAGCAGGGACAGGTAGCCCCTGAGCCGGTTTGAACTGGCATATGCACAGAGGAGCCTTCTGCTCCCCCAGTGCAGGACTTCAAAGCACTCTAAGAGTGCACCCACCCAGCCCCAATACACTAAACCCTGTCTGGAAGGTGGTCACACCCCCTTGGGGCAGGATATCTATTGTTGGGCTTCCTCCACTGCGAGTGTTGGTCATCAGCAGGAGGGCAGCCCAGTGTCTGTGACTGGTGGCATCCATTTTGTGATGCCAGGGCTCTGCAGGATTCTACCGCGTTTCCACAGTAGGTACATGTCTATCCCTCTAGAAGGGTGGAATGCTACCCCCGCCGCCAGGACGGGCGGGGGGGGTAGTATTCCAAGATGTTTGACACCAAACACGACATGTTTCGATGCAGCCATTCCAAAGTTAGCATTCTACCGCGAGGATATAATGCACTTTAAAAGTATATGGTTTAACCGCATCCACAAATAGCACCAGAGAATGGACTCTGAGAGCTGCAGAGGGGCCCTGCTCAGGCAGAGGCACCCCCTCACATAGAAGCCAAGCACCCTGCCCTCAGGATTGATAGGGCCTGCCTTAGGGGTGACTGATAGGTTTATATGTGTGTGCAGGAGAGATATAGGGAACCTATATCTCAGCGAGGAAGTGCTAGCACCACCTCACCCAGGCTGCAGTAGCAGGCCTGTGGTGTCAGATTTAGTCTGCTTCCCAGGGGTGGCATAATACATGCTTCAGCCCCTGGTAGGCCTGTGAAGTACCTATGCCCTTGGTACCTAAGGTACCATATACTAGGGACTCATAAGGTACCACAGTATCCAATCACTAGTGCACCTAGAGTGCACTCCAAGTCATTTAAAGAGAAAGCAGATAGGCTGGGGACCTGAATAGCAGGTTCCCAGCCAAACTAAGTCAAAAACCAACAAAACACCAGGAAAAAAGTGGGGGCAACCATGTAGTCAGATTCCACCTTCCTACATAACCCCCCCAAACGAAAGGAGATGAGGCTAACCTTGTCCAGGTGAGCCTGTATTTACTGAGTGGCCATATAAGGAAGTACCTGCACTAGCATGGTTACCCCCTGTCTTATGGTCCACTAAGTTATCCCTCACCCTAAGGGTATGAGAGGGTCTCCACCATGGGGAATTACTACCTGTGGGGTGTTTTGGTAAAGGAAAAGGCTGATGAGGTGTCTGAGCAGGGAAGTGAGACCCTAGGGAAGTTGGTCTCAGTTTCCTCAGATCACTGGTCACCATGTATGCCTGTCTTTCCATGACTGAGCTGCACTTTGCTCTA
This sequence comes from Calotriton arnoldi, assembly GCA_963921515.1. Lineage (NCBI taxonomy): Eukaryota > Metazoa > Chordata > Amphibia > Caudata > Salamandridae > Calotriton > Calotriton arnoldi. The sequence continues at coordinate 1,037,215 of CAWUFW010003978.1, forward strand.
AGGGTCAACCTTTGGCTGCCTACAGCTGGGGGTTGGGTCCCTTTGGGTGGAACACTGGAGGGACATGGCAGGTTTGGAACCTTTTGGTTCCAGGTTTGCCCTTGCCTAGCAGAGTCCTTCTGGGGAAGGTCCCTACACAAAGGTAGGGGGGATCCCTCAGTGTGTGGAGGAATTTTCACCTGGCTAGGGCTACTAGACTGGGTGCCCCATATCTGCTGATGGGGGGGTTCCTCTGGACAGGGGGCCCTGTGGGGTCCACTGACCTCCCTGACCTCTGCAGCCCTGGGCTGACTGAGGCAGGGTAGAGAGGGGCAGGTTACCTGCTCCAGACTGGGTACCACCTTGGAAGGGTCCTCTGCCATCAGGGGTGGGGCCAGGCCAGGCCTGACTACCTCTGGGGCAGTTCCTTCACTAGGGGTAGGATCAGTTCCCTGAGGAGGCTGACCCTTACCTGCTGTCTGGGGGAAGGAGACTTTTCTTCAACCCCTGTGCTCTCTTTTGGGGGAGAGTGGGCCATTCTTCCAGGCTCCATCTCTCCAGCATTTCCCTGGGCTGGGGCTGTGGCCATCACAGCCCCACTAGCTTTTCAGGGACGCCTAGCATCTTCAGATGGGTTTGGTGTTCAACTTCAGCCCAGGCTGAAATTTCCAGATCATTGCCCATCAGGCAATCTACAGGCAAGTTGGGGGACACTGCCACTCTTTTTGGGCCTGTGACCCACTCCCAGCTGAGATCGACTATGGCCATGGGGTGATCTGTCCTGACACCATCAATGTTGGTCACCTGGTACTTAAACTCAGGTAAAAGCTGGTGAGGGGGACTAGTTTCCCTGCCACCATGGTGACACTAGCCCCTGTGTCCCTGAATGCCACAGCCTTCTGACCATTAATCATTGGCTCCAGTCTGTACCTGCCCAATGCAATGGGACCCATGGTAAAGGTGGCAAATCCTATACCACCATCAGAGTCTGAGGAGTCTGTTGAGGGGGACCTGTCTAAACTAGGGCCCACCTCTGTTCCCCTTGAAAAAGCACCTAACTGTTTGGGCGCACTACTCCCAACTGGAGGATTACTACTGGTAGTACCAGGAGGGGTGGTAGTAATAGCTGGAGGAACAGTTTCTTTATTGCCAATCCTGGGGCAACTGGGATCAGTTTTCCAGTGTCCAGGCTTTTTACAGACATGGCAATGTGGTTTCTTTTCAGGAGAGGAAGGAGTTTGGGACCCACCCCCAGAAGAGGACTTTTGGGGCCCTGTAGTGGACTTATCCTTAGATTTATCCCCACCTTTCTCTTGGGACTTGGTAGAATCTTTCTTCTGGTCACCACCCTGATTCTTAGGCCTCACCCTGGTTCTGACCCATTTGTCTGCCTTCTTTCCCAATTCTTGGGGAGAGGTCAGATCAGAGTCCACCAGGTACTGGTGCAAAAGCTGGTTTTGACAGTTATTAAGGATCTGCTCCCTCATAATCAAATTGTACAATCCTTTGAGATCAGTAACCCTACTGCCAATCAGCCAACCCTCCAGAGCCTTGGTTGCACAATCTACAAAGTCAGTCCAGTCCTGAGTCTGTGCCTTCTGGGTGTCTCTGAACTTCAACCTGTACTGCTCAGTGGTTAAGCCAAACCCATCTATCAGTGCACTCTTCAGGACTTCATAGTTATCAGCATCCTCTTCTCTAACAGTGAGGAGCTTGTCTCTACCTTTATCTGAAAAGGAGAGCCACAAGATTGCTGCCCACTGCCTTTGGGGGACCTGTTGGACTCTACAGGCCCTTTCCATAGCAGTTATCCACTTGTGGATATCATCCCCACTCTGGTAGGGAGGAACAACCTTGCTCAGGTTCCTATGGTCTGGAATAGATTATCTGCCTCTAGGGACACTGTTGCTGCCACCAAGGGTTCTAACCCCTCTCTTCTGGAAGCTCTCTGGATCTCCAGGGCTTCTCTATCCAGTGCCAACTGCTTGGTTCTGAGGGCAACTCTTGCTTCCTCATACTGCAGCAGTTTGCACATTCTTTCAGAGGAGGTCTCTCTTATGGGAAAGTATGAGTTCCTCTGGTGGACAAATTCTCTGCCAGAGTGATAAGAGTGGTCAGATTCCTGGAAGGGGACCTATGCCTCTCCTCCACTCTGTCAGCTCTCTTAGGGAGAATTCCTCTGTCCTTTTCAGGCCCCTTGAGGCCTGGCCCTTCAATCACAGAGTCCTGGTCATTCTGATTTTCATCATCTGACCCAGATACTGTAATTGACCCACCCACTGATTCAGACCCATTAGCTCCTAGAGCCAATCTAAGATCATCTGCTGTCAGCAGATCTATCAGGTGTAGGGTTGAGGGACTCTGTCCTAGCCTCAGGTGTCTTTCAACACACATGACTCTCAAGTCAGAGAAAGCCATGTCCTTATACTGAGGCTGAGTGGATCCACTGGTTCCACCCTTTAAGGACATTCTAGTGTTGTGCAGTGTTGTACTACCTACACTAGTTTGTGGCCTACTGATACTAGCTTGAGCTGTAGAAAGGGTGTGCTATCCCTTGGCACACAGCTCTAAGTTCAGTAGAACTTATTGATACTAAGCTTGACTTTATATGTACCTTAAGTACCTATAGTGGTTTTCAGTTAGTAATTCAAATAGAGATTTTCTGGTAAAACAATAGCAAGCTGGAATCCCACACACTGCCCACCAATGTGAGAAGTTGGCCTGGTATATGCTGTTCACTAATTAAAGTGGACACCTTGCACCAGAACAATTCGAATCACTGACAAAATATCGAAGGTCAAAAAATCGACCTACAAAAATATCGCAACAAAAATATCGATGTCAATAATATCGACATCCTATCTACAACATGGTAAGTACAAAAATATCGGAAAAAAATATCGATGTCAAAAATATCGTTATCAAAAATACCGTTTTTTTTGTTAAAAATAATATGTAAAATAAACTAAATAATACTTATAATTAAAATAAACATAGTTAAAAATATTTGATAATATTTAAAATTAATAAGTAACATATATAATTAAATAAAACATTAATTAAACATACATATAATATATAATATATATACTTACTTAATAATAAGTTTGAATAATTATTTTAATAAATTATAAATTATTAAAAAATATTATAAATTACAAATACATCTATACACATAAAACAATAACATAAATAAAAATTAAATTATGTATAACAAATTAAAAAAATTAAATTAACTTTTAATATTTTTAAAAATAATTATATACTATATTAACTAAAATAATACAAAAAATATTAAATAGCGTAGGGAATAAAACTACTATTACAACTCCCAAAAAACAACACTAAGAAAAATGTTGGATAGCGTAGGTGTAAAAATTACTATTCCCACTCCAGAGAGTGCAACAGTAGGGAAAGTGTTGGATAGCGTAGGGGTAAAAATTACTATTCCAACTCCAGAGAGTGCAACAGTAGGGAAAGTGTTGGATAGCGTAGGGGTAGAAATTACTATTCCCACTCCAGGGAGTGCAACAGTAGGGAAAGTGTTGGATAGCGTAGGGGTAAAAATTACTATTCCCACTCCAGAGAGTGCAACAGTAGGGAAAGTGTTGGATAGCGTAGGGGTAGAAATTACTATTCCCACTCCAGGGAGTGCAACAGTAGGGAAAGTGTTGGATAGCGTAGGGGTAAAAATTACTATTCCCACTCCAGGGAGTGCAACAGTAGGGAAAGTGTTGGATAGCATAGAAGTGACAAATAACATACTTATAAATAAATTAATTTTTAGAACTAAAAATGTGTAATTTAAAAAAATTGCCTATTAATAATTAATATCCAATAAATTAATTATCAATACCCAAAAATAAATTTAATAATTACTTCATTAGATTTCAATTACTTCCAAAAGTATTCCCCTATAAACGCACAACACACTCCAATGATAAAATACACTTAACATAATGATCAATTAATTAATTAATTAAAATTAATAACTAATTAATTAAAATTAATTACTAATTAATAATTGATTACCAATTATCAATTAATTAACAATAATATAATTATCAATACCAATTAATTAAAATAAATTATAAATTAATTGCATTTAAATTACATGATGATTAATTAATCAATTAATAAAAATTAATCACCAATCAATTAAAATTAATTACCAATTATTGATTAATTAACAATTATATAATTATCAATAACAATTAATTAAAATAAATTATAACTTAATTACATTTAAATTACATGATAATCAAGTAATCAATTAATAAAAATTATTAACCAATTAATAAAAATTAATTACCAATTATTAATTAATTAACAATAATATAATTATCAATACCAATTAATTAAAATAAATTATAACTTAATTACAATTAAATTACTTCCCACCCTATTCCCCTATAAACCCACAACCCGCTACAGAACTTAAACGCAAAAAATAATTAAAATTAATTTATAATTCCTAAAAATTAATAATTAATTTAGTATAATTAAATTACTTCCCACCCTATTCCCCTATAAACCCACAACCCGCTACAGTACAAAAAAATAAATGACTTAAAAAAATAAATTTATTAACATATAAAAATTGTATACATATATTTTTAAACAATTAAAACACTTAATAAAAACACATATAACACATACATATTAAAAACATAACAAAATACATAACAATAATACAAATATCGATATTAGTAACATCGATATTAGTAACATCAATATATTTGATTTCGATATTACTAACTTCGATATTATTGACATCGATATTAAGTAATTCGATATTACTTACCTTAGAGGTCGATATTCTGTCCATCGATATTCTGTCCCATCGATATTCTGTCCCTTCGATATTTAAACTTCGATATTATGGTATCTCGATATTTTATTTTCGATATTTTGACTGCCCACCAACAATTCGACTCTTATGGTAGATAGGTTTAAGACAACCTTTATTGAAAGCTATCCTAGTGGTAGCTGTCGAGAGCCGCCTTCAGGCTAAGTCTTGAAGGAATGTAAAGCAGCTTGTTTTACCACGCAATCTCTTGAATCACCAAATGAAAAGACACCACACAGGTATATATATCAAATATATATGTATTTATTAATAAACACTCTCTACTAATCTCTTTATGAGATTAGAGGTCAAGGACATATGTACAAGTCAAATGTTATCACAATAAGTTTAGCACAATCGAATATCACAATCTTAGTTTGCTAGACCTAGGTCTAGGGCGTCTAGAATCGAGGGACCCCCAAGAACCACCCCAGGTAGTTGTAGGAGACCCACAAGGGACGGACGCGGTGACCTGGCACCGGTGCGAGTCCTGTGCGAGTCTATGCGCTCAGATGCGATTGGGATATCAATGTTAAAGGTCCCTTGCGTGTTCGAGGCGAACACACCGATCGGTCCTTGTACGAGTCGAAGGACGCGGTTTCAGATAGAGATGCAAGGGAGATGGACGCGCTGTGTCTAACACAGACGCGAACCTTGTGCTGAGTCAGTGCGATGTAGTTCTCAGAGTTACAGGCCCTTTGTGTGTTCGAGGCGAACACCGATCGGACTCAGTACGAGTCGAAGGATACAGTTCTAGCTAGTGTTGCAAAGGAGATGGACGCGGTGTGTCTAACACAGACGCGAACCCTGTACGAGTCAGCGCAATTGTCGCATTTAGAAAGTTAGAGTTTTAGGACACTTCTAGGGAAGCTACAAGCAAGTCACTTACAGGGTAAGTAGTTCTAGGGCCCACACCCACAGGAGCACCATAGTGCTGAAGTTACCTCACCCAGGGGAGCCGGGTGCATAGGTGTTCTTTGGTGTCGGGTCGCAGCGTCGTTTTCAATGGGTGCCAGTGAAGACTTGCTGCTTGCGGCGACAGGAGAAGTGTCCGGAGGAATCCAAGCCTGGATTCGGAAGATGGAAGATCTGAAAGCAGAGGGGACAGTGTTCAAAGTCACTTGGCAGTGACTCGGGGCAAGGAAGATCGATGCCCACCATCGTCGCAAGATTCAGGTCGTTTGTGGTTGCCTTGACTCTTCAGCCACGAGGTCCAGGAGGCATCGACGACAACCAGGAGCTGGATTCGGCGTGTACCACGATGTCTGCAGCTTACTGCGGTGTCAGCGACTCGATCGGAGCCAACAAGCCTTGGTAACAGCAAGTCTCGGGGAAAGTGTGAAGAGACAGTGGCACAGACCAGCAAGGTCTGTGGGACTCACCCAGCAAGGGTAAGTCAGGGCAGGCCTGGAGCAACCAGGGGAGCCCTTCGGTTTCTTTAGAAAGTCTTCTTGGGACCCACAAGCCAGCTGGCAAGGGATCGCGAAGACGCCTCGGGAGGATCTGCTCACAGGGGCCCACGGTCACTCGGGACGTGCTAGGCCTCTGATCTTAGGAGGGATTCCTGCTGGAGGCTGGGACCACACGTGGTCCAAAGCACAAGTTCGTGGAACGTTGTGTAGGGGTTGCACTTGACAATAGTGCACGGTACCCAGGGGTCGCGGTTCCTCATTACTCTTGGGGTCCACTGGCCTCAGCTTCACTGGGGACTCACGATGGCCTTTGAGAAGTCAGGAAATCTACTTCTTGGGCTGCAGGGACTTCGGACTCCGGCGGGAGCGGCATAGTTTGCGACTGTCGCTTGTAGTTTTTGGTACCTGCCAAGCAGGGGAGTCACTCCTTGACTCCAAGGGAGATTCTTCAGTCTTCCAAAGGTAGTGGAACGTCGAAGGTCCGGGATTCTTCTTCAGAGCGTCGTACAGGGAAATCTAGGGTGCAATGCACAGGTTCCCCCTCTTATACTAAAAGAAGGGGAGGGACTAGATCTATGACCCTACCTATGGGAGGGTCAGGGGAGTGGGTGGCTACACCCACTTCCCTTTGTCCAGTTTTGTGCCAGAGCAGGGACAGGTAGCCCCTGAGCCGGTTTGAACTGGCATATGCACAGAGGAGCCTTCTGCTCCCCCAGTGCAGGACTTCAAAGCACTCTAAGAGTGCACCCACCCAGCCCCAATACACTAAACCCTGTCTGGAAGGTGGTCACACCCCCTTGGGGCAGGATATCTATTGTTGGGCTTCCTCCACTGCGAGTGTTGGTCATCAGCAGGAGGGCAGCCCAGTGTCTGTGACTGGTGGCATCCATTTTGTGATGCCAGTGCTCTGCAGGATTCTACCGCGTTTCCACAGTAGGTACATGTCTATCCCTCTAGAAGGGTGGAATGCTACCCCCGCCGCCTGGACTGGCGGGGGGGTAGTATTCCAAGATGTTTGACACCAAACACGACATGTTTCGATGCAGCCATTCCAAAGTTAGCATTCTACCGCGAGGATATAATGCACTTTAAAAGTATATGGTTTAACCGCATCCACAAACAGCACCAGAGAATGGACTCTGAGAGCTGCAGAGGGGCCATGCTCAGGCAGAGGCACCCCCTCACATAGAAGCCAAGCACCCTGCCCTCAGGATTGATAGGGCCTGCCTTAGGGGTGACTGATAGGTTTATATGTGTGTGCAGGAGAGATATAGGGAACCTATATCTCAGCGAGGAGTGCTAGCACCACCTCACCCAGGCTGCAGTAGCAGGCCTGTGGTGTCAGATTTAGGGCCGATTCCGATCTCGGCCGGTAGTGCTCCGAATCGGATTCGGCTTTACCGGATCCGATTCGGAGCCCTGTTTCCCGACCGAACCGTACGCGGGTCCGGCCGGCGAGTACGATGCGAAATCGCCGACCGACTCGTCCGGGCGTCCCGACCGCTCCGACCGACTCGCTCCCGGCTCGAACCGCTCCGACCGACTCGCTCGGACTCGACTCGCACCGCGCAATGGAGACGTTTCCCGGCCGGGTAAGTACGATGCGCGCCGCGAGCAGTCCGACCGAGCCGCGCACTCCGGCTCGTAAGAGCTGTCGGAGCCGTACTTTGGGGGTCCGTGTCGGACCCCCTGTGCGCGTAGCCGCGCGAGTCGCACACAGGGGGACCCATGGGTCCCCCTACCTATGCGTGTACGGCGCGAATCGCTTCGCCGCGTACCCGCTGTAGAGGGCGCCCTTGTCCGACTCGCACCCATTGAGTCAATGGGAGCCCGCGTACGCGTTGTACGACCGGCTCCCATTGACATCAATGGGAGTCCGACCGACTCGAGTCCGATAGCATACGGACGCATCGTACTCGTTCGGTCGGACTGCACGGGTCCGATTCGGTCGGAAATCTCTCCGGGTCCGGCTCGGTCGGAGAAATTTCCGGCCCGAATCGGAATCGACCCCTTAGTCTGCTTCCCAGGGGTGGCATAATACATGCTTCAGCCCCTGGTAGGCCTGTGAAGTACCTATGCCCTTGGTACCTAAGGTACCATATACTAGGGACTCATAAGGTACCACAGTATCCAATCACTAGTGCACCTAGAGTGCAATCCAAGTCATTTAAAGAGAAAGCAGATAGGCTGGGGCCTGAATAGCAGGTTCCCAGCCAAACTAAGTCAAAAACCAACAAAACACCAGGAAAAAAGTGGGGGCAACCATGTAGTCAGATTCCACCTTCCTACAATGGATAATTGTATATAGCTTACTATGGCGCACTGTGAAAAGGCAGCCCAATGTGCAAATGCAAATGTTTTCTTTTTTTCCACAAGCAAAACATTTTGTTCTCTGTGGGGAAACCCCTTCAACTGCTCCTCTACAAGTATATTTATTTATATATTATTGTCCCATAATCCAAAGCGCTTGACAAAAATGCATAATGGTACACAAAGGATAGATTTATAACTGTGATACAGGAAGTTCTTGGACTCAGTGAAGATTGTGTATGGTGTTGCCGCCACTGACGTTAGGCGCCATCACAGTCTGTGTGGGAGAGCTGTGAGGCAAGGCAGATGCTCGGAATGCTCGGAGCATGGGGCACGTTGAGTAGTGGGAGCTGACGGGCAGAGTCGCAGCTGAAACCTCATTGTATTGTTTGAGATAAGGTGCGGCACTGCTGTGCCCGGCGATGCAGTTGCGGCATGGCGCTGGCTTGCTTGGAACAAGACACTGCCACCCGCTATTTCACTTAACCACCGAATGGCCGCCTGCTTGCCAAATCCAGCCCCTCTGGCACGTTTGTTTGCTCATTCGCCCACCCTGCATTCCTACTTTCCTGCATGCTTCATTTGCTTTGCCTTGCTTGGTCCTTTCTGGTTGCCCTTTCTGGTTGTCCTGACTTGCCTTGTGTTGGCTGATTGCACATCCTCCACAAAGCCCTCAGATAGCTCTCAAGAAGCCACGATAAAAGCTGTTTCACAGCCCAATGAGCCCACAGTGAAGACTCAGATATGTACTTTGAGAAAGGTCAAGACAAGTAGAGCCCTAGAAGGCACGAGAAGGCTCGAACTGTGAGGTAGCTGTGAGACAGCAAGTAAGGTGCTGCAACGAGAGTGAGTTGGTCGGCAAGAAAGTGGTGGCGGCATTAGAGCTGATGCCCTAGGGTTGTGCCAGAGTGGTGCGGAGGTGGCTAGGCTAGGTCCTGGTGCAGATTGTATCACTGTTTGCTCCCCCACCCAGTACCTTCTTTCTTCCTTCATCTCCTGCAGCTCGTCTATTCTAACTTCAGATGCCACAGCTGCAGCAACTCCAACTATAATACCAGCTGATAACAGTTGGAACAGTAATCAGCTCCAGCTGCAGGACTGCAGCAAGCTGAGTCTATCTATCTCAATGCAAGAGTCAACAAGCTACCAAGTTGACAAGTCATTAAGACAAGCTATTTAGCTAATCAGGTCTGCTTGGCGAGAGGAGTGGCAGCCTTTGTATTCGGACTGGAGTGCTACACATTGTGTTGTGGCACCCAATAGCTGGGGTTAGTCACTGTTATAACTATTGCCATTACCTGATTGATCCCGGAGGAATACACAGCACCTCATTGGGTGTGGGGAAAGGGGGTTCTCCTGCAGAAGCGGTCGGCCTTGGTGCCCCTGCGGTTTGCTATTCGCCCACCCTTTCCTTTCAAGGATCATGTTACTCCAACGTTCTGCGGATAGTGAGTTGGAACCTAATTAATTTCTCATACATATTTTGCATCTGCTTATAGATATCATGACAGCAAAAAGGTTAAGATCTGGGAGGCTAATCTCCTCAAGGTGTTGTCGAAAGACCAAATCAAATCCATTAAGGAATAATGCACCGCATTTGGGTATTTTAAAGGAGAAGTCAACGGTTCTGACTTATTTTATGCGATCTGATGAAGATGGCTCTTTGGAGGAACCTGAGAGCTATTTTCATGATCCCTTAGGTATCAAGAACACTCACGACATTCCCTTGCTTTTTTTCGATAACGATCTAGGCTCAACTGTTAAAGAACATTCAATCTAAGGCACTCTGGGTTTAGATCCACCTGAGTGCTTGCATGCGAAAAGCCAGAAGGTTCATCAGGGGGATCACCCCAGAGATGCTTCTTTAATGGTATAATATACCCCCTGGTGATTATGTTGGCTTCTCCAGAACTCTTTAATGTCTCAAGAGAATTTTGCTCTTCATTATGCCATTACTAGAAAAACCTACTGACAGCTCAGACCACATTCGGGACATTCTATCAGTAAATTTGAAAGAGTTGCCAATTAAATCTGAGGGGATTGATGTATCAGTTGGCAAGCAGACTGTTCACGTTAATTCTATTGAAAAGAATTCTATTGGAATTCAAGTAGGTTGTCCCATATTGAAATTGGCCACAATTATAAATAAATCAAAGCTAGGGGTAGATCTATCTCCACTGGGGCTTCTCTTCACAGAGTAGGACTCTTCTCTCCAAGCTTCACCAGAGGCAGCTTAAGGCAATTATAACTCTTCTTCAGTACAATCCATGGGATCCAAAGTTTTTCCAATCTTTAAAACGAAAGGAAAAAGGAAAGTGGCAGTTGAAAAAAATCACTGACTGAAAAATAGAAAGATTGGAAAAAAGCTAAAAAAAAAGCTAAGAAGATTAAACAAATGTGGGGCTAGAAAAATTAAATTCCCGAAGGAAACATCTTTACTATGTCCTCAACAGACCATGGGCAAAGGGTGCAGTGTACTGCAGGGATTGAGAATCCACAATCAATGGTTTCTTATGAGAACTTTTGTGGTTGAAGCAGTCTAAACAGGGTAATACCATCAAAGGAGCTGGAGTCAGTGATTTAAAAAGATACTATCTTAGATAAGGAAGCAGAAAAGATGTCTCTTGATTCGAAGATCCTTGTATCATCTGCCTATTCACATTGGGACCCAAAAGACTTATAAAAGGAAATAATAGCCCCATCAGTTGTTCTGAACCGGACTACCATGGCCTGTGTGCCTCGTACATCATCAGACGATGTGGAAAACAGCCATCATTATCTTTAAATGTACCAGCCTAAAATGCAAAAGAGAATGATAGAAATTATAACTTTGGATTTTATTCTCTTATTTGAAGATGACTCTACCTTTTTGAACCAATCTCTTTTGTTGAACCCTTGGTCAGGTGGACCAACTTAAGTTGGTGAGAGCAGTGATCTGGAATTGATGGTACTATTAGACACATGACTAGAGAAGAAAACGAGGGTTACTCTCAAGTCTCCAGTTATTGTGAATTTGATCTTGAACAACTGTAAATTTTTTATGACTCAAGGAATTGATATTATTCCCTCCCCTCTTATAAACAAGGTCTTGCCAGTGGGGGGAAAAATTATCTGCCAATGTTACGTCCCATTGAGGAATGTTCTGTTTCACAGGAAAGATGGCCGCTAACGCAAAATTAACATTAATCTCTTGAAAGATGGCTCCAGGGTGGTTTCATGCACTGATTATAAATCAGGCTTGATGTCAAAAAGTGATGATGCATCCCAATGGTCCTGGTTAGCTGGTTGGTTAAATACTGGAAAAGGGGCCTCCCCAAATGTGCTGAATTGGGGTCTGTAGTAGTGCGTCACATTCCATTAAAAGTGTATCATGGAATATAGCTGGCTGTTGGAATAACCTAGGGAAAATCCAGAATTTGGATGTATTACATCACATGGTAAGTTGTTTATAAGAAACACGGGCTCTTGATGCTTTTGATGTTAGAAATGTCTTTGTGATTAGCTGTCCGGCTATTAAGTCAAGGAAAGGCCCTGCTATTTCATAGTATTTTATTCCCAGAGCAGAATTTGGGCCACTACTCTGCTTTTCCTTTTATTTTAGTTAACCTTTATATTCCACCAGGTCAAGAAAATGCACATTTGGTAAGTGAGTTTTTTCATGACATTAATTTGATTATGCATAAAGTAGGTAATTCCAAGGTCCTAATTATGGGAGATGTGAACGAATATGCCTCTAACCACTCACTCGCTCTTTTTGCTGACAAAGAACGGCAACAGACTATTAATAATCCAGCCACCATGTTCCCTCTTTGCTCCAGGTCTAATAAAAGAAGATTATTTTGGTCCTGGGGGCTTGCAGGGAACATGATTTAATCATCCTCAATGGGAGATTACAGAGCGTTATTCCTGCCCAATTCACTCATATTGCAGTAGAATCAACTACAGTAATTGATTATGTTATTAGTTTGTATATGGTTTTCCCCTGTTTATCGGATTTAAAGGTGATAATATTTGGAGTGACCACAATATAATTCTTACCATCATTGGGAAATTTGATGACATTCATTCATGGTAGATTCCTGATAGTTATTGTGTGTTATTTAGCATTGCAAATAAGAAGGTCTTCTGGACTAAGAAAGCTAAACAGTAACTATCATTAGAATTACTGAAAATTACTTATAATCTTTCCCCTTTAGGTAGTTTACCTGCTGATGTAATTAAGGAGGATATGGGAAATTAGTGAGGGTAACTCCAAATTTGGTAGGTAACCCAAGTAAAAAATCTATAAGGCAATTGAATAATTTAAGTAAATTGTTTGCTTTTATTAAGCTTATTAATCACTTGCAAAGGAGGCAATTCCCCTTTTATTCTAAGGAAAAAAAACGGAATCTCTTGTTTAAAAAGAAGAAGAACTAGATGGGTAAGAATTCAAATAAACCATAGTGCTGATAACATCTGGGTAAAAATAACAGAAGCAGTAAAATGTAAAAATACAAAGCATTTTGGAAAATTATAGGGGAATATAGCGGTTCTTTTTTCAAACATAGAATAAAAAGTATTATAGCATGGAATGGCAAGAATACATAACCTCTCTCTATACTTTGAACACACCGACATCCAGCAACAGTGTTAAAGAACCCATAGACGAAGTATTGTCTAGGAGATGCCCTCCCCTTACCCCTCCTACTAGACAGGAGTAGTTGCAGTATCTTAAAGTAGCTAGGAATACCAGGGAATGAGGTCCAGACCAATTGCCTATCTCTATCATAAAATTAGACCTGGACCTTTGGGCCACATATTTAGTGGTGCTTTTCTGCTTCTGTTATTATACTGGGGTGATCCCTAGTTCATGGAGGGGTAGTATTATCTTGCAGCTACTTAAAAAAAGGCCCTTCAAACTTACCTAGCCATTATAGGCAGATTACACTGTTGGACGCCACAGGAAATATTTTTTCAAAATATGTTTTATCTAATCTATTAGAATTGGTGGAGGAAAAAAACATTATCACTAAAATATAAGACATGGCCCAACATAACATGCGGGCAGGGCACCGTTACCAAAACAAGGTTCTATCTCCCCTTGGGAAGTAGTCAATCCACAAACACAAATTTCACTCACTCCTCCATCACCATTGGGATGACTTCTATTTCAAAACCAGTGCCACAACAATATTTCAAAGACACAGGGCTTTAATAGTGTATTGTCAATTCTAAATTAAAAAAAAAAGACATTACAATGTATGCATTTATAATCTCAAAATGTTAATTACATTAGACATACCATTCATTAAGTTAAAAACAGTTTTAAAATATGAAAAAATATCACAATTGCAGTTTTCACATTATGGCACAATACAATTTATGCAATTTAAAACAATAAATTATAAGAGATAAAATAAAAGTAAAGTTAAAACAAACAAGGGAGAGACAAAAACAGACACCAATAGTTGTCTATACACAAAAAAAGATCAATCTGTGGTGAATAGCAATACTCCATGTGGAGTCCAAATCAATATCTATCATGTCCACAGTTTATACGGATTCAGTATCTCAAGCTACTGTGACACGTTTCGGTGGATCACAAATATTTATATTGCCACCTTCTTCAGGACTAACAAATTGGTCATCCCACAAAACCAGGCAAAATAATTATGAAAAAGACAATGATTATACTTTAAATTTTCAAATAATCCAATACAAACACATGACTTTCAAAAAGGGCCATCTTTTTATGTGCATAATTGTGTCCAATTGGCCCAAAGTAAATATTCACCCAGTGCCTCTAATACTGAAGTGGTACTGAAATCCATACGATTGCATTTTCACACCACACAGTCAGGTCACCAGGTGTCATCACCAAACATACATCACATGATTAACGCTTCAACTCCCTAAATTGAGCTCAAGCGCCCGCCATATTCATGTGGCCTACCCTCAGTTGTTCCCACTCTAGACACACAAATTTATATCCCAATTTCATCCAGCTCTTTCTAATTCAAGCCCCATCAGCAATGGTAAACTCACCTCAAAACAAATTATGCAAAGAACCTTACAGGGACCTATGTAAAATGTTTGAAGTTTCAATAGGTCTTCTTCATGTAGAAGCCCACTTTCACTTGGGGGGTCACCCTCTTGTTGGTGAAGTAATGTAAGACAAGAAAGAGGGGTCACTTGCAGCCAAATTATTCTCTCCAATCACTCATTCGTCCCTTTTTATTAACAGAGACTCTAAATTTAGCTCACCCTTGGAGAGGTAAATTCGCCACTTTGTCCAATATTCTAGGTATCCCAATTGATTGTTTTCATCTGGCAGTTCATTCCCACTGAGGGGTCACCCTCATAGTGGTTGGTGCACTCTAACACAAAAAAGGTGTAATTGCTTATGACCCAACCGCTCTCCCAAATATCTCTTCTCTTACTCTGTACTAATTAGAACTTCAACTCTTGCTCACCCTTCTCAAAGTTAAGTCACCACTTTGGCCAATGTTCACGAAGTTAAAAACAAGCTGTAGGGGAAAGGTGCCCTCCTTACGATTCAGAGCAGGTTATTTAGTTTTAGCCTCCGCTCCCTTTGAAAGCATTCAATAGCCTGTGGGCAAAAAACACATTCTTACCAGTAGACAAGTCTATGAGTAGTTAGCCTAGCAGTTACGAAATTCGCTGCGAGTCATACTGATAGAGATACACTGCACAGGAATGGGAACAAACCTGAAAGGTATGCTTTTCACATGGAGCAAGTTACTAATGAGCTTATACACTGATAATTTGTAATAGGTCCTATACTGACATAGAGACAATGAGTATTATATGTTTATGACTCTAAAAGAGTGGGACGGAATTACAACCAATCATAAGGAACTTTGGAAAAGAACATATCCCTGAGAAAGTCGCAGGATATTTCCCCATTGAGCGACGAAACACGTGTTGGCTCATGAGGCTAAAAAGTTCAACTCATGGACAAAAGAATCAAAAAGAATAAAAAAAAATACTATTGCTAATCTTTGATTATTATTATCGACGTGATATGTTAGCGTGTGCTGGAGGTCGATCTGTATATTGTTATGTTGTCTTCAACCACATATTAGGGGGTAGGTTGGTTCTCCCTACCTCATAAGCACCATATTTCTCTATTTCATATGAACAAATACATTTCTTGTGAAATTCGTTGAGGTGCCTCCTCCCTATGATTCACCACCCAATTTTCTGAGATTACATCTTACTTAGACACACAGTTTCTGAAGATTAATATAGCCATGAGGCTCCGTTCAAAAGGGTGTCGGACAAATACAAAGTATAAGTGGTTTTATAATATTTGTACCATAGAAGTAGTAAAGTCATACCCTTATCTCGGAAGAATTATCTTGGCAAATCTGGCTGACAGCGAACATATTGCACACATATCACATAAGGCATATATTCATACAAAGGCACTAAAGGCACTTTATTGAGCAACAGGTCACAGGCACTATAATCATCTCTTAACAGTATACAAAATGAAGATTCCAGTCGACCCTTGTATATGTTATAGAGACAATAAATATTAACCTATGGCACTTTATGCATAAGGTGGAAGGGAAGATTCTTCGCACTATTTGCACCTTAAATTCCATGGTTTCAATAGAAGCGCTAAGGCTAGAATTAGTACTGGTGAGCACTCACATAAGAGGACTAGTCACTATCCTATGATGGTATCATTGTATTCTACACACCAAAGAAAAGTACTTAAGGAGTCGTATGGCTTTGGAAAGTCTCCTTCCTACTACTACAAAGGCTGGTTTGTTTTTAACTAACAATTTATCTGCACTTCAGCGCTTTTCTTTGACTAGTTCAGATATTCAGAATATGAGCTATGTTCATCCTAAATATTATCTAAAGCATACCATGAAAAATCATTCCACGACGAATGATATGAATATATGTAGAACGAAATCCCATTTCTAGTGTGTTATCCAATTATGTCAGGCTGCAGTTCCCCACATGTATTTGAGTTGGAACCTGGCACTCAAGGTGCATAGGTGCAGAATGCTATGTAGGTTGAAATGTTTACTGCTAAAAACTGTGACGGATGCATACCAAAATGTAGCTTGGGAGGAAAGAATATGCACCTTATGTTATAATAATGTACAGACTATTGAACATGTTATATTTGTCTGTCCCATTTTAAAGTTATACCAACTGAGATTTTTAAAGCCACTTTTTTAATAATGTGGCATTACAACAGCAAAAGGCTGCTATGCAGATGATAAATTGCCCATTTAATGAATTAATGTGTTGTAAAATGTTTAGATTCTTTAGCTCTTTTTTAAAGTTGCATTAATTGATGTATTTTGTAAATTGTTGATCTCATTATAAGATCTAAATAGCTAATAAAAACCTTGTGATACAAGTTCAGTCATAATTAAACAATAACACAAAGTGTTCTGTTATCAGTTTTTAGGTCTGGCTTGCCAATGCAGCTCTCGACAGATGTAAGGTGATCAACCTAAAAAAGAACATTCAGGAGTGCTACAGAAATGGGCTTCGACTCTGCCTACATGTTGGGGGCTAGGTGTAAATCTTTTGATTGGGCAGAAATTGTGTGCTTTCACAGAAAAATGTACTCCACCTCCACACAGCTGTGATTATTTTGTTTATTTATCCAGCTGCCTGAGTCAGCAGCAGTATGGCTGCCTGACCTTGAACTTTCATAGGCACACATAACATTTTACTTCTCTTAAAGTGTCTTTGCTAACTAGATAATTTACATTGTTTCTTTTTCTATGGCAGCAGAACAGATGGGATTAGAGCAATATTGTGGAATTTATTGCAATCCCAGCACCTACATGGATTTTTAAGTCTGGCTTGACAGTGCAACTGTAGCATGACCTTATGTGATCAACCACAAAACGTATCTATGCCATTCTGTCATAGGGCCCCAACCTCTTTAATTAGGCTGTATAGCATCCTAAGTATACCAGTCCCTCCATTGTTTCAGTAGTTGCATTTACTCCGGCAAACTTAAACATCTGCCATTATAGGCCCATTCCTACTCCCACGATCCCTCCCCTGTTCCCACCCCATCATTGTCCCAACAGATACCGCTTTGTTGAACGCCTTGCTAGCCTCCACAGGTAATAACTAGTTTGTAATAAATTACCCCACCAACCTATCCAAAAATGGTAAGAGAAACCTCAAACATAAGAACCTACACCTTAGGAAAGAAACCCTTTTCACCCACCGCTACTTTTGCCACAACACGGGAACCTTACTCAATGACCTCATCTTCTCAACCAACTGACATGCCAAATGGAGGAATGTTCTCTCTTCCTCACAACACCACCATAACCAAGAAAATCCATCATGGCCATAAACTTACTATTGTGCCTTCCACACTGTTTCACGGCAACGCCACAATCTTCATCTACAACAACAGCACCATACTTATTCATTCTTCTGATCATAACCTGAATTTTTCAACAGTTTCTTTTCCAACGTCAAACACAAACTTGAGGCTGCCACTCCCCTTGCTATCCCCTCACCTACCCCCTCAGACTACCCCTCCTTAGGGAACCCCCTCTCCCCTACTACTCTACCATCCCCCCACTCCCACCCTTCTCCCAAGGTGGTCACCTGCTGATCAATGGACACCGTTGTTGCCCATTATGCCCCTCCAACTGGTGTCAACTCTGTCTCCCCACCCCTATTCTTGTCTGATATCACCACTATCAATTCCTACTCCCGCTCTTCTACACCAGTCCAACATCTCTCTCCCCACTCCCTCAGAGCTCCACGTATGCACACTCCTATCAATAGATTGCACCCATCCCTCACAGTCTATCCTCCAACCATTTATAAGGCTCCGATGGTGAACTCACCGACGGCAGCTCCCCTAATCATTCGGAGTCTCCCTCACACCTCAGCGCTTCCCCGATCCTGAAACCTCTCAACAACCTGTCTTATATCCCAATACTTGACACTATAAATTCCAAACTACATCTGATCTGAGCAGACATTCTCAAACTATGTTGTACCACCTCGAACACAAGTGGCCCCCCACTCAACTCACTACCTATCTAACATCATGCCCACTATCTCCAGCCACTACTCGGACTGTATCCCTGCCTACCCTGGGAGCTTTCAGCCTTCCTGGAGGACTGTACCCATCCTTAATCATTCCTCCCGACCCGATAGGCTAGTCACACAGCTATCAAATGACAATATACTCGACTTTATAGACTCCTGCAACCCCTCCATTACAGATCTCTCCCGAACCGCCACCAAAATCAAGACTATCCAATCTCTCCCCACCAGGTCATCCCGCCCAAAGACTAGGTCTATAAACAAATCGAACCTCACCCCAGTGCCCATCTCCCACATGCCCTCTAATATGACTACCTCTAACACACCCTTGAAATGTGCATTATTAAGATGCCACTCAGCTGTAAAACACGCGACTGACATATCTGCTCTTATCCTCGACCAGGGCATCCTCACGCTCACGGAATCCTGGTTAAATGATTCCTCTGCTCCCTACTTGAACATTTTGGTCCCCCCCCTAAGTATGGCATTATCGGACTAGACCGCACTGGTCGCCCGGGTGGTGGCCTTACTTGCATTCACAGAGCCTCACTCTCTGTGAAACAATATCACTCTTCTTCTGCGCCCTCCTGTGAGTACCTTAAAATCGACATCTATACCTCGAGCAACTCAAAGTGCTCCCTTCACTCATTCTATCATCCACCCGGTGATAATCGCTCTTTCATGAAACAGATAATGGAGGTTATCTTCTCCTGCATTGACTATCATTCCATCCAGATCTTCCTTGGTGACTTTAACATCCATTGGAACAATATCAATGACCCCCTTGTGAACTGCTTCAAATCCTTCTTCCGGGACTTCAACCTCATCCAAGCCTGCAACACTCAGACCCATAATAAAGGAACCATCCTTGACCTAATCATTGCTAACGAGAACACCTTGCATGTTGACTCTATCCTTCCTTGCGAATGGACTGACCACCACTGTGTCACTTTATCCCTAAATATAGAAGCCGCCACCTCCAAGAGCCAACCAAAGAAAGCTAAACATTGGATCCACAACACCTGCAACATTAACTCACTTTCTTTATCTTCTACTAGTTATAAATCCTTGCTCCCGCCTCCCACCATGACCGATGCCCAAGACCTCACTAATCACTATTTCAATTCAATATCAAATATCATGGACACCATAGCTCCTAAGCAACTACAAAGAATCCTGTCCAAACGTTCAAACCCCTGGTTCAACAGTGATCTTAATGAAGAACGGCGACTCCTCAGACTTGCTGACAGAGCATGGAGACACACCCTCTCCATCGCCAACCTCAGACTCCTACAGCAATGACGCATCACCTACAACATGCACATTAGGAACTCCAAAGAAACGTTCTTTCAAAGCCAAGAAGACACTGCTACTAATAGACCTAAGAAATTGTTTGAAATTATTAGAAACTAATCCAGCTTCATAAGTGATCCTGCTTCCACAAACAACAAAGCAACCCCTTACTGTGAATCCTTTGCTTCCCTTTTCACTGCAAAAATATCGTTAAGCACTAAAGACATCCAGACCGCTCTCAATCATCTTCCGCCCGAACCCCTCCTACACCCCGATACACCGGACCATGAAGCTCATCCATAAAATTGCCTCATCTCTCCCAAAAATGACACCACCCCGTCTAGCTTCATAACCCTCGATGAGACTGGCACACTAAATCTTTTGAACTCCTTGAAATAATTAACCACTTCATAGATCCCCTCCCCTCCACTCTCCTAAATGAGTCCATTCACCTCCTACTCCCACAGTGGACAAAATAATCAATGCCTCTCTCACCCTTTCAGACTGCCTCAAAATATTGTAAAAAAAAAGAACTCTGACCAGTCCGACCCTAACAACTACCGCCCCATCTCCAACATTCTGGCCAAACTCCCAAAAAGTTTGTGCACTTACAGCTCCACAATCACATTGAACAGTTTTAACTTCTAGACCATTGCCAACATGGCTTCTGTGGTCACAGCACCGAAACTGCTATGGTCCACATTGTTGACGATGCCTTGCACTTGCTTGACCTGAATGAATCCTGCCTCTTGATCCTACTAGATCTGTCAGCAGCCTTTGACACCATCAACCATGCTACCCTGCTCAACTTCCTAGAACACAGAATGGGCCTCTCCGGCAGTGTGCTACAATGGTTCTCCTCCTTTCTACACAACAGGTCGCAGCGCTTCATAATTAATTGCACTCTATCCGAGTTGGCCCCACTATCCCTGGCCCCAGGGCTCTATCCTCTCCCTGACATTGCTCAATCACTAAATGGAGCCCCTAACCAATATTCTCAAATGCTCCCACATCTATTACCGTATGTATGCTGACAACACCCAACTCTACATGAGAATAACCTCCCGCGAGGACATCCACACCCTCAATAACACCCAAATACTAACTCAACAATGGCTGACTCGCAATCACCTCAAACATAATGCCCTTAAAACTGAATTCTTACTGATCGCACCGCCCACCACCACCTCTAATGTCAAAGAGTGGATTGCCCTTCTCTTCGCCCTGAATTGCACTCTACATGTTGTAGACTCTGCCAAATCCCTTGGTATTACTCTAGACAAAGACCTCAACATGCAAAAACGCATCAGCGGCATCACTAGAGGAGCTAATCATCATCTGCATATCCATAGGAAACTAAAACCTTTCCTCCCCGTGGCCGACCCCACATCTGCGACTTATGCACTTGTGCTGTCAAAAGTAGACTATGGTAGCACTACTCTAATGGGCCTTCCGAACACTTCGCTTGCTCCCCTTAAGGCAACACTTAATTCGGCAGCCATGCTCATCACAGGTTCTGAAAAAGTGATCAAATCACCCCTGACCTTCGAGCTCCAAATTGGATACCATTTGAGGCTAGCATGCATTTCAAAATTGCTTGCATGACCCATACTACTAGCAACACACACATATCTGCACTCCATGTTCCTTGAGACAGGTTCCTATTTTGGGCTCTGGAAGCAGTGCTGGCTCATACTCACAATCAGGGCATCGTCCTTTTCCATTAGAAATATTGTTTATTGTCAGGTTGCTTCCCTGGTAGGTGGACGCCTACTATGTCCCCTTATTAGACCAATACTTGCCCAGTATTGCCAGGTTACATTGAGGTTTTTAACTTTGATGTAAATGTAATATGGGTACAAGCAAACTATTAATTGTCCTGATGATGATACCACATTGATAGTGGATTGAAACGCCGTCGAATGAATCACTCTGACCCGCATGTTTATGTTTAATTGGTTCCTTGGGTGCAGTAGTAATGTTGGAATATTAAGTGTGATACTGTTATTTTATGTAATCTCTTTTGACAAAAATGCCCTGTTGTTGCCATACCCACAAAAAAGGGGAGTTGTTACCCCTCAAACTTGTTTTTATCTTCTGTTTGAATAAATGACTGATTGAGTACTACTCTTCCTGTGCATTAATTGTATACCCAGAGTGTGATTTTTTTGTATAGCACTTAGGGACCGCTGCACCATAATACCCCTTCTTACCTGTCCCAGAAACTCACCCTTTCAGGCGAAAACAGAACCTCCAGAAGTACGAGCACCTTACTTCTCAAGCCATAAAAATTCAAGGAAAAGAAAACCTACATCCAATCCTTCTTTGGAGTGGCCCCAAACATTTGAAACCCTCTCCCTACTGGGATCAGATGCAACCCATCCACATCCCTCTTCAGGAGAGAAGCAAAGATTTTCCCTCTAACAAATCTCTCTCTCACTGAGGACTTGACCATGCCCCCACTCTCTGTTTGACCCTGCCCTCCATCTGCCCACTGCCTCCTGCAACTCGATAATTTACCAAAGTCCTGGACCTTTATTACACTGCACTCCTCACTTACATCTATACATAACTACCTCAGGATAAACTGTGTCTGACTCTCCCCATCCTTACATCTACCTTCCTCAACTACTTCAGAACTTTTATGTACTCTATCATTCATATTCTTCTTTTATGTATTATCTCTATATACTTTCACTCACACTTTGGGGCCGATTCCGATCTCGGCCGGTAGTGCTCCGAATCGGATTCGGCTTTACCGGATCCGATTCGGAGCCCTGTTTCCCGACCGAACCGTACGCGGGTCCGGCCGAGCGAGTACGATGCGAAATCGCCGACCGACTCGTCCGGGCGTCCCGACCGCTCCGACCGACTCGCTCCCGGCTCGAACCGCTCCGACCGACTCGCTCGGACTCGACTCGCACCGCGCAATGGAGACGTTTCCCGGCCGGGTAAGTACGATGCGCGCCGCGAGCAGTCCGACCGAGCCGCGCACTCCGGCTCGTAAGAGCTGTCTGAGCCGTACTTTGGGGGTCCGTGTCGGACCCCCTGTACGCGTAGAGCCGCGCGAGTCGCACACAGGGGGACCCATGGGTCCCCCTACCTATGCGTGTACGGCGCGAATCGCTTCGCCGCGCACCCGCTGTAGGGGCGCCCTTGTCCGACTCGCACCCATTGAGTCAATGGGAGCCCGCGTACGCATTGTACGACCGGCTCCCATTGACATCAATGGGAGTCCGACCGACTCGAGTCCGATAACATACGGACGCATCGTACTCGTTCGGTCGGACTGCACGGGTCCGATTCGGTCGGAAATCTCTCCGGGTCCGGCTCGGTCGGTGAAATTTCCGGCCCGAATCGGAATCGACCCCTAAATGTAACTCTGGTTCTGGCTGCTTCTTGCTTACATACCCCACTTTATTTCGTCTGCTCCTTTTTAACAGTTAGCACTTATTTTTATTTGCTCTCTATGTACCTCAAGTTTCTGCTGTTGTGCTTACTCTGTAAAGTGCTAGTTTCATGATCTTAAGTGTTATGTTGCTATGCTTGTTCACTACTATGGGGAAATACTGTGCACCTACTCTCCCTACCCTCACAACTCCCTACTATATCTAGCACAGAACTTTATGTCCCCACATCCCTCTATCGGATTCTTGTTTTATATAATGTTGTTGATATATATTTTTATTTCAACTTTATGTAACTCGGGCACTTGCTGCTATTTTGCATACATATCACATTGTATACCATTTGTCCTTTTTACCGTTACTATATATTTTTATCTATTCTCGATGTAACTCATGTTATTGTTGTTGTGCTTACTCTGTAAAGCACTCTGATACTTTTGGTTCTAGTTCACGCTATATAAATCTCACAAATAAATAAATAGATAAATAAACAAAAAAGACCTTTCAGAGTCCTACTGCAGGTGAAACTAAGGCTCCACCCACATGTTGTTTTCCCTGAGTACAGAATTTGATTGGGCCAAATGTGTATGCTTCCACTAAAAAGACTGATTGTATTGCACCTTTTGGCTTGTGACAAAGTTTATACTCACTACAACAGGAATGAATATGTTATGGTGGCAAGACAACGATGATGGCTTTTGGTCTGATCCATTTATTGTGAAAAGTTATGATAAAGACACTGGGCCTGATGTATGCATTGTGAAAAGCTAATAATAAAGCCAATAGGCATTTAAGGGAGGATTGTTATTACTGTGTATTAAAGCCTACAGATAGTTATTTTGTTAAAAGAAATTTCATAGTTTGCCTTTGTAGGGAAGTATTTTGGTGTTTGTTACTGTCTCTGACAAACCCTGTGGGGAGACAATGTGCACTCTAATTGTTAGAACCTCTTCTTAGCTGTCTGCCAGGATCTTGTAATTACAAGTCATTAAATAATATAAACATACATACATTTAAATTTATAGCTCTTTTCTACCACTGACCAGTCTGAATATCAATTACATACTGCTTCCATCCACAACAATGTACTGCATGGGGTAATGATTCAGTCCACATTAGTCATTGACACTCTTGTCCTGTGAATGACGATATTTTCTGATCACATTTGTATATCCATCTAAAAATGAGTGTGCTTCAGTATAAGGGCTAGTTGGCCAGTTCTTTAGATTTAAATTTTCTCCTTTTATAATTCCTCTTCCATTTCTCTATTATTCCTCTTTTTATTTTAATGTTTCTTAAGAGAATACTAACAAGCTCCAGGTAGTGCTAACAAGCCGCTTGCTTGACCTTCATTTCATATGCAGTGTGCAGTCCTGCCAAGTGCAACGCATCAGGCGTTAGACTAACGCATTTCAGTGAGGTGGTCCGCATCACCGCACTGAAATGTGAAGTCACGCATATAAGCGCTGTGCCTGTAAAGCGCTGTTGCCGGAGCGGTGACTGTAGTTATTATAATAACACTAGTGTCAGCGGCACAGGCAGTTACCCCGCACTGCTCGGCAGACCTCTTGGGGGCTGGGCTCTGAGCTGCCTGCTTGCTACAAAGTTTACAACTACAAACTGTATTTAATCACCGCATGGCAGTGCGGCATACTTTCACTTTCGCCAGTCATGGGTCGAGACTGCCTTCCGAGCTGCAAGCGGGCAGTAGTTAATTCATAAATGGGCCACTGCTGTTGATGAGCTCCGCTGCCTTATGCGGTAATGCACCCCGTGGTCCGCAGTGTCGTGAGCGACCGACCCAGCCGGGCCCACAACAGCCCGGGCTGGACTGGCGGCAGAGTCACTCAGAACACCCGGACTGACTGCAGCGGCCGGAGTGGTTCGTTTGCAGCCCCAGAGCACCGGGACCTGGCCTGACTGAGAAGTTGAGCTGGCCGGGCCTGAGCCAGCCTGATGCGGTCGGCCGGTCAACACAGAGAGAGGGGAGCAGGCAGCTGACATCGTGGGAAATCATTAAATACAGCTGCTCTCAAGCTGTCTGACTGCCGGTGAATTCATTTGAAGTAAGAGTGTGCCTACCCCTGGTGACAGTCAGTGAATGTGGCTGCCCGCGGTCCACGCAGGGGACCCTCCTAAGAGGGTGGCCACCTTAGTGACACATGAGGGCACACGACACAGCCTAGTGCCGAGGGACCCCCTCTGGGTCCACGCATCTCTTCCGGGCACGGGTGGGCGGGGAGAGAGGTATAAGTACCTCTCCCGCCCACCTGGCGACCTCTTTTGGCCGCATTCCTCCACGCCGTTAGACGTGTCCCGGGAGCTGAGTTTCAGTTACGCAGTGAGTGCGCGACCCCCCCCCATCTCCCCATTACAGGGGTAGTATGCCGGGCAGGGCGGCCCAGCCCGGCCAGAGCTGCTGTCCGCCTTGGGGGGGGGGTAGTACAGCTCTCGGAGGGCACAGGCCAGATACTGTCGGCTCTGGCCAGGACCCGGCCCCGCGTGGGTGTGTGCCTGGGTTGGAAGGGGGGAGCCAGCTGTGGAGCAAGCATCCCCGCCTTCCCTTTGCTCGTAATTGGTGTGGGGGCATGAGCGACGCTCCCCCTCCTCCAGTATGGGGTGGCGAGGCAGGGCCCTTAGCTGGCACTGCTATGGGACCTCTGCCCACGTGGTGTGGGATGGCCTCGGCCCACGTGGGCCTGTTGCTGAGGGGGGGCAGCGAGGACCACGAGGCTCCCTCCTCGCCTGCGGCTCTAGGATTCACGGCTAGGGTTTAAGGGTCCCTGGCCCGGGGGGGCATCTGGGTGCGGGGGCAGCGGGTGCTGCGTAGGTTCCCCCTTCCGGGGCTCCATGTGTCCGGCGGCGCGGGTTCAGGGGCCCCTGGCCTGTGTGGGCATCTGGGTTCTGGTGGTGCTGGGTTAGGGGTCCCAGGCACGTGTGGGCATCTGGATACGGGGGGGCAGCATGTGTCACGTAGGCTCCCCCCCAGGGATCTATGTTTCCGGCGCACAGGTTCAAAGGCCCTTGACATGGGACAGTTTCAGCGGGACTGCAGCCAGCCTATTGGAGCAGATTTCTGGTTGAGCGCTCTTCCCAGAAGCCCGTGCAGTTTTGCAGACTTGCATCAGTGTCCCGAGGGCGGTATCTTGAGAGGTGCCAGGGTCTGGACAGGAATTTGTATTTCATTATCTACTGCTCTGGTCACCATAAATGATTCTGCACAGAGCATCTGGTGCGGGGGGCAGTGTGTGCCGTGTAGACCCCCCCCTCTGGGGCGCGACTATCTGCTGTTACGGTGCCAGGGCCTCGGCCCGCAAGGGGACCTCCACCACCGGCGGGGCGCGACTTTTGCCCAGAGGCTGACCAGGCACATATACTTTGATGTTCCCCACCACACATGCCGCCTACAGCCCTGGGCCTCAGTCCATGAACAGCCTTCAGCGTGGGACTTGCACGTGTGTAGAAGGCGGGCTGGAGGTTGGACCATGCGTGTTCTGGATGCGCGGGGCTGGGCCTAAGCTAGCAGCGCAGGCATCCCCCTTCCCCTCCTGGATTGCGGCAGGAATTTTAATTCCAGGCCGAGCGGGTGGCCACGACCACCTTTGATGGTATGCTTCGTCCGGTGGCAAAAGGAGCGTGTGTTGCGTGGGGGGGCAGTGAGCACCCCGAGGCTCCCTCCGACCGTGGCGACGCTGGTCCAGCCGCGCCGGGCCCAGGGCCCCGGGCACTTGCAGGCATGCTGTTGCATGCGGAGTGGGGTAGCGAGTGCCGCGTGGCTCCCTCCCCTGCTCTTTTGAGACCACGGCGGGGACAGTGCAAGGGTCTCAGCTCGCGGGCCATGTTGTGTGGGAAAGGAGCAGGGTGTTCTGGCTGGCTCACCAGGGGCATGGAAATTTGGGCAAGTCAATTTGCAAGTGTCGGGGGAAGGATAAACAGGAGTGCCTCATTGCTAGATTTTAAACAATCGCCCACTGTCAGGCTGTTTGCCCCCACTTTGGGAGAATGTTGTATGTTCAAGCGAGTTGTAAATTCCATTTACTAAACTAGTATGGAAGCCTCTTCCAGTCACACGCCCATTAGGGCACCCCTGGTTTTGAACATATGCAGCAGGAAGTTTAGCAAAGCTGTGACTAGTCAGATTAGGCTTGGGATTTCTAAAGCAAGAAAGTTCATACAAGCAACAAGCGTCCATGTCAGGCCATGGTTAGAAGGCTAAGGCAGCGAAATATGTAAGTTTCATCATCACCAGTACAGAGACTGGCATGGTTATGGCTAAGTATGCAACAAACAGCGCAAGGTTCCTGCCAACTTAACAATTTTAACATATTGTGCATGCGGATAACTAAAGTGTTTAGGTCTACACCAACTAAGCCACCAGGGAAGCTGCCAGAAAGAAAAAGAAGTACCTAAGGGTAGTGGTTGTGCACTAATGCCTGTTTTGTTCCCAGCTATAGGCACTGAGGCTAGCCATTTGCCATCCCCAACTTCAAAGCTGGCACGCTGCGTACGGATCGCCAACAGATACTGGGTGCAGGGGGACAGTCAGCGGCAGTAGCGGCAGCGTAAATAGGGTTTCCAGGACACGAGGAAATGCCCTGGAGAGGATTGTAACGATTTATCTATTTTCAGGAGCAGCTCAGGCCTAATTGGATCAATTGGGGCTAGGCAGCAACCGCACAGGAGAGTGGATCACAGGAACAGGTATGAGTTATGGCTCACATGAGCAGGGAGGAGGCGAGCGAGCCAAGTGCCTGGACTCCAGGAGGGTTAGGCAAGAGTGCAAGGGGCGGGACTTTCCAGGCGAAGTGACACGCGCAAAGCCTAAGGACTAGGAGGGTAGGGTGCTTGGGGTTACGCAGCTAACGTTTCCCCTTTTCATCTCCGCTCGCAGAGTACGCATCGAACTGTCTGTAGGGTGAACGTCAGCAGGTCGACAACTCAATGCACCGAATAAGTAAGTACAAGGGAGGGGGTTGTGGCGCAGAGCGACTGGTGATCACAGGGGACACAGAGAGGTCCAGTCAATACAACGGGGGATCAAGTGCAGTGATTTTCTGACACTTACATTTGTCTCCTCCGATTGGTCTCAGTGACCTCGCAGACGTCCAAAGTGGAGGATTCACAGCCAGGCACCTCCCAGGACGCACAATGGGCAGCGTTTATCGAGATGGCCAAGTCCAAGGGGTTGGCATGGGCGGCAGGGATCATGAAGTCTAACGAATCTGCGGACTCCGGTATCGTCATCGAAGCCCCGACCCCAGAGCAACAGCCCAGTGCAGAGGCAGGACCCTCAAGGTCAAAGCGGGTTCGCAGGCCCACCGTTAAAGACTTTCCCGCAGATCCTCTGGCCCCCAGAGGTAGAGCGCCATCGGCCCCCCGTGAAGCCGCATCCCTGCTTGCCACTCCCCTGCGCCCGGCACTGGGGCCAGTAGCCTCGACGGACAGTAATGCGGCCCCAGGGAACTAAGCCACCAGGGAGGAGTTGGGTAAGCTCATGGACACAATGAGAACTTTCATGGCAGATTTTAAAGCAGGTGCAGCAGGGACTGGCCCCTCACTGCTGCGCAGTAGCCCAAGCACTGGGGAGGGCGGGGCGCCAGTGGCTGCTAGTGTGTGGGCAAACCAAGGGAGCGAGCTGCAAGCACAATGTGCGTTCCCTGCTGCTGCAGCACCGGATGTTTCCAAGGAGGGGGCGAGGTTACCTGGGCCAAGTGCAACACCAATAGCCATAGGGGGGGACGCACTACAACAGCACTCGCCACCCCTCCCTACACAACCCACAGTCCACTGCCAGCAGCGGGTACTGCGGGCACGCCGGCCGCTCCTGTGGTGACACCTCTCGCCACCATCCCCCAGGGCGCCGTTCCCCCGGTCGTCCCCGGGGACCCCCCGGCAGGACTGCCTCTGCCTCCAGTGACCCCACAGCCCATAAGTGAATCCCCCCTGCAGCTGAGCACGCCTCCAGTGCCCCCCCGGCCCATCACAGCCACCCCTTTGCTGTTGGGTCGCTGCTCCTTAGCGTGGCAGGTTCCTCAGGCTGCCAAGGAAGGGATTTGGCGGCGCGATTTTATAGACATTTTCACCCTGCTAATGCTAGGTCAGGAGGGACTTGACGCTAGGAAAATAGGAGGGAAAGAGGATGACAAGAAGGTCAAATACCAGGCGTGGCCTGACAAGACCATTGAAAACTGGCTCGAGGCTTTTTCTATCCTGTCCGCATTTACAATGGAGAGGTACCCAGAGTTGGGCCCCGGGCTGATGCAATACTCCAGGATGATTCACAATGAGACAATCAAGTGGGCTGGTTGAATTATGACCGGGAGTTCCGCAAAAAGATGTCCATGTGCCCGGAGATGGGGTGGGACCAGAGGAGGTTCAATTATGGATGGACCACATGGGCTCCTGCTCCCCGCAGAGCAAAGGTTCCCAGACCAAATTCCAGGGTGGGCAGTCAGCGGGCAGGGGTTCCTTTCAGGTGGGAAAACGTGGCTTTAAGCAGCCCTTTCGTGGAGCACACAGGGGAGGGAGCCAGAGGGGGGGGCTTCAGAAGGTCTCCCCCGGGGACCTGTAGGTTATTTAACGCTGGATCATGCTCCTGGGGCAAAACATGCAAGTTCTTGCACGTCTGCAGTAAATGTGGGGGGCCCCACCCCGCTGCATCCTGTTATCCGAAGCAGGAGCAGCAGCCCGCCGGCAAAGGCAAGCAAGACAGCTGAGGGTTCCCGGGGCATATCGAAAACACACACCCCTCCCCCCCTGGCGACCTTGCACAGTGCTCCCCTTGTTCTCTCTGCCACATTAGATAGGGGCAGATTTCCCCCCTCTATGGACAGCGCCCCAGCATCCATGCGTGCAGTCAAGGGCCCGTCTCCAGTAGCCCTGGCCAACATCACACCCCTCCTCAGGCGGAATCCCAACAAACAGGATAGACTGATGCTACTGGCTGGTTTCACTGAAGGATTCAAGATCACCTATGTGGGCCCCAAGGTTAGCAGGGAGGCCGACAACCTGAAATCTGCTAGGGAACAACCGGCAGTGGTGCAGGCCAAGGTAGAGAAGGAGCGGGCCCTAGGGAGGGTGGCGGGCCCCTTTCATCTGCCCCGCTAGACAATTTTGTGGTCTCTCCCCTGGGGGTGGTGCCAAAGAAGGAACCAGGTTAATTCAGGTTAATTCACCACCTGTCTTACCCGGAGGGGGAATCTGTTAACCATGGGCTGGAGGAGGGCACCTGCTCTGTGACGTATTGTACCCTGGACGTGGCATTAGACTTGGTCAGGAGGGCGGGCAAGGCGGCCTGGCTAGCCAAAGCAGACATCAAATCTGCTTTCCGCTTCCTACCGGTCCACCCGAGCAGCCAGCACCTGCTAGGTTTCAAGCTGGAGGGCAGGTACTATGACGATAGATGCATGCCCATGGGATGCGCGGTTTCCTGTGCGTATTTTGAGGCCTTCAGTTGCTTCCTGCAGTGGGCTCTCCAGGAGACCTACAAGGTGGAAGGGGTGACCCATTATCTGGACGACTTTCTTTTCATTGGGGGTGAGGGCACGCAGGATTGCAAGAATGCCCTCACAGACTTTGAGTAACTGGCCAGTCACCTGGGTGTCCCACTCGCTCCAGGGAAGACGGAGGGTCCGGCGCAGGTCCTAACATTCCTGGGAATAGAGCTGGACACCATTGCTGGCGAGTCCAGGCTGCCATCAGACAAGGTTCAGGATTTAGCACAGCACATTCAGTTAGCCATGGGTCAGGACAAGGTCTCACTGGGCTTCATTCAGAGCCTGCTGAGGAAGTTGAATTTTGCGGCCAGAGTAATACCAGCTGGAAGGGTGTTTGCGAGGAGGCTAGCGAGGGCTACTGCCAAGGTAAAGAAGAAGCACCACATGGTAAAGTTGAGCAAGGGGATGAGGAAAGACCTGGGCATGTGGGCTGAATTCTAGGCCCAATTTCAACGTCTCTGTTATCTGGAGGGCCCCCTGGGCGGGCAGTCCTGAGCTTTCACTCTTCACAGATGTGGCAGGCAGAGAGGGCTTTGGTGCGATATTGGACAGCGAATGGTGCGGTGAAAGATGGCCCAACTCTTGGCACAAAAGGAAGATCACGGCCAACGTAACTGTGTTGGAGTTATTTCCAATCGTGGTAGCCTTTCATCTGTGGCCTATGGTGCTGGCAGCGAAAAGGGTCCTTTTCTGGTTGGACAACATGGCAGTGGTGCAGGCTATCAACTCCCAGTCAGCTAGCTGTCCCCTGGTCTTGTGCCTGTTGAGGGAATTGGTGCGGGCCTGCCTGTATAACAGCGTAGAATGTAGGGCACGACACATTCAAGGGGTGCAAAATACAGCAGCTGATGCTCTCTCTCGTTTTCAGTGGCGCCGGTTCCGGGAGGCGTGGACGAGAGCGAGAGAGGAGATGACCCCATTTCCACCGCACCTCTGGTTCCTTCTCAAATGGAACAGCGTTTGAGGGGACTAGGCGAGCTGACTTTAGCACCCAGGACCAGTAAGCGCTATAAGGCTTGTGTTGCCATGTTTTGCTCAGTGGTGGGAGCCTGGGAGGAAGGGAGGACATCCGTGGAGCACAGGATGCAAACCTTCATAGTATGGGCCAAGGATAAAGGGAAAAGCCACTCCTGGATCTCTGGCCACCTGTCGGCTATTAGTCATTATGCTAAGTTAAGGGGCCAGGACGATCCTACCAAATCCTTCCTGATCAGGGCGGCGCTAAAGGGCTGGGCGAGGAGCGAACCGCAGGTACCTGACAATAGGTCCCCCATTGAATTCGAGACACTGCAGGGCATGCTTGACTGTGTGCACAAGGCAACCCATTCAGCTTTTGAAGCGGCTCTCTTATCAGCCACCTTCAGCCTGGCTTTCTTCGGGGCACTGAGAATCAGCGAGTTGGTGGCTAGGTCCAAATTAGACATGTCTGGGGTGGCATTGAAGGGACAGGATGCAGTACTCTCTGGGTCCTCCCTCAAAATTGTAATAAGAAGGTCAAAATCGGACCAGGCCAGGGAGGGGAGGGTGTTCTGGTTGCACCAACTGGGGGACGCGAGGTATTGCCAGTGGGTTTGGTCGCCGCCTACCTGGCCCTGCGCCCAGCTGTAGAGGGTTATCTACTGGTGCATGCAGACGGCACTCCCCTTACCAAGTTCCAGGTAGAGCAAATAATGCAGGCTTGCTTTAACTCTGTCAGGCAACAAGGTCCCTGGCAAGCGCTTCTGCAGCCATTCATTCAGGATAGGGGCAGCAACTACAGCCTTTAGGGCGGGCATGTCAGAGGAGCGCATTATGCAGGTGGGACGATGGGAATCCCGATGTTTTAAAAGGTACATCCGTCCGTGAGCTACCCAAGGGAATGGCATGAGGACATTTCAAGTTTGGTATGTACAGGCGATTTGTAAATAGACCTGGGGCAACCCGGTGATGCACCAGATGCTTGGTGGTGTGCAGTGTTGTGGTGTAATAATGTGCAATTTGGAGTTTTGTATTGGTTGGTTTGCAGTGATTCAATAAAGGTGTTTTAGCAACCTTACATTTCTTTATTTTGCCAGGATCTAAGGTCTGGGTGATTGGCCATTTGGGCGTCGTGAGAGTGGCACGGTGGGCGGAAAGCAGGAAATGGAGGCATGGCTTTTCCGCCACTGAGATAACTTGGTTGGGATACCCAGGCATGCGCTGGAACAGCTTGCTGAAGAAGCTGCAGCAGAGACTAGGGGGGGGTGTATCTCCTCCCAACATCCTGGTCATACACCTGGGAGGCAATGATCTGACTCTTGGGGAGGAGGGAACTGCTGCAAGAAATGAAGTCCTCCATGTGTAAGCTAAGCAACCAATTGGGGGCATGTGAGTTATGGTGGTCAGAGATAACCCCGCGGTTAGTGTGGCGAGGAGCACGGTCATAGGATGCCGGGGAAACCTCACGCAGGAGAGTGAACAGTTCTATGCGTAAATTCACTGAACAGAGGGGGTTTGGCCTTATCAGGCATGGCTTGCTGTATGCCAAGTCCACAGGGTGTTTTGAGGAAGATGAGGTTCACCTGTCTAGAGTGGGCATGGACTTGTTTTTGCTGGATCTGGGAGAGGCCCTGGAATCAGCAGGATGTAGGTAAGGATGCCGGCCTTGATGGGGGGCCCTGGATGTGACGGTGGCCACACCCAGAGCTGTGGCGGAGTTACAGGGTGATCCAGAGGCTGAAAGGTACACATGGGTACCCTCTTCAGGAGCACAACAAGGGTGCAAATGCCAAAGATCCCCAGGAAGTCTTCGCGGTGGACCCTGGAGGAGCGACGGCACCCCCCTGGTCCTACGGGCGGTTGTAAACCTGAGCAACCGGGGGCTGCCTGGAATGCTCCGCCCCCCTAAGGGGGCACCTACACTTGCAGCAACATTATACAGACTTGCACATAGCGCGGCCAGTCAGTGACAAGCACACACAACATTCACGGCATGCCAGTTTTCTCAGAGCGGCGGGCTGATGTAACATGATTTCACTATGTTGGCCTAAACGTTCACTTGACACTGTCTTACTAATGCCACTGCACATTATCTATCGTTAACCTTCTGCATGCACAGTGCCGCCACCGTTGGATAGTTTTCTCTTGAAACTGGTGAACACACGTATTCTTAAAGGAAACTTTCAAATTTCGTTTTTCATGTTAATCATTCCATTTTCAAATACTTCTGTTGTAAGGTGGTTCAGTTTAGCAGTGGTGATGGACTAGAAGTTGCTTACATGAAAGTGGCACAGGGATTCCGAGTTTTTTTGGTGGCGACTTTCTGAGATTACCACGCATTGTCATTGATTAACTGTTTTGGCTTAACAAACCATTTGTTTTAATTGAAATGTGTACTAGACATAACACTTAACTTTATTCAACCATAGTCATGCTCCCAAAACGTATTTTATTGGTTATTACGATGCCAACTATATCTGCCAGGTGACCCTGTTAGCAAACGAAAGTAGGTCAGGGATCTTGTATTGGCACTCTAGGAGCATTGGGAACTTTTGAGGCAGTTTTCAAACCACAACATGGGATAATTTGTGAAAACTATCTTACTACATAGGCATAACTGTTGATCTATATTCAGTTCTTGGTTCTTTAACATGCATCAGTAAAAGTGCTACAATTTTAATGCAATTGTTGCATACGTTTTGTGTGTAACCAAATAGAAACATAATACAGTACTGGTTGGCGCTGTGGTAAACAGTGGCAACTGTAATATAGTGCTATGAGGTCCCAGCCTGCTACAGACAGCACTGTGAATATGCTATGCTATAAACGTTGCTTTTTAGGCTAGGGCACGGTCATAAATGACCAGATCAATAAGATACTCTTCTGAGCAGCTGCAGTGCCTGCCTGCCCTCCGTTATTGAGAACTGCAGTCACACAGTCCATCTCCAGTTATTGTGCTTCCATTTCTGGTGCTTTGGAGCAGTTTTAAGATCTTCTTAGAGTTTCTTATCGCTCAAGTGGCTGTAATTACTGATAATTATGTGTTTTCCTCGTCTTCATTGCTTGATTTTGCTCGCGAGAAAGTGTCACTCATTGTCATTGAAATGTCACTCATAATTACACTGAAATTATGAAAATGTCACACATATCAATCTGAAACCTTGGCAGCTATGAGTGTGCCGCATTCCACGTGGCCACTTCCTCTAAACCAGGAGACCATTATGAAATGCTTTTGTCCATAATGTATCGTTATTTTACCATTTCAGGATGGCCAACATTTTAGTTCAAAATGTGGAGGCCATGCTCTAATTTTAAAACAAGGATAGCCTATATACCTTTGCAAGATGGACCTGCTATATTTTGTTTTGTTATTGAAAGCATTTGCCTGCCCTGTTTAGATGGCAACATGTTTTCTTTTTTGAACTTTTATTCTTTTAATTTATCTTGCATCTGTTGTATAATATTTGTGTGTTTTTTTGTGGTTCTACCAGAGGATGAACGCATGAATGAGTCAGAGGTTGGATGAATGGATGCATGAAGGCAAATATGATTGACGTAGTGGATGCCAGCTGGTTGTATCATTGCCTAAAACCCTTTGGTGACACTTTCATTCATAAGCCAGATCTATTAGCATTGCAAATGCTTGTTCTTAGAAGCTGACCTGTGAAGGAGCTGATCATACATGTTCCATAAATTGAAAAAAACAGTACAAAATAATAAAACAAAGGCAAGACACAACAAGAATGAATCAAAGTGAAGATACAGTAAAGTAGAGCGCAAAGAACTACAGGAGTATATAAACAAGCAAATGAGAAAAGTAAAGGAGAAGCCAGGGAATGAAGACATTTGAAAGCAATACTAGCCATATAAAAATCTTGCTATTGGTTTTTTTCTATAGGCACTTGGCAACCCCGATTCTTCGGCCAGGTGGGCTAATGGCACCCAACCAGGAATCACTTAGACCCCCTTGCACCCACTAGTACCCTTGCAAAATAGATTTGTGGTGCTTGCAGGGCTGGAAGATAATAATTGACAGTTTAGCA
Source organism: Calotriton arnoldi (assembly GCA_963921515.1). Lineage (NCBI taxonomy): Eukaryota > Metazoa > Chordata > Amphibia > Caudata > Salamandridae > Calotriton > Calotriton arnoldi. The sequence continues at coordinate 1,073,020 of CAWUFW010003978.1, forward strand.
AGGAGTGGGATTGTGCTGGTGCCTTGCTGAATGAAGGTGTGACTAGTAGAGAGATCCCCGGGTCGCACCTGTCTATTCCCCCCCATAGAAAAGTATGGTAATCCGAATACTACCCTTGTATTAACTACTTAAGCTGGAATGTGGCCGGCTTAGTCTCAAAAGTTTCAATTGAAGGTTGGCAATCCCTTATTTTAGACTACAATATAGTTTTTATGCAGCAAACGTGGGAATTGACAGAGGTGGCATTTAACAGACATATGTGTTTTTGCCTGCCAGCTGTTCCGTCGCCAGCCGGATGTGCCAAATGAGGGTTGTCAGCCTGGTTCAGAGTTAATATTGGTTGTTCAATCTCACCTATTCTTTCAGACTAGGGGGAGGCTCAGGCGTTTTGCCTTTGTTAGAGCAGTAAACATAGGGTTTATATGGTGAATTTCTATAACAGTAACTTTTCTAGCAAGGGCGATTGTAATTTTCAGGGACTGTTTTCAGTAATTGATTTGTTAGCAGAATAGGAGGCCTGGACAGAAAGCCCTTTTAACTTGCAAGTGGAGGTGATTTTAATGCCAAATTAGGGCATTTGCCCACTCTATCTCCAACAATCTTTGACCCAATTGCCCGGGAAACTGACTCTAATGCCATGGATGCTAGGGGCCGTGTTTTGTTTTCTCTGTTGGCCGAGCGTGACCTAGCTAATAAGGCCCCAAATTCCTCAAGCACAGAAATACTAGCCTTAATAAGGGTGGGGGGGGCGGGAGCATAATAGATTATGTCTTCACCTCCCGAAGTCTGTCATCATCTATTATAAGTAGTGAGGTGCTTGTGCAGATCTATAGTGATCTCAATCCTATTGAAGTGCAGTTAGTGGCCCCCCAAAGCGTCATGAGCCAAAGTTTATGTTTCCTCAAGTGCTAACTGTTAAGGATGCAGGGCGCAGAATGGCATGGCGCTCTGCGAATGTCAACCATGTTATGTCTCAGGTTGTCTGTAATAGTAAAGCACTGGTAAATTCCTGTAAATTGGAAATATGCCATCTGGCTTCTATATTAAATAATTTTATTGACCTAATACAGATCAAAGGGCTGCTACTTAGACCCATAGTTCAGTCATCTTTTTATGTCAAATCTTGGTTTGACAAAGAGTGTAGACGGTAAACGAATCCCTGTGCTGGGCCTTAAATCAGTCCCCTAGAGCCCAGAGTGCAATAGCAGCCAGCAAAAAGGCTTACACTTTGGTGTTAAAGAAAAGGAAACTGGCAATGAAAGAGGAGAAATAGGAGGCAATAGTTGGAGCCTGCCAGCTTAAATATTCCCAAGACTTTTGGAAGTCTGTGTGGTCAGTTTTATCTCCACCGACGTCCCAAGATAAAGTTTTCGTTCACATCACAGCAGAGGTTTGGCTGGCGCATTTCTCGGGGATGTATGCATCCGGTAACAGGCCTGTAGAAGAAGTGCAGATGGCTAGTTCTTCCTGTACTGAACTTCAATTTAGTGAGGCTGAGGTGCTTAAAGCCATTGTTAACATCCGGTGTAAGAAGGCTCCTGGCCCGGACGGTGTCCCTCTTGATTTATTCACGGAAGACCCAGGGTTTTGGACCCACGTGCTCGCCCGTGGGGCAGATTTACAAGAAGGTGCCGCAGCGTGGCACCGCAAGCCCTTTGGCTGCGCCACGCTGCGGCACGTTCTGAGCACTGGAATGCAACATATTTACAATGATATGTCGCATTCCTGTGCTCTCCCCTGCGCTGGCATTGAAAGAGAAAAAAACGAGGAGAACTGAAAACATTTCTCCTCGTTGCGCCTCGCTACGCCACACCTAGGGTGGCGTAGCATACTGACGCATTTCCAGGTTTACGAATCCTTATAAATCTGGAAATGTGTCTTGATCCATGGGTGTTGCGTGGGAACACCCACAGCAACACCCATGGAACGTCCCTTTCACGCAAAGTGCTGCGTGTAAAGGGGCCGTATTTACAAGGACAGGAAAAGCCACGCAGGGTGGCTTTTCCTATCCTTGTAAATATGGAGCAGTGAAATGCGCTGCCAGTGCGTCACAAAAAGTGACCTACTGGCAGCGCAAGGAGCTTATAAATCTGCCCTGTGTATTTAATTTTGTTTGTTGCACAGATGTGCCTATGTCCTGGCATACCTCCATCATTGTTTCTATCTTTAAAAAAGGAAATGTGCATGATGTAAAGTGTTATTGCCCGATATATCTTCTAGAGTCCACAACAAAAATTATTGGTAGAGTGGTACTGGATTGTCTCCTTGTTTGGTTAAACAAAAATAATATCCTCTCACAAACACAGTATGGGTTTAGAAAGGGACTTGGGACAATTGAACAATGCCTCAATCTCCACCGTATTGTGGTCAGATATAAATATGCCAAGGGCGTTTCCACCCATTTGGGTTCATGGATCTATTGAGCGCCTTTGATTGCATTTGTAGATCCAAGCTGTGGTCCATATTAGAGAGCGTGGGTGTCGATGTGGGACTGATCTCCTTTTTAAGACTCTTACATTATGATTTCACAGCATCCGTAAGATTTGGCAATGCTGGTGAATGCACCCAACCTTTTAAAGTTGAACAAGGGGTGCGCCAGGGGTGCGTTCTTGCCCCGATTCTTTTACACTAATGATCTGGGCAGATTTTCAGTATCTGCTGGGGCGGATGTTCCTTATGTACTGCAGAAGGCTATGCTCACGCTACTATATGCAGATGACGTGGTGCTCCTTGACAGAATGGCCAATGGCCTTAAGTCTTAATTTCTAGTTATGTATCATTTATGAGAGATCTGGAACTCAAGACTAATTTTACAAAAACATACACTATGGTATGTGGCCCTAGAAATCAGTTGCGGAGGCATTTCTCACAAGTGGGGGGGGTAGAGAGGGTCGCGTGGGGATAGGGGTCACACAGGGAGGGTGGGTTTAATTTAACAACAAAAAATAGACTTACCTTTCCGCTGGCCAGGTCCCGCGTCTTCTCGGTTCCTGCTCCTGCTCTCCTGCCTCCGGCAGGAACAGGAAGCAGGCAGCCAGGCTCCCTCTGGACCCACCCCTAAGCCAATTGGTGAGGACGCCGCCCAGCCAGGGGCTTACGGGGAGGCCATGTTCTCCATGCAGACTGCATTGCAGCCTCCATGGAGAAGATCAGAGTGGGGACACCACTCCTCCCCTGGCCTGGCTGCTCGCAGAGCAGACCCGCCCACCCGCCTGCCCGCAACCAAACATAACATGGTAATGACTGAAAGTTATTACCATTTTATATTTCTCTTCTCGCACTGCGAAAAACAGTGGGACAACGCTCCTCCACCCTAGTGGAGGAGCCACCCCTGCTAGAAATACAGAAACTTGCAACTTAAGTATAGTTGGAAAAAAACTGAACAGGGTTAGCTAATTTTCATACCTGGGCCCGGTGTTCCATAACGGGTGCACCTGGTCATCGTGCATTAAAAATAGGATAACGCATTATACCCGTGCAGTAGGCACTACTTTTTCCCTTGCCATGACCATTGGCAAAAAAAACAATTGCCCGATTTTAGAGATAAATAACCAGAAATGCTTGCCAACTCTTACATACGGCATGGGTATTTGGGGATGTAGAGATGCAAGGGCAATGCAGGCGAAGGAGAATAGAGTCTGTCGCCGGCTATTAGGTGTACCCCCTTCGACACCGCATTACTCTCTGCATCAGGAGCTAGGGATGTAGTATGTGTAAGATATTATTAATGCTGCCCCCTTGGTTCTTTGGTACTCAATTTGGGCTCATAAGGAAGCCGAGATTAATCCGGGCAGTCATTAGAGATTGCCTGTTGTGCACCTGTGGCCTGTCAATTCCATGGTTAAAATACATCAAAGACTCCTTTCTAGTTCCTGGCTGTGCATACCTGTTTGAGCACCCTGAGTCCATTGTGAAAAAGGATAAATACTGGGTCCAGGATAGTTTTAACAAGCATAGACAGGCTACTAGGGAGTTAACGGAAGTAGCTAAACCCCTGGTCAGAGATTACTGTATTATCCAGATGGTGCCAGTGATTGCTCCCTATTTACTTTGTGTGACAAATGTTTATGAGAGAACATTATTGGCTAGATTCAGGCGAGGTTCCATACGATGGCTATTATGCTTTCCATTAGGACAATATTCCTCCACAGCCATCGGCATTTGTCCATGCAAGCAATCAAGTCAATCCTTATTGCACTTTGTATTTTTTTGTGGTTATTATTTGCCATTTACAACAAGGTTTTTATTACTGCTGTTGCGAAGGTACAAGTTTTCGAATTTTAAAGCTGCCTTATTCTTTTTACAGCAACTCAATGACTATGACACCTATTACTTAGTTGCCTGCTTTTTGAAGAGCATTTTAGCACAAGGGAGGAGTATGCTGTTTTAATAATAGTGTATATACATATAACTACACCCTGAGTTGTTGGTCTTTTATCATGATGATGAATTCTGATTTATGTATTTTAGATCACCTAAAGATGATGTTGCGGTGCGTGAGTTTATTCATACTATATGCTGCTATTCTCCTATTAAGGGCCTCATTATTATATCGAGCAGACGACACCATTGCTGAATCGGGACCGACCGACCTCTGGTCCGTGGTCCCGACAGCATTATTAGGATGGGACCACACATGGTGCGGTCGCACACTCCCACTCCCAGGATGGGACCACATGGTGCCTGCCACGCGGTGCAGGGTTTGACAGGGGACACCATATGTTCCCCCCAGGCCCTCAACCGGAGGCCGCTGTTGCAAGGGACTTCTGCTAGGGGCCCCCAAAGTCGCTTTCTGACAGGATTTTCATGTCGGAAAGCCTGACATAAAAAGCCTGTGGGAAACCGACATCATAATCTCTACGTCCGAAACGCCGCCCTTAAGGGATTGCATGCCAGTTCTGAGTGGTCGATGGGCTCCTTGAGCCCATCGGAAGACAGCGGAATGACCGTCCAGTTTCAATTCCGACCACCGTATTCGTAATATGGCGGTCAGATTGAAACAGAAGATGTTCGTTGGAAAGCCTCCGACCTGCGGTCGGTGGCTTTCCGAGCGATATTAAAATCGGGGTCTAAGTCTTTGAACCAAGATCCATGTACTTTTTTCTTTTTAAATGGAATGTCATCAAAGAACTTTATTGTAGATATTTTTTATATTTTTGCCTTTTAATTGTATGTTTTTATTTATGTAACTTTTATTATCTGCTTTTGAAAGATTGATTTAAGAAAGATTGATTGAAAGCAATACTTCTACAGAAAACGAAATTTCCATTTTATGTGGAAAGGTAGCCAGTCAATCTAAGCCTTATAGGGAGTTGTGAAGGTGGGAGGAGGAAAAAGAGATGTCAAATACTGACATTTCGGATGCATTGAAGCTGGTCACTTAGATCTTTAGGAAGCTCAACATAAAGAGACGAACAATAATTGTGACAAGACAGCAACAGAGTTTGTGAGATCAGTCTCAGAGCAGAAAGGGTTTTACATTTTCAAATATTGTTGGGATGAAAGCAACAGGATTTAGCAACAACAGTGTAGGAGAAAGAAAACTGGAATGGAGGAAAGGGAAAAGATGAAGTGATAGAAATGGTAGAGCTAGCAAGTAAGAAAGGAATCGCTGTCTTTTTTGGGTAGCCATTCTAGATTTGAAAGCAGAAAGACATGAGAAGGCACACTGGCTTAGGGAAATGGAAAAAGAGGAAAAAGAAGAATATTTGTGATACATCCGCACATATATCAGAATCAAAATGATGAAATTAGAGAGAAAATAGGAATCACGTATAAGGAAAAGAATAAAGGACCCTGGGCAGACTGTTGGTTAAACTGGTCTGTAACAGCAAAATAAATAAAAACTGTGCCCTTTCATAAAACTAAAAAGGAAGGTCCAATGAGGAACAAAGAAAGCCTGTTACAAAAAGATCCTGAGATACCGAAGTAGAAAGGGAAGGCAGAGGAATAGAACGGGAGTGGAAAGGGGGTTAGTGGAAGGGGATTACACTAGACCTTTGCTGGAGTAAAACTCCGGCCGTATCTAAGATTAGATAAGAGTTTCTGAATCCTCACAAGCTCAGACATTTTTAGAGTTAACAAAAAAAAACACATCTTGTTCCTCCCCCACACACACCCATTACCTTGCAAGGGGTTTATTACTGGATAATTCTACGACTGTTGGCAGAGTTATACTCAATACTACAATTGATGTATGACCGGGATCCTTCTGTGCGTATGTTGATAGGTGCCTGACATAAATGGAGACATTTACAGCCATTAACATAGGTTTACAATGGCTTTGTGAACCGCGCCCTGGTTTAAGAAGAAGAGCGATGTTGCAATGTGGACGTTTTGAATTATTAATTAAAGTCTTCCAGTTGTGAACTAAAAAGATTGAAACAGTAGGAAACAAATCGTTTTGCTTCGTGGATAGGTCTTCTGATAGCACCTGTATGAAACAATTGTATTTTCGCAAAGCCACGTTGTGCAAGAAAGGACATTTTTGAAATGCAATTTTGCCATTCACATTGTTTTGCTGAGGTCATATTTTCAGAAATCGACCACTAAAACTCTGTAACAACCTAAAAAAGGTTATACTAGCTAGCCTTCCAGAGCAAAGGATCTTTATCTTTGTAAGTGAACTATTTCCTATACTGCTTCAAACTCTTCCATCACTTGTACACCTCTGTCTAATAATGCTATCTTGCATACTTTAAGCTTCCCTGGTCTGTAACCTTATGATTCCTCTCAACTTATGTCTTTCACCAGTAGCAGCTGCTACCGAACGGGCATGGGGGGGCGGGTAGGGTGTCAAGGAGCGGAGGACGGAGAGGGTGAGGGAATTAAAAATAATAAATACTAAAAAAAGATAAGAAAACGTATTTTGAGGTCGCCGTTGCAGCCGCCGCGTCTTCTCCAGCAGGAAGCACCCAGCCTCCCAGAATCCCCTGACCAAATCACAGTGCTGCCTTAAGCAGTGTTGGGATTGGTCTGAGCACCGTGGTTCGGCGCTCAGACAGGGGCTTGAAGGTTGGGCATGTTCTCCACTAAGGCTGTATAATACAACCTGTGGAGAACATGCACAGTGCGCATGGCGAAACCTTCATGCGCACTTTAGGTGCAGCCACCATTCCTCCTCAGCCCTCAACGTCAGGAGAGGCTGGCCCTGCCCCGTCCTATCAACGGGACTGCTCTGCAGTTCAACTGCAATGGTAAAAATAAAATGATAATAACGGACAGGCGCTATTATCATTTGATTTTTACATTTAACTGCTTTAAAGCAGTGGGGCGACACTCCTCCTTCTTAGCGGAGGAGCCGCCCCTGTCATTCACTACTTGATGATTTGGAATTGTGGTGTGTGAGGCAAAAAAGTAGAAAAAAAAAATGGGTGCAGAGGTAAAGAAAGTAGGGTGAAAACGTAATTTGACTCCAATCCACTTACTATAAGCAGTACTATCAACGTATAAGTAATTCCTGTGACTAGCAAGTCATTTATTGACCAGGATGTTTGGTATCCATAGTACTAACTTTGGAAGGCGCGGAGACTGGTGCAGCCCTACCAGAATTCGACTCTGACAAACGTCAGGTTGCAGATGGATTGGTTTAGTAGACAACATACCAAACACCCACAAATTGAATCTGAAAATCCAGAAATCCAAGAATTTTACAAAGTAAATAAATATGTTAATCTTAGGACATGCAGAAGGGTTAAACATTGTACGATAGAACCCTGAAGTAACTGACAGACTGGAGCTCTGCCACCGTCCCCTGTATCATCTGGCTACATCCATCTCTGGAAGCCCACCTACGGGAGTAGAAACAGTTGTTTTGGTTCCTTCTCCGCCCGGGTAGTGTCCAGCTGCTCGTTGTTCCCGAGGACTCGCACCGGGGTGGCAGCAGAGCGGCGACGCAAGTCCACGCTGATGAGGCCATGTGGCGATGAGTGGCAGAGGCACACCGGACGCCGGCCCCAATCAGAGGCCCAGGGGCCTGGTGACAAGATGCTGCGCTAATAACCAAGGGTGTCTGACCCAGCACTAAGGGCTGAGTGATGGCGGAGGTCCTCCCCCCCACAGTAAGTACAGCTGTAGTGCAGAGGTGACATCCCGGCAGGCCTGATATTGTAGCAGAGCGGTCTGCGGAGCCTTGCTCGATGGGCTCGGGGGCTGCTAGTTCCCCCAGGCAGTGGAGGAGTCTGTGCAGTAGGTGCCCAAAAGGGTGTGCCAAATGGCATCACCTGGGAGTGCCTAGCTCCAGAGGCAACAGTTGAGTAGTAGCCATGGCTGGATTGGCTGGGCAAGCAGGCAATCCCCCAGGAGGATGGAGCCCCAGGAGGCCGGTTTTGACATTTGGGGGCCAGTTTCAGCCTTCAGGAGTGGTGGTGCACATTACGCAATCCCTGTAGCAACTTGAAAGAGTTGCTGTAGTTTTAGCATGCATTAGCACATCTGCACATGGGGGCTGAATTTATAATTTTTGCCAGAGCTGTTTTAAATTCCCAGTTCGGCCCTGGTGGCAGCGCCCCCTGACAGGAATCATTAGCCTGGTGGTCTGAAACTGGTGGGTGCACAGATGGTGCAGTGGCCTATGAGCAGTGAGTGAGTTACCCAAGTGGTCTGGAGCTATGACTTAGTGGTGGGAAAGGGCCCCAGGTGCCTGGAGATTGTGCAGCGTGGCTGGGGTCTGAGTGACAGTCGCTGGACTGTGTGGTTTGGGCACCTTGGGGAGGCAGTTGGCAGTACTGTTGCGCTCAGGTGCCCCTCAATCATGTCCCCTTCCTTCCCTGTGGGCTGAGAACTGAGACCGTGTGACCTCCTGGATGCCCATAGTCGGATGATCTGTGTTTGTGAGGCATGATGCGCAAAGACAGGGCGGCAGCCCCTGCCTAGGGGAAGATAGACAATTTCACCAGACCGGCAGTGAACCGGAGGGAGTGCGGTGGAGACAAGACTCCACTGCATGGTACCCCACCAGACTCTACTGCTGCCATTCTTCAAGCCATCAATGATTCTCGATCTTATCACTGACCTGTCCCTGCTCCACCAGGATTTTCACAACATGGTGGAGAGTGCTTGGGAGGCAGAGGGGAGGCTGGATGTGGTTGAGGACACTACTAAAACTAATCACCCCACGCTGGCAGCCCTCCAACCCAGAGTAGGCCTCCTAGGACCAGAACTGAGGAGGATGAGGGTAGGTTTCGAGTAACAATGTCTGTATAGTGGGCGTCCCAGAGGCGGGAGGGGCGAGCTGCACTGTGGGGGGGGCAAGGTTATGATCTTCCCTAACTTTACTTTTAAGGTTCCACAGCAGCAACACACTTTCCAGGCTGCTAAGTAAAAGCCTCAGGCCATGCAGATAACGTACATGTTGCAATTCCTGGAGTGCCCCAAAGTGATCCACAATGACTGCATTCTGTTCTAATATAGCCCAGAGATTGCCTGGACCTGGGTGGAGAAGCATCCAGTTCTCCAGCCTGTGGAACGTGGGTTGCCTTCCACTTCCCGTAAGGACTTGGCTGACACTCCCTGGAGGCAGTTGCCTCAGAGCACCAGGAGAAACAGTTGGTGGCATAGGTCAGAGGAGGTGAACCCATACCACCTGAAGCACCTGAGATCAGTGTCCCTGGAGGTTTCCCCCAGACCGGGAGGGGATGGGGAGCAGTAAGGCTATCTGGGACTTGCTGGGCTCAATTCGCCGCTGCCCTGGCAGGCACAGCGTGTTGTACTGTTGTAACTGAATGGGGCCATGGGAAGCCTACCCTGCGGTGTTGATTTGTTTGTTTGAGGAGTTTTAGTTGTGTACTCACTTGGGTGACAGATGCTTCAAAGGGGGAAGTGTAGGGAGAGGGATGGGATGGGTGTATGGCGTCCATTGGTTGTGGGTCCCTAAGTGGGTTGTGTTTACTTTGCATGAGTGTTACTCTCTTTTACATGTTCGGGCACATGGCCTCCTTCATATACTTCTTACATGTTTCTTTTTACAGTGTCAACCACAATGGTTGCAGAAACAGTAGCACGTCCCTTAGGGGAATGCACGATAGAATACGTGGGGGCCAAGAGGCACCGTCCTGCAGTTCTCATGCTCCACCTCCTGGGGACCAACTGTTCCTTTCTTGGGTGTTCGGATACTCAAGTCTACCACTCAGGTTACACGAGGGGGTCTAGGGAAGTGACCATTTTGTTTAAAAAGACGTTTCTCCTGGTGGTGCGGGAGGTGCATGCAGGCCTCCTGTGGCAGTTTGTGGTCATATGAACTAAATCGCATCCCCATAAACATGGGGTATGTCCTCTGTGCCCAGGGGACATACCCCACGTTTATGGGGATGCGATTTAGTTCATTTAATACACACACTCTGGTTCGGAGAGTGATACCCAGGAGCACGAAGAACTATATTAACTATTGGAGAACCCTCAGCTGTGCATGCACTACTTGAAAATACAGTTTGTGGTCATACACAGTACTCTTGAGGGTCTGGCATGGATATTAGAGAGTGTATACGTTCTCCCTCAGATGCTTGGCATGACTCTGGAGACAGTGGCCCAGCATTGGACAGCGGCTGCGCTGGGTTCACGTTACTGGGGGGGGGGATTTTAATGCGGTGAAGGACCCAGGGATGTACACACCCTCCACTCTGGGAGCTGCTCCATCCATGCACCTTCGATCCTGGGCTGACACACTGAGGTTGGTGGATGCCTTTCGGTGCCAACACCGCACTGAGGAGCAGTTCACATATTATTCCGATCCTCATGGAACCTCCTCCCACCTGGATTATTTCTTACTTCCTTCCTCAGACTTTGTGGTGGTTACACAGCCTCGTATTCTCACACAGGGTCTCTTGGATCATTCCCCAGTACTGCTGATGGTCGGGGGTAGATGTCGGGGCAAACGGGGTCGGGCGTTTAAATGCATGGTGGTTTCAGGATAGTGACTTTGTGATGGAAATCAGGGTGGCCATCACAGACACTTTGAATTTAATAAAGAAACTGCCTCCTCCCCCACAGCCCTTTGGGAGGTGTTTAAAACGGTCCTCCGAGAATGGGCTCTCTCGTCAATAGGTGGGTGCACTAGGCATCAACAGGGGAGGGTGCTCTGTCTAGAGGATGAGACTGAATTGAAGGCCTTGAGTAGTTGGCCAGGTCTCACCCTCCCAGTCTGTGCAGCGTAGGCTCGGCCAGGCTTGTCTGGACCTTTGCTACAAGCTCTTAGATTCGGCAAAACTGAGCTATCTTCATTCCCAGGGTTGGGTGTATAAGATGGGGGACAAGGCAGGTAAGTTGATATATTGGCTAGTGATGTCCAACCACCCGTGCACCCTGGTGGCCAAGCTGCAGACTATGTCGAGCATGACACTGTGAGGTTTGGACCTCCTGGTGCAGGAATTTGCCTCTCATTTCTCTGCCCATGTATGCTGGCCAGGAACCCACCACCCCGAAGCGCGACAGGCCCATCATTCATGACCTGCCCCTATGACCACTCACAGCCCTGAAGAGCAGAGATCTTGATCTTTCCCTTACCACAGAGGAGATATAGCAGGCAATCTCTGTGATGCCCTCTGAGAAGGCCCCGGTCCAAATGGGTTTCCGCTGGAACTGTATAAAAGATTCATCCTTGTTAATCCCACACCTGCTGGTGCTGTATGAATACACCTATACCTGTGGGGTGCTCCCCCGGACCCTCAGGGAGTGACCATTACGGTCATTCTTAAGCCCAGAAAACCCCCAGAGGACTGCAGGTCATATTTCCCCATCTTCTAATTAACTTAGAGGTGAAAAATGTGGCCAAAGTGTTGGCTACGCGCCTGGCCACGGTGCTAAGATTGGCAGTGCATGCTGGCCAAAATGGCTTTGTGCCGGGCACGAACACTAGGCATTGCATGCTCCCCCTACATTTGGCACTAGCCGACTCCGATGAACTGTCAGGTGATGCTGAGGTCCTCGTGGTCGATATTGAACAGGATTTTGATATGGTGCATTGGCCTTGTCTGTCAGTGATCCTCCGGAAGATGCGCTTTGGACTCCAGTTCAGGCGATGGCTATTCATATCCACATCAACAGAGTCCTCTCACAGAAATTTCCTATTGAAAGGGTCACTCGGCAGGGTTGCCCCCTTTCCCCCCATGTTATTGGCCCTGGTAGTGGAGCCTCTTGCAGAGCGCATTTGGATTGACGCTAAACTCCAGCTTTGAATGGAGGGGGTAGTGAGGATTGGGTTTCTCTGAATGCGAATGATATTCTCCTTTTACTTCAGAGACCAAGTGAAACTATTTCGCAGCTTATGGAGATCCTGGAGATATATGGGGAGGCGTTGGGGTTCAAAGTCAATTGGGGTAAGTGACCGCTGGTTCCTGGATGGGGGTGATAGAGTATGGGCGTGTGGATCCTTGTTTAAGGGTAGCTGATGATAGTTTAGCTATTTAGGCATATAGGTGGCCCTCAACCCCATTGAGGAATTAGGAATGTAATGTAGCCTCACTGTTGACCAGGGTACAGCGGGACATAGAGGAATGGTCTAAGCTGTAGTTCGCAATTGCAGACCATGGTGTGCTATTTAAGATGATGTCCCTCCCTAATTTTTGTATGTTCTTTAGTATTATCCACACCTGCTACTTTCTTTACTGGTCTGCAGGCACATATCACCAGATTCTTGTGGGCAGGAAAGACGCCAAGAGTATCTTTTGAGAAGTGTCCCTTCTCTTTGTGTGAGGCAGGGCTGGGGTGGGGGGATATTCGAATATTCTATTGGGCCTTACAGTTGGTCAATATCAATGACTGGCTTCGGGCAAATAAAGGGGACCCCACTCACAAGTTGGAGCAGGAACTGTTGCACCCCTTTTGCTTACTGCCTTTGCTGTTTAGCAGGGCACCTGCTACCAGCCACCCAGGTCCCTATTTGCTGCTGGTACATTGCTGTAAGCCACATGAAATGGCATGCCACCCTTACAGGGGGCCTCCCCATTGGCATGAGATGTGGTTGTCAGAGACTGCAGGCCTTGTTTGGTTCCATTCTTGGGACCTCATTGACATCTCTATGCTGGAAGACATCTGGAGGGAGGGGGGCATGCATAATTACAAGAGCTGGCAGCTGAGTTTCATCTGCACTCCTCTCAGTTCTATAGGTACCTTCAGCTGAAACATGCTCTAAAGGACTATAAGGGAAGACTGGGCACCCTCCCGGACTTTAACCCGCTCAAATTCATATTGGTCATTGATGAGCTGGGCAGAGGGGCAATTTGTGGTTAATTAAATCTCTGGTTGTTAATACCCTGCACTCCCTGCGGACCCTGAAGACAAAAGGTGGAAGGAGGATATGGGGATGGGGGCTCTTGACGATGAGTATATTGAGGCAAAAATGGAATCGAAGATGCTGGCTATCTTTTTTTAAAAAAGATTTATTTATTTGATTTTGCATTAAACAAACAAGAGTAGGGTCATACAATCAACGTATCTTTCCGCATTTGTCGACAATGGACATATACATGTTTCAGAGAAGTACCAGCAACACCATCTTCTGCTGCAATATGAAAGCATCAAACATTTACGACATTAGCTCTAGGGGAGGTTACAGATGGGGAAAGTTCCTCTATTTGACGTATACCTCATCATTATCATCATATTGCACAGTTCAACGTAGACAGTCCAAACCATAGTGAGATTCATGAGCTATTCTCATTTAGTGTGCGGGGAGGTACATATCACATTGGGAAGCACAGGCAGACAATGTACATCGTAGTCGTAACTGCTATGTTTCAAGCTCAAACGCTATTGTCTCCGGCGCTAGTCATTCGCAATCCTGGTTGAGATATCTGAGGGATGAGCGAGGAAATAGGTTTTCAAAGGATCCCAAATATCTTTAGGGCGTGATGAGAAGATGCTGGCTATCTATGCGCTTCTGGCTAATCCAGTTTAAGTACTTTCATCGGACTTACTTCTCCCGGCATGTCTGTGTTGCTTAGGGCATGCCCCGGGGCCTGAGTATCTCCGGTGTTGTCACTCCCCAGGCTCCCTTTATCACATACTGTGAGACTACCCAGTGGCACAAGAATACTGGAATGAGGTCAACAACAAGTGGTGGGCATACCTTTGGCTCTGGACACCAAGATTGTACTGCTGGGGATCACGGCATACTTGATGGCCAAGAGAGACCTGGCCAGGCATTGGAGAGATGTATAGGTGCCTCCGCTGAACTAATGGGTTAGGGGCATGGATAACTGTATGGAGATGGAAAAATTGGTATTTAAAGCATGGGGCTCCACAGAAATATGAGCTAATTTGGGGCCCATGGACTAGATTTAAGGGTCCTGTGAACTTATAGCAAAGTCGGATACATGGGGGGCTGTCTCTTATTGTTGGTGAGTGTATTCACCTATCACTGCACCGGGGACTGTATTTTTCGTCTGTAACACGGTTGTTTCCCTGTGTGATGCCCTGCACCTGAACGTGGGTGCTATAGGCCTGAGTTTTATTAGCTATTGCTTCAGTTGTGATATGAAAACAATAAAATGTGTTATAAACAAAAGAAAATATGGGCTTTGGTAAATGCTGAACCAATGAAATGTGAGTAGTTAGACCTTGTGCATTAATCTTATGGCTAGCTTATGGATTTCCATTTTCATTTTTAAAATAGATTTTTTAAATTGACAGTATTGTTAGTGTGCTTACCAGAGAGTAACATGTATGCTAAGGGTGATAATCGTCCAGGAAGCATCAGGCATGGATATCGATTTAACAAAATGCCAGAGATTGCAGAAGTAACATCATACATCTTTGACTCTCTAATGAATTCATATGGTTGACATTATCCCACACTCCAAATTACAGCCTCCTCTTTGCTGCTGCTGGGTGCAGGACACAGAGTATCAAACACAGTGTAAAAAGACACCATGAGTGTTCCTGTTTTGAGTTATTTGGTTTAGTATCTCTAAGACAAGGGGTGGTGAGGCTTGGCTCAGTGCATTAACCCTTTCAGTGCTCATGACGGAATGGTTCCGTCATGAGCACAAGTGCTGCTGTGCTCATGACGGAACCATTCCGTCATGAGCACATGCTCAGAGAATCCCTCTACTGCAGGCAGCAGAAGGATTTCCCTTTTTTTTTTTTTTGCCTGGGGAGGTGGGGAAGAGCTCCCCCAACCTCCCCAGGCCTATTTTTAGTTTTTGTTGCAATGACGATCTCGCGCATGGCGCGCTATCGTCAATGAAACAAAAACGAAACTGAAACTTAGTTTCAGTTTCAGTGTTTCAGTGCTTGTGGGGCTATCTCAGCCCCCGAGCACCGAAACACTTGGGAGAGGTATCGTTGGAAAGGGGAGAATCTCCCCTTTCCAATGGTACCCTTCCCTAGTGGATCCCTGCTTGGGGATCACCCCAGGAGGGTGATCCCCAAGCAGGGATCCACCCACTAGCACCAGGGAGGGGAGAGCGGCCCCTTGGGCAAGGGTCTTTGCTCCCCCCCATGTTTTGTGGGCCAAATTCAGTCTTTCTGCCCTCCCTGGGGGGCAGATGGGGCAGTAGCCCCCAATCTGCCCCCCGGGGGGGCAGGAAGCCCACTAGAAGCCAGGGATTTTTTTTTTACTGCAAAATAGGGGTGGGGGCTGCCCAATATGGGCACGCCATAGCCCCCACCCCCCTTGCACAATTAGAGTCTTTCTGCCCCCTGGGGGGCAGAAAGCCCACTAGAAACCAGGGATTTTTTTTTATTGACGGGGTGGGGGCTGCTTAAAAAGGGCATGGCAATGCCCCCACCCCTCCCCAGAGAAACGTCAGTCTTTCTGCCCCCAGGGGGCAGACGGGGGCGGTAGCCCCCAATCTGCCCCCCCGGGGGGCAGAAAGCCCACTAGAAAGCAGGGATTTTTTTTTTATTGACGTTGGGGTGGGGCTGCCCAAAAAGGGCATGGCAATGCCCCCCCCCCAGAGAAATGTCAGTCTTTCTGCCCCCCCGGGAGGGCAAAAAGCCCACTAGATGCCATGGATTTTTTGGGCCAAATCTGAATTAGGGTGGGGGCTGCCCAAAATGGGCATGCCAGTGCCCCAACCCCTCACCCGCAAAAATTACAGCCTTTCTGTCCCCCGGAGGGGGGCAAAAAGTCCACCTGCCGCCAAGGATTTTTTTGGGCAAATTTTAATGAGGGTGGGGGCATTGGCATGCCCGTTTTGGGCAGCCCCCACCCTAATTAAAATTTGCCCAAAAGAATCCCTGGCATCTAGTGAGCTTTCTGCCCCCCCGGGGGGGGGGGCAAAAAGCCCACTAGACGCCAGGGATATTTTTGGGGCAAATTTGAATTAGGGTGGGGCTGCCCAAAACAGGCATGCCAATGCCCCCACCCCCTCCCCCACAACAATTACAGCCTTCCTGCCCCCCTGGGTGGCATATGGGGCAGTAGCCTCAATCTGCCCCCCGGGGGGGGCAAAAAGCCCACTAGACGCCAGGGATTTTTTTGGGCAAATTTTAATTAGGGTGGGGGCATTGGCCTGCCCGTTTTAGGCAGCTCCCACCCTAATTAAAATTTGCCCAAAAAAATCCCTGGCGTCTAGTGGGCTTTCTACCCCCCCTGGGGGGCAGATGGGGACATTAGCCCCCAATCTGCCCCACGGGGGGGCAAAAAGCCCACTAGACACCAGGTATTTTTTGGGGCAAATTTGAATTAGGGAGGGGCTGCCCAAAACGGGCATGCCCATGCCCCCACCCCTCCCCCGCAAACATTACAGCCTTCCTGCCCCCCCTGGGGGGCAGATGGGGCAGTAGCCCCCAATCTGCCCTCCCAAAATGGCAAAAAACCCACTAGACGCCAGGGATATTTTTGGGGCAAATTTGAATTAGGGTGGGGCTGCCCAAAACAGGCATGCCAATGCCCCCACCCCCTCAACAATTACAGCCTTCCTGCCCCCCTGGGTGGCATATGGGGCAGTAGCCTCAATCTGCCCCCCGGGGGGGCAAAAAGCCCACTAGACGCCAGGGATTTTTTTGGGCAAATTTTAATTAGGGTGGGGGCATTGGCCTGCCCGTTTTAGGCAGCTCCCACCCTAATTAAAATTTGCCCAAAAAAATCCCTGGCGTCTAGTGGGCTTTCTACCCCCCCTGGGGGGCTGATGGGGGCATTAGCCCCCAATCTGCCCCACGGGGGGGCAAAAAGCCCACTAGACACCAGGTATTTTTTGGGGCAAATTTGAATTAGGGAGGGGCTGCCCAAAACGGGCATGCCCATGCCCCCACCCCTCCCCCGCAAACATTACAGCCTTCCTGCCCCCCCTGGGGGGCAGATGGGGCAGTAGCCCCCAATCTGCCCTCCCAAAATGGCAAAAAGCCCACTAGACGCCAGGGATTTTTTGGGGCAAATTTTAATTAGGGTGGGGCATTGGCATGCCTGTTTTGGGCAGCCCCCACCCTAATTAAAATTTGCCCAAAAAAATCCCTGGCATCTAGTGGGCTTTCTGCCCCCCCTGGAGGGCAGATGGGGGCATTAGCCCCGAATCTGCCCCCCCGGGAGGGCAAAAGCCCACTAGACGCCAGGGATTTTTTGGGGGCAAATTTGAATTAGGGTGGGAGCTGCCCAAAACGGGCATGCCCATGCCCCTACCCCATCCCCCGCAAAAATTACAGCCTTTCTGCCCCTTATGGGGGGCAGATGGGGCAGTAGCCCACAATCTGCCCCCCCGGGGGGGGGGCAAAAAGCCCACTAGACTCCAGGGATTTTTTGGGGCAAATTTGAATTAGGGTGGGGGCTGCCCAAAACGGGCATGCCAATGCCCCCACCCTCCTGCAAAAACTATAGCCTTCCTGCCTCCCCCTGGGGGGCATATGGGGCAGTAGCCCCCAATCTGCCCCCCCGGGGGGGCAAAAAGCCCACTAGACGCCAACGATTACGCTGGCTTTTTTTATGGGTGGGGGCTGCCCAGAATGGGCATACCAATGCCCGACCCCCCAAAAAAATAGCCACAGTGTTTCTGCCCCCTTGGGGGCATATCGGGCAACCACACCCCCTGATACCCCCCCCAGGGCGGCAGAAAACCGACTAGGCACGGACTTGTTTTTAGCAATGTGCCTACCTGTGGATTTTGGGCCCTAGCGCAGCCGGCACATAGGGAAACCTAGCAAACCTATACATTTTTTTAAACTAGACACCTAGGGGAATCCATGATGGGGTGACTTGACTGGCTCTCACCAGGTTCTGTTACCCAGAATCCCTTGCAAACCTAAAAATGTGTCTAAAAAAACACATTTTCCTCACATTTCTGTGGTGGAAAGTTTTGTAATCTGTGTGGATCCACAAAATTCCACCCACCCCGCGTTCCCCAAAGCCTTCCAAGAAAAATGGTACCTCACTTGTGTGGGTAGGCCTAGTGCCCGCGACAGGAAACGGCCCAAAACCTATTGAGGCAACATCAAAATTACCTATCACAAAACAACCTTGTTTTGCAAGGGGGGTTCCATGAGTTTTTGGCCCCGGGCTCGGCGACCATCAAGGGAAACCTACCAAACTTACACATTTCTGAAAACTAGACACCCGGGGGAGTCCAGTGAGGTATGGCTTGTGTGGGTCCCCTAACGTTTTCCTACCCAGAATCCCCTGCAAACCTCAAATTTAGCTGAAAAAATCACTTTTTTCTCAAATTTCTGTGTGGGAAAGTTCTGGAATCTACGTGGATCCACAAATTTCCTACCACCCAATGTTCGCCCAGGTCTCCCGATAAAAATGGTACCTCACTCGCGTGGGTGGGTCAAGTACCCACGACAGGCAAGGGCCCAAAACGTATTGAGGAGACATCAAAATTACCTATCACAAAACAACCTGGATTTGCAAGGGGGGTCACCTGGGTTTTTGGCCCCTGGCTCGGCGGCCATCTTGGGAAACATCCGAACCCACACATTTCTGAAAAGTAGACACCCGGGGGAGTCCAGCGAGATATGGCTTGCGTGGGTCCCCCAACATTTTCCTACCCAGAATCCCCTGCAAACCTCAAATTTAGCTGAAAAAATCCCTTTTTCCTCAAATTTCTGTGTGGGAAAGTTCTGGAATCTGCGTGGATCCACAAATTTCCTCCCACCCAGCGTTCCCCCAGGTCTCCCGATAAAAATGGTACCTCACTTGTGTGGGTAGTTAAAGTGGCTGAAACAGGAAATGGCCCAAATCGTATTGTGGAGACTTCAAAATTACCTATAACAAAACTACTTGGTTTTGGGGGGGGCACCTGGTTTTTTGGCCCCGGGCTCGCCGCCATCTATGAAAACCTACCAAATCCACACAATTCTGAAAACTAGACACCCTGGAGAGTCCAATGAGGTATGGCGTGCGTGGATCCCCCAACGTTTTCCTACCCAGAATCCCCTGCAAACCTCAAATTTAGCTGAAAAAAACATATTTTCCACATATTTTTACGTGGAATCACCATGCTGGCACAAATGTCCTACCACCCAGCGTTCCCCTTGTTCTCCCGAGTAAAATTATACCTCACTTGTGTGGGTGTCCAAAGCAGAATTGGCTAAAAATGTATTTTTAACAAAATGTAGCGCTTAGAATTCTCGTTGCTATACTCTAAATCCCTATGTTTTGGGCTCTTCCTAGTCACAGGCCTTTGGCCCACCCACACAAGTGAGGTATCATTTTACTCGGGAGAACAAGGGGAACGGTAGGTGGTAGGACATTTGTGCCGGCACAGTGATCCCACGCAAAAATTAATGGAAAAAGTGATTTTTTTCAGCTAAATTTGAGGTTTGCAAGGGATTCTGGGTAGGAAAACGTTGGGGGACCCACGCAAGACATACCTCGCTGGACTCCCCCGGGTGTCTAGTTTTCAGAAATGTTTGGGTTTGGTAGTTTCCCAAGATGGCCGCCGAGCCCGGGGACAAAAACCCAGGTGACCCCCTTGCAAAACCAGGTTGTTTTGTGATAGGTAATTTTGATGTTGCCTCAATAGGTTTTGGGCCCTTGCCTGTCGCGGGTACTTGACCCACCCACGTGAGTGAGGTATCATTTTTATCTGGAGACCTGGGGGAACGCTGGGTGGGAGGAAATTTGTGGATCCACGTAGATTCCAGAACTTTCCCACACAGAAATTTGAGAAAAAAGTGATTTTGTCAGCTAAATTTGAGGTGTGCAGGGGATTCTGGGTTGGAAAACGTTGGGGGACCCACGCAAGCCATACCTCGCTGGACTCCCCCAGGTGTCTAGTTTTCAGAAATGTGTGGGTTTGGTAGGTTTCCCTAGATGGCCGCTGAGCCGGGGCCAAAAACTCATGGGACCCCCATGCAAAACCAGGTTGTTTTGTGATAGGTAATTTTGATGTCACCTCAATAGGTTTTGGGCCCTTGCCTGTCGCGGGTACTTGACCCACCCACGCGAGTGAGGTATAATTTTTCTTGGGAGACCTGGGGGAACGCTGGGTGGGAGGAAATTTGTGGATCCACGTAGATTCCAGAACTTTCCCACACAGAAATTTGAGAAAAAAGTGATATTTTCAGCTAAATTTGAGGTTTGCAGGGGATTCTGGGTAGGAAAACGTTAGGGGACCACGCAAGCCATACCTCGCTGGACTCCCCCTGGTGTCTAGTTTTCAGAAATGTGTACGTTTGGTATGTTTCCCTAGATGGCCGCCGAGCCCGGGGCCAAAACCTCATGGGACCCCCCTTGCAAAACCAGGTTGTTTTGTGATAGGTAATTTTGATGTCGCCTCAATAGGTTTTGGGCCGTTTCCTGTCGCAGGCACTAGGCCTACCCACACAAGTGAGGTACCATTTTTCTCGGGAGACTTTGGGGGATGCGGGGTGGGTGGAAATTTGTGGATCCACGCAGTTTCCAGACCTTTCCACCACAGAAATGTGAGGAAAATGTGTTTTTTTGACAAATGTTTAGTTTTGCAAGGGATTCTGGGTAACAGAACCTGGTGAGAGCCAGTCAAGTCACCCCATCCTGGATTCCCCTGGGTGTCTAGTTATCAAAAATGTATAGGTTTGCTATGTTTCCCTAGGTGCCGGCAGAGCTAGGGTTCAAAATCTACAGCTAGGCACTTTGCAAAAAATGGGTCAGTTTTCACTCTGAAAATGTGGTGTGTCCACGTTGCGTTTTGGGCCGTTTCCTGTCGCGGGCACTAGGCCTACCCACACAAGTGAAGTACCATTTTTCTCGGAAGACTTTGGGGAACGCGGGGTGGGTGGAAATTTGTAGATCCACGCATATTCCAGAACTTTCCACCACAGAAATGTGAGGAAAATGTGTTTTTTTGGACAAATGATTAGGTTTGCAAGGGATTCTGGGTAACAGAACCTGGTGAGAGCCAGTCAAGTCACCCCATCCTGGATTCCCCTGGTGTCTAGTTTTCAAAAATGTATAGGTTTGCTAGGTTTCCCTATGTGCCGGCAGAGCTAGGGTTCAAAATCTACAGCTAGGCACTTTGCAAAAAAAGGGTCAGTTTCACTGTAAAAATAAAAGTGTGTCCACGTTGCGTTTTGAGCCGTTTCCTGTCGCGGGCACTAGGCCTACCCACACAAGAGAGGTACCAATTTTATCGGGAGACTTAGGGTAACACAGAATTGTAGAGCAACTGTTATTACCTTTTGACTTTCGATGCATTTCTCCCTTCCAAATGAAAGACAATGTGTAAAAAAGAAGTCATTTTGAAAAATGACCTATAATTCACATGCTAGTATGGGTACTCACAATTTCGGAAATGTGCAAATATCTACTGTTTCTAAACTCTATATTTTGTTCCTATTTCAGAAATACATAGGTGTCTTTCATACCGATTTTTCCATGTATATATTTTCCCAAATGAATTGCTCTATACCCGGTACATAATAAAAAAACATTGCAAGACGCTGCTCAGTTATTGGCTTAGGGTTCGTCAGGGTCTTGGTGAACCTACAAGTCCTATATATCCCCACAACCAGAAAGGTCCAGCGGATGTAACGGTATATTGCTTTTAAACAGCTCTCATAATTTGAAGAAGTTACAGGTGAAAACGTTGGCACAAATGGCTGCTTTTTTCAACTAATTTTCAATTTTTTCTATATTCAACTGTTAGTTTCTATAAAGAAACCTTGAAGGATCTACACAAATGACCCCTTGCTGAATTCAGAATTTTGTATACTTTTCAGAAATGTATAGCTTTCCAGGATCCATTATTGCTTTCATTCCCATTTCTACCTTTAACTGGAAGAAGGTTGAAAGCACAAAAATTAGCAAAAATAGGCTATGTCCCCGAAAAATGCCAAAACTATGTAAAAAATGTTGGTTTTCTGACAAAAGTCTGCTTGTCTCTGAAAGCTGGGAAGATGGTGATTTCAGCACCACAACCCCTTTTTTGATGCCATTTGCAGGGACAAAACCAGACGCTTTCATCTGTAGCCCTTTTTTCCCATTTTTCCAAAAAAACACAAAATGTTGCTGTATTTTGGCTAATTTCTGAGTCCCCTCCAGGGAAATCCACAAACCCTGGGTATCTTTAGAATCCTCATGATGTTGGAAGAAAAGGACGTAAATTTGGCGTGGATACCTTATGTGGTCAAAAAGTTACAGGGGCCTAAGCGCGAACTACCCCAAATAGCCAAAAAAGGGCTTAGCACAGGGGGGGGGGAAAGGCCTAGCAGCGAAGGGGTTAATCCAACCTCCATCAACAAAAACACTTTCACAGGAGAACTCTGGGGATTCAAGTCCTTGAAGCATGAAATAGACTGAATTCAGTCCTGAAATAAAAGCTAGGTCATTGGAATTTGAGGAAAGATTTGAAAAGTATATTCTTTCTTAGAGTCTCAGTAAACTAAATTGCCTCTTCCTGTTTGCCTTTCATGTTTGTTTTAGCATTAGACTACATTTAGAATAAAGAATAAACAAGAAGAACATAAAGCAATGCACTCATCTTGAAACAGTATGTGACTATGTATGCATTTAATGGCATTTCTAAAGTGCCCACTTAGGAAAGAGTGAAACCACAAACAAAGGTCTGAGAACTCATGTGTATGACCCCAGGTTGTTTACAGAGAAAATGTAACTGATGTGTTAATAATGTACGAAGGAGGTGCTGCTGCACGGGGGCTCACAGGGTCACTCAGCCGCTCCTTGCCTGCTAGCCCTGGATTGAGAGGGCCGCTCTGTTGAGACGGCGCCTAAGCTGCAGGACCTGCGGAGCTCAGACCGGTCGGCTTCTGTGTGCCTTGAAGGTGCTGCTACACAGAGGTTCACTGGGAAATTTGGCTGCCCGGAACTGAGAGGGGCAGGGCCACTCTGTTGAGGTGGCAGGGGCGTGTCGGAGGCCCCCTCCCTAGAAAGCGGACCTCCTCTGAGGACCTGAGGAGCCGGGACCTGCCAACATCAGTGTGCTCTGGAAACCATAGGTGAGGGGACCCAACGCACATAGAGAACGGAAGCCTGAGGCTCTCCTCTGCGCTCTGCCGACGCTCTAGGGGGTGCCTGCTGTCATCACCCTAGGGGGCCTTGCCTGATACAACCCCACGTGCTTAAGAGACCTGAAGGGGCTCACCACACCTACCGCACGCCCTGGCCTGCCTGCCAGTGACCGACAGACATTCTATCGGCTCCCACAGGACCGCACCCAGCTGGAGCTACCAAGGGGACGCTTTGATCGGGCGGGGCTGATCCAGCCCACAACGTTTATTGCTTAATCTCTGGGGTGGGACTTGGTACCCCAGCAGCCTGCAATCTTGGGAGGTGGAGCAAATTTCTCCCCAATGCCGTAAAGCACTGGGGAGACTCCTGCAGCGCGGGACGCTTTGATCAGGCTGTTCCAGCCCGCAACATATGTTGCTTCATCTCTGGGGTGGGACTCGGTCCCCCAGCAGCCCGCAATCTTGGGAGACAGAGCAACTCCTCTCCAACGTCGTAAAGCACCAGGGCGACTCCCGAGGGGCCCGTCCTGCTTCAACAGGAGGAGGCGGGGTGGGGTCATCCTCCTTGGCTGTGGCTCCTGTCTCTTGTAGCCGTCTCAGCGCCAGTTGCACACTGCACCCTATTAAAAGGTGCTTTGTTTTGTCCTGCCCTGACATTACTGTGTTGCCCCTCTTAATACCAGATTTTAAATGCAATTTATTGGCCTGACCTCGGTGAAAGAAGGAACTAGCCATACTCCAGCAGTGAGGTTGTGAGTAAACAAGGGGGCGAACACTTCCGGGAAAAATCCTTTGGGCCACTTGGGTTTTTCACCAGATAACTCACCGGTGCTATCTGCTCCGATGCGATGGATAGGATAGAGACCCTACTTTCGGAATGTCAAGAAAATACTCATCCAGCGGCCACTCCCCCCTCTCCCTTATCTGCATACCCTAATAACTCTGATACCTTAATAGCTTGACCAGAGCTTTCCCCCGTTCCGCCCCTTGCTAAGAAGGCCACCAAACGAATTCCTCAGATGCTTAATAAACCCCAAAAGAGTACTAGGAAGGGTTTAGGAAGTAGGAACCCAGAACCTGAATCCCCTGCAGGCTGTAGTGAGCAGCACTCGGACACTCCGGCAGAAGTACAGGTAGTCCAAGTTGAATGCCACAACAGATACCTGGCGCTCTCAGAGGAGGTTAATGGATCGGGGAGCGCGTAAACATTGGATTAAATGATACAAGCATCGAAGGTCCCTCCCTATTGCAGAGCTTAAAGGATGCTATTGAGTCCCTCAGGGATGAGGTTGTATCACTTAGAAAGGAGGTTGCTGATTTGGAAGGGAGGGTGAATAATTGAACTGGAAAATCTCTAGGGATGCAATTAAATGCAACAGTTAGTGATCACGCGGTCCCTCCCCTCACGCACCCAGGCCCAGCAAGGATGCACTAATGTGATGCAGCTGTTGCCATTACCCAGCTGCCCCACTGCATTTCCATCCAGCACCATAGCCGCGCTCTTGCTAACCACCCATGAGGCAGCAAAGGCTCAAATGGCTATTGGAACAAATTAGTTGCATACCGAGGCATACCCCATGGTGGGGGGGGAGAGCCCGATAGAGGAGAGGTGGTACTCGATGAAGCGTGCTTCCATATGCCCAGCCTTGCTTGATCTTTTTCAAGGGGGGTTGTTAAGGATGGCTTTTACATCAGAACTCGTGTGCAGAGAGAAGAAGCGGTAATCTATCTTGTGGAGGTACCAAAACTCCTCAGTGATAGACGAGAGGAACCTGATTCGCTTAGGAATAAGGTTACCTATTGGTTCAGGGAAACACGGCACTGTTATTCTATCATAAGGGAAGACATTAAGCAAGCTGAAAGGTTAAACCTACCAGGGATGTCAAATGACATAGTGAAACTCAGCTTTTTTAATAGAGCCATAGTAGATGGTCTTATGGCAATTGATTCTCTTACCAACCCACTTGCTAACACTTCTATTACCATCAAATATAGATTAGCCTTGGACACGGGCCCCGGGTCAAATGATTTTGCCCAGAAGAGAGAGGAATTCGTGAAACTGGACAGAGTGGGTGGCCAGGCATGGATGACTACAGAAAGGATGATTGATGTCCATAGAGGGTAACGAATCGACCCCTAGCTTTACTCTGGCCGAACATCATTTAAGACACTTTCCCTCATTCGGGTCTTTTGCTAATCTCCATGTCGCTCGGGCTGCAATCATTGAAGGCCCAGGGGGTGGGGGGGGGCGGTGATGCCATTTATGAGGAGGACAGAGGCGAAACCCTGGAGCACAGATTCAACTCTATCTTTACTGCTGCACCCCATGAACAGCGAAGAGTTTTGGTATGGAATGTTGCGAGGATCGCCAGAATGCTAGTAGAACCAGAATGGTGCAATTTTGTGGATTCCCATGATGTGATCCAATTTCAGGAGACCTGGTGTTTGTATGCCTCCCATAGGTGTGGGTACTCCTCCTATGGCATTAATGCAACAAGGATAGAGAAGGGGAGACCCTCAGGAGGTCTAGCGATTTGGGTGAAGACTGCACTCCTGTCCAAAGGTAAACTGGTCCCTGAAATTCCCAGGACATCTTAGCAATTGATCTTGCTCTACATACAGGTTTAAAAATGGGGATTTTTAATGTATATAATAGAGTGGGCCTAGGCTCAGAGTAAACCAATACTATACGTATTTTAGATCATGTCCTGACTGAATGCACCGGAAGCACCCCTCTATTGGTTGCTGGGGATCTTAACTGCACTTTCGAACCCCTCTCCTCTTGAGACTTGACTGAGGAGTGGAACAGTTTCTGGCAAATCCTGCAGCTGGACCTCTCAATTATTAGATGGTCTAAGAGAGGAGACCAGGTGCTGGCTTTTCCATTGCAGCATGATTTGAGGGACGAAATCTGATCTGAATGGTGAAATGACCTTCAATAGACCAAGCCATGCCAGCAGAATTGATTACTGTTTGGTTGACCGTAGCCTATGGCCCATTGTGTTTGACATGATAGTGGTTAATAGATCCGATAGTGACCACAATGCCCTGCCCCTTTCCTTAACAAATCATGGAGAGAGTGAACCCAATATTACGGGCCCATACTGATTTGGGAAAGCTATCCATTACTGGTAACTTGAGAACAATTAGATGGGATTGGGTGGAGGAAAATCCAGGGGTATTGGAAGTTGTTAAGTCCAAAGTGCTTGAGGAGGTGGTGGTGCTGTCAAAACTCCCTAAAATAGAAACAATAGAGAAGTTGAGTAACCAGCATGAGACACTCTAAATGCAGATCAGGGAAATACTGGGCCAGCCGAAAAAAGGGAAGGAACGCCATGGAAAAAAAGGAGGGAAAAGACAGGTCCCTGTGGCAGACTGGTATAAGCAGGAATGTTGAAAAGCGAAGGGTGAGCTCCTACAGGCAGTGAAATCTAGAGCTAGATATAGACAGGCATTAGATGATACCAAGAAACAATAAGAATGTTCTCTATGGTCCTTTCTACATAGCGCATTGGTAGCCAAAGATAATAAGTCTTTTTGGAAGAAAGCAGCCTATTGTTTGAACAGACCCAAGATTGTCCTAGAGTTTACAGTCCAGCCTGAAGAGTGGGTATCCCACTTTGGGGGTATTTGTGCTCTAGGGAACATGGAGGAAGAAGAGTTTGTAGGCATGAGAGAGAATGTAACATCTGGCACTGTGGAAGTCACAGAAATATCTCTCAAGGAACCCCGAGCAGCCATTTGCTCCTGTATTCCAGCCAGAGCTCCCGACCCCAATCGAATCCCCAATTACCTATATAGAGAAGATTTAGAAGCCTGGGCCCCATATATTAATATGCGTACCTATGCCATTCTCTCAGGTATGGAAATCCCTACTTCTTGGAACTCAACAGAGATCATATCTATCTATAAGAAAGAAGATATAGCAAACCCGGCCAGGTACAGACCTATCAGTCTAATTGACTCTTTGCAGAAAAATTTCTGTAAGCAGCTATTGGCCCGTATTCAGGATTGGATCTCAGAGAAAAACATTCTGTCTGATTTCCAGGTGGGTTTTCACGACAAAATTAGTACCTTGGACCAGGTCTTCCGCTTTCTCTGCATTTATTGGAGAGAGTGGTCATTAAAGGGGGGAAGCTTTATGTAGCCTTTGTGGATCTGCGCATGGCTTTGTAGTATGGATTGTGGATCCATTGTTGACATCTGCTAAGTTAGCATGAGAGTCGCTGCAATGAGCCTGCTTTTGCACACGACGCTGCATGCATAGATTTCGCAAGACTCTGTTTGTGCCGTTTCATATGATAACTGTCTGCTTTTCACGTTCTCTGCTGTGCTCTGAGGTTTAGTCTGCACACGATGTACAAGGTCGATCAACAATGCCCCTTGTTATTCTGTTCTGGTCAGTCCCTCGCACCTAGACATAACATGACACACAGCTGCACTACTGAAAATCGTATGCTTTAATATTGCAAGCTAAACATGTGATGCAGGCACTTGGAGAGATTCCTTTCCGGAGAGAAGAGCTGTGCTTGTCCTGAGATGTAAACCTTTCATCTAGGCATTGAGGTATGGGGTCTGCTGACAAAGCCCAGAGGTCTTCTTTTTTATAATAAACTATTTCTTACCACTTGGAGGGTGGTTAGGTATTGTAGCCCTTTTCCACTGTCTTTACAAAATGATATCCCTGTTTATATTCTATGGAATTGTGACAATGCTGACTATATTGTGTTTATGCATTTTGCTGCTAGTAATGGCACGTGTACTGTACCATAGAGCGCGTTAGTTAAAATAAACATTTTAAACTATACTGTGACTCTGATTACTCGCATTGTGGACAAGTATGAGTGAGCGAAAGAGTTGTCTGGCTCCTTGGGATTCCTGAGAGAGTCGGGAGTGTCGTGTTCTGGGTTGTCTAATCATTGGTAGCTTCGCTGTTAGTTGGAGAACAAATGAGACACTATAGCTAGTCGGTTTGGGATTTTAGGTACTAATGTGGTAGGTTGGTACACCCCTATTCACTGAGGTCCCGTTTTCCTGCGCATAGTTCTGTATATGTGCAGAATCCCTGCAACATGCACCGCCAACGTTTGGTCTGGTTCTTATCTGCGAGACGCTTGAGTAGTGCTTGTGCTTGTCCACAATACCCTCACTTTTGTCTCCGGAGACAGCTGTGAGGGTGTAACCTCCTATATTGATGTTTTTATAGGTTCTTTCAAGCTTGAAGTTTAAATAAAAGGTTTCTCTCTTTATTCGTAACCCATTGTTGTGCTGCCGCTTCTTAAGTTGTTGTTCTTTGCTTTTCAAGATGGAGGTTAACATCCCGCCACCTAGTCGCGCACCGCTTAGGGCTCATTTGACACTACATGGGGTCCCTGATGCGGGTGATGCGCTAATTTTTGTAGTAGAAGCGGATCCAGCATACCGCTTTGAAGTGTTTTACTCTTGGGTCACCTTTCCGGCGGTAGACGGAACAGATAATCTGTTTCATAGATACACTGCGACGGCTGTTCCTAATGAGTATCAGCCCTATCGGGCTCTAGAGGTTCCACTCACAGCTTGGCAACACCGAATTTGGTTTAATGGTGCCCTTCCACACGCTCTCACGCCAGTCCGTTTAGGTCCTTTATCAATAGATGGGGCCACATGGCCCGTTTTGGCTGGGTTTACCCCTCACCCGCTTGGACTTACAACAGCTACGCTGGCAGAACTTTGTGTGTTACATACTTCTTTAATAAGCGTGCATAGAGCTGTTATTTAGTTCATGTCGCGCAACTACCAGGTGGGACCACCTGGCGTTGCTGCGCAGCCTGCTGGACCTGCTGGTATTACCATCAGTCCTCTTATGGTTAATTCTGTAACGGGCAAGCGCCCACAAAATAAGGATGATTTACCTTATTGGCTTGCTGAGAAATTTGGACAGCTTGAAGCTGTTTTTCCGAATACAAATCCTGTGGAGAAACGCAGGATACTGACGATAAGTTTGCCTAAAGACTTGCTTCCTGAGGTGGCTGATTGTAACACCTGGGGCAGGGTGTTTGCAGCCGTATATTCGAAGTGTTTCAGCACTCCCTCTATGACTGTACTCCCCACCGTGATTAAACGTGTTCAAGATGAACACAGTGCTGAAGCGGCTGTAGAGCTGGGGATGAGACTGGTGGGGGTGTTCTACGTGGTTGCTGATCTGATCCTTGCCAATGTCAAGGGCGATGCAGTAAGCTTTCAAGTCGCTAACGGCTTGGAGGCTGTGCCTGATGCAGACAAACCACGCGAATTACCGAAGATTATTGCAAAGGCTTATAAAACAATAGGCTGCAATAGTTTGGGAGTTAAGCCTTTTACTCAAACGCAAACACAATCTCAAACACAACATAAAGCTCAGTCTGATAAAGACGGGCATCCAGTCTTTCGTAAAAAGAACTGGAAAAATAAAAAACAGGGGCAGCAACAACAGAAGCAGGGTTTGCGTGCTGGTTCACCGACCCCTGATACTTCTGAGCGTACTTATGACTTACGCGACCGCGTGAAAATTAAGACTCCTGATAGATTTCAAGTCCCTGATCAGCGTTCTCCTCATTCTTTACAGGACACATCTGGCTCTCAAGTCGGTGGTGGGGATCGCCAGGATCGTGGCAAGAGTCATCCTGCGTCACAGGGACGTGATCAGCCTCGTCAGTTTGACGTCAAGGGGAAACAAGAGGAGCAACCACGCTTCCGTGCCCTGTTTCCAAAGAAAAAGGTTGCCGCTTTGACAGCGAGATATGCCTCAGACGGTGAGAACCCGACTGCTGGATTGGACTTGGGCGGTGACTCTGCTCGACAGCGCAGAGGAAGGTACCATAGTGCGGGAGGCACTGCGTCCTTGTCTGGAGGCGACAGCAACTGAAACTTTCATTACAGTAGAAACAGCTGACACTCGAGTTGCCTCCCCGGATAGGCTGTATAATATATTTTTTCAAATTGAAGGTGACATTGAACGTGTTGTCACAGGGATTTTTTGGGAGAATCTGACCGTTACCTATGACATTTTGTTAGCAGAGGCAGATTGGCCCCCACCTTTTGTACTGGCCGCATCAACGGGGGAGGACGTGATTCTTCCGAGTTTTTCGCGTTACGTCCCCAAGGAGCATGCAGAGGCTTTTGCAGCGGAGTGGGCTTTGGCCCTGGCCCCGGCAGTGTACCGTAATCAAGTGGGCTGGGATAAAGATTCTCCATCACATGAGATTCCATTGCGGTCTATGCCTCAACCTCAACCCCAATATCCCGTCCGGCGGGAAGCCAAAGGTCCAGTTTCTGATGTTCTAACTGAGTTGGAGTATCAAGGAGTGATTGAGACGTGTGTCACCGATGAATAATCCTCTTTTTACTGTGTCTAAACCCGATGGGTCTTATCGCATAGTTTTAGATTACCGGCATTTGAACTCTCATTGTCGTACTTGTGCGGTACAGAATACCCATAGCTCTGCTCTTGTGGACAGTATTGTTCGTAAAAAATATAAAACGAGACTTGACATTTCCAATGGCTTTTACAGTCATAACCTGGCCCCTGAATGTAGTCAATGGACCGCATTCACGGCCGGTGGAAAACAGAAAAAATGTCGGCGTTTACCTATGGGGTATAAGAATAGCCCCGGGGTCTTCGCCGCACGCGTTGTCTCTTTGTTTGACAGCATAGACCCAGATTTATACTCGTATGTTGATGATATTTATCTCACAGACGACGAATTATGGCCGCATCTATGCCGTGTTGACCGCATCATCCTTGAGTTTGCGGATTACGGATACAAATTTAATTTTGCTAAATCACACATCGTTTGCTATGCGGTGCTGTTTTTGGGCTATGAGCTCAATAATGAAGGTCGGGGCTTGGCACCCCACTTTCTGGAGAAATGCGCACGCTTGCAATCTCCAACTACCCTGAAAAAACTTCAGTCTTTGCTGGGATTTTTGAATTTCGGGAGGTCTTACATTCCCGAGTATGCCCAGCGTATCAAGTCTCTTTATGCTTTGATACAACCTACCTTTTCAAAAGCCAGCTGACTCCCGGAACATTCTGCTATTTTGCATTCTTTGCAATCTGACTTGCTTGAATCTAAGTACTTGTTGACACGTGATAACCACACCAACCTGGTGATACGAATCGTGCCAGGCGCAGTGGGTTTCACTTACTTGACGTACAATGAAGGCGACACAGTACCTATTGTATACAAATCACATTTGCACACTTCAGCCGAAATGCGGTTTTCCTCTGTCGAAAAGGTTTTGACAGCTGTGCAGATGGCGGTCCTGAAGGAACGCGCACTGGCACAGGGGAAGCGCATTTTAGTGGTTACACCTTTCCCTGCTTTGGAAGCAGTAACTAAGGTGAGTGTGCCAAACTCTAAAGCATTACATCCCGTTGGATACAATGGGCTACTTCTTTGACGTCTCCGGATGTCACGTTTATCTTTGACCCCTCTCTTCAGACACAGGAGTTCTTGCAGTATGAACACGTTCATCCACCTCTCTGTCTTTGCTTCCCTTAGAGGAGTACACATGTATCATCTATACCGATGGTTCGGCGCAACCGGCTACTGGTTCTAAACATGCTTATTCAGCGGCTTGTGCTATTGTGGCTAGTACGATGGTGAATGGAGAATTCAAGTCTAGTATAGTGCATACACAGGCGCTAGGGGACTGTACCGCCCTATTGGCCGAGCTGCGCGCTTTGGTTCTTGCTCTCGAGTTTGCAGATCCGAGTGTTTCTACACTCATTGTGTGCGATTCTTACTACTGTGTTCAGTCTTTCAATGACAACTTGTTCTTTTGGTCTCAAAATGATTATCGAGATTCTAAAGACAGCACAATTAAGCATAAAACGCTTTGGGTTCGAGTGGCGGATCTTAAACAACGTCTGCCACTCACACATGTTATACATACTCTTGGCCATCAGCGTGTGGGAGCACACACTCTTGGAAATTGTTTGGCTGATGAAGCAGCCAAATCTGCAGTAGCCACGTGTTCCGTAGCGACCGTTACAAGGTCCATGACTAAAATTGATAATGACATTTTGGCAGCAATTGCTGCAACTGCGGAGTGCTCTAATTATTCACAGGGTTTCCCTTCAAAGTATTCTTATCAGTTAACTCCTGAAAATGTTCCTTTTGCTAGAATACCTGACGTTGGAGATCGGCTGATTCCCAACGCGGACCGCAGGCACACTTTGATCAAAACCGCACACAAAGGTATGGCTTTGGCCCATGCTGGAGTGTCCGCGACTGTTTCTATCTTGCAGCAACGTTATTGGTGGCGTGGTTTATATAAACAGACCCGTACTTATGTGCTTTCGTGTGACATCTGTCAACAAATCAAGCCTTCTATGGTAACACGCCCACCACAAACACAGCTTTGCATTGCGAATCGCCCGTTTGCCTGTGTATATCTTGATCACTGCGGTCCATTTACTTCTGATACTGCATATAAATATATTTTGGTTGCAGTTGATTCGTGCACTAGATTCCTTTGGGTTTGGCCACAACGCAGTCCTGACGCTCGAAATGTCATCAGGGATTTGCGTGTCTTTGTAGGGATTTTTGCCTGTGGCACCTTTCATTCAGACCAAGGTCCTGCGTTCGCCTCTAAGGCATACAGGGATGCGATGAAGTCTTTGGGGGTGCTGGTGCAGTTTTCGTCTCCATACAGGCCTGAGGGCAATTCAATTGTGGAGCGAATGAACCGTGACTTAAAGCAATCCTTGACAGCTAGAGTCTTAGGTACTGGCAGGAACTGGCTGGCCCACTTGTATGGGGTTCAACGTGCACTTAATAATCTCCCTAGAAGACCTCTGGGTGGCGGACCCCATACGAGATGCTCTTTGGCATCAAAATGTTTGTGCCAGACCTTGATGGTCTAGACATTGCGACGGCAGCCGTGACCTTTGACGTAGATAATCGTTCTACTATGTTACAGGACCTACAAGAGACCCGTGCCCGTCTTGCTACTGAACATTTGCCTTCGGCAACAGATGCTGCACTGCTGATTCCGGTGGCCGGCTGGCTTCCAAAAGTTGGTGATCTGGTCCGAGAGAATTTGGAGAACAAAAAAGAATTTGGTCCCTCTTATCGTGCACCGGTTCCAGTGCTTGGCTTGAAGGGTACTCGTACAGTCATTTTACCACCGCTTCCTGGTCGCAAGGACAACAGATACATCTTGATTGACAATGTCAAGCTACAACATCTGGCCGATTCTGAATAGTGTGACGCCTGCTGTTTCGTGCCACCCACAATTTCGAGAAATCCTGGGGTTAGCGCATCTTTCAGCTCACCTAATGACACTGTCATCGAGATGGACCCTGTTGTTGACCATTTATCTGTCCCTCCTGCAACGAGGAAGTTGAGTATACTTATCCCACAAGTGAGTCTTTGCATGGCTTGCCCGAAGATTCTTTACACCATGGCAGCTTTTCTTTTGACTCATCTTCCACCACTTCAATTGGCCCCACCAAATTGTCTATTTTTGTGTCCTGGCTTAAACAGACTTATTTGGTCCCTCCTTGGACATACATCTGGTTAATAATGATCGCGATTTTTCTTTTTATGTCAATTGGGTTTGTGACTGTGTTTTTCCTACTCATCAATGGTCACTACTTACCTGAACGCTCTGCTGTGAACTTGGTTGATGGTATTCTGGCCCCTCACTCATCTTCCCACATCATGAAGCGTGACCAATCTCTTGTTAACATGTCGGCATTTCCAGTTGCGGATGGCATCATCTGGGATAAAGTGGATTTTCAGGTCCATGGGCCAACGGAAATTATTAACGTTCCATACGTCTTTCGCGTTTCCATGGGGGATGTCGTTACAAAGGACATACGCTCAGACGACTGGGATGTGCATGCAATACAATCATTGTTTTCAGATTTGAAATATTATGCTGCTTTTAATGCTGAAGATTTATATTTAAATTCTGCCAATTATGCCGATTTATTCTGTTATCAACATTATGGACATCATTTCCTACATAAGACTAATACATTACGTCCTCTTGTCAATTACACACAGTGGGAACATTGCCCTGCACCATTAAAAGGTAGTTCGAAAACTCTTAGAGATAAATTTACATATTTTACAGACTTTGATAGGTCAACACCCGAGTCGTATTATTTTAAATTAAATGTTCCTTCAACTCCCAAAGTAATGTTGACCCATACAAAATTAATTTATTCAAATTCTTTCAGACATGATCTGTCCGTCAAGGGTTATGATCACTGGAGGGCCACCGTTGATTTGAAATGGATCTGGGGTTCTAGGTCCTGGCATGTACAAGGCACTGAAGCCTTACATCGTGGCTGCCTCATCCCAACACAAATTTTGTTTTTAAATGAAACAGTTTACCAGACAACTTGCTTTGGTTTGGCAACTGCAAAAAGGTTAAAGGCCCCTGCCATTCCCTCTTTAGCTGAGTATAATAATTGGCGCATATACACGAATTATACCATTGAAGTCTTACAATCTGTGTTTCAAAATAACACATTTAATATATCTGAACTGGATTCTTTAGGTTGGCTAGTTTGGCAGACGAATTTGAATGCCTGCCAACTTCGTTTTCATAACACCAATCCAGGTTATATGCAAGATAGACCCGACCCAAGATTTCCAGATACACATTCAGTAACAACCTATTCGATTGGAAAATTATGTCAACAGTGGTTGCAGCACTCTACACTGTCGTCCGTTAAACAACATTTATCGTTGTTGTCCAACAACATTAATTTGGCCGACTTTGTCTTGGGACCCAGGGTTCCTAGAACAAAGAGATTCTATTACGCAGCTTACAATGAAATAGTGAAACTTTCACAGATTGAAGCGGTGTCACGTCTGCGGGAAATTGACCAAGCGAACTTAGAGAAGGTTCTAGCTGTTGTGGATAATAGTATCAACACACTATCTTCCCGCATTTACACATTAGATAATATTGTTTCTTCTGTTATTGATATTGTGCAAGAAGATGTGTCTCTGTTATATCATGGTCAAAATCAATTGCGTTCTGTCATGCAATTCGCATGGACTTTGCAATCTCTAAAAATGGGAAAAGTACCATGGGATTATTTAAATTCGACTGCTTTGTTTTTACCATTTAATTTAACTGACAAACAGCAGTTCATGTCCATGAAAGATGCAACTTACACTCTTCTACACATAGAAAAAATAGACCCTTTGCCCTTTTCTGTAGCGGAAACTGACACTGCTGTTTGGCTAATTCATGGGGTTATATCTTGGCCTTTCTCGCTGTTCCAATTCAGCTCCTGTATGAAACATTACCCGTTAGGCCGCTTTGAACCCCAGGGTAGCGCTTTTCTGCATGAACTGGGGTCTTTGCCTTTTACCTACCGATGTTTGTGAGAAGAAACTGAAGTATACCTTACAGGGGAGGACTGTGATTCTACAGTGGGTCATTCCCTTGTTTGCAAAAATATTAAGTTGCACGGAGCATGTAATATGTCGGCTCCGAACCTTGCATGTGTTTTTAAAGGTAATCCGGTTCCCGCAATAATTCCCACGTTCACTCTGCTTACTAACGGTAGTTATCTTATTCTAAATAACCAAGAATGCTGCGGCTTGCTGGCTGGCATACCATACATAGTAACGGTTTCACAGCGCGTAGTTTGTTCTAAAAATGTGCTTTTTCCTCCCCTGCGTGGGCAGCTTGATAGCTCAATTTGGCCTTCCATACCAACTTTGAAAGCAGATTTCAACAAGTTGAGCAGATTAAAGGTGCTTTTAACCCAACAAGAAGTCGCCCTTACTTCCGCACGAGAAACCTTCAACCTGCAGGTGGCTAGCGCTGCTAGTGAAATTCAAACACTTTTAACCACTAACCTCCCACTGCATTTTGGGGAGCTAATACACCGCATATTTAATGCATCTGACACAAGTGGCCTTGCTCATTTTTTTAAAGCTGTAGGCTCTGGCCTTGTGACTTCTTTTCAGACAATATTTGGTGTTATACCTGCATTCATTCATTCTATCTTTTCCAGCGTCTTTGGTGGATTCCCTTTAATGCTGGCGTTAGCTGCTGGAATCCTGCATCTACTGTGTCTGCTGCGCAATGGCTGCTCCTCTTTTGGTACTGCACAGACAAGATCGGCTGCGATTGCTCCATGACCGTATGCATGAATGCTTCGGTACACTACCACTGGCAGCTCTCAGTGTGTCTTATGGGTTGTCCTTCCGCTTTCCATACTTCACTTGCGTGCAACCTGTCTTTTCATGTCTACAATGTCCGTTTACATGGGCATTGGATTTGTGCCTCTCCAATTCGTCATGTCCGGACCTGGATTTCGACCAGCTGGTGGGTCCCTTAGTGGCCCATGAGTGGGACTGTTCTGAGGTTGGCTTTATGGCACATGCGGCTGCTCTTGGAATCTTGGCTCAATGGGATGTCTGTGAGGCTGCACAGAATCTCCTACTTCAAAGTTACATTGAATATCACGCAAGTTGTCCGGAAATGCTAATGGAGGCACCCGCATATGAGGAGCACACCTGTTCATTCGATTTGATGAACTGGATGGCATCCCTTTTTTCTACCAACAACAATGATTTCCTTCTGGAGGGTATTGCATTTTATTGCTCTTACACTCTGATGGATTAAATTCACCAGTTCTTGGATTTCTGAAGCCCTTTAAACGAAATTACTTTTTTCCTAGTAGGTTTTTTTTCCTTTCACTCACACTTTTGAACTCTGCTCGCACTTTTTGAGCTCTGTTTTCGTACTATGTCTACATGCGATGACCTTACCAGGGGAAGGGTGTAGTATGGATTGTGGGTCCATTGTTGACATCTGCTAAGTTAGCATGAGCGTCGCTGCCATGAGGCTGCTTTTGCGCACGACACTGCATACATAGATTTCGCAAGACTCTGTTTGTGCCCTTTCATATGAGAACTGTGTGCTTTTCACGTTCTCTGCTGTGCTCTGAGGTTTAGTCTGCACACGATGTACAAGGTCGATCAACAATGCCCCTTGTTATTCTGTTTTGGTCAGTCCCTCGCACCTAGACATAACATGACACACAGCTGCACTACTGAAAATCGTATGCTTTAATATTGCAAGCTAAACATGTGGTGCAGGCACTTGGAGATATTCCTTTCCGGAGAGAAGAGCTGTGCTTGTCCTGAGATGTAAATCTTTCATCTAGGCCTTGAGGTATGGGGTCTGCTGACAAAGCCCAGAGGTCTTCTTTTTTATAATAAACTATTTCTTACCACGGGGAGGGTGGTTAGGTATTGTAGCCCTTTTCCACTGTCTTTACAAAATGATATCCCCGTTTATATTCTATGCAATTGTGACAATGCTGACTATATTGTGTTTATGCATTTTGCTGCTAGTAATGGCACGTGTACTGTACCATAGAGCGCGTTAGTTAAAATAAACATTTTAAACTATACCGTGACTCTGATTACTCACATTGTGGACAAGTATGAGTGAGCGAAAGAGTTGTCTGGCTCCTTGGGATTCCTGAGAGAGTCGGGAGTGTCGTGTTCTGGGTTGTCTAATCCTTGGTATCTTTGCTGTTAGTCGGAGAACAAATGAGACACTATAGCTAGTCGGTTTGGGATTTTGGGTACTAATGTGGTAGGTTGGTACACCCCTATTCACTGAGGTCCCGTTTTCCTGCGCATAGTTCTGTACATGTGCAGAATCCCTGCAACAGCTTTCAACCTCGTCCCTCGAGCTAAACTCTGGAAGGTGGTGGCAGAGCTGGGACTCCCTCAAAATCTACCAGATATTCTTATTTGTTTGCATTCAGCAAATATAGCCCAAGTTAGGTGGGGGGAGGATGGACAATTAACTGAGTCCTTTAAGATAAATCATGGAGTGAGACAGGGATGCATCCTAGCACCTACCCTATTCTTGCTATTTAATAATGGGGCAGTAGGCTTCCTCGACAGGGATGGGTGCGATGCCCCTAAAGTCGGGGAGAGAAGAGTGCCGGCACTCCTCTTCACTGACAATACGTTAATAATATCAAATTCCCCACAAGGGCTCCAACAGCAACTAAACAACTTAAAACTCTTCTGTGATGAGTGTTGCCTGGAATTGAATGAGGCAAAAACAAAGTACATGATATTTGCTAAGGGTACTTCGAAGCCATCTAAGAGACGTATGCAGGTAGGGGACCGTACTAGTCTCTGTCTTTGATTATTTGGGGATTCATCTAACACCAACCAAATGTTGGGTACCCCATATAGAGAAGGCACAGCTGTCCTTAAACCAGCAGACTGCCCACATAAACAAGATCCATAGGAACACGGTGTCCAGAAAAGTGGCTCCAGTAAGAGAAATATATAATACAAAAGTCCTGGGAGCAGTCCTGTATGGAGCAGAATTGTGGGGTAGTGGAACACCGTTTGCCTTACTGCTATTGAACAGTGCTTCATAGGATCTCTCTTCAATTTACCAGCTAGCACCCCCCTTACCCCAATCTTCCTTGATTTGGCCCAAAAACAATTTGCTCATAAGCTGGACTGTAAGCATTTATTGTTTTGGCATCGCCTAAGGACAATTGAGGAGCTTGTCCGCTATTGAGTGGCTATTAGGGATCATTTTATACAGCCTAAGATAATTACAATTCCTGGTTTCGAATCCTGAGAGAACTGTTGAGGAAATTGAGGATGGAGGCTTATTGGGCAAGACAGGAGGAGCTGTGTTTGATTCCTAAGAGTGGGGTTAAAACCTTTTATTGGGAATCTACCGTGGGTAAACAACATGACAAATTCTGTGGGCTCCCTAACCCATGAGTTCACAAATTTTAAACCCCTCCCGCTCTTTGAGGAAATGATCGATGAAATCGTTCCTTCCCTTGCATGTAAACCTTTCCTCCAATTCAACTACAAGATCCTTCCTACTAAATTGTTTTGTAGTAAGTGGCAAACTAATGTACCTCCTGATAATAAATGTTCAGCTCGTAAAGGAAGCCCAGAATCCTTAGTCCATTTTCAATTTTTCTGCCCACATTACAAGAACTTGAGGGCCAAGTGGATAATCCCCCTGTG
The DNA here is from genome assembly GCA_963921515.1 of Calotriton arnoldi. NCBI lineage: Eukaryota > Metazoa > Chordata > Amphibia > Caudata > Salamandridae > Calotriton > Calotriton arnoldi. The sequence continues at coordinate 1,112,367 of CAWUFW010003978.1, forward strand.
TAGGCTTATTGGTCCTGGCCACTATCTCGACGTGCTGAGAATTCTCTCTACAGACACCCGTAGAGTAATAGTCTTCGGCCTAGCAAAATTTCTGTTAGCTCTATGGATTAAACATTCCAACTGCATTGTATAATCATTTTTATTGCATTTTTTAAATTGTATATAGAAAAGAGATGTACTTTCATATGGTTTTTAACTCTCTACAGATACCGGTAGAGTAATAGTCTTCGGCCTAGCAAAATTTCTCACCCTGTCTGTTAACTCCCCACACTATCTATCTGCTCAGCTGTTCGCCTGGAATTGATGAAAAGTCACTCAAATGAAGCCCAATTTTCTGTATTTTAAAAATAAATACAGACAGGAAACACTCTGTTTTCTGTCTGCTTTTACCTGTAAAAAAAACTGGGAGCCTTATAAATAATTAAAGGGAAAGACAGTTCAGTCACAGCTACCTATAATTGGTGCCAAAGCATTTGGATTGGTAGACAGAAGAAATGATTAGAAGACAAATTTATAGGAACGTTTGATTTGTGAAGTTATGCTATCAGGAACTAATTTCTAGCAAACACATGCTCATTTGATATTTTTAGCTGCACTAAACTCTCGATCTGAGCTGCACTTTTGAGGTGACACTCCAATGGACCCATTCACAAAGATACATTTGATCATAAACATAAGTTTAAAACCAAAAATGTCTCTTTTTACTCATGCGAGGAATTCACAAAGGGATTACTGGCAGTTGTAAGCCCTTTTATGGTGGTGGAAATTTCCACTACAACTGTGAAGATCTCTGCAGCAGTAAGTCCCACTGAAAAGTTGCAAGGTGAATGTTTCATGGCATGGCTTACCTTGAAAATTCAAAAACGCCCACAAACAAACAATTTTGTCAGCATACCCAAACTGCAATATGACCCTTTCCCTCCCTGAAAATGGTCACATATTTACTTCAGCACAGGACTGGTGTAACTCCCCTTCCAGGGTGGGAAGAAGAATGATCACCCCCAAACCTAGCTGGGGTCTAGGCTAAGGGGTTTCTCCACAGGGAAAAATATTTTTCCTGCAGAGAAAAAAAAATGTGCATTTGCAGAGGGGAATCTATTCCCCCTCCACAGAATTATCAGAGACAGAACTCTGTACAGCGGGGATGTATTCCCAAAATGGAAAACGTGTGATTTCCCAATGGTTCTCTATGGAAATCTGCTCCAGGCACAGCTTTCCATGCAGATTACTTGAGGAGTTGGTGTATTACAAAAAGTAGTAAATCTACATTTGCATATAGAAGTAAATCTGCAGGTGCGGATTTCCTAACTTTTTTGACAGTAGTGCCCCAAGTGTTAAGTGAACTTTTATTACCATTGTTGTTGCAATAAAGGAGAAACACAGATATATAATCACATTCATGGTACTTTTCTACTAAATGGTCAACTTAGTCATGAACGTTTGTAAGCATTTACCTTTTAGTAAGATATCACAAGTCTCCGGAGACTGTGCACGTTCGCAAAGTCATACACTGGAGATCAAAAAACGCTGCCATGTCAAACTAATGACAGGTTGTACTCTATCCTAAAGCGAATTATCAAATTCAACTAACAATATGATAATATTGCTCAGATTTATTTTAGACATTTCTTAGAAGTAGTCCTCATCTTTGAGATGCGCCTAATATCTTCATGCTTGTTCATGATCAAACGTAAGTATGCCCTATTGAAAATATTACACAGCTTGTTGTTTTATAACAAACTTTTCCAAATAGTGGAGCTAACGTGTGTAGTAGAGAAATAAGTTTATTGTGTGAATAATTAAAACCATAACAATATAGCACATTCGACATGTATTAAAAAAAATTAAAAAACTGTTTTGGTTATCTTATTAATAATACGATTGTTTAAAATCGACTGCCATTGAGTCAAAGTGCACAGTGCATTGAGATTAGTAGAGCTTGAGTACCATATGTCCATCACGATCTTGTGATATCAGAGAAAGTAAAATGCATATTTTGCAGTCAGCAGACATTTCATAGAGGATCAATTGCCATTAAGTCAAAGTGCACAGTGCATTGAGATTGATAGGACTTGAGTACCATATGTCCATCACGATCTTGTAGTACCAAAAGAATAAAATCGGTTTTACAGTCAGCAGTCATTGCATAAAATATCATGTGGTAAAACCAGATGCCATGTGCATTTTATTAATCAGCGATCATCGCTGCACTTAAGTGGGTTGTTTTAAGCTGATCCTGCACCGCCTTGAAGTATTTGCCAATTCGGGCCAGTTCTGAGAGGACCGTAGTGACAAATATCCAGGTCGTGGCGTCACTACAGATCCTTAGGCCATCAATTAGAAAGAGTGGCTTTAATAACATCCACCTGGGATAGAGTAGCGATGGGCAGCAGCAAAGTAAGTGGGGGAAAGATTCAAATTTATAACCACACAGCCTGCACTTCACTATATGGAGAGGATCGACCAGTTTGGGTTAAAGTCTTTAATTTGTATTGTCATCATCCTCGCAACCAAAATATGAGTGACGCACACTTTCCAAATTGAACAACTAAAGTATAGCTGTGGCTTCAGGCCGACCTGGTGTTCGTTGCCATACGAGGCTACCAGGGCTTGTGAGAATGAGATAGTCTTGATATTTTCCACATCAGCAAGTTTCGAAAGGAATCTTGTCTGTTTCTTCAGTATGTTTTTCACTGCCGAGTGAGGAATCAATGGAGAATTTAATACACTTAGGTCAATTTGGAGGGTATCTGCTGAGGCCATTAAATATGTTCTCCAGGGACTATTTTTTGTATGGAATATGTTTTGAAGGATGAACTTCAACGTGATGGGCATGGCCGAAATGCATCTATGGTAGTATTTCATGATAGAGCCCAGGCTGGTCATGTTTAGGGCCTCTAGGCCAAATTCCAGTCTCACCAGAGATCCCCTGGTGTAATATGGCAGCCTAAACACTCCTTTGTAGGCTTTTAGATGTAATTTTTCCATGCTTTTGATGAAAAGTCCTGGGAAAGCCTCACTGCCATAAGTGATGGCGGATGGTAATGTTGCCCTGAGTACTTTTCGAATTGGTGCCGAAGAAGGGCTTTCTAGGGAGGCGTTCAATTGGCACAATCTGGTGATAGTTAGTGCAGCCTTATCTTTGAGGTGATTCAGATGAGTTTTAGGTCCCCCTTTTGCCGACAACCAAATACCCAAATAATTGTACGATTTGGCTCCTGTTATTTTTAAGGGACCAAGTGGCTAGTAACGATTGGTTTGCTTATGCGTCCTTACAAACGAGACCACTTTTGTTTTCGAAGTATTAACTACCATCTTGTTTGTCATGTTGTAGGTATGGAGGGTGTTAAGGGCTCTCTGAATCCCTATTTTTGAGTTATCAAGAAGAACTATGTCATCAGCATACTGTAATATCGTAATCTTGGTTGTTCCTATGTTTGAGGGAATTAAGTTTGCGCGATTCAGTGATGCGGACATATATGCCGTATATAGGTTGAAGAGCTTTGGGGCTGTGACACATCCTTGTTTTAGGCCTTGATTGGTGTTAATCTTTTTTGATAAAGCAGTGGCCGACAACTTGACCCTCACCCAAGTTGATGAATAGAGTGCAATGTTGCATTGAGCAGATCGCTTGAAATGCCCCACGCCTGGAGTTTGCTCCATAGAATGCCCCTTTCCACCAGGTCAAATGCCGACGAGTAGTCTACTGAAGCTAATGTGTGTACTTTAATATTTTCATATTTCACGAGCCAGTGCCATTTGGTTTGTATTTCACGCATTATTTTCGCTGGTGTATAAAAATAGCTGACATATTTCCAGTCATATTACAGAGCTGTCACAACAGCAGTGAAACAAATGAAGTTAATGGTCTCATGCTCCTTGTGTTGTACCTAAGTGATAATGACCAACCTAGCCTCAGGCATTAGCTGCACAGCTTCATTCACACCATGAATCAGGCAGAAGGGGATACTTGCTGCCCATGGCTATATTTCTCATTTTCACTTGGACAGTATCAATCCATTGGCAGCAGGCTATGCACAGGAAGACATTGGGAGGCCGTGTCCAGACAAGAGCACGCATCATTATCTTTGCTTCAAAACAATTAGCATGGCCTCTTTCGATAGGTACCTGTTGTTCTTGCCACCAAATGCATGCTACAACAGTGTACTTCTTTTCGAGCTGCTTTTCAATTCAAATTTCATATATCACATTTTATTGTGTTTGTTGGATGAGTTGGTTGGTGCTTTGATTCTTTTTGTACATATGCTTGTGTCACCTACAAATATCTTTTATGCACAGTAGTACGGCGTTAATGCTTTTTGCTAATCAAATTCTTTGTCGTTATGTTGTTGATGTGCTATAACATCTACTTAGAAAGATTTTAATTGTGAATTTACAGTAAGAAGTACAAAACGGATTCACACATGAAATTTGGTGGAAAGTACAGAAGACGTGTGCAGGCCTATGCAGCAGCATGTGTACTTTAGGCAACTAGTTCAATGCCATGTGTGCTCTTGGCTAAAGGCGAGGGTCTCCCTGGAAGAGTGGATTATAAGAGCACATTGAAAATGAAAGATGTGAGTTAGTGTATGGTCCATTTGCAAATCTAAGCAGAACTTTTCTACTTATTGATGTAAAGAAAATAAAACAATAGCAACAGATTCAGAAAATATCATCTTTAGTTCTTTAAAATGTAACAAAAAAAAGATTTCACATATATTTAAGTCTCACTTACAGACACCCATAATGTGTGTGGACAAAGTGAACTATAATGTTATGCCTATTTGTGAAGCGCACTGTCACGCTCAAGAGTATCCTGGTGCTGAGCAGGTGTGTGTGCCTAGCCCTGTCTATGGTAGGTTGGCTAATTGAACAGGCAGGTCTTCAGTTTCTTGCAGAATTTAAGAAGAGAGAACGAGGCTCTGAAGTGAAGTGGAAGGCCCTATTATGCTTTAAAAGCAATGTAATAGAAGACCCATCCTCCTGATCTGGTTCTGTGTATGCATGGGTTGTGTGTGAGTAGGAGTCATGAGGAGTGGAGTGTCTGAGTGTTTGATGGAAGGAGATGCTACTGTTCAGGTAGGTGGGGCCTGTAATATCCAGTATAGACTTGAGTGGGCGTTGTGTCTAGTCCTTGCTCATGATTCAATGGCTTTCTTGTCTGTCTCAGTCCCTTTTTTACTAATTCAAAGTCTTTCCTCCCTATTCTTGTGTTTGTCCTGCCCAAGGAACATCTTGGTATTGCTGTGTTTTGATATGGATGACTTCTGCTGCAGTAATCAGGTCTTGCATACAAGTCAATAAGGTATTATTTTCTTCCCTTGAAATTCTGCTCCCATCCCATTCCTTTTATTAAAGAAATCTATCCCTCATGCACCTTGTTAGACCTGGCATCATTGGAGTGGGTTTCCCCTGTATTTTTGCCTTTGTCTCCTGTTTTTTGCTGTGTGTTGGACTTCGTTTTGCTGGTCTACATTCTTTGGGCACTTTGCTACTGCTGTTCAGTGCCAAAGTGCAGGTGCTCCCTTTGTAAATTATTGTTATGGATTGGTGATTCCATGATTGGCATATTTGATTTACTAGTCAGTCCCTAGTACAGCACACTGTGCGTGCCCAGGGCCTGTAAATCAAATGCTGCTAGTGGGCCTGCAGCACTGATTGTGCCACCCACATAAGCAGACTTTAAATGTAACTCAGGCCTGCCATTGCAGAGCTTGTGGGCAGTCTGGTACTGCCATGTCGACTTGGCAAGTGCACCCACTTGCCAGGCCCTAACCTTCACTTTTCTTACATGTTAGTCACCCCTAAGGTAGGCCCATGGTATCCCTATGAGCAGGGTGCAGTTTATGGGAAAGGTAGGACATGCCCTGGTGTGTGTGGCATGTCCTGATATTGAAAAACTGCCTATTTCGTTTTTCACTATTGCAAGGCTACCTGTTCCCATAGGATAGAATGGGGAGTTTGCTTATAACATCTTAGAAACATAACTACCCCTGGGAACAAGGTGGAAAAATAAAGTTTAGTATACCTGAACTCAGAATGTTAAAATGCATCTTTTAGTGAGGGTGATTTTTACATTCTGTGTTTGAAAAAAATACCACTTTTAGAAAGTAGGTATTTTCTTGCTTAGCCATCCAGTGTGCCTCTGCTAGGATATGTATTGACTGTCTGCATTTAGAGTAGGGGGAGGAGATTTCCTTTCACCTGAATGGGCCTGGTCTGCCTTCCGCAATGCTGTCTCCTCCTCCTGCCAGGAAGCTGCACCAGAGAGGACGTAACTGGTTTTGACTGAGCACTGGGCTTCTCTGCCACCAGAGAACAAAGGATTTAGCTGTATAAAAAGAGGGACCCAGACCCCAGACTTTTATATCACTTCTGGGAAATCAAGAGGAACCTTTGCCAAGGAGAAGAGCTGGAGAAACTGAGGAGGAATACTGCCCCCTGTGCTGTTTGCTGTCTGGGGCTGGCCTGCAGTGGCTACTTTCTGCCAAGGAAAGGGAAAAGGACTTTGCTGTTTGCTGTGTCCCCTGCTTGAGGAAGATCTTCAAGGGCTTGAAACTTGCCTCCTGTTCTGAAGTCTCAGGGACACAAAGACTTCACCACCAGCTCCCCTGAACGTCCTTGCTGGGAGTTCTGACCTGCTAAGAGGTTCCTGCTGTTGTTTTGGACCTCTGAAGGCTGTTTGCCGATGGGAGCTGGAAAAGTAACGCAACTTCAAAAAGCGTGACGCATCAGCCACTATTTCCGACGCATCGCTGAAGAAATCGTCCCTGAGCTTGCCCGCGGCTCAAGAAATCTGCGCACGCCGCATCGAGTGCCCCAATCTCCGAAGTCCGATTCCGATGCAAGCCCTGCTGTGCAGCTGCAAGAACCCACGCATTGTCTCGGATCGTCACATCGCGGCGCCAGGTCTGTCGCATCGTTGGGGGATGCAGTAAGAAACCGACGCATCACTTCCTCATGCAGTAAGAAACCGATGCATCACCTCCCCTGTCCAGCAGTAAGGAACCGACGCATCACCCCCCCTGGAGCAAGGAACCAATGCATCACCTTCCCTGATTGTAAGGAACCGACGCATCCCCTTCCCTGCGGCGCTTTTTGTTTGTGTGCGCGACGCTTCCAATGTACTTTGTGTGAAACGTGTCGCATCTGCAATTTGCTTTGAACTGAACTATTTCTACCATTTGAAAGTCATATTTGTATTACTGTATTGTGGATTTTTTTCGTTTTGGTCTTGTTTGGTTTAGATAAAGATTACTTATTTTTCTAAACTTGTGTGGTGTCCATTCGTAGTGTTTTCACTGTATTACTTTATGTGTTCACAAATGCTTTACACACTGCCTCTGAGATAAGCCCGTCTGCTCGTGCCAAGCTACCAAGGGGGTGAGCAGGGGTTATTTTAGAAGTGTATCCCCCTTACCCTAACTAGGAAGAAGGGTCCCTACTTGGACAAAGGTACCTACCTCTGCCAACCAGAGACCCCCATTTCTCACACGCCTCATCAGACCCCTCATGGTCTGAGCACCACCAGCGATAGCATAGGTGGGGTCCATCTTAAGATAATGTTTAAACTAGTCCAATATATCCACCTGGGCATGCATGTGCATATGCAGTGGCCAGATTAGATTTTTTTATATTTTAAGAAACCTCATTCTGTGCTGGCTGCTGTCCATGTACATCCATGTGCAGTGGGCACTTTACAAATAATTTTCTGAAAGCATGAGAACTATGCATAGATGACCATAACACTTGTGCACACGTGTGGTGGCCATCTTTAAAAGATGGTTCATTCACTTCAATAAAAAAATTAAAAGGTGACTGTTGCACATGATTGTGCATACAATGTGGCCATCTTTTTTCATAATTGTTCTTAAATCATAATAACAACTATTCCAAGATGGCCACCATGCATGTATGCACATGCCCCTTAACAATTTTGGGAAGATTTTTTTTTGCTTGATGAAATATTCAACATATTTTCAGACCTGTTTCTTCAACCAAACAGTCGGTTGGAGAAGCGGAACTGAAAGTAGGTCACATATTGGCATGTTTCCCTTGTCAAATGTGTGACCACAGGGACATGACCCCCTCTCCTCCCATATGACTATAAAGGATTCCCGAAATTGGAATCAAGACGCCAATGCAGCATACTTTAGGCACGTAATACCCCACTTTGCATGCATAAGTGTGTTGCATGGTATATGTGATTGAAATAAACACTGAGGCAGTGTGTTTTGTGTGTCCTGATGAAAGGCTTGGGCCCAAGAGGTCTTTAGTTTATGGTCTTTAACATGTTGACCATCTATTAGGGTAAAAGGACCATTATATCCTTACCCCCCCATAGCAAATCTTTTAACCATACCCAAACAACCAAAATTAAAGGGATACCTCGGTGGTTTGAGGTATTTACAATATCCATATTAAGACTTCGGCTACAAAAATATTCAAAGTGCTCTCTGGAATATGCTCGAGCCCATCCTAGTTTTTACGCACCAGGATGAGACCCGGTGATGAAGCATGCCACTACTTAGAGTGGATAAGGGTCAAACAAAGAAATTATTTTGAAAAAAATTCTTTGCTATCAGGTTTTTAAATAGAGGTTGAATCTTTTTCACATAGCAAACAGGTTTAGTATGGGATGATTGGCGAGGTGTGAGTTTGACTAGTGAGAGTGTATCCTATGTCCTCTATATGTAAAAGTCTCTCTTTCCTTCCACGTGGGGTATCTTGCAATATCCCCATTCAGGTTTATATTTGGTAGAGCTTTACTACTGCCCTTTCAAAATCACAAGAATTTTGACAAAAGATAAAATCCCCTGAATATTCAAAAAGCAAGTAGGTCCCATTGCTTGCTGTACCTTACAGACAGCAACTTTAAAAGACTCTCACTTCTACATACAGAATGTGCTTTGTACCCAGCAAATGATGTCTTCGATAGAATTAAACTTTAAACAATATTTTTTTCCATTTAGTTTTTTACAGTATCTAATTAGAAAAAAAGGACATATTATTTTGTTTAATGGTTCAATTGGGAATCCAGGAAATAGCTGCCTATATTTAGGCTTTTGTTGAGTAAATGCCTCCTGGACTATGAAGGTGAGTAAAATGTATTTATTAAGCTATTCAAGGAGAAAAGGCCAACACTTCCTGCTCATTGGTAGTCAAGCCATAACTCACTCCAAACTCCAATGACATGTACAACATTCCCCATTCTAAAAATAACAAGTTCTACCTCATGCCAAACACGAAATGTGTTGATGTCATGTACAGTATTTAAAAGTAAATACAACACATCTTCATCCTATAAGTAATGTAATATAAAACATAACAAACTCATCCTAACATTTAACAATAATGATATAAAAATTACTTACAAAAAAATATAAATAACAAAGTTGGTAATACACACATATAGCAACTAAGACATCAAAATGAAACATATTTTTCAAACAACATAATTCTGCAAATACATTGGACGTTTAACTTCTCTCCTAGATCTAGTATTAAATCATCTTTCGATTTCCATATATTCCAAACAACCTTCCTCACTCACCACAGCATACATTTGAACTGCAATACACTGATTCTCTCTACCTCCATTCTTATTATCCAACACACCATACTCATCCAACCAGCTGTAACCAAGGGGCATATCTACAAGGGCTGGCGATAAAATTATCGCCGCTTTAGCGTCCGTTTTCGGACGAAAGCGGCGATAATTTTAACGCCCTATTAGCAAGGACACGCTAACGCGTGAATCCATGCTTTTCGCCCTTCCTCTTATCGCTCAGCTTTGCATCTCTAATGAGATGCAAAGTGGGCGTTCCTCCCAGAATAACGGGAGAAATGTCGCTAGCGACATTTCTCCTATTATCAAGCCTGACGCTAAGAATCATATCGACAAGAAAAGTAGCGATAACCTCTGTTATCGCTACTTTCCTTACGCCTGCTTTGAAACCGACTTAGCCATGATATCCTATGGAAGGTGGATATCATGGCTAAGTATGTGTGGCCCTATCAGCAAGCTATCGCCAAAAGTTGTGCGATTATCGCTGGGTTTCCAGCGATAATCGCACAGTTGGCAGCTTGCGCTCTGAATTTTATCGCTTTGGAGATAAGCGTTGCTGATAGCACGCTATCTCCGCGATAAAATTCAGAGTTGGCCGGCGATAATTATCCTCACGCTAAGAGCGCTGAGCGATAATTATCGCCAGCCCTTGTAGTTATGCCCCCAAATCTTTCCTCATCTTCTCCCTCTGCACTCACATCCTTCGTACTTCCCTTACATCTTACAATCCTGTTCATGTTACACACACAACCATCACTAAGTCTTGCTGAATTTTTGAATACTTCTAAGATTTCAAACGGAGCAGAAAACATACTCTCTCCTTTCTTATCTTTCTTGAGCAATTTAACACGTACAATATCTCCTTTTTTCACTACTTTATTACCCCTCTTCCTATCAGCATACCCCTTACCATGTGCTCTCACAATATTCTCTTTCACAATTTCTGGAGACCACTGTTGTAATCTAGATTTTACCATCCATCATTGGTGGGCCTTTATAAAAGGTACTCTTCCCCTAATGATAGTAAGGGAACTATACCCTGTAACGGAGGGTGTGGTACGATACACCCACACTGTTTACTTAATATAAGCCATCCAATTTGATCCTTTACTATTAGCCAATTGCAAGGTTCCTTTATCACACAATTAAACCTCTCCACTTCACGATTACCAACGGGATGACAGACTGAAGGGAATTTATGTTCAATTCCATTGCAACACAGGAAACTCTCCATCATTTCACTCCTAAACTGGATATCATTGTCTGTAATGACATTCCTTGATAACTTCTTTCTGAAAAATGTCTTCAAGCAATTTCATCACGTTATTAGTACTAGCACAATTCACAAAATACTACTTCAGGCCAATTAGCAAAGTAGTCCATGGCTACTAAGGCAAAGCAAGATTGCCATTTTCACACTCAATCGACCCCATTATGTCCACTCCCAATACCTTCAAAGCCCTCTTGGGACAAGGTACCGGAAACAATTGGGGTTTCAACAACACCTGTGACTTATCTGCATCCATGAATGGCTCACAATCTCTAAAAAAATCTATTTCAGAATCAATACTAAGTCACTAATAGTTTTCTTTAATTCTCCTTTTGTTTTTCACGATCCCTAAATGTCCATCACAGCATAATTTTATAGTGGACATTCTTAATTCTTTAGGGAGCATTACCTTCACTCCTCTCATGACATTCTCCTTCAGCACTGTAAGTTTAATGCAAACTCTCCAAAAAATCCTACAAAAATTATCCAACCACTTCTTTTCTTGTCAACCCTCTATAACAAATTTCTTCACACCCTCTAAGGTGGCGTCCTGTTCACTCATCTTTTGCCACTCTTCTTCCAAAATAGCAGAAATCTTTCCATCACCCATCCATGTCACACTCACATCCTCTCTGCCATCATTGACAACCTTTTATAATGGCGGGGTAATGTACTTAAACAGTCAGCCACTTTATATCTAACAGACTTACAGACATGATTGCAATCCTAAGTGTGACCTTCCAAGAATAACACCTTAAGTAAAGGTTTATGGTCACACCTCACTTCTTCAAATCCCCACACAAAATTTCTTAAATATTCCAAACTCCAAATGATGGTCAGTGTTTCCTTCTCTATAACATAACATTGCTCTTCTGCTGGCGATAGGGCCCCTCGTTGTGAAACTCACCCCATGTGTTCTCTCCCTTCAGAATCCTTCTGAGATAACACAGCACCTCTACCCATATTGCTAGCATGCATGGTCAGAATCCATTCAAGTTTTCAATCAAAACCCTATAAACTACCAACATTGCAAATGCTGTCCTTAATTTGTGAAAAATCATTTTGTAAAGTGCCTGACCAAATGAACGTGACCCTGCTCTTTAAAAGCTGATGTAAGCTATAAGTCTTTTCTGAAAAGTTATTGATGAATTTGGCATAGAACTGTATTGACCCAAGAAATGGCCATAACTCATCTTTATTAGTAGGTGTTGGTGTCTCTTTTACTGTGTTAAGAAGACTTTTTTTGGTTTGATTCCTTTCGACGTAACCTCATGTCCAAGGTAGCCTAATGCTTTCACACCAAACTTGTATTTAGCAAACTCAGCCATCAGCCCATTCTCATGAAGGGTTTCCATAACCTCACGCAACCTGCAGTAGTGCTGATCCTCATTTTCTCCCATGGACAAAATGTCATCCAGGAAGAATTTAGTCCCCTCTTTATTCTTGAACAATTTGTGCAATAGTTCCTGAAAAACGGCATATGAACAAACTCAAACATCCTTGGGGGGGTCAAAAACATGGTTAATGGTTTACTTTCCTCATGAAGCCTTAACTGGTGGTAAGCGTAGGACAAATCCATGGAGGTTAACCATTCCATACCTTTCATCAGTGTTAAAAACTCATTTATCTTGGGTAACGAAATCCTCTCAATCGCAATGTTGCTATTAAGGTATCTGAGAGCCACACACAAGTGGATTTTCCTATTGCCGCGACCAGCCACTCCCAATGGGGCAACCCACTCAGCGGCATTAACTGGTTCAATGACCCCTGCTAGGAGAAGATTCTCAATCTCTTTGTTCACTATTTCCCTCAAAATCCATGGGCTATCACTAACCTTTTGTATTTTTGGGACAGCATCCTTCCTGAGCACAATGTTATTTGAAAACACTTTGAGTGTGCTGATCTTCCTTAAAAACACATCTGGGTATTTTTCCTTGTAAGCCAATCCACTCTGCTCACCACCCTTAATGACCACACCCGTTCCTCACTGTTTGAGACCAGAATGATGTCAGAGCTCTCTGGTCGACCCAACCTAACACCAATGACTCTTCTTCAGCAAGGCAGAGTTTGCCCATGGTTTTCCTACCCTTAAACTTGAAAGTCAACCTCCTAAACCCAACCATCGGGATGAGATCTCTCATAAGACTCTCTGGAGAAACATCTGGTGCAGATAGGGAATTCCCTAATACAACTGCAAATTTCTCCTTTCCCATCCACTTGTCCACTATCATGTAGGGCGAACCAGAGTCTGCTACGATTAACATTTCCATTCCTCCAATCTTCATATCACAAACAGGTTTGGACCTTGAGTGCTTAAGAAGGTGATTCACTTTTCTACACTCCATATGTTCCTTGATCCCCAGTACACAGTCAAGTTCAAGTTCAAGTTCAAAATAACTTTATGCGCTTCAAATGGACCATAAAAGTTTAACATACATACATAAAAATAAAAGATAAAAAATATCATGTCCAATTTGTACAATAGTGTGACTGAAACCCCTAAAAGCACAGAATTTAAAATTGTTAAAACTACTTAAAACCACCATTTTCTTTTTTACAATTCATGCCGTTTCCTTATTGTGAATGCAGTTCTAATGTAATTTAGTACAGCAGTACAAAAAGCAATAATAGACAAAGAGCGTAGAAAATTAGAACCCTCCTGATATGTACAAGGGCGAATTTATTTTAGGATTGGAGTAAAGAATCGTGCCCTTAGGTCTTTATAAAATGTGCAAAACAGCATAAAGTGTGAAGTGCTTTGTTACGCTAAATTATTGCAAAGACAAGCTATGGGGTTCTCCCACCAACCTGCCTGTTTAGGAAAGGCAACAAGAAAGTGCAACATGCAAGGACTACAAAACTACTTAAAGACACCACTTTCTTTTTCACAATTCATACGTTTCCTTATTGTAAATGCAGTTCTAATGTAGTTTAGTACAGCAGTACAAATAGCAGCAGTAGACAAAGAGCGTAAAAAGTTAAAACCCTCTTGATATGTACAAGGGCGAATTTCTCTTATGATTGGGGTAAGGAATCGTGCCCTCGGATCTTTATAAAGTGTGCAAAACAGCAAAAAGGGTAAAGTGCTTTGTTGCGCTAAATTATTGCAAGGACAAGCGATGAGGTTCTCACACCAACCTGCCTGTTTAGGAAAGGCCACAAGAAAGTGCAATGTGCAAAGACGCAATCTAGTCATGAGGAATCGAAACTGTACATTAGTAGTGAAAGACAAATAAAATTGCTGTTGTGTAGGGGACTGATCTAAATAACATTGCATTCCTGGGAGCCGACGATACATGTTCGACTTGGCGTTGTATGCTTCCTTTATAATCATTTTCATGTTTGGGTGGATACTGGCGGGGTTGTAATAATAATGCCCCAAACCAATCTCTTTGAATTTCTCTTTGGCATAGCGAAGCCATGGAGTAGCTAGGACGTTATCAAGGTTCATACAGTCCTTGATTATTTCCCTTGAGAACGTTAAGTCCTCTGACAACCAAATTTTAGCCCATAAAACCAGTGGGGCAATGTTGATTCGATCCTCTATATAATCCAACCCTACCTCTGAATGGGAAAAGACTGTGGGGGCACTTTTTGGAATCATCAGCAGTCTTTTGATAAACTTATTTTCCAAAATGTGTAGTTGGGTGCTTTTATGATGTCCCCACACTCCTGCCCCATAGGTTGCGACAGACAGGCATTTCGATTTATATAGGGTGATCAACTCTGCTACCGGCTTGTGACCCAGCTTACACGCGAAGCGGAATAGACCCTCTGCCACACGGCTAGTATGTTGGACCCTTGCTGTTACGAGATGGTCCCAGTTCAGTTTATTATTAAAAACATTCCCCAGGTATGTAAAATTGGACACCTTATCAATGGTCTTGCCCTTTACAATAAATGTTCTTGTTTTAATTTGATTAGGGCCGCACACCATGATATAAGATTTATTAAAATTTACTTTTAAGTCCAATGCTAACATAAAGTCAGTAAAAACATTCAGAGATTTTTGTAAACTATTGGCAGTTAAGGCCATTAAAACCGTGTCGTCCGCATACGAAAACAAGGGTACCGGGTTACCACCTATTCTAGGGAAGTCTAATGCCTGCTCTATTAGTGATGACTCTAGGCCATTTGTATACAGAAGGAAAAGGAAGGGAGCCAGGGTGCACCCCTGGCGAACTCCTTCTGTGGAGACAATGGGCCTGGTCCTCTCTCCTCCAGAGCCAAATCATATGGCAACATTAGTAGATGCATGCAACCTACGCAGGAGGGTGATGAGAGCTTTCTCAAAGCCCATTTTCTCCATCTGTGCCCACAATTTTTCCCGATTGACCGTGTCAAAGGCACTCGACAAGTCCATGAAGGCAAGGTGGATTGACCCCTTCCTTGCCCTCATGTACTTGCCCATAATCAGGGACAAATTGAGGCACTGTTCGTTCGTCCCCATGCCCCTCCTGAAGCCATATTGTGTTCGGGACATAAACCCGGCGGTATCTGCCCAGGTCTCGAGGCGCGCGAGAATGACCCTCCCCAGCACTTTGACGGTAGCGTCAATTAAAGAAATGGGCCTGTAGCAAGCCGGGCTGTTCTTATTACCCTTTTAATACACTGCTACCACTATGGCCTCTTTCCAGGATGATGGGATAGGGCCAATTATTGCTGCTCTAAAGACACTGGTCAACATGGGTGCCCAAAGTTGGGGATTGCTTTTAAACAGACCTAAAGGGACCCCCATCAAGACCTGGGGCTTTCAGACAAATCCCCTTTGCCAGGGCATCCTCAACCTCACACACTGTCAAGGAAGAGCTAAGTTGAAATGCGGCAATTGGATCTATTGGTACATCTTCACATGACTCCTGATGTGTAATGCCGTTTGGGTTGAACATGCTTGTAAAATGGGATTCCCAAGCTTCCCCCGGTATCATTGAGTCCATACCCCTCGAGTCTTTCATGAATAAGGGGCGATTTATGACCACCCAAAAGCTCTTGGTGTCTTTGAGCGCACTAGCTCTCTCAAGATCTTCCCAAGCTAACTTTCTCAGTTCCTCTTTCCTCTGGTTAATTGTGCTTTTATAAGCCTGTCTCGCTTTTACAATTAGGGTTTTGTCACGAGGGGTTGCATGCAGTGCCTTCTTGAGGTCCTTTTGGGCCCTTGTGCACTCAGCATTAAACCATTTTGACTACTAGGCTTCCCTGTTTCCTACTGACTTAATCAAGCGTTTGGATACATCCCTACAGATTGTTTCGAAGCCCTGTATGACCATATCTGGGAGGGAATCATGGTGTAAGCATTTCAGGATGGAGCTTGAATTAGCTTTAACAATATTCTCCTCGAATTTTGGGGGATTTATTTTGCTCCATTTCAGTCTCACCCCTTGGTTTGAGTTATACTGGAGGGGGCGACCATCACCTTTCTCCACCTGGGCTGTTACACGTATGGAGGCAGTAAGGGGATTATGGTCGCTTGCGTTATTTGGCTCCACCTCAAAGCTATCAACAAGTGAGGCAAAGTTTCTGGATATTAACATGAAGTCAATAATGCTTTCCCTTCCTCCACCCATATAAGTGGGGTACTGTAATGGGGGGCTACTAACCAGTGTGTCAACCAGGCACAAATCATTTATAACAATAATAGCGTTTAAGGCGTCACCCTGCGGTGTGTGAATAAAATGTGTCAGCGGCTGGCCCTCAGTGTCCAATAGCCCGCACACTCGGTGTGGGCTATACCGACAAGAAATGCAATTAAAATCCCCTGCCCAGAAGATACATAGGGGCTACCACTTTTCCGCTATCTTGTTGATTTCTTCCTTAAGAGTGTCAATGATGTCGCAGCTGTTGTAATCGAAGATATTATAATACCAATTAATCAGTAATATTTTAGCCTGGATCAGGTTGGAAATTAGAATGAGTTGAAACCAAGGAGAATCAATTACAGGCTCCGCCTTGATAGACCCATATTTGATTGAGATCAGTGTCGCCAATCCTCCTTTTGCCCTCCCTGCTAGTGAAGGGGTTGCATGGACATTTAATAAGTAATAGCCATCTAACTCGATATTCTCCTTCTGCCATGTTTCTTGAAAACAAATGATATCAAAGGCCTTAACATATTCTAGCCAGACCTTATCCGTTAGTTTTGGGCGAATGCCTGCGATGTTCCAAGAAATAATTCTGAGGGGGCGGATTTTATGGCTCCTTGTCACTGTAGCCTCCATATTACTAGTAGTGACAAGCCTGGCGGGCATGGTATCCAATTCGGGCCCCACCCCTCCAGAATTATATATACGAGATGGAATAGGTGGGTCTGTTCCGGTCTCTATTTCGACTGAATTATTATGAGTGACAGTTGTTCTATGCGAGGAAAGACCCACAGAATTTTCCGCCAAGCCATTCCTTGCTATACTCGCAACTGCAATATGGTCTCTACCTGGTTGACCGCTTGTTATTGGCGTCTTTTCTCTACTACTCGAATGGATGGGTAGTCAATCTATATCTGTTAGGCCAGACGGTGCCTCGAAGCGGTTGGGGTGAAGCCATGTATTGGTCTGATGGTGGGGGTATCTGATCTTGGGTCGTGGCCAGGGCTGTTGGATCTTATGGGCCCCTTGGTATCGAGGGTAAAAGAAACCCAGAGGGTGGACCTGTATCGGCTCCATAAGGGAGTCTCTAAGATGACCCAGTATAAGGTCAGTGCACGACCTATCGTTAAAATTCAGGACTACGCAATCCCCTTCTCTGTTTTTAAGTGTTTTCCCCAACCAACTCACCCGCCTTGCCATAATGATATGTTTATGCCAATTTGTCTGAGATTTGATTTTACTGGTGCACCAGTGGGCAGATTTATTAATGAGGCTCTGGCAGCTTTCCTTTTGTCCCTGTGAAAGATGCGGAACCCCTGTCAAAATCAGAGTATATGGTGTGCACTCCGGGGGTAGATTTAAAATGGTGTTCTCACCCTATCTGCTTACCAGGTCATACGCAGAGACAGTTGTGGGCCTTTTTCCTTTCAATTGGTACTCCCCTCTATGCCTTTCCCCTCTTAGAAGATTGATATCCCCTCGTTCCCCATCAAAGAACCCATCTTGGCCAGGGGCCGTGATTGGCGGCTCCGTTAGGTGGTTACTCCAATAATCCGTAATTGGGGGGAAATCGAGCGATGTTATCGCCTTGTGTGTGTTTGTTGGCCCATTTTTTGCTGCCCTCTCTCCCTCTGGGACGCTAGTGAGGGCGTTAGCTCCTCTTTTACTCTTTTACCCATACCATTTACTAAAGAGGGGCCACCGCTTTGATTGGATTGCGTGGTTGAGTTCCCTATAGCCAGCAATAGTTGACCAAGCTGCCCCTCTATTCGACCCAGAGGTGATAAAATGGGTTCCAAGGGGTCCAACACTACTTAGCTCGTTCGTTCTATCACCGTGTCCATTTCATTCTGAGACCTAATGTTCAGTCCTCCGCTACGAGGTCTTCCAGTAGATCCTAGAGGATTTTGCTTTGTTCTCTTGACCCTTGGTAATTGGCCCATTACACAATGGTCAATCCCAGCCGTGTCAGTGCGTTTCCTTTTCCCCCCGCTGTACTCTCGGCCCCCTGGACCTTCATGAGTGGGCATGAAGCAGTTTCCACACCATCAGGCGGTGCGCCTGGATTGCCCTGACTCACAATGATAATAGTAGGTGAAAGTGGGGGTTGTGTCAGTGGATCAGGGGACGTTGCTGTTGTTGTTGTACTGAGGACATCCTTTAAAGCGGCAGACTGAGCAGGCTGGGTGGTCAGAACAGCAGAGGGGGACAGTGGGACTAGCGAAAATCTACGTTCAGCAAGTTCAATTTCTTTGTTGATAGCCCCCACAGCTTTCTGCAAAAATCCATCCAGAGTAGCATCAGTGCTTTTAGCAATGGGCGTTGGTCTTTTCCTCCCCATATCAAAAAGGGATATCAATATACCCGCAGTACAAGGAAATTAAAAGAAAGAAATTGTTTATTTTACCGTAGCACCACACCTTCTGGCTGGGTTTTTAGGCTTGTACGTCCGTTAATGGAGCCAAGAGGGGGGGCCCAGCCCAGCCTCTTCCGGCCGCGGACGGGCGCAGACAGGCCCGCCCTTGGCCCGGGCACGGCCCGGGCTTGCCCGCACGCGTCCCGCGCTGCGGGTGCCCTCAGGTGCTTTTAAGCACCTCCAGGCGCGGAATACCGGCGTCAGTGGCGGCAATGAGCTGCAAAGGAGCCCAGACTTGTAGTCCTGGTCCCGCTCCCCCAGGCTGCGTGGCAACAGGCATGGCAACAGTGGCGGCGGTGAGACGGGCTTCCCGTGCTGCGGGTGCCCTCAGGTGCTTTTAAGGTAATCCAGGCGCGGAATACCGGCGTCAGTGGCGGCAACGAGCCGCAAAGGAGCCTGGGACTTTTAGTCCTGGTCCCGCTCTCCCAGGCGGCGTGGCAACAGGCGTGCAATAGTGGCGGCTGTGAGACGGGCTTCCCGCGCTGCGGGTGCCCTCAGGTGCTTTTAAGCGCCTCCAGGTGCGGAATACCGGCGTCAGTGGTGGCAACGAGCTGCAAACGAGCCCGGACTTGTAGTCCTGGTCCCGCTCCCCCAGGCGGCGTGGCAACAGGCGTGCAACAGTGGCGGCAGTGAGACGGGCTTCGCGCGCTGCGGGTGCCCTCAGGTGCTTTTAAGCGCCTCCAGGCGCGGAATACCGGCATCAGTGGCGGCAACGAGCCACAAAGGAGCCTGGGACTTTTAGTCCTGGTCCCGCTTCCCCAGGCGGCGTGGCAACAGTGGCGGCGGTGAGACAGTCATTGTCGTTTGGAGCCTGACTCTGATCAGACCCTTCAGAGCCAGATTGGTTACACTTTTACTTGTTTTCTCTTTTCTACACACTTTGGCAAAATTCCCTTTAATTCCACACTCTTTGTACTTTTGGTCCGTCGCAGGACACTTCTTACTATATAGTCTTTATTCCCATACCGATAACTTTTCCTCTCTTTATACTTGTTTTTTTTTATCTTCTTGTTTTTTAGGTTTTTCTCTTTTACCCATCTGCTTAACCTTATAGATCACGTCCCTGGAATCTTCCTTCGAAGTTGCCCCTGCAGCTTTCGCGCATTTGTTTGAAATCTCAACTTTTTTAACCGCAATACTATTCAGAAAACTCTAGAACTTCAGAAGAGACTTCAAATGAAACCCTGGAAAGTAACTCTTTTTCATGTTGGCTGGTACTCGCAAGATGGAAAAGTAATATTTCCCCATTTATTTGGCACTTATGTTTTACTGTATTTTTGTATACAAAGTGCCTTTTGCTGTTAAAGAGCTTTTCATACTCCCAACATATAACTCACTAAATTATTTTTCTGAATAATTTTTAAGTCATTATCCCTTTTCTATTTGGCAAAATTCCTTTAAAATTATGTGCGTGACTTCTTTTATGCATGCATGTTTAGAGCTCGATTTGTGACTATCTGTATTACTAACGGATTTTGATATAAAGGAGAATTCTATGTATTTAGAAGAACTACTTGATTAAACAAATGCTTAAAGCTGGTGATAGGCTTGACTCCAGTGCTTTTCATGTAATCTCTGTATGGGATGTCTCAGAGAATATTGTTGGTACGTGTGGAGAATTTAGTTCAGAAAGTGGGGATCTTGAAAGTGCATCAAGAAAGTTTAAAGATAATTTTGCAACTCTGTAGAAATGGTTATGTTATGTTGTAGGTGTCTCTGTCTTTGATGCTGCCAAAGGTGATGCCTAGATTGTTCCTTTTTAGACTTGGTGCTACTTACAACATTGTGCATCATGCGTTTTTGAAGTCACAGCTCGCTTTATTCACATTAAGCCAAGCTCTGTTTCCACGGTTGCTAATCTGTGTGCATTCACATACCGAGGTAAAGAAATATTTAGGAGCACGAAAAGAGAGATCTGGATAAATTCTCCCCATCAGCAGACTACACCATGATATTAGTTTTTACTCTATTTTGTTTCTTTGTAAGTAAGACACCTGTCAATGCCACTTAGTGTATCAGTGTTTTTTACCTCCCAGGTTCCATAATTATTATTCTATGAATATGACATACCTTTGAATTGTCAGATTATTAAGGATTTAAAATGCACCTTGACACATATTGCTAACAAAATACACATGTAGAAATGTATTCAAGACAGAATGTTTGATTATTGGTAGGATACTACATACAAGAATGGATTTTGAGTGAAGACTGTTTGAAATGTGTAACATATTGTACATACTTTAGCTCTGTGTCTTTCAAAACCCTAATTTGCAGAAAACATCCTGGGCCAGAGAACCAAAATTACAATGGAAGCAAGATGGTTGTTTGCACCAGTTTTTGTTCTACTTGGGCAAATTAGGATTATTAGAATGGCTACAGAGTTTTGACCAACCTTTCTTTAATACACGGTGCTTAGGTGCAAATTTAGCATTTTTTCAATGATCATTTGACATTCCTTTATTTGTAAGGTGTTGAGGCCTCGTTCACATGAAGGAATACCCTTTTTGCTGCATATGTACGGCAAAAGCAAAAAAATAATGAAGCCCATGCTAAGTATGCACCAGCCAAGCAGTGACTCATCTCCAATGCACACACCCAGGAAGTGAGAAAGTGGGTTTGGAGGATTTTCCAGCAGTGCTTCTCACATTGAGGGATTTAGTCACAGAACGCACCACCCTTTAGAGGGTGGTATGTGTCCCCCTCCAAACATATGGGCAGACACTTTACTGTCGGTATATATGTAGGTACACCCTGCTCCTCAACCCAAGATGTGGGCTCTAAAGTCCATCATAAGGGTAGGCACAGTCTTTACTTTCTTCACCCTCTTTAAGACCATTTGGGCCATCATGATTGGTTGGAGGTCCACAAACTAAGAAATACAGAGCGTCTGGTTGACCACTACACAGTATTTCCATTTTACACCATCTCATGCACATGTCCTGACTTGGGAGACAGCACATCCTCCAGATATAATTGTTTTTGTCATAAGCCTCAGTCTTGTTTTGTTGTGGTTGTGAACCAGCACAAACCCTGAACATGCATCTCTCCTGCAAGAAGGACCCTGGAAAATTCAGAAGGGAAAGTAAAAATGTCAATGACATGACGTATACAACGTATAAACTGTTGGAAAGGGTCATAGTGTCACTTAGAAAAATGTATCATTGGAAAATAATAATCCTTTTCATGGTGTATCACACACTAATCTGGTCAGTTGTATTTACATGCAACTTTGATTGGCTGGATGGCATAAGCTAGAAATAGGTGTTGGTGTTACCAAAATCCACTGATTAGGCAATGTGGCAGTAGGAATTGGGCATTTCAGGTTTTGTATTATTGGTAGACTCTACCTGGGTAAATGTTTACTTATTCTGAATCCAGTGACTTCCTCATCAAGGAAGGCTAAAAGGACACTATGTCAAGAAATGTGAAAGTAATTCAACTCATGAAGAGAAAAGTAAAAAGCTACCTGGACTGCTTTGACTGAGCTACCTTTTTTTGGTTTAAACGACCTGGTGAATAGTATATTTATGCATACAGGAAGCTGAACACCAAAGGAATAAATTGCATAAAATGTGCTCGATATAATTTCCTGAACTTAATACTATGGCACTGTCAGGATACTGCTAACTGGCGAATATAAGAAGGTGTGTTAAAATAAAACTCTGACAAAAAGTATTTGACATTCAGGTTAAGTCAGTTATCTGGTAAAATGGTCAGAAGGGAATAGGCAAAATTGGATGAAGCATAAACGAATGAGACCGTAAACTTAATATACTGGAGACAGATATTTGCTTTATTAGTCTCAAAATGATTGCTCTGCACCGAACTTTGTTGATAGCAACTTTTTGTACAACAGAATATAAGTAAAGACAAGGATGTTTTGGAGTTTGCATTTACACATAATAACTGTGATAATAGTAATGCAATTGTGCTTTTTTATCAGTAGTACTGCTGAGTACAAACTGTCAAATTATTTGTTTTTAATTAGTTGTTGATTGTAAATTTATATGAAATTAGTATGATAACATTTAATTTTGTGCTTTTGCTGTATTGGAAAAGGTGACCCTGACAAATAATACATAATTATGTAACAATTGTGTTTGCATACTACCAAGTTCTGTACAACAGAAACTGCAGGTGTATGCATAATCAGACGACACTGGACACTATGGGCCTGATTATGACTTTGGGGGTGCGGTGCCAGGTCCGCCCTGCCACCGCACCACCAAAACCGTGGTCAGACTGCCCACCAGATTTGGAGTTTCCTTCTGTCTGCCGGGCTGGTTTTTGGAGTTCCGACTGCGGTGCCTCAGAAAATGGGCACCCCAATTGGAATGCCGAAAACAGTTCCTGCACGGCATGGCCTGAAAAGTCCATGGTGTGCTGTGCAGGAACTGGGGTGCCTGCACACAGGGGGGCACATGTTGTTCCCCCCTGCATGCATCCCCATGCATGCATCCCCATGCAGAGGAGGCACAGGGGGCCCTGCAGGGCCCCCTTTGTTTGCTCTCTGTCAGGGTGTTCATGGAGCAGGAACCTCGGTGACACCGCCACCGGAGAGGAAACTCATAATATGCTGGGCGGGACCACAGCAGTGCCTGCAATCATATTGCGGCCTCCTGACCACTGCAACACCGCAATGGAACAGCGGTTCCCTGGTGGCTGCAGCAGGCCAATGGCGGTCTGACTACCCTAATCGCAATAAGGCAGTCGGGAGACCGCCGTGCCCCAATGAGTCTGGTGGTCCGTAGACCACCAGACTCATAATCGGCCCCTATATATTATGTGAAATTATAATGCTTAATTTTGTCAAATTTAGTTGTGCTTATATTAAGAAATATACAAAAATCAGACTAATTACCGTTAAAATGAGATTTGACTTGACTAACAATTTCTCTTTTACAATGCTGAACTACCTGTCACTCTTTTAACACTTGCTTGGCAAGCTGGGCGGTCCTTGTGGGAAACACACCTTCTTCTCTCCATACGAAGAAAAACCACTGTAAGAATTTTATAATCCAATATGGTTCTTTTAAAAGGCTCTGTGGCATTAGATAATATTCACCTATCAACACAAAATGGGGAAAAGGAGGGAGAGACAGGTGGTACAAGACACCTGTCTCTTCACAACATTTGTAAGTAAACATAAGGTTTCTTAAAAAATTGCTGACAATATTCTCAATTTATGAATTTGACAAAGGAAACTTTCCGTAGAAGTTAAAGAAAACATTTTTCGTAACTTAATCGCCACTATTTACTGAATTTAAGGCATATGTCTGTCAGTATCTGTCGTCTACAAGCAAATAAAAATATGTAGATGGACAAGGTAGTCAAGGGCAGGACACCCTGGGTTTGTGCTCAATGGAAAATAGAACTCATTGTATCTATCAAGGGTTTGTAGAAATTAGAAGGGATATATCCGCGGTTAGAGTAAAACCTTTATTGCAGTACCAAAATCCACATGATATGTCCCATTTTGCCAGTAAAACTCATAACAAGCTTTATCTATCTCATCTGATAAAGATCAGTTCCCAGAGTTTATTCAGGGCAAAGGAGATAAGTTGGAGAAGGGGTGTGCATGGGACCAATACTGATCCGACTTTTGTGAAAAACCCATGTAATCTGTGGCAACACCATGTTATAAAGCTTCCCTAAACACAAGTGCCAATACCTGCGACAACAAGCTCCCTGGAGCAGCTAGCTAGCTGCATGTTTTGTTTTACTAAATGAAAAGCAAAATAAAAAAGGGCAAACAACCCACTGGAAAGAGTGGAAGATGGTTTGAATTGAAGTCATGAGTGTTTCTCTAGCAGCTTTGCTAATCACTATTTAAAGACATTTACATTTATTTCTTTAACCAGCCACCCAGTAGAGAGTGTGGAGCAGGAGATGATTAGGTGTCCTTGTTTTTCTTTAGCTGTCTATCCATGCTGTTCAAAGTGCATGATGACTCCTACAATTCTCAGTGTGCCTCTGGGAGGTCAAAGGCAGATAAAAAATTCTGGAAAAATTGTATCTTTAGGAAAAATTTAAGATTTCTTTTAAGATTTTTTTAAAAAAAGCTTTGGACAGCCATATTCTAGCCGTTCAAATTCACTTTGACCTGTAGGTAAATCCTCCAAATTATTGGGACATTTGTGGGATGCGGGAGCAATAGTGGCTGAGTACACCTGATTGCCAAGCAGTATGCAACGTCTCTGTTTCCTGCCATGAATTATACATGTTTCAACAACCGCAGCCTTACTCTTACAGCTTATCTTTCTGTTTGAACAGACATGATAGGGAGCCTTGTTTCCAATAGAACTCTTATTGTCAGTTCAGCCTCTCCTTTGTGCTCTACATACACTGAAAAACCTTCTGCATGAGGTTTTGGGGGATTGACCAAATGATTGCCACTGAAGTTTAGGGGTTGCTGCTGCTCTTGAATCTCTAGGCATAAGATATTCCAGCATGGAGGTCATATCCCAAGGCATAAAGCCATGCTGAATTATATAGGAACGTTTTAGAACAAGAGGTTCCTCACATATTTATTGATATCCTAAATAGTTTTTTGCTAATATTTAGAGAGTTGGAAGTTTTTTGCTATTTAGTTGAAGGGAGAACCAATTTGGCTTGTTTTTCCTTAGTAGTAAAACCAATTGAGGAAAGAACAGCTTACAGCATAACTAGGCTTTATACATTTTTAATGGAAAAAGTTGAGAATAGACTTTCTAATCAAGCCAGGAAGTGGTCAAGTAGGTATAGTGACAATATCAGCATTCAAATTATACTGGACAATATCACCAGGAGTCACGATATTCTACACACAGCGAGGTTAAAAAGGCAGCATTTTAAGTTGATTAACTGCCTATAATATCTGTTGGAATAACTGTACAAATAGATATGAAGGAAGGATACAAGATGTCCTTGTTGTGGAATTGATGATGCAGATATTATGCAAATGTTTACTTGTTTCATGGAAGTTGTGGGATTCTGGGAGGCAGCCTTTAAAGAAGTCAAGGCCTTTACAGCAGTTCCATTTTAGAAAGTGCTTACTCTGGGGCCAGGGGAGGAGGTGGCAGGAGAACATTAAGGTATAGCATTTGCAACTGCCCAAATTGAAAGATTGTGTATCGCAAAACAGTGGTTGGCTAAAGAACATTCTCACCGAATTACGGGCGTTGTTGGTGTGCAATAATGGACCACTTCAAAATGAGGTCTGCAGTATTAAAGGGAGTAAGGAATAGGTATATTCTTGCTAGGACATGGAGGCCACATACTAGAGGAAAGGGGATATGTTGAGACACTGGGCAGGTATCCAATTCTCTATAACTTAAACACATAGGCACTTGATGCAGTTACAAGACAGATTGTTCAGAATTCTGTAATAACATTGATACATCTACTGTAAAAAATTGGGAGTAGGTTTACAAGTTTTGTGATTTGGGAACATGTGTTGATCCCTGGTGCTCTCTTGTTGTAATTTGGGGTGGTGCTGTGACACTGCTTCCTGTAGTAGCAGTAAGGTAGCAGAGGCGCTGATTCTCTGTGTAATATGTTATTGAGATACATTGTAACACAACAATAAAGGACTCTGCCACTGTAGTAAACAGATCTCAGTCTTTGGAAAGTGGCAATGGGGTCAAAGGGAAATATTTGGGGATTGATTTATTGACATCTACCAAAGACATGCAGTCTTAGCTGTTTAACCATCCTTTCGTAGCTTACCATCTCTCAAGAACAACCATTAGACTGAGAAGAGAGAAAGAGTTGTCTACCTACTACTGAGCAGAATATCTACTTGCACAGTCAGGAGAAAGTTAACCTCTATACTGGATCCAACTACTTTCTCAAAGAAAGCTAGGAGAGAGCATCCTGAATGATCTTCAGGGACGAAGGGGTCAAGGTCGTCTCTGAATACCTTGCTTAGACAAATAGCTCTTAAGATTTAAGCCTGAGGTGCTGGAACGTTGATCATGATCTTTACAAAGGAAGAGATCAAGGGGGTTATTAGGATGGCGGGCGGACTTTAGTCCGCCTGCTACCCTAGCGGTGCTGGGACCAGCCGCCAGACGTGCGGTGGTCCCGCACCGCTGATTAGGATGCGACCGCCACCCTGGCGGTCGCATTCCGCAATTTTGACATTGCGGCGGGTGCTGCTGTAAGCAGCACCCGCAGCAATGCCAATTTGCCATGTTGTGCATTGCCATGCACAACGTGGCAGGCACCGCGCGGTGCCTGCCACCTTGTGCATGGCAATGTAGGGGGGTACCATAGGTACCCCTAAGTGCAGCCCCCCACCCCCCGGGGACCCGCAACGGGCCCCCAAAGCGATTCCCCGCCAGCCTTTACATGGCGGCATCGCCGCCATGGAAAGGCCTTAAAAACAATACATCCTAATATGGATGGCAGTGCCTGCTAGGCACCGCCACCATATTAGGCCCCAGCCGGCAATCGGAACGATTGCCGACCGGCGGAAAAGCGGCAGACGCACTTTGTGTCCGCCGCGGTACCCCCGCCATTATAATATGGCGGGGGTAAATCGGGGGGAGATGGCGGGCTCGCCACCGCCTGGCCGGCGATGACGATCCGCCCGCCATCCTAATCACCCCCCAAGTTGGGGAATTTACAATTACTTAGTATACCATTTAGATGTCTTTAAAGACCAGACATGTCATTAGTGGCTTGAGTATTGTTCTAAACAGAGGATCCAAGTGATCCGAATAACTATAGACCCATCTCACGACTTCCTTTGCCGGCAAAAATGTTAGAGAAGGCCATCAATGTGCAACTTAGCACGTTCTTTCAGAGTAATAATGTGCTTGATCCCACGTAGTATGGCTTTCGTGCAGGACACAGCATGGAGCTAGCTCTGATCAAAGCCACTGAGGAGGTACGAGAGGCTGTGGACCAGGGAGGCGCGGCGATCCTGATTATGTTAGATCTGTCAGCGGCCTTCGACACGGTCCATCATGAAGTTCTAATGGACCGATTATCGATGGCGGGGGTTCAGGGCAAGGCCTGGAACTTCTCTTTTTTGGCCGACAGGACGCAAACGGTGGATCTGGGGAGGGATAGGTCCAAGCCTTTTTCCCTTCCGTGCGGGGTGCCTCAAGATTCCTCCCTTAGCCCCACGCTTTTTAATATATACGTTAGCCCACTGGCAGCCCTGATAAGATCTTTCGGGCTCCAATTAACTTCCTACGCGGACGACACACAGATTGTGTTGTCCCTACAGCGAGGCAAAGAAGCTGAAAAGGCCTTAAGATGCCAGGATTGCATGAAAGCCATATCTGGTTGGATGTCCGCCAATTGCTTGAAGCTTAATGCAGGCAAAACGGAGGTCATAATATTTGGGAATAACCCCAACCTCTGGACACCTGACCTGTGGCCTGAAGAAATGGGTAAGCCCCCAGCCCCTACGGTGAAAGCCAAGAACCTGGGGGTGATTATGGACAATAAACTTACCTTTGGCGATCAGGTCAGCTGGGTTGTCTCGATGAGCTTTTTCTTCCTCAGAATTCTGAGGAAAATAAAAATGTTCCTACCAGAGGACTGCTTCAGGACAGCAGTCTCTGCCCTCATTTTGTCACGGCTGGACTATTGCAACAGTCTGTACTTGAACATTCAAAAGAAACATTTGTACAGACTCCAGCTGGTGCAAAATGCGGCAGCCAGGCTGCTAACGGGCACCCCAAGGTTTATCTCAGTTAGAAATGGACTCAGACACCTGCACTGGCTACCAGTCAAACAACGTGCACAATTCAAAGCTCTTTGCACGGTTTTTAAGTCTTTGATGGGCAGTGGCCCGGAATACCTGAGAAGACGCCTGCAATGGTATGTCCCCGGAAGAATGTTACGTTCCTCGGAAGGAAAACAAGTGACCGTTCCCCGAGTGAAAAAAGCTAACTGGGGAGGCAGCAGTTTCATCTTTTGTGCTGCAAAAGCTTGGAACAATCTACCATTGCATCTCAGGAATTCTACTGAGCTCCTTTCCATTAGGAAGGGGTTGAAGACGTGGCTGTTCTCTGAATAAGCCGCCGCACCCATGGAAACCAGTTAGACAGTGCTTAGCGCCAGGACACCTTTGGGTAAAAGTGCGCTTTAAAAGCTTTAATAACATAACATAACATCTGTCATATTTGAACAATTTGCCAATTTTAGACAAAGTGTCTTGCCCACCAATATCATGTTGACAATTGCCTCTGTCAATAGTGGCATGTAATTATATCTTTTTAATAAAATGTTGTTTTACTCAATAGATCTTACCTTCAGTGTTAGAAAATTATTTTTACTGTATAATTTTAATGCTTATTTATTCAACAAAGCATTGCAACAGTAGCAGTGTGAAATTATGTAAGTGCTTAGCAAAAGGGTCCTACCAAATCTAATGAACTGCTAGAGAGCTGCCTTTCACTCATCTTTGCAAGCTTATGAAATACTAGCACAGTCACGTTTTTTTAATTATGTTGTGTTCAATTGTTTTTTAATTTACAGAATACAAAAATCTCTACTAAGATGGTGTTAGAAAATATTAGCCATTTCTTTGTTACAGTTTTAGACACTTAAATATTTCTTATCTTTCTGTTATGCAACACTCTCGCAGCATATCAGTTATCTGCTGGATAACAAGTGAAGGAGATCTAAGAAAGTTCAGGAATTCAATTGACTGAATAACTGTAAGTTGGGCAGAATTATGGACTTCTAAGAGCCACCGCTCAATTTTTGCCAACCTTTCACATTTTGCTATTATATGTATCTTCAAAGGAGGAGTGAATTTAAAGCTAAAACTCCAGAGAAAATGTAATAATATATTTAACATTTCTTATTTAAAACTTCTCAATTGCCTGGTATATGTTACTAGAATACAATAATTTAGATAAACTGAGAACAAACACAATACATTTGTTTGCAGTAAATGGTTTGACAGACCAGTCACTAGCAACCAAGAAGAATGAGAATTGGTATTTTGGCATATCAGCAGAATTCTTTCATGCATAAATCTGTTCTATATTCAATACCGTATGGAGCATCAGTTATATAAGAGACCAGCTAGACTGAATTAGGTATCCTGTTATGCAGATGCTAAATGAATTATGTGCACACATTTTAAATACAAATGTGAGGCCATATGACTGTCCAACTTTGATAAAGTGGAAATCATATTCACTAAACATGTAGTATATTGGATAAAGGAAGAGGGCAACTCTTTTGGGATCTACGTATATTTACCAGTCCTTCACAGATGACACAAATCTATTTATCTGGAGTTCGTAAAGTAATGGCCAATAGAGTAAATTACAGACATGAAAGATAGTGAATTGCATTGAGAATGTTTTCCAGATGGAAATAGCTTTTTCAGATAAAGTCATTTTTTAAGCCAATGTAAGGCTGTCATGTAAAGAAAAGATGCTTCCCTTTATTTGCAAACCAGGAAGTGCTAAGATTCAACTAAAAATATATACTTCATTGATTCATCTTTTAGTCTAATTCCACCCATCAACATATGTGTCAACTCTTGCAACTTTCAACTTCTAATAAAAATTATCATTTTGCCATTACCAGTGTATACTGGGACACTTCATTAGAAGTACCTAGGCGCTTTATAAACTACTTTATTATTTTCATTATTATTACTGCAGTCCCATTATAATATAAATGTTATTTGATTAAAGAGAATTTTCTACCGATTTTGTTGACAGATGGCTCAAATAAGTCAACAGACTTTGGTGTAAATGTGCAGCCACTTCAAAAATGTAAGTGTAAAAATAGGGAACTATTAAGCATTTGGGTGTAGACATGAAGAAATAATGCATTTCCATAGTCATAGATGTAGATCTATGGTTTTAGGGACTCATAAATTTGTGCCTGATTCACAGAAATGTCTTACTTATATTTAAGTACATTTGAGACATGCACCATCTTTTTACCGCACTTGCTTGGGGTTTTCACATTGAGAAGAATCCAGCTGTTTATGGATTAAACAGTTTTAAAATATCTTTTTTTCTGCGTTTCTTATTTATGGAAATTACTTTTTAAGAAAAGTAATTTCTTCCTGTAATCAAGTGTGAAAATGGGTAATTGTGATGCAATTTTTCACACTTAACTACTTATCCTTCCCCGGACCGTGCAGGTATACATTGGAAAGTGCTGATAAGTTGGGCACTGTATTTTGTATGAATACTACACAAATTTCAGTTTGTTGACATTATTTGTATTGCATTTTCATGGCCTCAACCTCGTGAATGCCTAAAACTAGACTTGTATATGTTACAAATCCAAAACATCATAAAGGTATTGAAGTTTCATACGTATAAGTTCTACTTCTGCATGCAACACTTTCTTGTGAATTACCAATCAAAGTTGCATGTAAAATATCATGCTTTTTTAAGTGTAAATTTAACAAATAAAAAAAATCTTTATGAATTGGGCTATTTGAAATTTATTATGGCTTGCAGCAATCAAACTGTTCTACTTTCAAGTATTCACTCTTTTAAGTGCTGATTTTTTCTTACTTATATAATTAATTATACTTAGGTGCCATCTAGATCTGATCACATATTTCTCAGCATCAGGTCTCAACACTATAGGTGAAATTGATACATCATTTCATTCTTCACCTTGCAATCATTTTTGGAAACTGCATTCTGGAAGTGTTAACTTATGCAAACATGTAACCCTCTATTGAAAGTTCACTGCTATTTTTTACATGCCAAAAATCTCTGGCTTCCTCTTTTAATGTTTGAGTTATTGGCAATAACGCATTGGTATTGCACATCAGTTGTTCCTATAAAATGTATGTCTTTTGTTAGTCTTAATTGGAATATTTTAATTCAATTTTTATAGATATTTTTATCAATTCTTATAAATACTTGAGTCATTATATAACATTTGCCAATTTTATACTTGTATAACTGTCTTGAAATCCAGAGTGCTTTCTGATAGATAATACCATCTCCGGTGGTAAGTTTAGCTTCATCAGTGTCACCTATCTAGCTATCATGTCAAAGATTTGAAGAACCCTAAACCCATTGTATTAAATTTCTGGGGGTACCTCTATTTTGAGTATTAGGATACTCATACAATGCAGGCAGCTTTTAAAGGATCATGGTCGCACTCTGCGGTAAGCAATTTGTCCATTAACATATCAGACAACTCATGCAGCAAGCAGATCCCTTAACTCACGGTCTGTAAGCTGTTTACAGAATCGATGAGTATTTAATGAGCTATGGATCTTCACACATCATCCCTATGTACCTACAAATTTGGGGCACATCTGATACCTATGCCATGGCTAAATTCACTTTTGCTCTAACTCTACAAGGTTGATCGGAAAACATCATGGAAGGCCTATCCTCTGAAATAAATGTTTCATTTTTCATCTTAATGTAAGGACTGAGGTCCGAGGGGTGGAAGAAATATATGTCGGCTCGTAAAGATTATGAGATCAGGCCTATGATCTTAGTAAAACGGGCAGGGGTTAGGTTAGATGTACCCCACTCTGTCTTTTGTATTTCAACACACCTGTATAGAGCAAGGAGAGCAACAAAGCATGCATTTGTGAGTGTCTCTCTGTAAACTAGGGATGTATTCATGAGTGAGGTGGCACCACCACTGGTCTGTCCAGTTCTAGAGCAAATGCACAAGACTTATGTTTGCACTCCTGTACTATGGACCACTGTAGCTCATAATCCTGCACGAGGGAAAGTGTTTGCTTGAAAAATAACTAATTGTTCAATAACTAGTCATGGACCATACACCTTTGTATACAAAAGTATTATAGCCCATTGGTGATGGCATTAATGGTTGTTAAATGCCCTGAAACCATGTTATTGGCCAAAACCAGAGATTAGGGCCTTTACAGGTAGAGGACCTTTATTAACAAATATAGCCAAAAGGGATGTAATGCTAGTTGAACATTCCAGCCACTGAGGATAGAATGTTCTCAAATAAAGAAGAAACAGAAGGCACAATTAAAGATTTTGGAGCAGTAGTTCTATGCAAGCCATAATTAGCCCTGAGCCATTCATTGTCTTCAGTGGAGCTCTCAACATTCCAGTGTTTGTTTAAATAAAAATAATGTAATTGCAAATCGATTTTGATTTTCTGTTACTAAATAATTCTTTGAATCTATGACAAACTTTAAATAACTACTTTTATGCTAATTTGCTCACACTTTTATTCGTAACAAATACAATTTGCAATTGCAAGTTTTAAATAAAGTAAAAGAATTTAGTGGTTTAACTCATGCTGTAAATGGGGAAAAAACCTTTACACCATTAATTAAATAGCACTTAAATAGTTGTGCTATTACAAACACTTTTCAGAAAAAAAGACATTTACTGTATCCTTGATATACCTTAAAAATACTGTTATTGTTTCTGCTTAATTTTCATAATGACTGTTATGCTTGCTATGCTTATGATTATTAGTATTACCATGATTGTTTTTTTATGATTACAATTATGATGATTAGTATGTCAGTGATGTGACTTGTTCTTTTTCTTTATTAATATGTCTAATAATACCAATGAGATATTAGAACACACGATTATTATTACCAGGGCTTATAATAAGGAGAGGGCCTTTAACAATCTTGAAGCAGAAGGGCTCTAATGCTATTAGAACATATCATCCTCTGAGGGATAATGTTCTAAAATAAACAGGGAGAAATGAAAAGACAAGCATGGCCATGAAGGAGCAATAGCCTATACAAGTCATTATTGGCCTTAAGCAGCTCCATTGTCTTCAGTGGAACTCCTGACATTCCAATGTTCTAATAATAATAATAGTAATAATAATACGTTTTTCATATAGTATTTTCTGACATACTGGCATGTCAAAATATTTTAGTGCACAGCATAACCTGAAAGATTTTATGCTATTAAGCAAAGTAATAGCCCCATGTTACAACATAAAAGAAAAAAAGAGATGCAAATAGATGTTCTACAATAAATTATGTTAGAAAACTAAACATTTTTGTTTAAATCTGGGATCTTCACTTGATACATCAGCAGGTTATTAATGTTCAAACCCAGTGGAAATGTCCTTAATGATATAATGCATTTTATATTTCCTGTTATGGTGATATTTCAGAAATGATGTATCATTCAATGTATATTTAGTTTAGGTTGGGCCATCTAAGTGATTTACCTGGATAATGAGGTGGAAGAATGGGAAATCCTGTGTGGTGGTGTGATGAGAGGGAGAAAGATGTAATACTCTAATCGTGAATGTGTAATTAATTTAGTCAAAGCCAATTTTGCCAGTAAAGATATGTTCTTAAGCATTGCTGAATTTGAAGAGAAATGCAGAGAATAATGTGTCTCTACTTCATTTTTTAAGATGCACCATTACTATTAATTTTGTCAATGACAATGCCACTTCAGGATGACTTTGAGACAGTAATTGTATGGGCAAGTTTTTTCTTATTTAGATCATAGCGGCCTAATACCTTATTACATGTGCTGATCAGGATTTGGTTTAGGAGTGCTGGTATCCGAATTGTGGGCCTGTCCCTGCCATCCTTTAATATATCTGTGGTAGTGAAAAGAATGGAATGTATCACCAGACACAGAATTCGGGGTACAAGTGAGAACATGGAGTGAGAGAAGTCCTGGACTGGAATCCATTCTCCTGGAATTTGACTGTTTCAAGAGATGGCACCACTCTGTCTTCATGTTAGGGAAATAGGTAGACCTGACCAGCTGGAAGACAGAGGGCATGAGGTCAATGCAAATTTCAGCTGAGTCTCAAAGAACAAATAAAAACTGAAACAAGGTTTAGCAGTTCCAGCATTGGATGGCGATATGACGAGTCTGGAGCTGAAAAGGAATCCGGTGATAGCTTCTGGACGCTGCTGATCACACACTGGTAAGACTCTGCAAACCAATGGGACAGGAAACAGCACAACCAACAGCACAGAGCAAGGAAGGGACTAACAGTAACCAACAGATCCAAGAAGGAAAAAATAAGAAACAGCGAGGAATGCACAACGGGTGTGAACTATAATAGGATTGGAAATGTTGATGCAACAACACAACTCGTTGTCAGGTACAGAACAGAACTAAGGTCCCAAGGAGAATAAATAGGGATTTACTCCTCTTGACCTCGAAATGGCACCAGCCCAGGAAGTGAGTGCATGTGAGTCCACTGAGATTTATCAGAAGTGTTCACACTAATGTGAGCTTCCCCAGGCCCATTCTCCAGCACCTCTAACCTCCATCTGCTAGCCACCTAGCATGAATCTTGATAGGGAGAAATGCTCAGTCTGTGGTAGAGTAGAGAAGAGAAATTACTAAGTGCTCTTCCTGTAGAGATGATGGCAAAAATGCTTTGCATATGGTCATGACGGTGAAAGTTGGGGAAGCTATGTTTTGCATATTTTGATAAGACACGAGGGAGGATGCAAGGCTTTGCTTCAGTTGATGTTAGGGGGAAGATGCTCTATGTGCCCTTAAAAAGGGTAGAAACCATGTATGTGTATTAAGAAGTTGAAGGAGGTGACAGAGAAGGTTGTTTTGGTGGAGTGCCCTCCCTGTGCTGGTGAATGGATGCAAGGAAGCACTGTGCTTGCATGAGGGCAGTGACATGGGGAGTAAATGTGCATGTGCTATTGTGGGGACGAAGAGGTCAGAGGGAAATCATGAGGAAAGAAAAGCAATATGCATATGGAGTAGAAAAGGAGCAGTTAGATAAATGATGGGTGTGTGCTGGAACAAGGGAAGGAGTTGTATTTTTCACGCAAGGATTTGAAATTATAACTTGTGGGGTACAGCTATATCTCTGTATTCAATGCTCAAAATAAGGTTCTACCTTAGCCACATGGAAAAGATGTACCTAGGTGCAGTGATCACCCTGGAGAATAGTTTAGCCTTTTCTAAACTGACCCACTACTTTATTGTCACTCCTCCTTGACCATATTTCTACAACATTTTATTTATTTGTACAGCTTAACCTCTGTTCCTCACTCAGTTCAATGAGTACAACAAATGCTATAGAGCCTATGCATTGCTTGATTTGCTTCCGCGATTCACTAATTAACTTTCACAGCACTTTTGAAACTAGTCTTCATAATTTATTTGTAAGGTTGGCCAATTGTAAGTGTCTCAATAGGGTACTTCCACTTAGTCATACATAATATCGATAACTAGTGTAGCACACATTAGTTTTATGTTTGCATGAACTATTTTCTAGGTCGAGCATTCAAGACCTCTTGTATACACTTTAGTATATACTTATATGTGTATGTACTTTGTGGGCTCTGGAGATAAGCCCTAGGACTTGTCTGCTTCTGCTTAGGGACTTTTTTTTCTGTTCAACTGCCTCTATTTAACTGTCTTGATATAAAACGACCAGTAGAGGTCAGTAAAATACCAGAATTGCTTTCTGCCTGTTTAACTGCCTCTATTTAACTGTCTTGATAGAAAACGCCCAGTAGAGGTCAGTAAAATACCAGAATTGCTTTCTGCTGAGGGACTTTCTTTTTTTTATTTTTCTGGCATCTGCCTCTATTTAGCTTTCTTGATAGAAAACGACCAGCAGAGGTCAGTAAAATACCAGAATCACTTTAGCATTCCCTAGATTCCAGTCCATAGAAATTGTCTTCCATGAGCACCCGTAGACAGTAATATTTTTTTAAAATCTTGTATTTTCAGTGATATGACCACAGAAGGCCCTGATTTTATATTAAAAACAGAGCTCGGAACTATACCATTTCCCGCTGAAAGGCAATATTTCTCTCCATGTGTTCCCATACCTGGCATGTCATGCAGTTTGGTGCTTACTTTCCCTCCATGTTAAAGAACAGTAGATGTTTCAGCACCCAGGCTAATGTGTTACATAGCTAAATACATATAAGGTCCAAAAGGCGAGACCGATTGCATTGCAAATGCTTGTTTTGTTATATTTGCAACTCTTGACAAAGACAGATAAATAGCTCATCGGCTGAACATTTTTCAGTGCAGCTAACCTGAGTGGTCTCGATAACACCAGTTTATGATTTGCTTTCTCCCCTGTAAGAGCTTTTTCTTCCCTTAAAATAACTAAAGAAAATGCTACAGATATATCTTCCATTAACGTTTCATTTAGCTTCATATTCTGCGCCACTCCCTTAGGAAGCCGACATCTTAAGTCTTTTTGTAATTTATATCACAATAATGTAGTGGTGTAAGCACTTTATTAAGGCATCTGCTAAAAAGAATGTTATATTGTTATTAATTATCGAGTAAACTGTGCCTAAAACTGCGATTTTGCAAGGTAATATTTCTAGGAAGTATAGCACAGTTATCACTGCATAAGAACAGAAAATAATTTGCTGAGTAAGCTGGTGAAGGGAGAAGAAAAGTGTAGATTGAAAACTGCAAACAATAAAAGATCCACTGGGAAAATGTATTGCTCAAAAGATGAAAGCTCAGCAAGTGCTATATTTATTTTGCTTCTCAGTTCACATAAAGTTATTTACTTTTGTAATTTACTGACTGTTGTGAAAAGTAAATATAAGGAAACAGCATTGCCTCGTACTTGTTGTTCCAAAGAAAGCAAACAACCCTAACATAAACAGGTAAGAAATGCTGCCCCTTGCATTGTCACAGAGAAAATGATTTGAAAATAGTCTTCACATGCTGCCAGAACTTGATTAGCATTAATTTATTACTATGTTATTAGTATTTGTATTGTGCTTACAACCATTGATGAGGCAATATGGTACATTCTCTGAAGAATTTCCTTTCCTGCCTCCTGTGAGTGGAACCAAAACAAGTGTTTGCTATTTGTCGCAGTAGTACATGATTTGTAGGAAAGTGCCTCTTTTTTGTGTGGTCATCCCCATGTGTTTGTGGATTGATTCTGCTGGGTGTGTGACTCTGGCCACTTGGTTTCTACCCCAGCGCATGTGCTCTGACCCCTGAGACATGTTGAATTGGCGTACACCTAATTGGCATAGTTTACTTACCTATAAGTTCATAGTATATGGTATCGAAAGTACACCAATGGCATGCAAAGTTAAATGTCCCTATGAACTATAACTCCACTGTGCTATCCACTAGGTTATCAGGCAAACATGACTCCAGGCCTGCCACTGCAGCTGGCTGCTGAAGTTTAAAACCCTGCATGTCAAGATGCACCCTTTTGAAGGGTCTAAACTCTCCTTTTAAATATTAACAAGTCACCACTAAATAGGCCTTAAAGCCCATAGGGCAGGGTGCATGATATTTAAGCACCAAAAAGCTATTGTCACTATAGCAAGGCTGGCTGTTCCAACTCAGACTCCTTGTAATACTTATTAAAAGCCCAATTCTGTGGTGAAGTAGGATTTTTAATAGATATTAATGGAAAGGTACTTTTAAAGTTACCTTCTCTCTGCTCCAAGGCTTTGGAGGCCAATTTGCATTAGCCTCCAGCTGCAGCTCTCTCAGTGCTCAAGCCCTGAATGAGGTGTGCAATCAAAGGGACAAAGACCTCGGTTTTTGGTCATATTTCTGTTCCTCTGGCAGAACGAACATATGAGCAGTGCCCAGGAACTTAATTAACTTCAAAGAGGCCTCGCCTGTCATAGGCAGATGTCAGATGACATCTTGACAGGCCACGTTCCTTCTTCTCCCAGTCAGAGAGGCTACAATCCCAGTGGGGAGGGAGCTGCCCACAGAACCAGAACTGGTTTGAAGTGACCATAGATGGAGGGTTGCTCCTTATCATGGCCACATCTTTGGGTGCTCTAAACAAGGCGAGAAGTGTTTTCCATCTTGAATTAAGGGAGAGAATGGCACTGTGGGATTACTTGCAGTAGGGCACACAGGAACATCTGCAAAGGTGAGTAGGGTTACCCCTGGAAACTTTTTCCCTATTGGTTAAGAACACGCCCACATGCTAGTGGCAGGCATAAATGTGGTGCTACTGTGTACTCTCTTCAGAATACTCTGGAACTGTAGAACCACAGAAGAAGGGCTGCACCTGCTGTTTGAGATGTGTGATTAGACCTGAAGGGCTGTACCTGCTCCCACTTGTACACAGGACAAAGAAGTGGACTCCTAGGGTCAATTGGCTGGCCTCCTGTTAAGCTATAGGGCCACAACAAGATACAAGTAGCCTTTCCCTGAAGAGGCCAGAAAGGACTACCCTGGGGGTGAATTTTGAACTCTCCGGTCTTAGCTTTTCTTGCCTAAACCAATGGCTTCACTGGAACTTCATCCAACGCGTATTCAATCAATGTCATGAAGCCCTTCTCGGATACCACTGCTACCGTGCCCCACTGAAGGACTTTGACTTCCATTTTCAAGACTAAATTCATTAAAGCTCTGACTGGGTCGAACCTAATTAGTGTATTCAACTCATGTTCCCTTGCGGTCAACCTCTAATCGCTCTTAGGTCCTGGTCTACCATGACCAGTTGACCCACATTGGCGCTTAATGCTTTTTGGCACTATTTTTAGCTCCCCTTAATGAATTTCTGTCAGTTTAGTGTCATTTTGCTCATTACATTTTTCTCTATTTTTATAAATAGTTTTTGCTACTTATAAATGCTTTGTTCACTTCCTTAAGTTACACCTGTCTGCTCTCTGTCATAGCTGCCAAGGGTGAGCTCAGGTTTAAATTACAGAAACATCTACTGGACCTTACAAGATAGTGACATTATTACTTGTGGTAGACCCCAACCCACCCAAACGAATAATACTCTTTCTCATATGGTTGGCATAGAATGTATTCAAAGTTTAGATTAGCAGTGGTTTCTTTAGGTAAGTGTGTAGGCAAAATGAGTTAGACATTGGAAGATCATTGTTCTGTCTTATGTGTAAGGATGGTAGTGCCAAAGTACTTTCCTGCTTTACTAGGATTTCCTGGTTAGCTGACTATTGAATGACTGGAATAAAGTTGTTTCAACATATGCATCGTAAAGGCAGGGACATAATTATGATGTGATGCTGGGCACATGAAGCTATGGCATATGTATGCTGGTTCTAGGGCATATATTGGTGTGTCTGTGACAGTGCAGTTGTTTTTGGCAAAGCTTTGCCATTGATGTGACTTTTGTGTAGTGTTGTGTTCATGAGGGTGTAAAGGTTTCATTTACCTTGCGCTAATTGAGAATGGCCATTTGTAGGAGTGTTTGAAATAATGGTATGTGATGATATTTTTGAGTTAAGAGTACCTTTTGTGTATCAAGTGAAACTCAAAATATGGCATATCAAAGGTGTGCCATATACTTGTAGGAAGGACTGCCTTTAATGTATGGACTGGTCGAGGTAGGGTGATTCTATGGTTTTAGAAGCCTATGCATCTAAAGAATAACTTCTCTAAACCGCAGATGCTGCACATGCATGTTTGGTGGTACACATGACGCCTAGCTCCATATCTTCCATGCCACTGACCACACGTGATGCATCAAACAGAAGAACCCCATAAGCATGGTGAACTTCCTAAAGTGGAGTAATGTGAAATATTTGCCTTTATTCCATTACTGCAAGTCATGACACCTCAGAACCTCTGATCTATCACTCTCAGAGCAACACCATAGCCCCCCACCCACTGCCAGATCTGGCCCCACTGAAAAACCTGCTTCATGAGTGATTCAGCTCAACCAAATCCCTCCTAGGGGTCAGTCCTCCCACCTCATTCAGGCTCCAGCCCACCAAAAGAACCTAACACTCCCCCAGAAATGCCAAACACACCTCCAGAGAGAGCTCTCCTACCATCCCCACACTATGGCAGAAACATTCCCCTGTTCAACCCATTTCTACTGCCACATTAATCCATCACCTCCAACCCCATCCAGATATCTGTCATCATTGCCATGATTTCCTCAACTACATAGATTTCCCCATTCCTCAGAATCCATCCCCAGGATACCACTGAAAATCTTATGACTTCAAAAATAATAAGCAATGTACTCAAGGAGCATCAGTAGGTGCACAAGGTGACCTTACAGACTAGAAAAGTAATGGAGATTTGATGCAGGGAGATTATACACAAGGACCAGTTTAAGCAGACTCACAATAAACTAGACCGCGTGAGAGATTCTCTAAAGGTTCCAAATGATGTAAGTAATATAACTATCATGATTGACGGACATAATAATATAGACTAAAAGCTGGCATAACATAAAGCTTGATAACTGTAGTATTGATGCTCCTGGATGTTAAGTAAGATATTCAGTGTGTACACTGAGCTAGTTCATGCAACCCATGCGGACATATTACATAAAATGTTCTCCAGGACTATATAGGCAAGGTGCACATAAAGTGGCCCTGCTCTTGGCACTCAGTAAGTGAGTGCTCTGTGGTCTCATTCACATGTGCATTTTCCTAAGTGTATCTTTGCAACACGTAGCAAAACACACCCCTGAATGAGTAGCACTCGCATTCTTTTGGACATTAAGGAAGAAAAAAGAATCCCTTTAAGGGTGTGAGTAGGCACCCTTACGGGAGTCCCTAATCCCGCCTTCTAAACAGCCAGAAATAGAGAATGATTGCTGCAGAGGCCAGCATTGCAGATCCGGGCCCAGGCAGTCACAGTCCATCCTTATGCCCTTCTAAGAGTTACTCACCCCCATTGTGTTTGGTTGCCATTCCAGTAAAGTCTATATTGATACCTAGACACAGAAATTGATTTTTCTCAAGCTTTAGTAAACATCTCAAACTTGTGGCATAGAATTCTCGAGCATAAGCATTAGAGCGGCTGTTTACCTTTTGATTTAACTCATGTATGGATATTTTGTAAAACAAGCTACATTAAAAGTGATTTTCTTTAT
This sequence comes from Calotriton arnoldi, assembly GCA_963921515.1. Classification (NCBI taxonomy): domain Eukaryota; kingdom Metazoa; phylum Chordata; class Amphibia; order Caudata; family Salamandridae; genus Calotriton; species Calotriton arnoldi. The sequence continues at coordinate 1,153,925 of CAWUFW010003978.1, forward strand.
TTTTGTGACCTTGAAAGATACCGGAGCAAATAATCAATAACCACAGGGCATTCTATGTTGATATTTCGTATGTTTGCTCAGTTGCTTTCATAACGAGAGTAGTTGTTCCACATATCTCTGATTTTCCAGATGCTGCTTAAGACATTTTGGTAACTGGTAGAATAAAGATTTCCCATAGGTTCATAATAGTCTAACATTTGAGTCCCAGGGCAAGTTTTTTCCATTGAATGTGACTAGCATACGAGAAGCATATTGAGAGGGACTTTTTCATTTAACTTGGAGACTCATCATAATGTCATTTATCAACGATTGTGAGTCTCTCAATTTTGCCAGGAACCTCTGCAGCATCCCAAGAGCTGCTGTTCTCAAAGGCTGGCACTAAACCTTGCCTTGGCTATTCAACACAGCTCTTGCAGCAAAGCTTTGCAATATTTCCCAGTACCAAACAAGACATGGTGTTCTGCTATGATCTCAACATCAATTATTGAGCCTATAATGTTATAATATATGATTATTAAACAATCGACATAAATATTAATCAATTAAATAATTAACAAAAAATCAGTAATTCATTGTTAATTCATTTTTACATAATTAACTTCTTAACCTATCCCCCTACAAACCCAACAATCCACTACAACACTATAAATTACTATTAGCAATTAAATTAAAAATTCTAAATCACTTAAATTTACAAACTATATTAAAAAAATTAATAACAGTTAGACAAGCAATAGCAGCACAGACAATTAAAATGTGAATGAAAACACATTCAAATAATTAAAAAACGATATTCGTTACAACTATATCATTGAAAATGATATTAACAGAGATATTCTTAACAAACGATATTTCTTTCCTGAAAAAACAATATTCTTGAGAACAATACTTCTGCATCATAATATTTTGGTATCACACATTTTTTTTCTCCAATATTTCTTTCTCCAGATATTTACAACTAAATATTTTGTCCAAATACCATCATAAGATGATGATTCAACAAGTGTGTTAATTTTCTCATCCAGCTACCTGGATCATGGCTCATGAAGAAGAGACGGTTCAGCACTCCCCCTCTTCCTGGAAGTCAGACTCTGCTGCCTAATGACATTCTATCTATTCAGTTCCTTCCCAGTGCTTGGTGAGACGTGGATCACAAAATCTTGACGGTGCTCTAATTGCCATGTATTGATGGACCTAACCCATAATGCTTTTTAGGGTATACCAGTAGAATGACTGGAGATCGATGAAATTCCAACTACATTCTCAAAGTGCAGGCACTTGGTGAAATATGTAAGTAAACCAGGCATTATTACTCCAAGGATCTGGAACAACATAGACACAAGAAGGGTGCAGATTTGTCTGCATTTCAAAAAAATCCACCTCTTCAGATTACACTACATCCTCACACAATAGGAGTCCCCCTTCCATGCACATCATGCTTCCATGTGAAAGATCCAGAATCATACCTCAGGGCGTCTGCCCTTGTTCTTCACTTCGTTGCTCTCTATCTGGGTTTGCACTTTGAAATTCTTACACAAATACACAAATGCAGAGGAATTTCGCAAAACTGACTTGGGTTGAATAAATATAGTGGAAACATTTTTTAGAAAGGCTGGTCTTGCCCTAAAGCTTTCTAACCTCAAACATGACTATTGGAAATAGCTTTTGTTTCAGAGTGCATTTAACACTCAAAAGTTATTCATTTGTAGTCAACCAAATAGAATTAAGAAAGAAGGAAAGAGATCCAGATTATTAGTCCTACAATCTGAAGAGAACATATCAGGAATCTGCTCATTTAGATTAACCTATCTTGGGTAAAAATAGTGTTTCTAAAATAAATGCAAAATCACTTGTCATCAGAAGCTCTTTATACAATCACCCTCAAATATGGGCATGGTTATAGGTACCTTGGGAAATATAAATTCCAGGTAAATGTTTGGCCACGGTACATATCATAGTTTGTATATACCTAGCTCTCAAACAAACAATGCAGTTTGGATTGAGGACTGCATACATCTGTATTGCTAAAGTTTCTCCAAAGCAACATAGCAATATATCTTGACTTCTTAAACAGAGATGAAAGGTTATGTAACTTTGTTGTAGTTGGATTCTACAAGACCCAAACTGACACAATTCTCACTATATGTCTATGTGTGAGAAAAAAGAAAGCAATGTTTTTTTGGGTATTTTATCCAAAGTAGGTGTAAGAAAATGAGTTATTAATTGTGAAGGATGTGAGGCCTGTGCAAGTAATAGGTCCACATATTCCACATGCTGGGAATCAAGCACCCCATTATAGTGCTTGACTCTCTCAGAGTAGCGAAGCAGAGGAGTTCAAGGCCTACTCATGGGAGGTGTGGGCTAGTAATCACCATTCACTGGCATGCAACAATAACACTCAGTAAATGTATACATAGGGCAGACTGAAAATACCTTAGATGACATTGAAATCACATTTGACCCCAAATGGTTCATACAGCCATGTATGAGAAGTCTTTTGGCTTGGTCAAAGGTTCAAGATCAACAAACCAAATGCTAAGGACACCATGATTTTGTGTTTAAATGTAATAATCAACAATAAACATATGTTAATGCACTTATTAATGTTAATGAAGCAGTTTCAACTTATTCGGTTATCATAGTCAAAATTATTATGTCAATAAAGCATTTTAAAATGAGCATAATGTGTATGTGTGCTTTTTTGCATACTTTCAAGCCATAAAAAAACAATCATAGAAAAAATCCTAGAAGGCACCATTTTCTGATCACATAAAATCAACCATAGCTTCAGCCCCAAGAGAACACTCCACCTCATGTATCTTCCTTATATACCTTCAGGCCACAATAAATAAAATCATACAACAAGCCATGACAAGCGCTGAACTCCCAGCTGTAGAGCAAAAGCTCCAGCTTTGGGAGTGTTTCGAAAAATTATGAAAACAAAATCCCAGAGGGTCAAGGATTCGTTGACTCTGCAAACGTAAGGTCAGTTTTCCAAACATTCTAGGGGGGCTGCTGTATCTCCTACAGCCCCCCAAAACATTTTGAAGATTTGTTGATGGTGCCCCTATCCTCCTGGGGCACCATCCTACAAGAGTAGAAGAACATGCAAATGAGTCAACCCCACAGGGCATTATGGGGCGCCCTAGACTTGAGAAGTGAATATTTTAGGAACTGCTCTCCTGCTGTGCTGGGGAGAGCTGCAAAGCCACATCCTTTGTGTTTCCTTTCTTCCTGAGGGTGCCCGGTCCCACTCAGGCACACACCTCATGGTGCCAACCATTGGGGGCAGCCCAGGGAGCTCACCCATAGCTGCCCAGCTGGCTCCCACATAGCAGCTTCTCTCCTGCTTTTCTCTCCTGCCCTCTCCTGTAGGCAAAGCACTCATGATGGTGGTGGCTGCCTGCATCAGGCCTGGAGTGGGGGTCTTGGGCCCATTTCTGAACTCTCAGTGGATGCAATGGTGCTCTCTGCTTTTCTGGCAGTGCTGGGGGACCCGGAGAGGGGGACCTGGGCCCCCATGGATATAACACAGCCCGGGGGTTGGGATCCCAGGGCTCTCTGAATTCTGGATAGAGGGCCACAGGCAAGCCTACTCACACGGCTAAACAAATGTTCCTTGCAGTGACACCTGGCCCACCCCGGGGGTAATTATTGACCATGTGGCAGAGCCCCACATGCTTCATTTCTTGAAGAAAAGATCACAGGTTGCCAACCTTTAAACCTTTTGGACCGATTTGGAATATCTTTGGATCATTCTATGCCTGGTGGCGACCTCTATCCACCAGTTTTAGCAGAGCTCCTCACTACCAAAGTGGTTAACCTTCATGGAACTGGTTCTCCTGCTCCCTGAGCCAGTCTTCCTCCTGGTCTTTGTTTCTGGGTGCAGTATTCCAAGGCTTTCCATCAACTGGACCTCAGGGGGTGTATGAGGGCCAGCCTCACTGGCCCTTGGGGAGACCCACTGGTTCTGGGGACAACTGGCCGGAGTCCTTTTTGGGCATCTGGGGGATCTTAGCTGTCACAGTTACATTGTCCATAAACAAATGGTCACAGTGGAGAATTGATTTAGAATTCACGTATGTAGAACCAAATTCAAATGCATTAAACAATTCAAACGCCACTACAAAAAACAAATGATTTCTAATGATTTAATTTGCATCACAGAATCAAAATCAATCCAAATATAAGAGTATACGATTAATCAACATTAATACACATTAGTGCTCAGAAAGAGAATAAGAGGGAGGGAGGTGGGGTGTGAGTGGTCAAGGAAAAATGAGTGACGGAAAGGTAATGTGGTTCAGATACATTCAAATTTTTAGATCCAATCCGGCCTTTTACTTGGCAAACCAGTAAAGTAAACAAAACATAACATTATAGGCACAGATAGACATGTCTCTGTCGCCTATGTTTGATGCAAATGCCAATATGTCAACATTTCGACCCCTATAGTCATAAAGGTAGCTTCATCCTTATTGGGGGGTCTTCATCAGGACTCAAATGAAGGTGAGTGAGGGGAAAGGGAGCACCATTGGTTGACAGCGCGTGTAATCAGGCTGTATTTGCAAGATGAGGGCCCGTAAGCTCTTGAAAGAACTGCAAGATTCCAATAAATGAAATTAATGGGTGCCACAAGTACACCTGGGTGTCCGGACTGGGTTGAATAATCACCACCGGCAGCTCCGTAATGAGTCAGGGGTCGAAACGTTGACATATTGGCATTTGCATCAAACATAGGCGACAGAGACATGCCTATCTGTGCCTATAATGTTATGTTTTGTTTACTTTACTGGTTTGCCAAGTAAAAGGCCGGATTGGATCTAAAAATTTGAATGTATCTGAACCACATTACCTTTCCGTTTCTTTACACCGTCACTCATTTTTCCTTGACCACTCACACCCCACCTCCTTCCCTCTTATTCTCTTTCTGAGCACTAATGTGTATTAATGTTGATTAATCGTATACTCTTATATTTGGATTGATTTTGATTCTGTGATGCAAATTAAATCATTAGAAATCATTTGTTTTTTGTAGTGGCGTTTGAATTGTTTAATGCATTTGAATTTGGTTCTACATAGGTGAATTCTAAATCAATTCTCCACTGTGACCATTTGTTTATGTACCATTGTTTACCCGGGTCCAGTGGTCTTACGGGTTACCCCATTTATAATACAGTTACATTGTCCAGCAGCAAGAAGAACAAACAGCACCAAGCAAGGGAGAATCTTCCCCATGTGCAAGAGTTTTTAAAGGGGGGGTGGAAGGATCTAGAAGGCAATCCTGGAGTGCCACATCACCTTTCCGCCCCTGCCCCAATCCTTCTGCACAGCATGTTTGGACAGTTTGAGATGGTGTCATCCAGGAGTACGTGGTCACATCTGCTCCTGGGGTCTTGGCTCTGCCCCTCACTGCCTGCCTGGGCCTTTCCCACCAAGATTTTAAAGAGGAGCCCCCTAGTGTGTTAGCTCCATGGGTCTGCGCTTACTCCTTTGTTCAGTGGGCCTGGGCAGTCCCAAACCCTGTTTCAGTATGGCAAGTGATTAACAAACACAGATTTTTTTATCCCCACCTTTTCCTTCTCAGGGGCTGAGTGAAGCACTGTTAATTACACCCTTTCATGCGGGGTGGCCTTTGTTCTGGCTGCTGGAAAGAAATGTAATTAACTTGGCACAGCAGGGAGACAAAAGGCCAGGACTCTGATCCTGAGCTAAGCCAGAGAAATATGACAGGCCTGAAAGACCCATATGTTGTACGGATTTACTCTTGGAATTCACAGATATGGTTTTCTTGCACATGCTCCATCCCAGTTTTATATGTCCCTGGATTTTGTACGCCAAAGGGAAACAAAACTACGTTCTAAGGCAGTTTTCCCCCTACGTGTCACTACAGACAAAACAGTAAATCACACTAACATTAAGACCTACCCAGGTCAATATCTAATCCTGCAAAGTCCCCTCTGTGCCAGGCTACCTATGCACAGTTACTGGGCTGCACACAACAGTACTCCCACATGCGTGACCCTTACATGTGTGCACACGCATGTGCATGCATCTACAAATATGTTCATGTGTAACCAGCCAAGTGCCCCTTCCCCAAGCTGCATCACAGCAGTCTTATCTTAAAAGGCGGAAACTGGCGGTAAACACACACAGTCCATTTGCCATTTGAATACTGTGGGTGAGAGACAAGTAGTGAGACTCACCCACAGCAAAAATCCCAAAACAGGGTCATTCAAAAAGCAAAATATCCTGGCGTACTCAATGGGTGGAACCCAATTTCAGCAGTAGGTTTATCAAACCTGTGTTATCACCATGGTTTTAATAAAAAAACTATACTTTTTAGCCATTTTTAAATTTATAATGAGCTTTATTTCAACCTGCATGAAAATGCAACAAGGCATTGGGGTCTAATTGCAGGTGTAAAAATCTTTAGCACATGTCAAATTCACCATATGTTTTTACATAAAACATTTTGAGGAGAGAAAAAATGCTTTGCTTTCATCTAAAGATTGTGTTCAGATGAATTGGGACAATTACATTTCACTGCTTGTATCAATCCCATTTGGATCATCATCCAATTTAGTAAAGAAGATGCATTCATTGCTTGCTATGTTTATCAAGCCTTACAGCACATCGTTATCTTTCCTGAGATGTTACTTTCTCAAGAACTTTGTATATTGTGATAACGTTTGATCATTTATAAGTGGCAGGTAAGTAAAAGTTTGTTTTCATGGTGATGAATTTGTAACATTTGGATCATCAATTTCGAAGAGACTTAAACTATTTAAAGGCTATTGCTTTGACTGCTCCATTCTTTGGTTGAGCTAGTCTTTGACCGGCCTCTTTCTTCTTATCGGATCATAGAGGGGCGAACTTACTAGGCACTTTATTCAACTGGAGAAAGTCTTGGAAACCACGCTTGACCTGTGTCGAGACTCACAAATGAATTACTGTGTGAAAGACACAGAATCTAACACACAGCCACATATTTACCAAGCTCCTAAATACTCTTGTTATTTTTAACAGGATCCTTGACAATAGTGACAAGCCTATGAGTACTGACATATGCAGTGATACTAGATTATTAAAATGATTAAGTGTCATTTTCCGCTAATTTACCACTGCCATGTGATTGACAGATAATATCAACTTTCTGGCAAACAATTCAGAGAAAGCTTTGTGGAATTTAGAAGTGCCAATAAACTCCCTAATTACCGCTTGAATGGAAGGCAGTAACTCATGGGTAATTTAAAGTTACATATTTTAAATGTAAATGATCCCAAGACATTCACCATGTATAAGACTTTTGTTGACAATCCATTCCTTCTGGGTTCATATTCTTTTTACCTGCTGAATTTGTTATTCCTTTCAACCTACTGCAATCCTTTTAGCTTTTGTTTTTACAAGGTCATTATTGTCAATGTCTGTGGACTTTCGAAATGGAACTAGTGTTATGAGGATGATATTTGGTTTCCTAAAATGCAGATTATGAGGTTTCAGCATGAATAACATGCTTCCAGGCTCCCTAGACTGGGATAAATATACCACATTGCCGCAACCTTGACATCCCTGCATCAACTCCTACTTCATTTAAGGATCTACTACAAAATAAAGTACATGGTCCAATGGCACTTTTTTCAGCACCTTCTTTCTCAGCTTATTTATTCTATTGGTAATCTTTGCTGTTCAGGGTCCTCACTCTTTTTAGTTCCCCTTTTCAATAATTCACTAGGTAGGAAGCTTTTATGTGGAACAAGCTACTTATGAATTTCTAAGAGAGCCTAATTTGACCCACTGATTACAGGTGGTGCCCACCAGCACTCATTTTTGGTGACTGGCACTTATTTGTTTACCCAACAGACTTTGATCCAGATAAAGCGTGAGAAAAACACGCAAGGAGAAAATAAGGAGGAAGAGAAAGATGGAAAACAGTGACAAAGGGATAAAGCAAGAATGAAAAAGAACCTGCAAGAGTGAGATAAAGAGGCAGGGGTTTTCTGGCTGTGGCATGAGGTGGAAACTAGACTAGGCAGCGGTGTTATTCTGCACCCGACCCTCAATAGCACCGGCTGTGGGCTTCTCAGCAAAACTTTGGGTGTCAGCACTTTTACTTTAACAAATTAAGCGCTGAAAACACAGCTAACTTATCAGATTTTGTGACATGCCTTAAAAAACCTGACTCTACCCGTAGCAATGAAGTTCGCCATCATCAGTTTTCTCAGCGCCAAATTGCTTTGGGGAGTGCAACTAATAAAAACTAAAGCACAATGCCAAGCTAAACAAAAAACAAACACACAGCACAATCTCCAATTTTGTAGCTGCACGCACACAGAAAATGCGCTTTTTTGGTAATTCAGAAACTCTACCATGCACAAAAGTGTGCATTGCATGATATGTTTACACAAATACTGTGAATCAGTAAAAATGTAAACGTTGGGCACAGACACGCGTGCAAGGAGACAGTAGTCAACTTGCCATGTCCATGATGTCACATCACAATGGTTCTTGAATAAGTGAACAATTTCAAACAGGTATTTTTCTTTTCATGCCATTATTTCTGATAATAATAGAGAGCAATCAGGACAGCCACTTACCAATCAGTCCCCTTACAGGATGCAAAGTGCTTTTGTGATTATCAGATGTCAAAAAGCATGAGAATGAGGCCTGTTAGGCTTCTCTAGTTTGACACTATCTAGATTGTTAAAGACATAATGCAGTCATTCGAACAATGACTGCTGACTTATACCTGCTTGGAACTAATCAGGATTAATCAGCAGCAAAGAATATAGGTGTAATTAACTTTCAGTTCCCACAGGGTAAAACGATTTTTTTTCTAGGTGCAGTCCAATTGCAGATAAAATGTTAACTTTGTGAATTGACTCTGGGAGTCTATAAGTGGTACTTTTCATGTCATCAACCGCTCTTATAGATAGGTCGAATTTGTCGAAAATAGTTGATATTGTGGGAGGGACATATGCAGGTTTCATTCCATGCTCCTCTATCCACCCTTCTCTCGTGATATTGGATATGATATGCAGTTGAAAAATAGGCCCTTTTGTTTATACACTTCCAACGTCTTCTTGTGAATTACTCAGTGATTAAATCTTGCATTGTTTTATAATTTAACGCAATGATTTTACTTATTACATGGACATATGATTGTATATAGTCTGCTAAGTGCATGTTTATATTTGCTGCCCTTCCTGCTACTTCTTTTGCATTGTATTGTATGCACAGAAAGATTAATTAAAGAACATTTTGTATGGTACACGTTGCAAATAAAAGCCATTTCTGAGTTAATGGCTACCGGCACTTTGAGTTACGAAATCCCATTTGTGTGTAATGGGAGGACTGTAAATTTGGCAGCATTAACATCGAAGCAACAGTCACTTGTGAATGCAGCTTTTCATTCACTCCCACAATACTATAAATGCTTACAATAGTTGAGGCTGGCTACAAGTACGTCAAAAGAGCTTTGCAAAAATCAAAATGAAAATTGTAGGAAATGCATGAAACAGTGCCTGTCAACATGTCCTCCTCAGATAGTGTTTGGTTCCTGTGCATGGATGCCAAGACTTAATTTTTGGCACCATTCCTATCTTTGGAAATAATAATTCCTTTATAACACTTAATGAGCACTTCATTGTGCTGGGCTGTAGAACTGCACATCAGTACTTAGCTGTGCAGTTGGTTTGAATCCTTGCTTTTGCACTGAGTTGATTCATTGTGTTTACAACAAATGACAAGTGATATATGCTTTTGGAATGCACCAATAGAAAATTCGAGTAAACCAATAATGTTTTAATGGATCTCCCTCAAAGATAATTCTTGCACCCGTTTTAAGTATAGAATCTTTCCTAAACCTGTTATTCACAATTTACATTCTTCCGAGTATTACAATCATTCCTCCAAACCGAGTATTACAATCATTCCTCCAAATGGTACGTCTGAACTCACTTTTTGATTCATTTTAGTACATTTTAAATTTTATCTGAAACTCTAACATTTTTTTATATTGGATGCCCTTGTTTAGCATTAGAGCACTTTACAACATTTTGAAATCTAAAAAGAGTGAGACATTTAGGTTGATCCTCTAACTTATCCCTACAAATGACTTTCGAAATGGCAACCTCAGAGGAAAAGTATCACAACTGCAGTGCATATGTAAGGACTCACCATCAGTTGGTAAAATGTAATCTGCCTCTCCTGTTCCAGAAAACAGAGCTGCAAGTGCTTCTTGAAGTGGCATTTTGTCTCCCCATGCTGACTGTACTCCTTGTCTTCCTCTTGTTTGGCCATATACCAGGCTAGAGATGCCCGTGCACAATTGCACTCATTGAGGTACCATGAACAATCTCAAAATGTCATTGAAATCTATCTTCTTTCTAAACCATAATTTAGCACCTATCCTCTGTTTATGCAGAGCTCTTCCAACCATACTTGTGTGGCGTTATGACATTAGTCAATGGATCAAGGTTCAAGGGACAACAATCAAAAGGTACCAGCAGAATCCACTTGGAAACTAATAGGAAGGTGGTCATATCAAGAATATTTAAGAATAATTTAAACATTCAGATAAAATCACCTTCATTTATCGCCATAATTTCAATGTATAAGTCTGACTGCTCACTTAGGGTTTAAGATGCAACTGTAGAATATATTCACTGCTCGTTCTAACGTGTAGATGCACACACATTGAGTGTGTACCTTCACAGAACCCTTCCTGTGTCTCATAATGGACAGTGTGCAGCTATAGACATTGGATGTAGTTCCTGCCTGAGATAACCATCATGAGATCTCTCCAGCCCCCCCCCCCCAAGAATCGCAAGATGACTTTGAGAGGGGATCGCCCGAGATGGTGCTGTAAATTGATTTCCTCTCTTGGGGAGGCCCTGGAGGGTCACTGATACTTTTCCTTAATCACAACAAATCTATCACTAGTTGAAACAAAATGTAGACAACAGGGGTGCACAAAAGCATCTGTTTCTGTTGTTCTGAGTAGGAATGCCTCATGCCAGAATTCCACATTTAGAACAATGCCTGCACAGTACCTTTGTGTGTATGACAATAGGAACATTACATCTAAATAGCCATTAATCTTTTCTAAATCTAACATATCACAATATATCGAGTGACTTCTGTCTCATACTGATCTAATTGTTTCTTTAGACTTATGTCTAATACTGATCTAATTGTTTATGGTTTGAAGAGTGTGGGTGTAGATCACCACACTTTAGTGATCATGGAAGATTAGGGAATGAAAGAAGAAATTGGAGCAAGTAAAAGAAAGATGACTATTCTTTCTTCCAGGTACCATATAACTTTGAAGTGCAACATGAATCCAGCATTGTGGCATAATCAGTCTATCTGCTACCAGTCTAGTGAGCATAGTTGTAGAACAAATAGCATCGTGTTAGCTCTATTCACATTGCAACTGCTCTGATTTACTCCAAATGGAGACCCACAAGCTTTGTATTTTGATTGTATCCTCCTTCCATTTTGGCTTAAAATGTTTCATTTTGTATGCATATAATAGGCCTACCCACCAGTCTATCTGCACTAATTATTTACTTTTCTTCAAGCTATACACCATGCTTTTAAACGCTAATCTGGGGCCAATGTTTCCTAATGTATTATTTGCATTGAATGACAGCTGTGAACTCTTTGGTAATCTGCTTTTCATCATAATAAATCAGGGTATAGTTTCAGTATCCAAAATAATCAGTACACCCTCTGAGATTTTACTGCAAAATTCATGAATGCTGTTACAGGGAATACATGTGTTCATCATGAAGCCACTGTGTGGGCCATGATGCAAACATTTACTATCTTTCAAGCAGTCACAAAGCAGTTTGCATAGATTTGTGGTGGATGCATTTTAAGTTTCGTCAACAAAGGTTTGCAAAAAAACCAAAACAATTGCCTTCTTTCTGCTTGCTGCCATGATTCCCAAATGGGACTATGTCCCACAGAGACAACTTCTCCTTTGCAAATCACATACACCCCCACCCCTTTTAAGGTATTGGTGTCTGGGCAATAGTTTGCAACCACAATTGAGGTCACAAACAATTGATACATTCCTCTTAGACTCACATATAGGAGGGGTATGCCACTTTCATGCCCTCTCCTATTTGGAATACGGACATGGTCACAAAACCCCATTTACAAACTGAAAAGACTTTTCAGTCTAGTAAAATTACTTTGTAGACAGTAAAACTTTGGGGCATATTTACGTTCCCTGGCGCATCCCTGCAAATCAGCAGGGATGCGCCAGGGAAGATGCGACACGCAAGTTTGCCCTTGCGCCACCGCCGATGCGCCGCATTTACAATGTGGCGCGCCGTGGCGCACAGAATGGCAGATGCGTGTCGCATCCCCCGACGGAAAGGCGGCGCATTGCTGGAGTCGCATCGCAAGCGCGAAGCAGCTCCAGCAATGCTCGGGGGTGCCCTATCCCTAACATGGTGCGTCAATCCTTACGCCTGCTTCAAGCAGGCACAGGGTTTTGACGCAGCATGGGCGTAAAAGTGACTCAGTGAAATCTTGTAGATTTCACTGCGTCACTTTTACGTGGCGTACCTGCGACGGAACGCCCACCCTGCGCTGGAACGCCCACATGAAACCTGACGCAGGTTTCATGTGGCGCAGGGGTTTACATCGTGACGCATCTCCCTAGATGCGTCACGTTGTAAATATTGCACAACGCGGCGCATGGTTTGCGTCGCCGCTGCGTCACATGAGTGACGCAACGGCGGCGCAAAAGTGGCGCAAGGGGCTTGTAAATATGCCCCTTTATTTTGTAGATATAACCCTGTGATTTTGCGAATTGCAGGCTTTTAACTGCTAAATATATTTATACACCAGCCCTACATTCCTGGAAGATGTAGTTATGTTTTTTGTCTGGTTTTATGAATGCAGCCAAACACCCTAACCCATCAAAATTAGAGACACCTTTGCTTTTTCCAAAAGTTAAGAAAGTGAGTAGAAGCTGAAGGAGTGATTATCAAATGCAAGGCTTGGCACACCATAAAGGATACTCAACACAACTTAAAATATGAGAAATGTAGACTTCTAGAAGCCTATATTTATTTTAGAATAATTGAGGCAAATCTGGCAAAAAAATGCCTTGTGAACAGGAGCAACCATGTTAGGACAGAATACACCAGAATTAGTTTACCTAACCATGCCCGGCGAATTCATTTGTTTTTTAGGATTTGTTTTTAACCTTAATTGCACTTCAACTCTGTATATTGCATTGAATAAGCAAGGTAGGGATCCACTTAATAAACAATGTAGCAAGTCCAGTGAAATATGTGCATTGAGGAGGAAAACATTGATCCCTGTTAATCAACAAATAAATGGCTGACTTAAAAGTCCAAATCTACGTAAATATTTACACATGATATGAAGCCGCAGTTGCCAATTTAGTATAATGATGAGGTGGGTACGTGTTGTTGGAAACATTTATAATCATAGCAGATGTTACATTATCGTTTTACAATTTCTATTATTTTCTGGAATTTTCGAAAAATGTTGCTAAACACAAGTTAGATAAATATATAGCATCACTAATTTAGATCAAGACCAGGTCAAAGGTCCAATTCAATATGGTTTTTACCCTTGGGCAATGATTCTATAACTATGTGTACTCCCTGTTCAGATTTTGGTAGTTAAGAGACAATGGGGCCAGTTCACAAACTAATATGCAAATGTAAGTTTGTTTGAATATGCAAACAGCCTTTTTTTAGAGCAAAACCATGATTGGCATTCGCATTAGTTGGTTTTGTAATTGTAGAAAAAATATTTTTGAGAGCAAATAAATCCACTACTGAAGTTGGAGGGTGGTGGTTGGGCAACACATCTTGATTCCAGTCCTCGAAATACACTCTAAGATATGCACACCACAAACATGCAAGCCTCTCTTCAACTCCTTCCTATCATTACTTCTGAGACACTGAGCCCTAGGGACTACCACCTCCCTGGGGCTAGAAATAAATTGACTAGGGGGGCCACGCGGACCCCCCTGAGCCACGGGGACCATCGGTTCCCCGGGGCTTAAATTTATTTTAAAAAAGGAGGACCCCACTCCCAGGCCAAGGACCACCACCTGCCCCGGGCGCCCCAAGCAAACAGAAGGAGGGGGACCATGTGTCCCCTTGCCCTGGAGCCATACATGGCCCTGGGGACCGCCACCCCCTAAGGCCATCTCATGCTATGTCCACACCCGGGATGCCCACACCCGGGACATAACTATTTGGTTTAGCATGGCAGGAGTTTTGACAGCTCCCACTAAGCAAAAGCAAACATTCTGGTTCTAATGGGCGGGAGCTGTCAAAGTGCACCTGCCCGCTGGAAGCCGAGGATTCATCTCTTTCCCAGCCGCAGACATGTGGAAAAGAGATGAAACAATTGCCCCTGCATGGAGGGAGCTGCCTTTCCAGCAGCTCCCTCTGTGGAGCAGCAATGCTGGCTCCCACAGGAGATGGGAGATGTCTGGAACTGTGGGAACCTTGAGGCTCCCCCCACATCCCAGAGAAAAGAGCAGAAAGAGGCAAAATAAAGGTGAGAAACGAGCAGAAAGAGGCAGAATAAGGTCAGCAACAAGCAGAAAGAGGCAAAATAAAGGAAAAAATTGAGCAGAAAGAGACAGAAAAAAGGTCAGCAATGAACAGAAAGAGACAAAATAAAGGTGAGAAACTAGCAGAAAGAGTGAAAATGATTATCAGTAACAAGCAGAAAGAGGCAAAATAAAGGTGAGAAATGAGCAGAAAGAGACATAATAAAGGTCAGAAGGGTGCAAAAGATGCTAATTAAAGGTCAGAAAAGAGCAGAATAAAGGTGAGAAATTAGCAGAAAAAGGCAAAATAAAGATCAGCAATGAGCAAGTACAATAATATGACATTCAAATATGTCTCATTGCTGACATCATCTGTGCCTCCCAGGTCAGCAATATCTGTTCTCCATGTCATTTGCTTCATTTAGTATGGTCTGTTTTTTCCATTACACCTGCTGCAGAGCTTGCGTCTTCTAAATTATTGGTGAACTGTTGTTCATTATAGAGACTATTGTTTATTAGGTAAGCCCATTTTAGCTTTAATTGATTGGAATCATCTATCATTTATTTAAGGTTTGCAGCAACAGCTACAATTTGCATGATTACTTTCAAGTCTACACGGAAAGCTACAAAAGATCTGGGTTTCTATCTGGAAGGGGGGTACTGATGAGATAAAATAACATTTTAGTTTAACACTAATATTATCATCTATTCTTATAATTCTTTTTTTGCCTTTCTTGAAAATGGGCATTTTATATTTTAAACCTTGCTCTAGCAACCCTGAACACATCAAATTCAGGACTGGAATCATATTTGCTCTTACCACCAGTATACTTAGCGTTGTAATATTGAGCATTCTAGAAAGCATGATCTTTGGCCTAATTAAGACAATAACGAGTACTCAAAGCAACAACACTTTCAATGACAGAGTTGTGACTGTCACTCCAGAAATTGGTAAAAAACTTAGGGGCTCATTACGATGGCGGTCGGACCTCAGTCCGTCGACCATCGTTTCGGATTTGGGACCGGCCACCTATGAGGCAGCCTCCCCACAATCCGAATTACGATGCGACCGCCACCACGGCATTTGCATCATCTATACTTTGCATTGTGGCGGGGATGCGGTCAGCAGCCCCAGCCGCAATGCAAAAAAAGGCACATGCATATCCCTCCACTACGTGGCAGGCACCATGTTGTGCCTGCCACATGGTGCAGGGGTATGTAGGGGGGCACCATAGGTGCCCCCCAGTGCTTTTGCCCCAGGCCCAGGGTTGAAGGGGGGCCCGCTACGGTGCCCCAAATCCGTTTCCCCTGCCTTTTCTTGGTGGGTTGACCATCTCGAAACGACCAGCGGAAAGGGATATCATAATCCCAACGGCGGTGCCGTCGCAATACTGGGTGATGGGAATGCTCCGACAGGCGGTCGGAAAAGAACCGTCTTTCAGAACCATGGCGGTCGGTCTTTCCGACCATCACGCTTCCCCAACCCCCCCATCATAATATGGCGGGTAGAAAAGCGCAGGACGATGGCGGAGGGCCCGCCACCGACAGGCTGTCGGTGGGGGGCCCTCCGCCATCGTAATCAGGCCCTTAATTTCTGTTGGCTGATACATGCTTATACTTGCTACAGAGATATCTTGGCAATGCCTGCTCTTGCATCTGAAATATATTATCAGAATTAAATGTCTGTGGTATTTAGATGATCTTTTGGCCCTTTTCTGCCCATTTCCACTTATCACATTGTGCACAGTGATCTGAGCCTTTTAATACACATGTACCATTATAATGATGCATTTGCTATGCCTTTTCACATTTTACCAGGTGCAGCTCCTCCGTAATGGCTAAGGAGCAACGCCCCCTGCTCAGAGCCAGCAGGTGATAAATAAAATGATAATAGAGCAATGTCATTATCATTTTATTTATCACTGTACGACTGGGCCGAAGCCGATAGAGTCTAGGGTGGGGCTCGGCCATTAGTGGGAGGAGTGATGGGCACTGTAAGTGCGCATGTCAGTTTGGCCAGCCATCTTAGGATGGCCAAACCGACATGCGCAATTATATTTCTCCAACCCAGCTGTGTTGCACAGCCAGGTGGAGAAAAGGCACAGGGTCCCTGTGCCTGAGCAAGCATCAGCCCAGCCCACTCAGGCCAAACCTAGAGCTTCTCTCATGCTAGATATAGCATGACAGCAGCATCTGGATTGTGTGGGGATCCTGTGGTTTGTGGCCCATGGACTATCTGGAGGAGAGGGGCACTGACATGGCTGGCAGTGTCAGCAGCAGGTAAGTCTTTTTATTCATTTTTATTCCCCTAACTGCCCCCTGCACTGCCCTACCACTTTAGATTAGCGGCAACTGGCACTACATTTTACTTTTGATTCATAAGTAAAATGGTACTCTAAAAATTATTTTCAGCTGCGTAACTTGTTTCATGTAACAGAGGTTTGTCCTGTGAAATTGATCACACTGTGAGAGTTTAATTATTAAATCTCTTTTTTTTTTTTTTAAATGTTGTCCTCATCTTACCAATAGACTTCTGCAGACTGAAAAGCCGTCATATCTTCTAACTGGGGAGCCCACGGCTAACTGCGCCAGCCTAGGTCAACCTGACCGGCCCCGATTAGTAAGGGCTTGGTATAATCATAGGACCCAGTATGTGGAAAAAAAAAAAAAGGAGAAGAGGAGGAAAACAACAATGGTATACTATCAGATGCATTCAGATAGGAGGAATTAGCCTCAGTTCTCTACCCCATTTTAATAGAGGCTGCCAGATGTTAAGCGGGGTTTCCCCATTCCCTTCTTGCTCTAGTCTCGCCATGGCACAAGAGGCTTTTAGCCAATCTTCCCTATTTGGGGGAGTGGGATCTTTCCATTTTATGCAAAGCTCTCTTCTTGCTAGAAGGATCAAATATAGCAACAGCCCCTTGTCTGACTGTGATGGAAAGGAGTCGGATACATCGTTACCCCCAAAAAACACCTGCTGAAGATTAACCTCAATACTAGTCCCAAAAATAGCTGACAAAGAGTCTCCCACCGCCTTCCAATAAGATCTTAATTCCGAGCACTCAAAGAAAACATGTATATCATCCGCTAGAGGCGATCTACACCTAGGGCATTTCGGGGGGTAACGGGGCAAACTTAGCTATTTTAGCCGGGGTGTAATACAACCTATTTATTACAAAGAAATGATTCTTCTTTAAGCTAGCTGAGTTTATGGTCTTATACATCGTTTTTAATGAGAGCTCAAAGACAGCTTCAGCATCGGACTCAAGAGGGGTATGTTTCCAAACCGATGATTGAGGTGGGATATCCAAGTCCTCTGCTTTGAGAAGACTCGAATACCACATAGATATTTCTCTCTTTTTTGGTTGGACATTTTGTAATGCCCTCTCTAATTCCCATTCCCCCTAGATTCACTTCTCTCTGCCTCGTACCATGATCTAAGTTGTATAAACTTAAATTTTGAGAAGGCAGGACCTATCTTTGTTCTTAGTACTTCCCAAGGAGAATCCCGTCTCACGTCCTTAAATCAAACCAAACAGCCACACCTGCTTGCTTAATTGTAGTTGCTAAACTATCTTGGAGACAGGGTGGTGTACCAGGGGATTCCCAGATAGGGGCAAAATCAGAACAATATCCCAGCCCCCATCGGCGTCTAACTTTATACCAGGTTTCCAAGGCTGATTTTAGGACCTTAAGGCGTACCCGTTTAAAGTACTTTGGAGCACCAAACTTATATAGAAAACCACCTCCGCCACTCCCTCCTTCAACCAAAACCATCTCCCCTAAAAGTCTGCCCCAAGATTTCTCATCCGGGTTCAGTAGCAACATCCTAATACCTTTGAACTGAAAAGCAATTAAATAACAACTAATATCTGGGAGGGCCAACCCTCCTTTGTTCAACCTCCTCCTCAACTTCTTCCATGACATTCTGGCCCCTTTATTACCCCAGATGAAACTCCCAATTTTCCCCTGAATTTTACTGATGTTCTTATTAGGAAAAGCCAAAGGAATGGCATTAAACAGATAGGTTACTTTAGGAAGAACAATCATCTTCACCAAATTGACCCTCCCGTAGATCGTCAGAGGGAGGTTCCCCCACCTAACGAAAAGTTGGTCAATTTCCTTTGTAACTTTTTCCAGATTAATTACCGGGATTTTAACTATATCATTAACAATTTTAATACCCAAATATTTGAATTCCTTGCTAATGGGACCTCCCAAGTAGTCGGTATTCCAGCACATTACTTCTGTTTTGGAAGAGTTGCCTAGATACCCAGATATTGAGCCAAATTCTACAGAAAGGGCTTCAAGCCGTGGGATAGACGCCTCAGGGTCGCTAGTGTAAATGATAATATCATCTGCATATAATGCAACCTTACACTGGTATGTTTGTGATCTAAATGGATGTATTAGATCATCCAATCTAATAGCTTGCACCAAGGGCTCTATATATATATTGAATAACAAGGGTGAAAGAGGACACCCTTGCCTGGTCCCCCTCTCAATGTCAAAACTTCTGGTCAGCATACCATTCAACAGAATCTTTGCTGACGCTCCTTGATAGCATTTCTTCAATATTTGAACAAAGAAAGGGCCAAAACTCATTCTCTCTAATACCTCCCAAAGGTAATTCCAGCATACTCTATCAAAAGCCTTGGCCGCGTCCAAGGCTACTACTGCCAAAGGATCAGATCTTACCACGGCCAGGTCGATATTCCCGATTAATAATTGAGTTTGTTCCTGGATATACCTCCCAGCTATAAAACCCTTCTGGTCAATGTTGACCAGGCTTGAAATTAACTTGGCGAGCCTCCCTGCCAAAATGCCCATAAAAAACTTGTAATCAGCATTCAGCAGGGAGATCGGGCGATAAGAATCAGCTACTTGTGGGTCCTTCCCTGGCTTCAATATCAAAACAATAGTGGCTTCCTTCCAGGAGCTCGGGATCTCACCCCCTAATCTATAAACTAAGTTAAATAAAGTTTCCATTACCGGTACCACTTCATCCAGCAGAAGTTTATACACTTCATTTGGGAAGGGATCCAACCCAGAAGCTTTATTTTTCTTTGATTTCTGAATTATATTCCTAATCTCTTCTACAGAGATCGGTGCATCCAGTAGGGTCCGGCTGTCTTCATTTAACGTTGGCAAATGTTTACTCGCTAGCCAGGATTGTATTTTGTCATTGGTGGGGACCAGACTTTCTCTATATAGACCCGAGAAAAGATTTAGAAGACAATTTTGTATTTCTTCTACATTACTGGACCTATCTCCATTTTTATTAATTATTAGTTCGTTAATGTTATTTCTCGATCTATCCACCCTGGCCTTCCATGCCAACAAGGCCCCGGCCTTTTCCCCATACTCAAAATTCTGCATGTTTTGAATATGCCATTGTGCCCTACACTTCTGGTCTAATAGGGTTCTGACTTCCTGTCTGACCCCATCCAAGGCTGTCTGAATTTGTGCCACTCTTTCTCCACCCATCTGACCCAGACCGTTCCTTTCTGCTTCTAATTCTAAAATCTTCTTCTCTTTAACAGACAACTCCTGTGCTCTAGCCCTGTTTTTTGAGGAAATCAAACCGTGTAGCCACCCTC
This sequence comes from Calotriton arnoldi, assembly GCA_963921515.1. Classification (NCBI taxonomy): domain Eukaryota; kingdom Metazoa; phylum Chordata; class Amphibia; order Caudata; family Salamandridae; genus Calotriton; species Calotriton arnoldi. Next base: position 1,174,085 of record CAWUFW010003978.1, read on the forward strand.
TCAGACTTGCTTTAAACGCATCCCATACGTATTCCATGGGTGCTGAGCCAATATTCAAGGTAAAATATTCTTTTGACAATGTTTTAATAGATTGAATTATTTCAGAATCTGACATCACTCTGCTCAGCGTCCATCTGGTTTGTAAGGTGCTACCTATCTTAAAGTATGAAAATAATACTGGGGCATGATCTGAGAGATGACTAGGTAATACCTTTATCTCGGGTAAATTGCCGACTACATCTCTGTTAACCAGGATATAATCAATTCTGGAGGCATGATGATACTTTTTGCTAAAAAAAGTGTATCCTTGCAGATCGCCTTTCTTAGCTCTCCATAAGTCGACCAGGACTAAATCATGCAGCAAATTCTTCAAAGCCCGCCGTGTTTTTGATGCTCCTATTACCCGGCCCAAGTTAGACCTATCTTTAACAGGGTCAAGCAGAACATTAAAATCGCCCCCTATCAATAGGGAAGGGGACGCTAATATCAATCTATCTTGCATTTTGTAGATAAAGGAAGGGTCATCCACATTGGGACCATAATATGAGGAGCAAGTTAGCTCTGACCCCCCGAAATCCATCTGGGCCAGTAGCCAGTGCCCCGTTTGGTCCGTCTGAACATTTTTGATCATACACGGAGTCCCTCTCTTAATTACTATTGCTACCCCTTTACTAGCAATTGATTGCTGTGAGGAGCAGAAACAATCTATCCATGATATTTTAGAGAAAATTGAATGAAATTCTATATGGGTCAAATGGGTCTCTTGTAGCAAAAAGACCTGGACTGGTGAAAGTTCTAGGTATTTAAGTATCATCCTTTGTCTGCGGGGGCATCTTAAGCCATTCACATTCCATGAGATAAAGCAGAGTTTGCTGTTTCTGTTGGAGTTCCCTGCCATCAGCTAAGGTGCCCCCTCTCCCCCACCTTACGGCTTTCCACAGAAACAAAAAAGATGAGGTTTACAATTTTTTTTTTTTTCTCCCAACTGCTCCCCACCCAGTGACCCTCTCCACCCACCCATCCTCCCCCCCGTGCCCCACTACTCCCTGAGGAACCCTCCCTTCCAATAGGCGAAGCCTATTCGGTCATCTCTCCCTCGGGTAACATTTAACAATAGCTTAATGAGAACACACTGGGGACCAAATAATGAAAACACACTTAGCCTCTTGGCCTTTTGGACTCTATTTCCCTCCTAAACTCCCCTCCTGATCTTTTTTGATTTTAATTATTAGGGCATCCACTTCTTCAGTTGTTCGAATCATGTGCATATGATTATTCCACATCACACGCAATGTGGCAGGAAATCTCAATTGGGCCTTGGCACCAAGAATATTCAATTCATCTAACCTCTTCCCGAGTTCCCATTGCCTCGTTGCCGTAATATGGGAAATATCAGACCAGATGAAAAAGGAGAAAGGGTTAGAGTCCGACAACGTAGAAGTAATCAAACCTTCTTTAAGGGCAGTAGTAAGGATCAGTTCTTTCACGGTATAGGACAAAAAGTTCACCAAAACTTTCCGAGGCTTTTGTCTCCCTGAGCTTCTCCTAAAGGGGTCCCGATGTACTCTTTGGATCTCATGAACTAAATCGATGTTGGGAGAGTTCCTTAATATTGACCCTTTTAGTAGGGAGACTACAAACCCCTTTATGTCCGTCCCCTCGAGGTCTTCCGGAATATTCAAGAGCTTCAGATTATTTTTCCTTGAATGATTTTCCAGCCTCTCTAGATCATCCTTTAAATCCTTATTTTGAGCCGCTAACTTCATCAAATCAGCTGAGTTTGTTTGAATTGCCTCTTTTATTTTAGGAATCTCGGCCTCAGTTGCATCAGTCCTTATAGTAACTTCCTCCAATTTCTGTGCTAAGATCTCACACGACGATTTTATAGCAGACTGATTAGCCTCTGAAACAGCAAACCTGCTAGCCAGCTCAGCTTGATTGGTCTCTGATATTTTAAATCTATTGATCATCTCTTCTTTCATGATCGTTAATATATCAACTAGTGAATGCTTTGGAGGGGGTAATATCTCATTTTCCCCCATTACAAGGGGGGAAATGTTATTGCTAGCCCTGAGTTGAAAGTCCTGATCTGGCTCCTGCTCTTGTTCTGAAGCCTGCTCATTCCCCTGGTCCTGACTTTCTTGTACATCCAAGATAGAATATCTATTAGAGATGCTCACCAATGGATGTACTTCATTCTCCGCTCCAGTCGTAGCTCCAGAAGATATAGGGAAGCGCATAGTGTCATTAGCCTTCTCTTTAGGGGCAGTTACCAAAACCTCTATCCTCTTGTCCTGATGCGGCGATGCAGACGCTACTGCTGCCTGGGTTTTAGAGTTATTCCGATTTTTTAGCTTAACTTTAAGCTTTGGAGGGATCGTTTTTTGGACCCCAATGTCCATACTGCTTACCCTACCCACACTACAATCCTGGAGCTGTGTTTCCTCTCTTACTGGGCAGTCCTGAATGGAAACCACAGGACTCCCACTATTAGACATGACCACTGATTTTCTATTGTCAGGAATATTAAATGTGGAGGTAGACAAAGAAATAACCCGGTAGTAGGTTTTCAAAGATGGAGTAGTTTTCAGTTTTTGTGCAAGTTTCTTACTACCCCCTCTGCCCTTGTTAACCCCTCTCCCCTTACTGGCAAGCCCACTATTCGATGTAACCCCTATCTGTTTAGACTGTTTTTTTATTAATTTTGTTTCAGAGATTGAGGGGGAAATCCGAGAAGGAAAAATGGGCTGTGTGATGGTCGTATTTGCAGATAGATGAGCCGCTCTAGCACGCAAAGTATATCTGGACAGCTTTGGGGGAGAGGGGCCCTTATTGAGTTCACCTGTCTCCATACGGCAAGGGGGCGCCCCCTCCTCCCTAACTGAAGACCAAGAGATCAAGAAAGCTCTGCCCTGACAGAATGAGGAACTTTCAGACCTAAATTTCACGAAAGACTTTTCCGTTCTTAAATTTCCAACAGAGCGCTGTATTTTCTCTTGAGTACTGTCTCCATAAAAGGGTCCACAGTATAGTCTTAAGCTCTCCTTACCTTCAGGAAGGCAGCGAGGGGGAAAACAGATACGGCTAACTATGGCCGAGGATTTTTTCAAAAACACTCGCCGCTCAGTCCACCATTCCACCTCAGCTTCTACCGCTTCTACCGCATAGAGCTTTCTTCCCGCAGGGGCCGCGCACACGCTGAAACAGGTGCTAGCTCTGCCCCCAGTGAACCGGAACAACAGAGAGGCTGCGTCTCGCCGCCTCCTTCCCCACGCCGCCTCTCTCCACTTCCAGCGCTGCGCCTCCGACCCATCACAATAGAGGACCGCGTCCTCAGACCCGCGGATGCCGCTGGAACCAGGGAACAAACTCGGCCGCATAAGAGCCCACACAGGAGGGTGAGTAGAGGGAAATTCTACACTCAATCACATCAGCATAGGTCCCGACAGAGAGACCCGAGGGAGCGTGGCCGCGACCGTTAGCTTGCGGCCGCCATGTTCCTCGACTTCCGTCCTAATTATTAAATCTCATATCACAGTGCCAGTCAAAATAGTTCATTAAATGCTGTTTTGCCTCCAGAAGTAGTGCAGATTCAATGATTGTCTCTGTAGCTGTGAGAGTAGCTTGTTAAATTGTTCATCATCCTGTGGCATAGTCCTTCTGTACATTTGGTATTTTTGTTTTGCTACTTCCTTTGGGATAAATCTTTTTTGCTATGGATGATGCAATCACAACGACTGTAGCCTGGAATATTGAGTAAAGAATATAAAGTTACTGGAATATCATAGCATAAATATAGTGCCCAAAAATATATAGGATAGGACATAAATGCATACAGATAAGTATAGCGGTCTAAACTCATTAACTGGACCTAGATAGATGGATAGATAGATAGATAGATAGATAGATAGATAGATTTTCTTTTTGCTGAAAACACCCAAGAGGAAATGTTGTTGTTGGTAAAGGGACATAACGTAGAATAGGGAATATTGAGTTACCAGAATATCATAGCCAAAATATAGATGGTAATTATAGGTTTTCTACACTTAACACCTCAGAAATATCCCTCGTAAAAACAATGGTTAGAGGGATGTTATAGTTAGGAAATAGAAAATCCTTAGAAATTCACTGAAAAAACCAAAGGTTACAGGGGCGTTATAATTAGGCTCAGATTTCATTTATACAAAATCATAGAAATTCAGCAGTTATAGTTACCTAAGCTAAGTATAACTTACGCCCCCGCAATGCACTGCTTATGACCTCACATATTACATCACTCATGATATGGTCAGTGACAACGCTGATGAAATCACTGGTGACATCTCAAATGATATCACTAATGTTAAGTATAGAAAACCTATAATTACCATCTATATTTTGGCTATGATATTCTGGTAACTCAATATTCCCTATTCTACATTATGTCCCTCTACCAACAACAACATTTCCTCTCCCCTGCACAGTCAAGCATGTGGTCCTCTTTGTGTTACCTAAAATTTCTCTATTGCTTTTGGCTAAACACAAACTGTTCAGGTCTTTTGGGATTTCCATCATGAGAATGTTCTTCTTCATGTGGGAAGTAAGGAAGCAAGCCTTTGCTATGTCTCAGGGAAACACAGTTTGGTATCACCCTACTAATAAAATAACTTATGCTTTACCAGTTCACTATTACAATCCTCTAACACTGTTGTCTCCTCTTCTGAAAATGGTGAAATAGAGCTGAAGAGCCTTCATCAGAGCAGCCTTAGTGCCCCTCATATATGGGGTAATGCAATTTGTAAGTCACTGTAATTAATTTGTAATTAGAAAGTTCATTGCTTGCATATTTATTGCAGAGTGAAAGGTTTTGGTTCTTCATAGCAAAAACTATTAAAAAAATATATTTTTGAGAAACTCATTTTTCATTTGTTGCACTTTTCATTGACTGTGCTTGGCAAATAGCCCCAGGTCTCATTTATATGTGACACATAATGAAAGGAATGTGAATCACTTAGGTGGACTTCACTCAACAAAAGGTAGAAATAGAAGAATGTTCAGCTTGCTTTCTATGAGCAGATTTCTTGCAAAATCTTCCCTGTGTTGTATACGCAAGAGACTTCAAGGCAAATTATCCCCTTGGTTGACACTGGTTTCACTGTGCTGATGTGACTCACTTCAAAGTGAGCATGTCATGTTCAGGAGCTGAGAAACAAATCTTTGGGTCTTGCCATCCATTAATAATTTCGACTTAGAGAAGAGCATAGGAGTCTCCTTTTCATCAATATACTTATGGATGCCATACACCAGGAGTCTTTAATTAGAAGATCATTGGCCAGGAGAAATTTCCATTACACTGGTATAATCTTGTATAATTTCAGTCCTTTTGGATTACGCTTCTCATGCAAAATTCCCAATGTTTCTCTATTATGCTACGTCACACTATTATGCAAAGTTTGCTGCAAAAATGTAATAAACGACCAGATGCCAGTGGCTGCTGTTTGCAGCGCTTGTGTTTTTGATGTTTTCTAGTGCAAAATGTGTCAATGCATCCAAAATGGACATGAGGCTACCTTTCATGGTAAAATATAGCAGCAAATGCATCTTATGTAATTACACATAACGTTACTTAATTTCTCTGACATTTGGTGTAATTATGCAAAAGCAAATTAGATTACTTTTGCACACCCATAGTCATTTCAATTATATCTGAGATGAAAAGAAAAATCTTTTTAATTGCTAAGATTCGACTGTGGTGGTCACAATCAACTTCCAGCTAACTTATATGAGAGTCCCCCTGATCTTATTTTCATGACATAGTCACACAACTGATGAAGATTATATTTTATTTCTACAGGTTAAGAGGTATATATCTAGATCTAAAAGGGACACCAAACATGTACACGTTGAAAAGAATAATGGAAAAAAGCATGCTGATAAGTATAAGTAAATAATCCGTAATTCAAGGTTACAACTCTTGTGTCTTACTACATTCATGGTAACATTTTCCTTCCTTCTAGGATGTATTGACTTTTAAAAAAAAAAGCTTATCAACAATTGCAAACAGGAAGTGAAAATAGACTTACCAACAGCACAAATCACAACACGAGCTGCAAACGTCCCTGTTGAGTGTTCCAATCAAGAGCTGAACCCCACCAGACTTGTAGATCATTACTGGCTGTTTCAATTCTGTATAGAATAAAAATGAAAGAAAGCGATAAAGCTCAGGCAGAAGACACCAGTAGGTCTACACTTCAAGAAAGGGTGGAAAGGAAGCAAATGTCTATACCAGGTATTAGTACTGAACCCCACTGTTTACAATGAAGGCTGCAGTGAGTGATAGTTACATAGCGATATCTCATTGTAATCAAACTTTATGATGTAGTATGGGTAGAAAAGAAAGATTCAAACATGCGTCTCGACGGGTTAATAATATTCAAGTCATTATGGTAAGACAAATAAATACTACATGTCCTGAAAATACAGTCCACAAACATAAACACGTCAGAAAATGACTCACTTCTCCAAAATGAAATTTTTCGTTAGAAGACTGCAGGAATCTGATCCAGGTAAAATTGTTCATATACCCCGAAGGAAGTTTTGAATTAGAAACAAACATTAAGAGGTGACAGTGTGGTGGCAAATGGAACTCAAGTTCCAGCTGCCCTGGCTTTGTATTAATGGCACCTGTGTCAATGAGCCCCATTCTGAAATCAGCTGCAGCATCCAGGACTAAACATGAACTCTAAAAGCGGAAGGGCACTGTCTATAGAACAATTGCAACTGTCTCCGGAAAAGCAAGAACCCCTCAAAGTCTCTAGGTAATTTAGACAGAAATCCAAAGGTTTTCCAATGAGAAGATGTAAAATTCCAAAATTCGAAATATTTTATTAGGAATTTTAATGAGCTTCAAACCAAGCCAACATGTGTTTAACACATTTTAAAGTCATATGTCGCTTCTCCAGTGCTTGCTATTTTAAAAGATATTTAAGAATTTTATATTTTTATAAAAGAACACAAATTGCATAATACGAGAATGAGTCAAAAACTAATATATAGATTTGGAAATGTCAAAAGAATTTTGGACAAACAACAGAAAAAAATTGACATGAATATAAAACATTAGACAAAAATATGTTATTTTATTTTTGGGTTTCTGTGATTGAAAAAAATATATATATCTTTTACATCACTGAAAGCTAGATGGCGATCGCGTAGGATCGCCGTGCTAGAGCTCCTGCCCTAACGCCCCCGACTTGGCTTGCCTGTGCCGGAACTGGCGTTTTTTTCCCCAGCATTTCCGCTTGTAGCCACACACTGCATACCAACGGATGTATCTGCAATTTGCTGCACGGGCAAAGCCCCCGCCGGACAGGAAGGAAGTCTTTGAGGGGACGAAGGGAGTACGGAGAAGGAGCAGCTCTGCAGCACTCTACGGGCTGACCGCTAGGCTTGCCTGGTCAATCAGCGATGCCCTGCGAGTGTGGGTGGGCCACGCTGCAACGAGAATCAGACTTACGTGGAAGGTGAGGGGAGCAGGATCCAGTTTGCTCTAGAAGAAAGACATTGATGAAATGCCTCCCAAAGTAACAAAGCAAGTTAGGGAGTTAGCTGCATGGACGGCAGCGCACACACAGGGGGTGAGACAGGAGTCTCCCCCAGGCATTAATAATGAGTGTGCAGGTAAGCCCAGCGACTCCCGCACCACTAAAAATCAGCTTGAAGGTACAGGTGCAAGGAAGAGGAGAAATCTGACTGAGAGGCTGCAAAATGGGGTGAGGAAAACGGTGGCGACCAAGCTAGGAGAGGAAGGGACTCTGCCCCCTGAGGGAGACAGTATAGCTCCCCTACCCACACCACCTAATCTAGTCAACCCAACCATCCCCCCTCAGGCAGCAATTACGGACTTCTTCAAAATCAAAGAAGGAGGGGGGAGCCATACACCCCAAGGGCATCTTAGCGAACTCGATCCAGAGAAAATTAAACAAATGCCACCCGAGGATCAGGAGCCCACCTCAGTATCTGCAGATAAATACCAGGCGGGGACCATAGTGGCAGATGCTGGATCTTTCCCATTTCACACCCTTGCCCAGGAAGGGAGTAGCGGGATTTTTAGAGAGTCTACCCAGGGGGAACATAAGAATCTATCTGACTCTCAGCTGAACTATCAACCTGCTCTAGCTAATGGCTTTACAGCGGGGAATGAAGGGCTGCCTGCCACAGATGCTATATCAGATGAGACAGATACAAATTTTTCTCTCATGGAGGATTCCCACTCAGGCGATACTAGCTCCGGCAACAGCAAAATAGAGGATTACGCTACGACGTCTGGTTCCAGTACACTGGAAGCTCCAGAGACCACTCTCAAACGTCAAAAACACCGGAGGAGCTCGAAGGGATTGAAAGGACATACTGATCCTGAAAACAGGGGAGGCGCAATACAGGCACCGGGCTGAAGTGGGACTACTCCCACACCAGAATGCTAGGATCAGTGGCGGTGGGAACTGCTCAGACGGGAAATCATCAACATAGCCAGCAGGATGGGGGGGCAGCTAACATAGATCCTGCTCTGGGCATGATATTAGAGTCAATTAAGGAACATCGCGCAGAGACCCGGGCAGATGGGAAAAGAGCTAGGCAGGCCACTAAAAAACTGGAAGGTGCGGTGCGGAAAGTAGGGAAGGCTTGTGTTGAGATCAGTGAGCGACTTAATAAAATGGAGGAAAGAACAACTGCTGTAGAGACCGATCTGTCTGCTGTGAGAGAGCAGACAAGTGCTCACGAAGTCCAACTAACCGATGTTATGTGGAAGCTGGAGGACATGGAAAATCGCCTAAGAAGAAATAACCTTTGCTTTCTTAGTATTGAGGAGGGTCTGGAAGGGGATGACATTCGTGCTTTTATTCTGGACCTTCTTAAGGAAGCCTTTCCAGATCTTACAGGCTGGGATTGGGAACGCGAAATTCAGAGGGCCGACCGGTTCCCATTTACTCGTTATCAAAATACACAGCCCGGCAGAGACAAAAAGCAACCAAGAGCTATCCTAGTCTTTTTTGATAATTTTATGCTGCGGCAGGCTATATTTGAGAAAGCCCGTCCAAACGCTAAAAGGCAGTATAAGGCGATTTCCTTCTTTGTCTGCCCTAATTTCCGCCACATAACAGGAGAACGTAGGTGGCGTCTGCGTCAGGTAATTAAGCCTTATCAGGAGGCTGGATTCGAGGCTTTTTTGCTTGCACCGGTTAGGCTGAAAACAATAGTCAGAGGGGCTGTCAAGTTTTTTTCCTCTGAGATAAAAGCTAGAGAGTATTTGATCAGGCTCTAGCCGAAAAGAGAAAAAGCTAGAGAGTGTCTTTCTTTGGGGGGGTCTCCTTGTGTGGGTTTATCCACTCGGAAACTTCCTTTAACCCTGTTGGTTTTTGCTTTTCTTCTGTTTGGACAAAAGAATGGTATCTTTCTAGTGGAATCTTTTCACCTTAGTTAGCTGGCACTCATTTTTCACACTGGGAGGAGGGTAGCAGGCTTGGGAGCTCGCTGGGGCCCTTGCCATCGCCATCACACAGACCTGGCTGCTCTGACTGCTTTCAATGTTGGGGGGGTGGGGTGGTTGGGGGGCAGAGGGAGTGGGGAGGGATGGGTAAACTTAAACGCAGTTAAATTTATATGTAAGTTACAGCAAAATTTTGTTTTTTGTCTGAAGTTATTGGCAGCATTGAATCATAGATTTCAGCATGCATATGAAAGTGGCTGGGGGAGCTTTCTTGTGCAAAACATAGCCTCTATTATGGCAGGGCATTCTGGATGGCAAAATCTGATTCAAGGTAATGGTTAAACTTCGTATTGCCACTATTAATATTTGTGGGCTGAATGATAATGCTAAAAGGAGAAAAGTACAAGAAAACTTAAAGGTCTTGCGAGCAGATGTGTACTGCTTCCAGGAAATTCACATAGCCCGGAGCGATAGCAATTTGCTGAATGCTCTTGGTTTAAAGGTTGCTTGCCAAACAACACAGGATGTTAGGACCAAGGGGGTAGCGATATTAGTGAAAGGGGATGATATCATACCAGGGAGAAAATTAGTAGATAAGAACGGCAGGTGGGCAATAATGGAATGAAGAGTGGGGACGGCTTTTTTACACTATGCTCAGTTTATGCTCCGGTATTAGACGACCATGGGGTATTGGATTTTTTAGCTATCGAACTACCCTCCTGGCCAGCACCCTATGTAGTTTGTGGGGACCTAAATATAAATGGATCTAGAACAGCTTCTGAGGGGACCAGAGTAACTAGCTGCGGGTGCAAACCGCAAACTATACGTTCCCTGAATAATCTACTGAATGATATAGGGTTGGTGGACGCTTGGCCAAGCCTGAAAGCCCAGGAGCCTCGATATACCTATTATTCCATTCCGCACGGCAAGTTTGCAAGACTGGATTACTCTCTGGTGTCACCACCTCTACTTAAGGAGGCCCAGGTGGAAGTTTTCACAAGGGTCATGTCAGACCATAATCCTGTTGTGCTGGAGGTCCCATTCACGGGGTTAACAAGAGGATATAGGAGATGGACATTTGAGAGGGCACTTTTATCTGATCAAGAATACGTTATGTACATGAAGGGTTGGATTGTGGATTTTCTTAACATCAATAGGGGTAGTGCCCCTCCAGGGATGATCTGGGACGCATTTAAGGCGTCAGTAAGAGGGGAGACCTTGCGGTATAGCCTAGGCAAAAAAAAGAGGGAGGCAGGACGGATAAAAGAGCTATATCAGAGACTTAGGTGTCTAGAGACTGAGCTAATCAGCATGGTGGCCTCGGGAGGCAATGTGTCTCCAACACTGAATTCAACTGCCATCACAAAATCATCCCTTGATGATTTTAATGAAGAGAAGACCACAGGTAAGTATCTGGAAAGGAGACAGGAGTGTTATGAATAAAGTGAGAGTGTGGGTAGATACCTAGCTGTCAGGGCTAGACGACAGTTAGCTACAGGGCACATAAAGAAGGTCAGAAATATGTAGGGGGTAGTAGTTTCAGACCCAGCTGAGATCAGGGAGAACTTTAGGGAATTTTATGAAGATTTGTACAAAGCCCGCCGGCAGGGGACCCTAGGAGTATAGGCGAACAGATAGATTTTGCTCCATCAGTGAGGCTTCCCCTGGATGAGAGCCTTCTCCTGGGAGCAGACATATCTTTGGAAGAATTTCAGGCAGCCCTACAGGCTCTCCCTTCAGGTAAAGCTACAGGAACAGACGATATACCTCTCGAGTTTTATAAAATCTTTAGGGAAGAGGTCTGCCAGGATATGCTTGAGTTATTCAAGGGGGTCAGGGATGGGCCGCTCTGCCAGGCTCTTGGGGCACCGCCAACATTGTTATTTTCTTAAAGAAAGGGAAAGACCCTATTTTGTTGGGATCCTATAGACCTATTACACTCTTAAACAGTGATACCAAGGTGTATTCCAAAATCTTTGCTACTCGACTGAATAAAGTAATGCCACATCTTGTTTCAGCCTGGCAACATGGCTTTATTCAGGGGAGGGGAACGGTGGATCACGTTAGGCAGGTAATTACATTATTAGATGCCACGGAGGTTCTTGCTAAGCCTATGGGGGTCGCGTTTCTTGAAGCCGAGAAGGCCTTTGACAGGGTGTCATGGTGCTATCTTTGGAAGATCATAGAGACTAATGGCCTTGGGACATCTTTTATTAACGCAATGCAGGCTATGTATATTAAACCTACGGCCCGAGTGCGAGTAATGGGGGAAGTCTAAACCATTCTTAATTGAAAGAGGAACAAGGCCGGGGTGTCCCTCCTCTCCTCTGCTGTTTGCACTGTACCTAGACCTGCTCCTTCGATGATTGGAAGCTTCAAAAGATATTATCCCTGTCAGCCTGCAGGGCTGGGATACTAAGATATTGGAATATGCCGATGATGTGGCCATAATTACTACTGACCCTGACAGAGCGCTACAGGTGGTCGAAAATATAGCTGATAATTTTGGGATCCAATCCGGCTTCTCACTGAATAGGATTAAAACGCAGGTCCTGATAAATAGATTTACCCCCGCTTCTGACAGCAGGATTGTTAATGAAGCAGTCTATCTTGGACTAACCATCACAGCAAAGGTCGAGGCAATAGTGGATCTAAATCTCTCCCATATAATGGGGAAAATTAGGAAGGATCTCTGTCGCTGGGATAACTTGAGACTCTCAATAATGGGGAGGTGCAACCTAGTAAAAATGATGATCCTACCAAAGCTACTTTACATCTTCCGAACAATACCCCTTGGTATACATAATGACTGGTTTAAGTTAATCGAGGGGGAGGTCTCTAGGCTTATCTGGTCCTATGGAAAAACAAGGAGGGCCAATGCATTCCTATGTCTACCCAGGGATAGAGGGGGGTGGGAGCTCCTTACCTTTAAGCTATATTATTTGGCAGCAGTGCTGCAGTACTACAGTCCTCTATTTAGTAACAAGGTAAGGGCAGGGCCCGATCCTAGCTAAGTCCCATCGATATTTGAGATTTTGATAGGGGCGAGGGCTAATGGTTGTCTGGTGAAATTCTACGAAGCAAGCTATTTCAAAAAAACAAATTTTAAGATTTTAATCACAGCATTCCGGAATTGGGCAGGGATTCGGAAATGGCTTGGGGTTGGCAGATTTAGTAGATACACCCCCCTGCTTAGGAATAATCAGCTACCTAGGGCCCTGCAAGATGACTGTTTGGCAAGGTGGGAAAAGGCTGGCTTTGGTAGGGTTGGTGATCTTTTTGCTGAAGACTATATTGTGTCCTTTGAGGTGGTTAGGGAAAGATTCAACATTGGCCTACGGGACTTTTTAAAATTTTTGCAATTAAGGGATTTTTTACTCAAAAAAGCCGGAGGAGCAGCAGGTTTTGCACAGGTCCCCTTAATGGAATTATTAATAAAGGACGAAAGCCCCTCGATTTCACAGATATATAGCTGTCTGTTGGAGGAGGCCCCAGATGATCTGGATAAACATAGACTGAAGTGGCAGGACAGGCTAGAGCTTCCAGATTCCTTTTTTTTGTAATCGTTAGAAATGGGGGCTCTATATTATGCTCTGCCAATCTACAGTCACAGCATTTTAAAACCCTGTTTGATTTATATATAACACCTTCAAAAATCGCAAAATGGGTGGAGTGGAGGGGACTGGGTGCTTTAGATGCAGGGTTGAAGGTGCGGACTTGGTTCACATATTTTCCACCTGTCCTAGTATAGAATTAATAGGCCGGGAAATAATTGGTTTTCTACGGGAGGTACTGAAGTCAGATATCCCTCTATCACCTCAGATTATGTTATTAGGAATAGCCAAGCATGATAGGAGAATTGGGAAGGAGCTAATCTTTATAGCTATGTCAGTCCTCAGGTTGTGTGTTGCCTCAGCTTGGCTGGATCAATCACCACCAACCTTCCAGCAATGGAAAGGGCGCTTCCCACACATTTGTAACTAAGAGACAGCATTGTATGAACAAAGAGGCAGGAAGGAAAAGATTAAGGGGAATAGGATCTGGGGGCCATTCTCAACTTGGATCTCCCTGCAGAATGAGTGAGCCATTAACTAATATAAAAAAGATTAGCTCATTCGGTTTTTAATCAGCCCTGTTAGAATTGCTGCTGCTATGTCTTATGATCTGTCTTTTATGGCTGTGTTTTTAGGCTGAACTCAACTAAATGAAACTGCATATATTTTTGCACTGTATCTATGACTTTTTTTAGCTGTCGCTTTTTATTGGACCATGAATTATTATGGCTGTATATTTATGATTAATCTGGCTAATATTTACTCTCTGCATGTAGTTATGCCTATGATAATTTCTTTAATTGCTGTAACCTGTTTAGGTTCCTATGGGGAAAAATAAAAAAAATTATTAAAAAAAGTATATTTGTTATTTTAGTTAGACCTTTCTAAATTTCAAGAATACCGTCCATCTTGATTCCTAATTAGAAACTTTTTAACAAGCATTTCATAATGCCTAGTAATTTCATAGTCATCCAAATATTTTCAGGAATATAATCAGAGGAACATACTTTGACATGTCATAATGTTTTTGAGGACTTTAAGTTTTAAAACACTTCAAAAGAAAACTTAATCAAATATTTCAGCCAACTGAATACTTATGAGGCATGACATCAACTAAAGCATCTCTCAACCTTTAACAGGAAACCCCATATGTTAGGGGTTGCAGTATTTGGCTGTGGCCATTGAAGAGAAACTGTAGTCCCCACCCACACACAAATACCATTGAAAGAATTGAAAAAAGTGACTTGTCCCACATGTTTCAAAAGAAATCAATGACAACAATTCCTATTTCTTCTGTCAACAAGAGCAACATTTAAATCATTTTTCTTACCAGACACCGAACTTCTTTAAGAGCTGTGGTAGACTTCTTTCAAATCAATATATTCAGTGCAAATGTTTCAGCTCCAGAAAATTGAAACAAGAGGAACTCTATTTTCACATTTACGGTCCGATAATGATGTCGGTCAAAGTTGCCTCCGACCGACATCATCGCGGATTGGGGACCGACCGTCCGACCGACCTCCCGTCGGCGTTCCCGACCGCATAATTATGATGGGACCGCACATGGTATGGTTGTATTCTCCCATTTCCATACAGGAGCTTGTACTGCGGCCATAAACCAGGCATAGCACAAGCTCCCATAGGAAAATGGGGGATTCTGTTAATCCCTGCACTGCGCGGCAGGCACCTCAAGGTGGCTGACACACGGTGCAGACCCCTCAGCCCCCAACCGGAGGCTGTAAGGTGAAGGGGGCCCTGCTAGGGTCCCCCAAACTCACTTTCCGAGACTCTTTCCATGTTGGAAAGCCCGGCATGGAAAGCCTGTCGGAAACCAAGCATCATAATCCCAACAGCGGAAACAACGTCCATTGGGATTACGGGCCGGTCTCCTTGAGCCTGTCGGAATCCAGCCGGAAAGACTGGCCGGTTTCAATTCCGACTGTCTAGATTGTGACTAGGCAGTCGGAATTGAAACCATCAATGTTGGTCAGAAAGCCTCCGACCTGCGGTCAGAGGCTTTCCGACCGACATCGAAATAGGCCCCAATGCGTTGTCATTTTAGAAAATACCTATTTTTGATAAAAAACATACAGTCAATACACTGCCCCACAAGAGACAGCAAGGGTAATCGCCTCTTGATAAAGTGATGGACGCAAAAATTATTAAGAATGTGTACACGTCCTGTAAAGCAAAATTGAGATTTTTGAAATAATTAAACAGAAGAGTTCAATATTATCGGGAATTATTTCAAGAAAAAGGGAGAGTATTTACTTACTAAGCAAGCGGCATAATAACTGCATTTGAAAATTTACCACAGAATCCAAGAGGCAGCCGACATACTGTCTCTGAAAAATATACCAGGCGACATCTTGGACGCTGGGTGCATGTGGAAATCACATGTGATGCTCTTCCACATTTCAAACTCAATGGTTTGTATTGTTTGTACCGGGCCATTTTGGTGCTGGTTCTTTAGTGTCAGATTATAAAAAACTGCTCCCAAATAAATCTGGATTTATTTTTGAAATGAGGTCAATGTGATATAAGTATATCCTTAGTTTTCTGGCGGAGGATGTGGGTGACTCCGGAGTTGTCTGTTTTTAGGGATGAACTCTCCGAGTTTTTAACTATGTGTAATATAAAGAAAATTACATGGTTCTGCCACATAAGGGACCTTGCACGTAAGATAGGTAAGCCGGACCTTTGGAACACGCCTGAGACCTCTTGTGCTAAGTTCTCAAGGCTGGACTTAGTTAATTCATATAGAGCAGTAAAGTTAAGTGCCATCCGAGAAAGCGCCTCAAGTGGTCGTTTAACCCTAGAGTTCTTATTAACAAAGGATGTATATAGCAGGGAAACCTTTTTGGACTATGTTGAACCCCAATTGCAAGGAAACTATATATGCAATTGAGGTTGGGGACTCTTCCACTTGCAGCATATTCCAATAAATGGCTGAGAGACCAAAACGGTGAATGCCCTGCGTGCAAGTATAAGGTGGAGTCTGAAATCCATGTTTTGTTCCTCTGCCCCGCCTATCGGCTGCCACGCAAGCGGTGGTTAATCCAATTATGTAAAAATCTAGGGTTTGTGCGCGCTATAGAGGCGCATAGAGTTTTAAAATACGATACTCACCCCCAATTGTTTTTGCTGTATCGCGTTTTTAAATTGTATGTGGCACATCCGCCGGGCTTATATAAAGTGACCACTGGGGTCCAGGGGAATTTGTGCCGGGGTGAGCAGGTTTTTGTTATGGTCTCCGGCCCTGCTCTGTAGCCTCACAGGTCTATTTTATTATAAGATTCTAGTACAAGATTTTACTGTTTGGATATTTTTATGTATTAGATGTGATTTTTTTAGTGTTCTTTTATCCGGTTGGTTGTATCACAATTGTTCCTGTTTTATATATATAATCTTCTTCCCTGCCGTCCCTATGAGGCTGTGCTATGTGTTTGTGTTTCCATTTTTTACTGTGGGCTGATTACTGTATATGAATTTCTTTGCGTAGTATTTATCGATTTTTTTAACACAGATGTATTGACTGTTTGTTTTATTGATGCACTTTTATGGACCTAGCAGCCGAAATAATCTTCATCCCTGCCGTCCCTATGAGGCTGTGCTATGTGTTTGTGTTTTTATATTCTACTGTGGGCTGTTTACTGTATATGAATTTCTTTGCGAGTATCTATCGATTTTTTTAACACAGATGCATTGACTGTTTGTTTTATTGATGCACTTTTATGGCCTTAGCGGCCGAAATAAAGTATTTATGATGATGATGATGATGATATAAGTATATATTTTTCCAAGTTAAAAAAAACTTTTAAATAATAACAAAATACAAATGAAAAGAAAATTGACAAAAATGAAAAAAATAAAGATGGAGGACGCT
Organism: Calotriton arnoldi; assembly: GCA_963921515.1. Taxonomy (NCBI): domain Eukaryota; kingdom Metazoa; phylum Chordata; class Amphibia; order Caudata; family Salamandridae; genus Calotriton; species Calotriton arnoldi. The sequence goes on from CAWUFW010003978.1 coordinate 1,190,991, forward strand.
CTATTCAAACTCTACTGTTAAGGTGCTAATAATTTGACAGAGGAAAACGTAGCTTTAGGCTATAACTGCTACTATAAAGAGGTGAATAAAAGGGTAAGATGAAAATACCTGCATTGAATCTGAAGAAATTTTACTGTTATCAAAAATATGATTACTCAAAAAAGTTATGAAGTTCCTCATCAATGTTGAATCCATATTCAACTGTTTTTAACTTGAAAATCCCAGACCTTTCAGTTTTTCTTTTTGCCTGCTGCCAACCCATCTGTTTTGCTTTATCACGCAAAAGGCCAGAAATCTTATGTTTTCAATTTAAAATTTACAATCTGAGTTATGAATATGCACTGACATTGGATATTTGTGTCCGATGGGTGGGCTCTGCAGGACAATTTTCATAGGGAATTTTGAAAAGCGTTACAGAAAAAAATGGCTGAACAGAATTACACCAAATTTGGCAGAAAGCTGGATATTTACCCAGATCATGTGCTTGTTGTGATTTTGTGTAATTCTGTTCACGAGTTTTTGAGAAATTAAGGTTTAAAATATATAGATATCTGGACTGAAATTGGACTGGAATCAAAAATTCAAGCCTTGTGATTGGCTGAAAGAGCTCATTTATTACTCGCTGCCCCCAGCCAGGAGTGCTTGATTAATGCCATTCCTGTGCTAATATGCAACTCTTTTTTGCTTTGTGGTGCCCCAGTCTGGGCATGGGCACCACCAACATGTTACAAACGTTTTATGGAGGCTGCAGGGAGACCAGTAGCATCCCAGAAATAATTTATTGAAAGTAACCCTATGTTTTCTGGGGTGTATACAAAGGAAACGTTGATGATGTTTTTAAGTATTCTTGGTGCTCGAGATTTTACTCTTTAGCTGAAAATTGCAGGGCTTTCTTTGTGGTTGGTGGTATGGCTGCATTATTTAGCCCGAGGAGTGTAAATGAAAGATACTAACATACGTTTTATATTGTTGACAAAGCCAAAATGTTGGTCTTTATTTATTGATGTGGTGATCTCTTGACATATCCAATAGGTTTGTCTTGTGTGTGTTGTGGTCACTCCTTGACAAAGTCAATAGTCTTGTTTTCACATAATGATGTGGTGAACCCTTGAGAAAGCCAATAGGCTTGCTTAGAATATTGGTGTGGTCAACCTTTAGCAAAGGCAAAAAGCTTGCCTTGTATACTGATATGCTCAACTCTTGACAAAGCCAACAGGCCTGCCTTTTATATATTGATGTGGTGTCGACTTGAGAAAGCCAGCATTGGCTTGCCGTTTAAGGGGGATTGGCTGCCACTGGTGGGCTTGGGTGAAGGGCTTGTCCATCATATGCGAGTGGTGTTGCAGTGAGGTATGGTAATAAGATCATACTTTGTGTTAAAAAAAACTCTAGAAATTCACTGAAAATTCCCAAGGTATCAGTGTCTTTATAGTTAGGTAGGGTAATAAGATCATATTGTATGTTAAAAATCCTCAGAAATTCACTGAAAAAAATCAAAGGTGAAGGAGACATTATAGCTAGGCCTGATAATAATATCTTACTGTACATTAAAAACACCTTACTGAAAAAAACAATCATTAAAAATTGTTGTGCAGTAAGTGTAACATATGGTAATGCCTACATTGTAAAGATTGAATCTCCTTATTAGCAGATCATTTTGTTCAGGTTAGACCTGCAGTGATAATAATGTGATGGTAAAGAGTGCAGTGAGCAAGGTTCACAAAGTCCAAGAGAAGCCTGGATTAGGCCTTTGCCTCATGATTTCCTAGGACTATGATAGAGTTGCTTTTGAGATGGGCTAAAATGGTCCAGAGAACTCAATCTGTCTGTGTCTTCAGATATTTACCCTGAAAATAGCTGCTAATAGGATAGTCAAGGATGCTGTGAGGCATGCTCAACAGGTTTTAAATGAACCAGAACCTGGGCAAGTGTTACTTGATTTTCTTACAGCAGAGGCAGACACTTAGGGGTCGAATCCGATCTCGGTCGGAAGGCCTCCGAATCGGATTCGGCTTTACTGGATCCGAGTCAGAGGCTTTGTTTCCGACCGAATCGTACAGAGGTCCGGACGCCCAAGTACGATGCGAATGAACGCGAAATCGCCTATCGACTCATTTCCGGGTCCGAACCGCTCCGTACGACTCGGTCGCAGTCAAACCGTACCGCGCAATGGAGTCGATTCCCGACTGAGCCAGTACGATGCACGATTCGGACAGCCGGATCGAGTCGGAGTCTCCGGGGCAAAAAAGCTCCGGGAAGCGGACTTCCAAGTCGGACACAGGGGGGACCCAAGGGTCCCCCCTATACATGCATGTACGGTGCGGATGGCACCAACGCGTACCCACTACAGGGGGCACCCTTTTGCGCAACGTACCCATTGAGTCAATGGGAGCCCATGTACGCGTCGTACGACCGGCTCCCATTGACTTCAATGGGAGTCCGACCAAACCGAGTCCGTCAGCATGCGGCCGCATCGTACTCGCTCGGTCGGACTGCAGGAGTCCGGCTCGGTCGGGAAACAATCCGGATCCGGATCGGTCGGAGTGCTTTCCGACCCAGATCGGAATCGGCCCCTTAGCTGGGATGTAATATGGTTGTCTGGAATAGATGATTTGACATGTTCGTCAGAGAGTTCAGTAAGGTAGCTTAAACGTAGATCAGGGTGCACAATTGGGATACAGCAAATTTAAGGCAATTAATCAAAAAATTTCTTTAAAATTGAAGTGACCTACAGCTTTCTGTAAAATGGACTGCTTCTGCACCTTTGTTACCAGGAAATAAATGTTCCTAAGTGTTACTCTGTTAAGGGAGGTGCTCAAAGCTTCTCGCTGGTTCTCTAGACATTGGTAAGCACAGAGAGGTTCTGTTACATAGTAATGATTTTGGTAGAATTATTGATAGCAAATGTATGTCAGATTGTTGAAAGGTATACTAGACAAGAGGGTGGAATAACTCGAAAAGAAGCGCAGGTAGCCTTCCCATGCAGTGATATGCAGGAAAAACTGGTGTGAATATCTGTGTGAGTACCAGTAGAATAAACGTATCCAAAAGCAGCAAATGAATACATACTGCAAGAAAAGCAGAGACTTCGGTAAGGCGAAGTTCTAAACATAGAGCAAAGGATAAGTCAACACATTGTTTCGTGTAAGGAATTTCATGACAGAGTAACCATTGAAAGAGCTGCTCTCAAATCAATAACTGAGTGGGTTTGAGTGATGTTCATGAGATAGCTACACACCCTAGGGTCGAAAGGTAACCATTGTGGTAAACAATGCCTCAAGTGGGCGGAGTCTGCTGGTAGCACAGGGTTCTGTGCATGTTTCAGTATTTCTTGTAGTTCTGAATATGTTAGTTGGTAAAGCTGCTAGGACAAGTGAATTTGGCTCAAATCTTGATGAGCTTATGTTATATGATGTTATCATAGCACAACTCTTGATCCCAAATCCCCAGTGGCATCCTGTGGGCTTCACAGAGGGTAAGAGTATTTCATATGGACATCACACCATTAAGTGAGTAGAGAACACTGCAGAGAGTAGTGTAGCCTCCCTTTGATAGTAGTTAATGATATGATCATAGCAAGCGTTGGATCTGAGGGCACCCTACATTGTTACACTGCTGCTTTCTGTGGAATACCTTTCGTTGATGTAGTTTAAACTCATCAAGGGCTGGTCAGCAGGACATTTTAGAGTTTGAAAAGTAGTACTCCTGTAGTATTCCTTTACGTACACTTATATGGATTTGTGAATTACATCCAGTACTTCTAAAATGCGAATAAAATGGTAATGTTCAGAGAATAGCCATACATAGTTAGCATAAATAGAAAGCACAGCGTCCAATTTTTCATTTTTACTAATAGGGAGTTTAATTTTTGAAGCTGGTTGACAAAGGCATGTAAGATTACGTAAAAGAGTACTCCTTTATTATTACTCAACTTGATAAATGCTGTTGTGAATCTTAACCTTTATATTTTACCCAACCTCCCACAGCTTTTTTAAAAGCATCAACATTCTTTGTTTCACCCTTCCTCTCTGTTTGTTTTATATATTTTACTTAATGCCGGCATTTTTTGGTGTACATTTTTTACTGTGTTTTTCTTTTATTTAAATCTGATCATCCTAACTTTATCGTGGCGATTGTAGATTACACTTTATGGTTTATAAGCTGCCAGCCTATTCATAGGTACAGCTTCAGTTAATCAGGTTTATAACTTTCCTTTTATTTAAATCCTTCACGGTGAGCGTAGTAATTTGGGGAGATTAGAAAAAGGATGAAACTTGTGTGCTTGACATTTTTTCAGAACATTTTTAAGAGCATTGTAAGGTTGAGTGGGTGAAATAAGACCCGTAGAACATTTCATCTTTATAAAAAATGTGTGGATAGGGAATGACTTAACCTTCAGACTTTTCTTATTTGTACTATTCTTTTTACCATGGCACTATGGTGGAAATTAAGCTTCATAGCGCTCCAGTTCCTAGGACATCAGTGCTCTGTTCGCTGCTTTGATTACCCTTCTACCACATTAATTTGTTGAAGGAGGAAACCTAGGACAGTCTCCCATTGTCCCTCCAGCATAATAAGCCTAACAGAAGCACCACACTTGCCTTCAGTATTAGTGGCCTTTTTTTCGGATGCCTGTGCAAATACCACTTCCCTGGGTATCCGTTATCATGGCCGATAAATAACTCATCCCCTACTGGGCCGCTCATAATGAGGGCCTATGTGTATTGCTGTTTGTTATCAATGAAGGGACTGTTTTGAACAGTGACTGGCACAGTAGCATTTCTGCATCGCTGTTACCCTAGCAGTAACAAGTGCCACACACATCTATTGGCAGAATCAGGAGGGCAGGGTAGTTGACATCATTACAGAGACATCACAATGCTTATGGCTACTCGCTATCAACAAATGCCATTCAAATTATAACACAGTCCACATACTGAGCAATACAACCAACAAACAGAAAATCACACTATAAATAATAGACAAATTTACCTAAAAACCCTTTACAAAGAATATTTGCAATTTATCATAAAATGTCACCTATGATTTTAAAATTGTAAGAAAACTGTCTTTCATTTTTCACTGGACTATCATGAAACATATTTTTAACTAACTCGTTCAATGTCAATATTATCCTACACTGACAATTTTCCCATTTCAAATTTACCACATGAAATTAAATGAAAAATTATTCTGTACTCATCTTGGTGAAGGACTATCATCTCTTCACAGCATTTGCCTGTAAATTAGGGGCTCGCCATCTTCATCTAAATTTCATTTAGGTAGAAGAAAACCAAGGGGTTTAGTTATGAGAGCCCTGCATCACTTTTGCACCATGTAAAGTGGCACATGTGTGATGCAGGGCTCTCATAAAGATGTAAATCATGAGTAAGGTAACACAGTGTAAATCGCTGTCACCTTGCTCTGCGCCCTGGAGGCGTTCCATGGGCATTGTGGTGGGTTTTCCCACACAACACCCATGGAATTTGACACTGCCCCAGATTTACAAAGTGATGTAAACCTGGGGAAGCATCAAATCCCTACGCCTCCTGAGGTGAGGCGTAACAGGGGGAAATATGTTAGTTTCTCCTTGTGTTTTCCTCTCTCCATGTGTGCTGCATTCTGGAGCACACATGGAAAGAGGAAAACGCCTTGAAAGGATTGTTTCTGTGCAGGAAGGTGCCCATTTTCACTGCTTCACTCTACAACTTGACTGTGTCAAAATCCCTGCGCCTTCTCAAACGAGGGGTAAAGATTGATGTAGGGCTTTTAACATGGGATTCGCCTCGGTGTTCTGACGCATTGCTGCAGTTGCGTCAGACTTATGACCAACTCCATAAATGCGTCACTTTAGCACCAAAAGGTGCATCAGAATTTATGATGCATCCTTGCGCCATGGAGCACTGCATTGTATATACAGCGCATTCATTGCGTTGTTAGGGCATTTGCAGCAGGCGCAAGAAATCTGAAGCCCCAATGCGTCAGTTCTTGTAAATATGCCCCTACGTGTGCACATGTGAAAAGCATTTGTTATTACTGATTTTTGTACGTAAAGAAGCTTATGAGTTGTGCTACTGTTCTTTTGTGAGTCCCCAGCCTATATTTACAAGAAAAGGAGGTAACGTAAGAGAAATGTGCCCGATTTAATACTAGCCCTTACAATAGACAGTCTTATGTGGCACCTTATGACTGACTAGGCTACAGGTACATTCGTTGTTTGCCTTGAACATACTGCTAGTAGGTATACTTTGTCACTAGCATGGAACTAGAATTTAGTAATTCTGGCACAGCACAAAACTGAATAAATCCCATGATATTTAGCAAATTCGTGATGTGGCCTTCCCATGATAAAGCAAATGATTCTTCAACTTTCATTCATTCTCTTTATGTAAGAGCTGCTTGGCATATCTTAAGTATGATACCGTGTCTGAGAGCAAATCCATAAGTAATATTGTTCACATTCAGTTCCATACAAAATTGAGTCACTGTGGCAGTGGGAAGCAAATGTGTATAGAAGATGAACATTTGCGCCCAATGTGCATTACCCTTTCTCAATGTTAATCCTATATTTTCCCACACAGTTAGTGAACCTCTGCCACTACATCGTGTATATGTTTTTTAAACATTGTGAGGTATTCGTGAAATAACACTACTTTTTTAATTTTGAGTGAACCGGCCGCAATAGTAACTGAAAATAAGACACAAATAAACAAAACGATTTATCCGATTCCAACTGACTTCAGTGTAACTTCAGTCACCTTTGACGGAACTAGTAATGGAAAATCATCATTACCCCCAGGTCCCTTATGTCCTCGTCCCATTCTTAACAAGTGGAGATAACCATCTCCCGACAGAAAAAAAGAGCAGAGGAATGCTGGGACCCTAACCCCACCCCTCCCATCGGGAGTACATAAGGCGTACTTACCCAGCATTCCGCCTGTTCTTTTTTTTCTGTCTGTCGACAGAATGGACGTGGATGCTGGTGCTGCTCCTGCTGGGCTGGAGTGGCGTTTCTCTCTTCTCCCCCCGCCCGGCTGCCTGGCTGTGCAGGCGGGGGGTTTTCCTTGTCTGTCTCCTGGCCTGCCGGTCTTGCTGGGGGAAAGGGATGTTCGTGGCTGGCTGCCTGGCCGGTCGGCCCTCTGCGACTGGTGCGTGGCCTCCCGGTTGCTTCCGGGTCGCGGGCACGTCTTCCTGAGGCCTGGCCAGGTGGAAGTCGCGCCGCGCTTGCGGTGTTCCTGGCAGCCTCGGACTGGCTGTTGGAGTGGGGGCCTTGTTCCTGGGGGTGTCCCAGCCCCCACTCCAGGTGAGTTCCGCTTTGCAGTTTTTCTTTCTTCCTGCGGGTGCTGTTTGCGGGAGGAGTGGATGTGGCTCGCGGCTGGGCTGCCGGCCTTGGTGCTGGGTGGCCGGGGTTCGAGCCTCGGGGTTTCCTCTGTTTCCTGGACTTCTGGGGGGGACCTGTGTGTGGAGCTTGGGAGTCCGCTTGGCCTGTGTACGCTGTGTGTGTCTGTGAGCTGGCCTTGTGTGGGGCTGGCATCTCTCTACCGGTGCGGGACTCCTTGGCTCTGCTTCCTGCTGCGGCGGCATTTCCATTTGTCTGTCATCCCTGGGTGTGCGTGCTTTGCTCCATGGGCCGGTCTGTTGAGTTGTGGGCATTTTGTCCGCGCTGTGCCAGTGCGAGCTTGCGGGGCTGGGGCTGTGCCTTGCTGTTCGTGTGCCATGCTGGGGTGCGGCGTTCCGGGTGTTCTTCGTGCCGGACCCTCTCTTGACTCTGGTTCCCTGCTGCACGGCCCTTCGGCCCGTGGGTTCTGGTTTTGTGCCGGCTGGCGGTTCCTGCCAGGGTGTTCCGCTGTGCCCGCTGGGTGTGCTTTGACATGGCCAGTCTGCTCTTTGGGGGTATGGGCTGCTCCTTCTTTGCATGCGGTATGCTGGTGTCCTGCTTCTCGCACTGGCCCTGGCGGCTGGTCCTGTGCGGTTCCGTTCTGCGGCCTCTGTCACTGCGTGCTTCCCCTGCTGTGCCCTGTTTGTGCTCCTGGTTTGGTTCCTGTATGGCCTGGGGTTGCCGGGGTTTGTGCCTGGGGCCCTCTGAGTGCGCGGTGCCCTTCTCTTTCTTCCTCGCATTGGTTCTGGCTTGTGAGGCTTGGGGCTGCCTGTGTTTGTCCCGGGGCCTCTGACGTGTGTGGCTTGTCCTCTGCCTTTGGGCTGGCGGGCTAGTGCTGTGTCCGGCTGCTTGCCTCTTCCATGCTGGGTGCTGCTGTCTTTTCTTGCTCATGGCTCTGGATGAGTCACTGTGGCCTAGTAGTTGCATTCTCTGTCTCTTGCTCTGAAGGTTGTGTGTTCCGATCCTGGGGTTTCGATGGTTGTGTGTCCTCAGTCACAAATAGCTGCGCTTTGGAAGGACGCTGTTCCTGGCTTCTGTGGTTCCCTTGGCGTGGTCCTTGTGTTCCCCTGCTGCTGCTGCGCTCCGCTTGCTTCTCGGGGTTGCCCTGGCGGGTCTTCTGGCCCTGGCTTTGCGGGATCGGCTCTGTTTCCTGTGCTTGCCTTTTGCCTTTGACTTGCTTCGGTGGGTCCTGGCACGCCCTTCTCCTTGGGTATGGCTTTGCCTGTCTCTGGGTTCCGCCGGTGGTGCTGCTCTGTCTGTGGCTGCTCCTCCTGTGGCCTCCTGTCCGCTGGGTGCTTCTACCTGGTGCCTGTGTCCTCCTGTTTCGCGGCTGGTGCTGGTGTTCTGGCCCTGCTCCCTTCGGGTCGCGTTCCAGCTTGGTGAAATTTCTTTCGGTGGGTGTGTCTTTGGTGCTGGTTGTGGCTCTGTGTTACCGTGGCTTCTGGGTGGCCTGCGGTCCTCCCGCCCTGCCTGCGCCTGTCCTTGTCTGTTCTCGCCTTCTCTTCCTTTGGTGTGCGGTGCAACTTGGGGTCTGCCTCTGGTTGTTCGTTGGGGGCCTTGGTGCTCCGGCCCTCTCGCGGCCTGGCTGTTGGCTGTGGGTTGGTCTTTTTGCCCCCGGTGTGCCTGGCGCCC